>CM068368.1:386840984-388040984 GCA_034769895.1 Magicicada septendecula | reverse complement strand
ATGTCCCTCTCTCTCTCTCGGGTTGTTTTTTCCTTCGTTGTAGGGTCTATAATGCGGCCTGCGACTGTTTTCTCCACTTGACTGGACACTTGTAAATTCCGTAATTAATGCCTCAAAATTCGGTATACTTGTGATACCACGTGTGACCACGGCGAGCTGCAAATCCTTCCCAAAATGACGGGCTAATTTCCGGATCAGCTGCGTATCGGTCAATGCTGGCGAAGTTGCCGGCTCTCTAGTAATATTCTCTCTACGTATTGGATGGCTGTGACTGGTCCATTTCACTCATATCTGCCGTACTCGAGATTGTCGCGTATATTGTCCTGGCGTTCTTGACCCCAGTACTTCAAGGTGAAGGCTTCTTTGAATTCTTCGTAGGTGGAGATTTGGTTCCGTATGACACGCCACCATATCCCAGCGTCCATCTCCAAGTGCCTCCCGATCCATTTAATGTCATTGTTGTTGTAGTATTGCTCTTGAATTTCTGACAATTCCTTCAGGAATTCCATCGGGAACCTATCAGTGCCGTTGTACTTTAATTCTGCATGTGTGTGTCCGTTAATTATACTGATTATCCCAGACTCACCTTCAATTAGCTGTCGTTGCAGCCGTTCTATTTGAGACTACAATTCGTTGATACGAGTGGTCTTCTCCCTAGTGCTCTCATCCAGTTTTAGTTCCGCCGACTTCTGTCTCCCATCTACCTCATTGATCTTCTGCTGTATCGTGTTGTTTACGTCCTCCTGATCCTGTTGTAATTGTCTTACTGTTTGGAATAGTTCGACTCTCAATTCCTCCTGCTTCTTATGATTTTCTTTAACGTGTGTTTCTACTCTGTTGTTAATCTTTTTGATGCTTGTTTGAGTATTTTGGGTAATACTCTTTAGTTCCTGTCGGTCTATTTCTCTAGTTTCTCGTACCTCTTCGAATTTCTTGTCGGTGTCGTTCTTTAACTATCCTATGGTCTCGTTCTGCTGCTTCTGGGCCTCGTCTATCTTCTTGTCACAATTATTTATGTATTCACGCATTTCCGCGCGTATTTGTGTGATTTGCTCGGCCACTTGTTGCGTGACTTCCTCCTTATGCTTGTCTAACTTTTCTTCTAGTTTGTTGAATTTTTCATCAAACGTCTCATTCTGTTCTCTTCTACTCTCTATAAAATTTTCATTAATTATTCTAAGATTTTCACTAGCCTCTTCCTTCTGCTTTTCAAACTTTTCATTGGTTTTTTCAAATTTCTTACTCATGAAGTCCATTAATGCTTGTAACGTCACCTCCTGTCGTGGCTGTTGTTGGGACTCCTGTCCCCGCGCTCTGACGTCTGACGTCTCCTCGGTCATTTGTGACTCCATTGGTGATTCTTCTCGTTCGATATCAGGTACACCCTGCTGGTTATTAATATCGAAATTCATGGAATCGGGACTACTAGTCGTCATTTTTGCAGCCTTACTCCGCGTTAAAATTCAGTCCAACTAGCTTCACACTAATAATGTTTGTTCTTACAACTAACATGAAATATATACTCTTATCCTATCTACTGCCTGCTCTTTGCCGTGCGGTGGGCGCCAATTACAACGTGCAATTAATTATGCAAACAATTAATTTAATTAATTATGTGATTATACTAATTTGTAAAATGAGATCGTGTAATTACTCAATTAGGCTACTCATACCCAAACTGATTGAAGCTACGTGATACGTTAGTTATTTGATGTTAGCATAATTACTGCACTGAGACTCTAATTATTGTATAAATTAATAAAATCTACTATAAATCATTCAAGTGACGTTATTTCTTGTTCTGAGGTAACTTTGACAATAATGAACCCATATATTCTGAGTCAAATAAACACTTATTTATTAACATCATTTAAGTAAAAAAGACTTCAATATATAAATATAGATGATTCCCTGTAAATACATTCATAAAAGGAACACATGTATATATATATCAATCACAAATTGAATCCAATACATTGTTTGCTGGAAAACATACACATACATATATAATACAATCAACATATAAAACATAAATAGTCAAACTATAAATCTTATACTAATGCGTTCATTTCTTGCCTCAGATGAATAGCGTTATTTAACTTTATCATATTTAATTTAAATATTTAAGGTATTTTCGTGAAAAGAGACAGGACAGTAGAGTTCTTATGATAAGAATAACATAAAGATTACTTGTAAAGTGATTTATCCGATATTTCCATCGGCGTAACTCCTTCTCGCTGGTGGTCCATATGTATGAAGTTGCGTAGCCGTGATCTCACTAACACTCAACACACGCGGATCAGATTCACTCGCGTGTGTGTATTTTCTGTTGATGTCAGCCGCTACTGTTAGAGTTTATGAAATCATGTATTGTGTGAGTAAGTTCATCGCTAACTATGGTGTATATATCTGACTGTGTATTATTCAACTTCTTGTGTAAATTAATGTATAGTGTCTTTGATAACGTGGTGCATTTGTTCCAATTGATATTGTATAGCTTCGCACAGTACAACGTTACGATTTCGTTGTCCGGTAAAACATTAACAATAGTTCTGCGAGTCGGTTATTGATGAAACTGCGATCGGTTAGTTCAGTTCTGAATAATCGGTAACTGAGTATGATAAAGTACTCGAGAGTTATTAAGCACTGGCGTATATTGCATGATTTAGTCACTGTAGATACACTATTACCGGATAACTCGCCAATATCGAAATGTTTAAGTCAACTGATTAAATACCGCGTAGCAGAGTTTCAAAGTCCAACTGCTATACGTATGTTAATCGAACTGTATTAAGACTTAGAAAATTTAAGATTTAAGTTCCGTGAAGGCTGTCTAAAAGTATACGATTGAAAAATTTATGAAGACTGTCCTCTCGCGTGCTCTGTAAACAGTTTTTATTAAACATCGTTTACCACAATGCAATCTTCTGGAACACACGCCTCTGGTCGAACATGATAGGACAGGAGAACCCCTACCCTTAAGCAAGTCTCTGGTCCTCCACATCTCATTCGTCGTTCCCGTTGGCATGATGACGACGATCCTCTCCACCTGTACTCTGGGTAGGTGCTAGGTTGTGATTGGGTCCCTTGTCTCCCCACAAGTTCGCGTCGAAGGTCTCCATACCCTTTTCCTGGAACAAGAGCGATTCCTCGGCTGTCGATCAAGTCTTTGTCTAAGTGTACTCCGGAACCCTGCTGCTGTTCTCACGCGAACAATGTGTCGTATTTCGTTATTGTTTCACTATCCATGACCCTTTTCCGTTAGCTATCCGGACGCAGCGTGTCGTCGTTTCCAAGACGGCACTCCTTCTCCCTGTCGTAAATATCAGTTGTCGCCAGTAAGACGTTTCCCGCTGTGCACAAGTTCGATTCCATTCTTTAGATATCGATGTCAGTTCTCATACAGGGTAAATACCATTGTGCACAACACCCTTTTCTTACTGCTGGCACACTTCAAATTAACCTTGCAGTGTGTGCTCGTTACAATTTCTCCGTAAAGCGCTGCTGACATAGTTTCCTTTTTGTCTTGCTTGTTGTGGGCTGTAAATCTCGGTTGAGTCGAGTCTGTCACGGGCCAACCTTATTTCCCATTGTAAAGTTATGTGAAGCGTACTCGTATTGTCCTTAGCAAACGTTCAGTTGACACTTCGTTAAACTGTTCCTTATTTATTGCTCCTGGCTCGTGTTGGGGTGTCTTGGCTGCTTGTAACGTCTTTTCGATCATAATTTTAAAATTTGTAATTCTTGGTCGTTACATAGTCCCCAAAACGGATTGGATGTTGGATCAGCAGAAGACATTCTAATCCGGTTTCTGCGCTCTGTGTTTGTTGTGGGGATTCCCTTTGAGAAGGTCATGGTCATTGACCCACTTTCCTCTTCTTGGGGTATACGGGTATATATTCCCTATATTTTGTTGTAAACTAACTCTGGGAATTTATTGCCGTGCATCTCAGGAAGGATGAACGTATTTTCACATATGGTACATATATAATTAGACATGGAATTAATTTACAATAATAATAATAATAGCTGTGGATGGCTATGTCATCCGTTTATAACCTAATACATGAAATAATGGTTTTTCAACATGATATGTGATTATTCATGTATCGTTTAAATATCGTTACGATAGTTAATGTCCTTAGTCTATCTTGAAAATTTAAAAACAACAATTTATGAACCTGTAAATATATATTGATACATTCACTATTTATTACTGAGTATCACTCACAATACGCATTACTAACATTTATACTGTTTATATTGATTATAAATTTATATACATTACTTATGAACAATTAACAGTTCATTTGATATCATTACGATTGTAGATAATTTCGCTTTATACCACTCATATTTGATTAATTGATCTTACGTTATTGTGTGTCTATAAAAGGCTCGTTATAATGTCTTTAGCAATTTATTGCTCCACACCCGATCAAACTTTCGCACTATAAGTGTCTTTTCTATTGAAATTTTCATTAACATTGTTTATTCACACGTAATTAATGTCATTAGATTGTCACATCGTGACTTAAGAAATTCATGTACAAAAAAAAAATCTTTAAATTACACGCTAATAAGTTATACACCATATTGTTTAGCTAGTTGGACCGGTCTTCGCGAGACATTCACCCTATGCGTTTTGCCCCCGTCCTCTATAGTCCAACTAACCGTCGACGTAACTTTCGCTGTCCTGTGACACTTGTACTTTCGTTTCGTAATACTTCTTCAACTGACGCACATTAAATTTCCCTCTCACCTTGCCACTGCTATCGCACTCAGTGAGTTCGTATGTTGCATCGCCAAAGACTTGATTAACCTTGTATGGTCCTGCATACAACTCGAAAATTTGTCGATCTTTTTCATTGCAGCGTCAGATTGATGGTAGCTCCTTAACAGCACCTTATCGCCGATAGTGAATTTAGTAATTTTCTTGCTATCATTGATGCGCTTAGCATACTTCTCTCTTTTTTCCTTTATTTTTACAAATACGTTGATATTTGAACTGTATTTACTGTTGATGATTTCTTTGTCCAGCCACTTCTCCAATGCGCGGGTCGGCTTCTTTCCTAATTGCGCCTCGTGCGGGGTTATTTCTATTGTTTCATGGTACGTTTCATTGATACACGTCTCAATCAATCCGACGTACCTTGACCACTTACTATGCTGGTCGTGTACGAAGATCCTGAATAGATCCCCAAGTTGGCGGTTAATCCTTTCGGCTAAGTTCGCGCGAGGATTCCTTATTGCCGTATATCTCGGTTGTATATTCAGCTCCTCGAGACCTTTAATCCTTTTTTCCGCGGTAAATTGCGTGCCGTTATCAGTTAAGATGACCTTCGGTCGTCCAAACTTCGCACAGTAGTCGCTGATTCTTCGTAACTTCGTGGTGGTTGTCGCTCTTCGTAATGTGAATAACTTGACAAACTTTGTGAAGTTGTCCACCATGACAAGTAAGTATTTGACACCTCCTGTACCAGTTGGTAGAGGTCCATAGTAATCGACGCTCACGATGTCACCTCTAGCTGATGGTATCATAGCCTTTGTTCTGCCAAACAGCATCCTGTTGTTTGTGTCCTTGTATCTTTGACATGAGTCACAAGTCTGAATATATGCTTTTACTTTCTTGAACAAGCCGTCAAGCGTGAAGTGCTCTTGTAACATCTTTACACACCTTTTCGGGCCTAGGTGTCCGTACATTTGGTGTATCTCTGCAATTAAGTTATTCGACACACTGTCAGGAATGTATAGTTTCCATTCGCCACGTTGTCGTCGGTATAACTTATTGTTAACAATTTTATAAAATTTGCTTAATTTATTGTCTACATCATTATTCCTAATCTTATCTATAAGTGTTCTGAGTTTGTCATCTTCATTCTGGTATTTATCGATATCTCTAATTATCTTACCTATTTGTTGATTCATTTTAATAACTAGGTGATTAACCAAGTACTCGTGCGTTTCCTCGTTTGTCTCATGTTCTTCCGCGTCAGCCGGGTATCTACTCAATATGTCCGCAACTACATTATCCTTTCCTTTACAGTGGATAATGTCGAAATTGTATTCTTGTATGGCGAGAATCCATCTTGTAATTCTCGAGTTGTTTAAGTGGCACTTGTGCATGAATGTTAAGGCTTTATTGTCCGTGATTATCGTTAGGGGCTGGCCAAGTATGTACATTCGAAACGTATCCAGACATCTAACGATACTAAGGAGTTCTTTCTCCGTCGTGAAATAATTACGTTCTGCGCCTTTAAATGTTTTGCTTGTAAAAGCGATCACGGCAATTTCTCCTTCTTCATCAATCTGGTACAGCTGGCCACCATACGCTAAATTACTAGCGTCACACTGAATGTAGTATCTTTGGTACGGCCGTGGGAGCCGTAGAGTTTCTGTGTTTATAAATAAATTCTTGACTCTCTGGAAACATTCGTTCACTTCTCTTGTCCATGAAAACTTTCGTCCTCCTTTCAGCAGTTCGTGTAAAGGCTGCGTTGTTTCCGCGTATTTTCTCGTGAATCTGTTGTAAAAATTGGTGAGGCCAAGGAAACCTTTGAGTTGTTTAGTATTCTTTGGTGCTGGGAAATCCATAATTGCCTTTACCTTGTCATCGGTTGCTTGTATCCCTTTTGTTGTAAGGCGATAACCAAGGAATGAGATTTCTCGTCTAAAGAATTGCGATTTGGTGAGGTTGACAGTGATATTTGCCTTATTAAGGTTGTTTAGCAGTGTTTCTAAATGGTTTAAGTGTGTTTGGATATTGTTGGAGTAGCACAAGCAGTCGTCCACGTAGATAATCGTGTTCTTCTTGACTTCCTCCTCGAGAGCCACATCCAATCCACGTGTCAACGCTGCAGAGCTGGTGCTGAGTCCAAATGGTGTCACTGTGAAGCGGTAGCACCTCCCTTCGTGCATGAACGCAGTGAAATCCCTACATTCTTGTTTTAATGGGACCTGCCAGAAGCTACTGGATAAGTCGACCGTCGATAGATACTGCATATCTCCACATCTAGCCAATATCTCATTTACCGTGGACACTCCTTCGTAATCGGGTACAGTTACGCTGTTCACTTTCCTTGCATCAAGGCACAGGCGAACCCTCCCATCCTTCTTGATTACAGTTACGATTGGATTGACGTACGGGCTGGCGCAACGTTCGATTACTCCATATCGCAACATCCGGTTAATCTCTTCGTTCACCTTGTCTCTGTAAGCAAGCGGCACAGGCCAACCTCGTTGAAAGTAAGGCGTCCTGTCCGTAACGTGAAACTCATGTGTGTAACCCTCTATTCTTCCCGGGCACTCCCTAAAAACATTCCGGTTCCTTACTAAAATCTCCTTCAGGCGTTGCAGTATTCCTTCATCCACGCAGTCTATGCTCCCAATCTTTTCGTCGATGCATCGCAGTACTTCCTCTTCTTCTTCACTGGTTATCACGTCAATGTTCATGATTGGTATAATATGTTCCTCTTCATCAGTGTCGTTTTTTAAATTAATTACTTTGTTTCCGATGTCGATGCGACACCCAACTTCTTGTAGAAAACTGATTCCTAGTATACATGGTTTAACTAATTCTGGTATTACCAAAAACACACATTCATATCGGATACCATCAATCTCAATGTCACACATTATTTGTCTCTTAACTAATTTGGATTTATTTCCTACAGCACTTATGATAAATGTATTCGTTACGGGTAGTGTCTCATATGGTCCTATATTCTTCTTATGGTTATTAAACCACGTCTCCGATAACCCGTTGATGAGGCACCCTGTATCAAGCAAGGCTTGTACAATTATATCATTATTAAATTTGATAGTAATCTCGGGACATTTCAATACTTGTTTATTAATAATTTCGTCGTCCTCTTGTAGCAGGTCCTTCCGTAAATCCGGTAGTAATATATTTACATTCTCACTCGGAAGTAAGTCGCTTAAAATTTCTATCTTATTCTCTAGTTTGACATATTTTTTTTTTGCTGTTGTCGCCGTTACCGCTCGCCCTCGGGGTGGTGTCATTGACCGTTCTACTGGGGCCCGCTTCTCCTGGCGTAAACTGCACCGTATTGATGTATTGCTTGTTGTCAAAACGACCCCTCGGCTGTCGGTCACTTTCACTTTTGTTATAATGTCCCTCTCTCTCTCTCGGGTTGTTTTTTCCTTCGTTGTAGGGTCTATAATGCGGCCTGCGACTGTTTTCTCCACTTGACTGGACACTTGTAAATTCCGTAATTAATGCCTCAAAATTCGGTATACTTGTGATACCACGTGTGACCACGGCGAGCTGCAAATCCTTCCCAAAATGACGGGCTAATTTCCGGATCAGCTGCGTATCGGTCAATGCTGGCGAAGTTGCCGGCTCTCTAGTAATATTCTCTCTACGTATTGGATGGCTGTGACTGGTCCATTTCACTCATATCTGCCGTACTCGAGGTTTTCGCGTATATTGTCCTGGCGTTCTTGACCCCAGTACTTCAAGGTGAAGGCTTCTTTGAATTCTTCGTAGGTGGAGATTTGGTTCCGTATGACACGCCACCATATCCCAGCGTCCATCTCCAAGTGCCTCCCGATCCATTTAATGTCATTGTTGTTGTAGTATTGCTCTTGAATTTCTGACAATTCCTTCAGGAATTCCATCGGGAACCTATCAGTGCCGTTGTACTTTAATTCTGCATGTGTGTGTCCGTTAATCATACTGATTATCCCAGACTCACCTTCAATTAGCTGTCGTTGCAGCCGTTCTATTTGAGACTTCAATTCGTTGATATGAGTGGTCTTCTCCCTAGTGCTCTCATCCAGTTTTAGTTCCGCCGACTTCTGTCTCCCATCTACCTCATTGATCTTCTGCTGTATCGTGCTGTTTACGTCTCCCTGATCCTGTTATAATTGTCTTACTGTTTGGAATAGTTCGACTCTCAATTCCTCCTGCTTCTTATGATTTTCTTTAACGTGTGTTTCTACTCTGTTGTTAAACTTTTTGATGCTTGTTTGAGTATTTTGGGTAATACTCTTTAGTTCCTGTCGGTCTATTTCTCTAGTTTCTCGTACCTCTTCGAATTTCTTGTCGGTGTCGTTCTTTAACTCTCTTATGGTCTCGTTCGGCTGCTTCTGGGCCTCGTCTATCTTCTTGTCACAATTATTTATGTATTCACGCATTTCCGCGCGTATTTGTGTGATTTGCTCGGCCACTTGTTGCGTGACTTCCTCCTTATGCTTGTCTAACTTTTCTTCTAGTTTGTTGAAATTTTCATCAAACGTCTCATTCTGTTCTCTTCTACTCTCTATAAAATTTTCATTAATTATTCTAAGATTTTCACTAGCCTCTTCCTTCTGCTTTACAAACTTTTCATTGCTTTCTTCAAATTTCTTACTCATGAAGTCCATTAATGCTTGTAACGTCACCTCCTGTCGTGGCTGTTGTTGGGACTCCTGTCCCCGCGCTCTGACGTCTGACGTCTCCTCGGTCATTTGTGACTCCATTGGTGATTCTTCTCGTTCGATATCAGGTACACCCTGCTGGTTATTAATATCGAAATTCATGGAATCGGGACTACTAGTCGTCATTTTTGCAGCCTTACTCCGCGTTAAAATTCAGTCCAACTAGCTTCACACTAATAATGTTTGTTCTTACAACTAACATGAAATATATACTCTTATCCTATCTACTGCCTGCTCTTTGCCGTGCGGTGGGCGCCAATTACAACGTGCAATTAATTATGCAAACAATTAATTTAATTAATTATGTGATTATACTAATTTGTAAAATGAGATCGTGTAATTACTCAATTAGGCTACTCATACCCAAACTGATTGAAGCTACGTGATACGTTAGTTATTTGATGTTAGCATAATTACTGCACTGAGACTCTAATTATTGTATAAATTAATAAAATCTACTATAAATCATTCAAGTGACGTTATTTCTTGTTCTGAGGTAACTTTGACAATAATGAACCAATATATTCTGAGTCAAATAAACACTTATTTATTAACATCATTTAAGTAAAAAAGACTTCAATATATAAATATAGATGATTCCCTGTAAATACATTCATAAAAGGAACACATGTATATATATATCAATCACAAATTGAATCCAATACATTGTTTGCTGGAAAACATACACATACATATATAATACAATCAACATATAAAACATAAATAGTCAAACTATAAATCTTATACTAATGCGTTCATTTCTTGCCTCAGATGAATAGCGTTATTTAACTTTATCATATTTAATTTAAATATTTAAGGTATTTTCGTGAAAAGAGACAGGACAGTAGAGTTCTTATGATAAGAATAACATAAAGATTACTTGTAAAGTGATTTATCCGATATTTCCATCGGCGTAACTCCTTCTCGCTGGTGGTCCATATGTATGAAGTTGCGTAGCCGTGATCTCACTAACACTCAACACACGCGGATCAGATTCACTCGCGTGTGTGTATTTTCTGTTGATGTCAGCCGCTACTGTTAGAGTTTATGAAATCATGTATTGTGTGAGTAAGTTCATCGTTAACTATGGTGTATATATCTGACTGTGTATTATTCAACTTCTTGTGTAAATTAATGTATAGTGTCTTTGATAACGTGGTGCATTTGTTCCAATTGATATTGTATAGCTTCGCACAGTACAACGTTACGATTTCGTTGTCCGGTAAAACATTAACAATAGTTCTGCGAGTCGGTTATTGATGAAACTGCGATCGGTTAGTTCAGTTCTGAATAATCGGTAACTGAGTATGATAAAGTACTCGAGAGTTATTAAGCACTGGCGTATATTGCATGATTTAGTCACTGTAGATACACTATTACCGGATAACTCGCCAATATCGAAATGTTTAAGTCAACTGATTAAATACCGCGTAGCAGAGTCTCAAAGTCCAACTGCTATACGTATGTTAATCGAACTGTATTAAGACTTAGAAAATTTAAGATTTAAGTTCCGTGAAGGCTGTCTAAAAGTATACGATTGAAAAATTTATGAAGACTGTCCTCTCGCGTGCTCTGTAAACAGTTTTTATTAAACATCGTTTACCACAATGCAATCTTCTGGAACACACGCCTCTGGTCGAACATGATAGGACAGGAGAACCCCTACCCTTAAGCAAGACTCTGGTCCTCCACATCTCATTCGTCGTTCCCGTTGCCATGATGACGACGATCCTCTCCACCTGTACTCTGGGTAGGTGCTAGGTTGTGATTGGGTCTCTTGTCTCCCCACAAGTTCGCGTCGAAGGTCTCCATACCCTTTTCCTGGAACAAGAGCGATTCCTCGGCTGTCGATCAAGTCTTTGTCTAAGTGTACTCCGGAACCCTGCTGCTGTTCTCACGCGAACAATGTGTCGTATTTCGTTATTGTTTCACTATCCATGACCCTTTTCCGTTAGCTATCCGAACGCAGCGTGTCGTCGTTTTCAAGACGGCACTCCTTCTCCCTGTCGTAAATATCAGTTGTCGCCAGTAAGACGTTTCCCGCTGTGCACAAGTTCGATTCCATTCTTTAGATATCAATGTCAGTTCTCATACAGGGTAAATACCATTGTGCACAACACCCTTTTCTTACTGCTGGCACACTTCAAATTAACCTTGCAGTGTGTGCTCGTTACAATTTCTCCGTAAAGCGCTGCTGACATAGTTTCCTTTTTGTCTTGCTTGTTGTGGGCTGTAAATCTCGGTTGAGTCGAGTCTGTCACGGGCCAACCTTATTTCCCATTGTAAAGTTAGGTGAAGCGTACTCGTATTGTCCTTAGCAAACGTTCAGTTGACACTTCGTTAAACTGTTCCTTATTTATTGCTCCTGGCTCGTGTTGGGGTGTCTTGGCTGCTTGTAACGTCTTTTCGATCATAATTTTAAAATTTTTAATTCTTGGTCGTGACACAGGATACTTTATTTATCAAAATTAAGTACTTTGCTCTTGTTAAATGTAAAACGGTGCAGGTAAACTACCCCTCCCTTTAATCGATCTTCACTTAAATCAGAAGGCCTTGAGTCCTCTACAGCTCGGGCACATATGCAATAAATTATTTGATTCTGTTTGACTTTGCGGCAGTTATTGTTCGCCATAGAAAAAATTCTACACACACACACACACACATTTCGGAAAGTGGCTTTTCTTCGTGTTTTGAGGGTAGTAAAATTAGAATCAGCCCTTACCTTGAACACGATTTTTTTCGCGATCACCACACTTCTATTTCTTTACGGAATACGGTAGTAAAATTAAAAACACTTGATGTACGAGTATGTAGCAAATGTTAAATTTATTCATAAAAAAACAAAGCATATAAATAAGTACTTCAAAAGATGGACTAATACATATACACGCGCGGGCGCTAAAATACACCAACACCATAGCGCACACAAAGATTGACATATACGTCTACAATACCTCTATACAAATTTAATACCACTCAATACACAATGCACACGTCAGACACCGATCTGTGAATGAATCTTACCTTTCTGTTCTTAAGCACAAAGAACACAAGCAGGCGTTTCATAAAATAACGTCACACCTTTTTTTGCTGAAAAACTCTATCAAAAACAACTTTAAAATTATTAACATTAGCTTATCAAAAAAATTACTTTAGCTTCGAACGTTTCACTTTAGCTTACTTCTTTGTTCTTCACGTGAAAACAAATAAATATAGGTACAGCATTTTTAAAAATAACGTTGAACCATTAAACTTTTTTTTTATAATTTACTTCTAACGCAACACATTACACTTATATGTCTCAACGTCTCATCGTACTTGAACCTTCATCAGCTTGCCAATTAAATTAAACTTAAATATATTACCATTTTGTAAAGGTAACTGAACACGTTAACTTGAAACTACAATTAAAAAAAATATTACCGTTATTTAAATAAAACTGCTACAAAAAGTCTTAAAAAGTTATTAAACTTTAAACAATTTTACTTTTAATTAATTAATACTTGTAACCAAATCTCACAAATAATTTACTGTTTCAAAAATTTGTAGCTCACTAATTCCCCGTTTCGCCGACCACCGTACGTCGAGAGCTAAATTTTCAGGTTACCTGAAGCAAAATCGACATTATCATGGTAGCACACTACAATTAACGAGAGTTTTACTAACAGGTTCCAAACGGGCGTTGCTGAAACGGCTATTAAGATAACTGCAGTAAAAAGTAAACTACCATTTAATACAAGGTCCGTTGGGAAGAAAATTAACAGACGTTTGTTTTGCCGGATTCAGACGGGGCGTAAATCACGAGAGTGAGCCACGCTAGCGAGCTTGCATAAGCGCTCACGAAAGTATGGGGTCGCGAACAGTTCACACTTCCACGACTGGTTTATAACGAATCGCTGGCCATGAACGAGCTAGTTGCTGAAAGCTGTGCTGTTGTGAGTTCCATTTTGTGGACTACTTTGGCTGAAAGGGTGGTTTGCTTACATGAAACGATGACAAAAGAACGACAAAGACGCTGGTAGGTTAGAGAGTGGATACTGTGAAGAGGAATTTCGGGAACAACGAATTTAGTTGATACGAAGCTGAAAAATCAATATGCTGATGATTTCAAAAACCTACTGCGGATGAATGAAGTCCAGTTTCAATATCTCTTGCAACGTGTTGCACCTTTAATTTCAAAAATCGGATACCAACATGAGGAAAGAGATTAGTGTAAAAACAAAATTACAAGTGACGTTACGCTATTTAGCCACATGAGACTCGTTCAAGAGTTTGGAGTTTTTCTTCCTGTTCCAAAAATCGCAATACGTATGTTTGTTCCAAATACTTGCGAAACTACATACAGCGTACTGAGAGAACACATAAAGGTAAATAACAATACCTTTTCGCTTATGCTCTTTGCTGCGGCCGCTCGCAAAACTCTATCCCGATAATCTTCTAAACTTGGATCATACAAAACTTTTTCCGTTTCATATAATTCGAGGAAACGTATAGTTTCATTAACGTTGAATTTCATTTCTCGGTGTGGCGCCATCCTGCCTTCACGAAGACCTGTCCACGACTCAAATGTCAAACAGGTTTCATCCCTTCACGCTTGAATCGTAAGCGGTTGGTCACGAATGCAAATTTAACGATCCCAGCATTAAACTGTCTAAACAACAAACAGGCTACCAGATAAACTCGACTTAGTTTCTAAGCATGCGCAGTTGATGGTAAGGTGGTGGCTGCTTCCTGTACGGTGTGCAGGCAACAATAAATAAGGTTAGAACACATTTTGCCAGCTATGAGTGGGAGCGCACTCGAGTAACACAGCACAGGCGTGGCTAAAATGCCCAAGACAAGCAAAGGTAAGACATTTCTTCGCGTTGTCAATTTAGGCCCTCCAATTTCAGTCTTTAGACAAATTTTGCCAAACATGAGATTTATCCTATTGGATTTCTCATACCCGAAAGCCTCAAGAGGCAAAGTCTCTTAGAAATCGTTAGAGGGGTTTTCGAGAAAAAAAGTCCGCATACAATTACTGCTGTTTAATAGTACAGAATAGGACACGTGACACATTTTATATTATCTCTAAAGGGTAACCATAGAGTAGAAAATCTTAGCTCAAACAATCAAGAGAAAAATAGTTTTAGCGTAAAGGGGGACCAGTTAACTGTGATTTTAAAATACTACAGTTATTGGACGAATGATATTTAACTTACCAGAAGAATATGGTTTAAGTAGATGAACATCTGCCCTTATAAAAGGCAACAAAGAAGAAACTATACATTTTTTATAAATAATAATTCCCTAGAAGTGTACAAAATACGCCTTACTGACTTTAGCTGCATTTTACAAACATTCAAGAAACAATAAACAAATATTTCATGAAATAACGCTGACGGAACAGCCAACAATACAAACAATTCTGAAAGAAATAAATACTGAAAGTAAAAGGAACGTCAGTGAGACAAAGTCTGTTAGAGCATTTTCTTAAAAGGGCAGTTTCAAAATCAGTGTAATGACAACTGCAATAGCGTTTAGCCCGTTACAAGGTTAAGGGCAGTAACTGTGTGTTACTTCTCCGCAAGTAAACACTTAAACACTAGACAACGACAAGCGACGACTCAGCAATTACTTTGGTACAGTTTATGAAGGGTATCAAACGTCAATAAAGTTTTAAACACGCTGTTTAGTGAATTACTTATAAATGAAAGCAAATTGATTTTGAAGTTGCTTTCTCGTTGAGATGTTGTTTCTTCAAATTCTTTAAGCTTCTTGTCCTTACTAAATTAATTTTAATTGTATATCCAGAGAAATGTGTATTATCAGTATGTTGTACACTGTCATTATTCACATGTTACAAGTACTTTGTTATGCTTTCATTTTGTAAAGTTAACACCTATAGTGTGTCTTCCGTATTTTATTATGTTCTCATAAGTTTATGTAATTTGGTTTATTTTCAGTATGTATAAGTTGAATGGTTCTAATGATACGCGGTTTACTGTAGTAACCTACTTGTGCTGTCTTGTTCGTATTTGTGTGTAACTCCTTACGTTTGTCATTCTACGTTTGTAAGCGAATATTGTGGATCCTCTACTTCTTATTTTGATTTTGACTATTTTGTATTTTCATATTCATTTCAAATTCTTTAACCTGTTATTAAGTTTTAATTACTGTCTTTCCTCGTACACGACTGGTTTTCGTTGTTTTAATTATGTGTCATTATTTTACTTTTGTTTTATTTACTTCTGTCATTTGCCAATTGCAGTTTATAAGTTGTTATAAAGTTGGTATAAAGAATTCAGATTTATAGTTTACATATGAAAAGTTGTTACGTGTATTTCATAAGCTGGTATGTGAGACTTTGTTTTCTACAAATAGTATTTTAAGTATATTAAGTTAGTTTGTGTTATCAGTTGGAAGTGACAAAAAAGATCTGAACCTAATTCCAACCTTCAGTAGGCTATGCTTTGAAATTCGACTGGTATTTAATTGATATTTACACAATTTATTCACAAAAATGATCCTCATTTATTTCATTATACAAATAATATTCACTATTTAGATTCTACTAAAATCACCGACTCTGTAACATGTTTCTACGATTTTAGTACAAAACCTTTGTATGCATTATTTCGTATTTATTAGAATGTTACCTAATAAGAGGCATTCAGATTTCCTAAAAGTAGTTGGTAGATTTTTTTATAATTGTATAATTTGCTTGTAATTCTCTACAAACATCTTTGTATCTTCATAAAAATTGATTTTTTGGAATATTTTTATATACTTTGCAGTCATTTAAGATTTATATCAACCTTACAATTATGGTCATTTTATTGAAAAAAAAAACATATTATTCAAATTTTTTCTTCCGTTTATGTATCTAAGAACTTTTATTTGATAACAGCTTTGTTGTGATACTACATTCGTGTCTCATTCCTTGTTAGTTTCAACATTATATGTCCTTTGGTTTCTAGCGCCTACAATTCTTCACTTCTGTTGCAGAAACATTAACAGATAACAAACCTTGGTTAAGTTAAACATACTAATGTAATTCCAGTGAGTTTAGTACTTAATTTGTCAGCTGGCTTTAAATAAGATAAGAACTGCAAATATAAAGTTAAAATTTGTACTTAAAACAAATGAAAGACTGTAATTGAGCTATGAAGGGAGTTACCATTCTCTCATCTATTCGCTACAAATACTTAACAAAACACAGTATTTCAAAATTATTTGTTTTTCATGACCCCCTATAAATTGAACTAACGGTAATGGCTAATTTCTTTTAGGAATTCAGGGGTGTTCTCTGTCTTTCATGAACGTACTTTATATTTTGTTTGTGGAGAAGCAATAAAACATAGTTACTGGTCTTAGGTTTGTAAGAGGCTAAAACCGTCATTCCAAATGCCATTACACTGATTGTCAAACCACCACCATTTTAAGATACTGTACACATTTAACAGCCTCGCCCTTTACTTACGTTCTTTTGTTTATTTGTGTCTTTTACAATCGTTTGGTAACTACCGCTTTCTTTAATGTTGTCTGCTCAGACTTAAGTTTACTGTTTTGGCCAATGTTCATAAAATCCTTCTTCACTCATTTAGTTCGATGTAAATAACATAAACGGTATTATATATGTGACTATTGTAACAAAATGAAATTGCCTTATTACAATTAATGTAAATTATTTATTTAATTAAGTCAAAATTTTCCTCCTCAGTATTAATCTTCAGCCCCACTGTTGGGCTCGCCAATTTTGTAACAAAATGAAAATTTCTGTGGTTTTCGGAGTTACAAAAAATTATAATTAAAAAAAGTTTTGTAAAAAATAAAATTTTTATTTTTTATTTATTTATTTATTATTTATTTATTATTTCTTCTGTATTTATTTATTTTTAATTCCTTTATGTATTAATTTAATTTAATTAATAGCTTAGAATAACCAGAATTGTTTTTCCGCGTTAACTAGATTATCTCCGGTAATAATCGATTAGCGGTCTTTCGTTATTCTATGAGGGTACTCCTTCAGTGATGTTATTTCCTTCTTTTCTTGGAGTCCAGGTGTCAAATATTATCTAAAATTCTTCTATCTATATTTTTACCAATAAATGAAAATCAAAATTATAATATTCAAGGAATTTATTAAAATTATTGAGACTAATCGATTTTGAATCGATTAGTTAATCGACAAATCACAAACTCGTATCTCAGGGCGATTGCTTTGGTTATATAAATTATTAAAGTTAAATTACAGGTTCTTTGAGCTGTTATTATAATAGTCAGAGAAAGGCAAAGCTGAAAAGTATAATGCTTACAGAAAAAACTTCTTAATTATAAAAAATAGAAATATTATTTTAAATATAAATGTTAATAAATTAAATTTCTCGAACCCAAACGCAGTATGATGCTCTGCCGTCACCGCAGAGGATTCTGGGAGTAGTCCAAAATGGCCGCCCCCGTGCTGAATGTATACGAGGCGTCTTCACTGCAGAATTATTTCAAATAAATGTTGGTTATAGGTGTATTCCTCTTCCAAGCAGTAGTGGTTAATTCCTCTTCATCACAGTGTAATTATTCGGGAGTAGTGGTCAGTTGTTCGGCACGGCAATCAGTGTTCAATGTGTTCTTGTTCCAATGGTTGTGAGATTTTACAATGTCCAATTTTGTGTCGATAAAATTTTGAATTCACGTTTATATAGTTCTGTTATCTGGATGACGACTTCGAATCTTCATAAATAGATTAACTTGGTTGATTCCAGGTTAACTCAGTGTTGATTAATCGTATTTTTCAATTTCTCGGGGTTATTTTTTATAGGTTTAGTTATATCCGAAAATTATCTTCTCTCTTTTTTAATTAATTCATTTGTCTGATATCATTTCGAAGTGTACGTCTCAACGTGTAACAATCAACTAACTCTCTTTCTTCTCCATACAATAGGTTCTGGCCGATTTAATATTAAATCTACATCGTTTTGACCAGATGGCATTTCCGCCTAAATAATTGACTTTTACATTATATGATTAATTACATTTTCACTATTATTTGATTTTATTAAATACTAATTACATATCCAATTTCCTTATTTAATTCTGCGTTATTTAATATCAAACATGATATACTTTATAGTATTTTCTAACTCAAAAAGTCATAGTTACAGTATATTTGGATGTATGCTTTAACTGTACTTCCTGTCACATTACATTAAATGGTTTACAATGTTTGTCATGTTTTAATTATCATTGAACAAGGTCACTGATTGAATTAAAATGGATATTTTTCTTTAATTATTTGTAATTTTATGATTTGGTTAACTAATTTAAATATTATCCTTAATTTAGGCTTTTCCTTGAGATTCCAGTGTTATTACACTTCCATCTTTTCTAATAATATTTTATACATTTCTTCAATACCTTTACAAAGTATTGTTACAGTTATAATACACAGTAATTGATTTACTTTATATAATTTTCATCAATTTAATTGATTTCCTTAACTTATTCATTAATTATAAGGTTGTTGAGATTTACCATTTGGCCTAGATTTTACATGTGTTTACATACAATGTTTATTATTATTACAGCTTGCTAATACCCTTTCTGACATATTATTCTTATAAAATCTTAATTAAAATTCCCTTACTTAATTACATTAACGTTTATTATTGATTAATACTATTAAAACATAACAAATATTTTATAACAAAAAAATTGTACTCAATCTCAGACATTCAAGCCTTGAGTTCAATGAACTGTTAATATAAACAAAACACATCTGTTTTTTCATCATTTAAATTATTTCTTAAAATTAATTTTCATGCAGTCCTTGCTGTTTTTGTTTTATTTTAGGGATGTACCCTTGATGACTCCACTATTTATTGCATACTTTTATATTATTTTTTGTCATTTTGTCTGGTACTGTGTGATAAAGAATATCAC
This sequence comes from Magicicada septendecula, assembly GCA_034769895.1. Taxonomy (NCBI): domain Eukaryota; kingdom Metazoa; phylum Arthropoda; class Insecta; order Hemiptera; family Cicadidae; genus Magicicada; species Magicicada septendecula. The sequence continues at coordinate 388,021,625 of CM068368.1, read as the reverse complement.
TTATATGAGATCATCAGGATTCGCTTTTCATTATAAAATTAAATTGCACTGGTACGTTTTTACATTTATATCTAGAGCCTTTACTTAAACATATTTTACATTTACTCTTATTTTATTGCATTGTACTTTTCTTATTTATTTTCATCTTTTTTGGGGGTTTCTAATTTTATTACATGTGATTGTTTTTCTAACAGTTGTTCTTTTATTATGGATGTTTGTCTATCCTGGGCATTTCCTGACCTGCTCCTATACTACCTGGGTATAATTACTTTATACATTGGCCTATCATTATTTTTCTATAATTTCTTATATATTGCATGGTTGGTTTTAATTTATTTTATCTCTTCGAACTATTATTTCACTACACTGTGGTCCTTGACTAATTTTTATAGTAGTTTTCATTGATATCATTTTATTTTTATTTTATATATGATTATTTTTTAAATTAGAACAATGTGGATAATCTGTCACGCTACACTATATATCTCATCAAATTTGTAACTTTGTTTTTTTTAATCTCGGAGTATATATGTATATCATATATTTTAATATGTTTTCTATCAATTCAAATAAAGTAATCCATTGTTTATTTTGGTTAAGGTAATTCGATCGTAACTTTACTTTTCCTGCTTAATATGTTTCTAGTATATTAAACTAGAAATCTGACTTACCCTATTGAAAGAATAAACTGGAGTTGTTTTGTACACGAAAATTGAGTAAACACACTAATTGCTTAACCACCGTCTTTGAAGTTGTCATTCAGTTCATGTAAGATACCTGCAAAGCCTTCTTATTTGTAGTGAAAAATACTCCTTTATTTCTTCAAACTACCGACTCCCCGCTCTCAGAAAATATATTAGACATTGACCCTGATATGGTATTAAATTACAATAAGCGCTAATATTAGAATAACATATAACATGATTTCTCCGGAAATTGAAGTAATAGGCCTATAATTATTAGATTTCGTAAAACTTACCAAAAAACTGAATAAAAGTTGCCTTACCGTTTTGATAGACCGTGTGTAAATAAAGCGTTGCCTGTCTTTGAGCTTTAAAAATTTCAATTATTTAATTAAAATAAGTAAAATTTGAACAATATAATAATTCCAGCAATGGCGGGTCTACTGTGAGGGGGGGTCAACTTAGTAGGTGGGAACAACAATAATAATTAATAATAGAAACGTAATGTATGGTGTCATTGTAGGATATAAGAAATAAGAAGAACAATCATAATTACACATCTAAAAGTTATTTATAGTTACACTTAATAACAAACAGCACATATAATAAATATTTAAAATCAATATGAACACTTGGTAGCCTGGAGGGGTTACCTACAATCTTCAGGATGGGACGTCTGACGTGTGCGTATTCTAAGGTCGTTACTCGATGTGTTTAATCAGACATATTACATTCGTTGAAGCTGTATAGTTTCTGCAAGAAATTATTTGCAATTTGATATTTGTATTGAATATCTGATATATTTTTTGTTTATTAGTGTTACATTTTGTAATATAAATTGTATACATATCTGTGTGTGTTAAATACGTTCTATCTTTTTCTTTTATTTGTGTTAATGGTTTAGAGTTTTTACTTAAACATCTCTAGGGTAATGTTAAAAGTCAACCTTGGAATAAAACCTTGGATAGTCAGGCTCGTAAAATGATATCAAATGGCCATGAATTTATGAGAAAGAGAAGCAGAAGCTGGTGAAGATTTAGTTAATCTGAAAAAAATTCAAGAGCATATCGCACATGCTACAGGTGTTTGCACAAAGCGGAAAATAATTCGCATAAAGGATTTAAAGCTATAAAAAGTGTTTAAATTGTGTTCTTCAGTGCAGCTGGTAAAACTCGTTGTGTTCCCCCATCTGTTTACTTATTATGCTAAAAATTTCGATAAGTGTGTAATACGGCGAACTGTTTATGATTTTTATAGTCTTCTTCTTCTTCACTTCAAGGATTAGGGTTGCAGCCTGTTCTGTCTTCACAGTCACCGTTTACCTGGTCTGCCTCTATCTCGTTCTCCAAGAGGCTTATACTGGATTATCATTTTTTGTATTCTCGAGTCACCATTCCCTTTATGTGTTGTATCTAGTTTCCTTTATTTTGTTTAATTTTATCGTTTGATAAAATTATATTCTTTATATCGTTTAATTTTATTGTGTTTAATATATATTCGTATATATTCAGCTCTTCCCTTATGTCTGCATTTCTTATGTGCACCTTTTGACTCCTTAAGAATTTCATTTCAGCAGCTTCAATTCGTTCTGTCTAATATTAGGTGAGTATCCACGACTCACTCCCGTACATCAATACTGGTGCCGCCATTATATTATAAAATTTCAATTCTCTATCTTTTCGTACTTTCTTTCCCAGAGTCTTATGAATTGTGCCACACATCATGTGGTATCTGTTAATTTTATTATCGATGTCGTCTTTTTATTCATAGCTTACGTCGCACCCTAGATAGCTGTAGTGGGATACTTGTCCAATAATTTTATTGTGTATTACTATTTTGGTGGTTACTGGGAATTTTCCTTTAAGTGCCCCTTGTAGGATAATGTGACCGTCAGCAAACAGCAGAGTGTTAATGGAGAAATTATTGGGAAGTAAGTAGATTCCAAAATGTTAACAGCAAATATGTTCTGTTTTCTCCTTCCCGGTGTTTATAGTAATGTCTGTTCTTTCATATAGGCTTTCTATTACTTCTGTTATATGATGCGGGTATCCTCTTTGCTCTCACATTTTCCACAATATTTCTCTATTCACCTGGTCAAATGCTTTTTCATAATCTATAAAGGCAATATGTGTTACTACATTGTATTCCTTTCTTTTTTCGTTCAAATGGCGCATAATTGTGACATTGTCACTACAGGATCTTCTTTTTTTAAATACCTATTGTTCTTCAAGAAGGAGAGCGTCTGCAATATTCTTTAGTCTGCTATTAATTATCCTTGTATATAATTTGTAGGCCTTATTCAACAGCCTTATGCCTCGATAATTTAAACAGTCATTTCTGTCCCTTTTTTTAAAAAGAGATATTACATCTGTTATTCTCCAAGAATCTTTAATTGTTTTTGTTTTCCAGCATGCACTAATCAAATGTCAAAGGTGTAGTTTTAATATCAGTCCGCCACCTTTTAGGAGTTCTGTGTTAATTCCATCTGGTCCTGTTGCCTTCCTATTCTTCACTTGTTCTAGAGCTTTTGTTAATTCTTTTAATGTTATGTTATCCCCAAGGTAAATATTGCTATTAACAACCGAAAGAGTGATCGTCATATCTTGTCCTCCTGTATTATTTACCTCCTCATCTGTCCAAAGGTCTTTATAGAATCTAATCCAGAACCTCTTGTCAATTATGGGTAATCGTCCATTATCTTTCTCAGTTTTGTTAAGCTGTTTCAGAAGTTTATATGCTTCTTCTTGTCTTTTATGACTGTCTGCTTCTATGTTAGATATCAGGGCTTCCCAGGAGTCTTGGTGTGCTTTCCTAATTAAACCCTTTGAATAGTTCCTTTTCTCCTTATATCTTGCCTTATTTTGCTCTGTATTATTCTGGAGATATTCTACAAATGATTTTTTTACCTTTGATTGCATTTTTCCTGAGACCTTTTTGACTCCTAACTTTCTTCTTTGTACCTATAGCTTTTGTAGCTATAAGTTAAACACATTCCTTAATCTTTTCCTACTCTTCGTCAATATATTCTTCCTTTAATCTATTTTCTAGGTTCTGATTAAGTCTGTTTTGGTATAAATTTCTTAAACCTTTGTCTTGTTATAAATCTACTTTGAATACTTCTTTGGGTGGTTTATAACCTTTTACATTAGACCTCTGTTTCCACCTCGACAGTAAAGCTGTCTTTCCAATTACTAAGATATGATCAGGACCTATGTCACTACTTCTAAAAACGCTTACGTTATGTACATGTGCGCTCAGTTTCTTATTATTATAATGTAATCTATTATTGATCTTTGCCCTCTCGCATACCACGTATCTCATATAAGTCCTTTTTTCTAAGAAAGCTGTTTGTTATTTTTAATTTATTATAGAAAACAAAGAGCTCGTGCCCATTAAAATCTGCTCTCCAAAAGTGCCTACAACTCCTTGACTTGGTGAATGTCTTATTCTGGCTTTTAAATCTTTAATTATTACCAGGTAATCGTTGGGGTTGACTTTATTGATTTGCTTCTGGAATTCCTCATAAAATATTGCCGTATCATCCTTTTTTCTTTCTTCTAATGGACATACACCTACCACAACAAGATATCCTCTGTCTATCTTCAATCTTACTAAGTTATTATTATCCTATCGTTGACATAAATATAGTTTTGTATTTTATTTCTCCTTTTCTTATCAATTATAATAGCCACTCTACTCTAAGTTCTTGTTGCTGAGTCTACGCCGTTGTACAGCATCAAATAATCATTTAGTTCTTTTGTACCTTTTAGTTTCTTCTTTGTCTCTGTTATTACATCAATTTTATTACTCTCTCCTTTAGTTCTCTGTTCAACTCTTCTTCTGTTTAGCTGTCCCTTTTACTTTCCAAGTATCTAGTTTTATCCCATCCGTAATTCCAAAGAATTTATCCTTGACATGCCTAGGTCTATTGCCATAAATTCTGTTTGGCTTATTCCTGAAAAGATTATGAGTAGATTTAGTTTTCATATCAGAAGTAACCAGGCAGCAGCTAGTTAGTTAGATGCCACCTTAATTCTTCCCAACGTGCCTAATTTTCTGTTGGGGTTTTCTCCCTTAGTTATTGAGGATCCTTCTACGCCACAAGTCACTGCTTCTGTAATTTTTAATCAAGGTTTTCTTCCTCTAACCTTTGACGAACCGACGCTGGACTGCAAGACAGCAGCTAAGAAATTAGAATGAAAAGGGAAGACACCCTAGCCCTTAAATACTCTAATAACGTCGGGGTCAGAAAAGAACAAGAGTCAGTCAACAGAGACTAGACAGAAGAGATTAAAGTAAGGGATCTAACCCAAGACAAGATGAAGCAAAGTGAGAACCTAGCTAGGGCACATCAAGATTGCCAAACCAGTAACCACAAAATGTAGACCCCTGATGTAATGAATTTTATAGTAAAAACAAAAAGTAAATGGATTTGTGCTTAATCCTCTATCAATATTGAAGTCCAATCACTCAACTGGTTATTACCTCTGTAACATGAACTATTAAAATTACGGACGTTGGCTAACAGAAAATTGGTTCCTAACTTACCATCCAGTAGTATTGTAGTAGACCTATATATAATGCGTCTTACCGTAATACTCAACTGATAGTCCGCCTTCCTCTAACTCCTCGAGAGCTATAATAAATTAACAAATATGAAAATCCCATTTCACGAAGACATGTTGAAAACCCATCTATAAGATACAGTTAAATTACACAGGATTAGGAAATAACCTATCTGACTGATGAAATTTTAACCGAAAGGCGCATACAGTACTTAGGTTTCATTTGTATCGACAGGACGTCAATCCGTTTAAACTAATCTGGTCACACTTGAAGAGATGAGTTGGAGTCATAATATAACATTTAAAACTGAGGACTTATTATGTGCAAAAAAAATTTTCAAAATTACTATGGACTATTGGAAAATTAGGCGGAAACGCGTACAAAAAATTGAATCGAATTATGATTTCCAGTTGATGAAGTGTTCGGATTTTTAATGAAGCACCGGTAATGGCTGTAAAAACTTATTGCGAATATAGGGACGATTTAATTAGCTCAGAGAGTGGCTGTGATGAGGACAACAGTGGTAGTAATGGTATGTTTGGAGTGGAAGGAATATGAGCCAGTGAATCATTTTTGTGTAAAAATAGACATAACGTGTAATGAAAAATGTTTGTTTTGCGTTAAATCATCAGAGTACTTACGAACTGTTAACTGACTTCGTAGTATTATTTTTCACTGTACTGGCGGGAGAGTGAAATATGAATTTTGTATTTCTATATTCTAGTTGGGATATTTTTCTACAAAATACTTAACGGTCGAGTGACAAAGATTTTTGGCCTGACGACTGTGTAATGTTGGCTGTGGAATATCGCGTCTACTTGCTAAACACAAATACGTGACAAGCGTCATGTAGGCTAGCCACGTCCGTAGTGTAACAATATCGTAGTGTCTCTTCATGTCATAATTTTGCATCTCATCATCATCACCCTCAAGGTTTAAACCAAGACTGGTTTGTTCCGATCTCAAATAGGTTTTAATAGTGTTTAGAGGTCAAATAGTTTTAATATTACAACTGGTCACTCCAGCGTTTCCTCGGACGTCCAACACCTCTCCGTCCCCTCGCCTTATAGTTCCATAGTTTTAAGCATAGTTATCATTTTATTAGCATAGTTCCCATAGTTCTCATGTTGCATCTTAAAATCATATTTTAAGTTATTTTTCTCGCCAGACATGTAAAACAGACATTTACATTACAGTAACTAAAAACTTTTCGCAAATTAGATATGCGGCGTTGATATCGAAATTATCTCTGTCAAGAACTAACATCGCGAAACACAAGTATTTTAGACACACATTTAAAAACAAATTTATGTTATTGCCTGAACTAATTATTGCCATTGCGAGCTTCATCAGAGGTTGCCGCCAGTACCGCTGTCCGTTCTGTTATTGTCATTGCGAGCTTCATCAGAGGTTGCCGCCAGTACCGCTGTCCGTTCTGTTATTGTCATTGCGAGCTTCATCAGAGGTTGCCGCCAGTACCGCTGTCCGTTCTGTTATTGTCATTGCGAGCTTCATCAGAGGTTGCCGCTAGTACCGCTGTCCGTTCTGTTATTGCCATTGCGAGCTTCATCAGAGGTTGCCGCTAGTATCGCGTCCGTTCTGTTATTGCCATTGCGAGCTTCATCAGAGGTTGCCGCTAGTACCGCTGTCCGTTCTGTTATTGTCATTGCGAGTTTCATCAGAGGTTGTCGCTAGTACCGCTGTCCGTTCTGTTTTTGGTGCGGCGCTATCGTTCAAACAACTATAAATATGTAAACACACGAAAACGCAAGGAAACAATAACCTAAACGAACAGACAGGATTTAAATCACACGTAAGTCTAGTAATTGAACCATTATCGTTTTTCGACGACAGCGACAGTCACCAAAACAGAACCAAACGTGATTCTAGCGATAGCTTATGATAAAGGTCGCAATGAGCGAAAACCGGTTCAGGCAATAAGGGGAAACTTTTTATCTAAAATACTTTGTTCCGCGTCGTAATTGTAGCCTATATTTTGCTTCTTAATAACACTCGGACACGTCATGGACGGCAAAATCCCAGTTATTTCTGTGTTTCAATAAAAAATAATAGACCATACTTCTCAAAAGAAATGGTACTGAAACTTTCGTGGTTCAAGTGGCATTCCAAAACGTGTTTACATTAGACCTGACCCCTAGATAATTCGGAACAAGTCAAGCGAATTCTCAGGAATATTAAATGGTTACTGAATTAAGTTATTTAAGAAACATGTGTATTAACAACCAGTATGTTGGGTAGCGCCTATACGGAAAATACTGTAAGTGAAGTTTTCATGAAGGAGAGGTGCACGCTCTTGAGACAAAGGGAACAAACCGAAATCACAGCGGAATAAATAAAAAAAAGACAAAAAAAGACAGTCGGCAGAATTAGAAGTAGGCCTACATCATTGCCATTTAATATTTGAGTGATCTTCATTAATATTCATTTCTTAGTTTTGCGGCTATAGTATAGTATCACAGCTCTACTTATTGATTTTGTTATTTATAGTTTCGTAAGTAAAAATCTTGCCCACCTTTCCTACACTCTAGTTTTTATGTAATTTCTCAGTGATTTAAAAAATCTAACTGTTTACTTGCTGTGTCACTAAACGATTGAGAATTTGATAGAGATTCTAAGATGCTACACATGCAGTTCCATTCATGTTGTTAATCCTAAAGTGGTTGTGGAATTTAGTAACCATTACATAATGTTGCTTTTTCATATAAAACGGTACTCACACTTGCAACTTTCAGTATGCTTCAATTGTTAACAAAACAAGGGTAAATATTGAGGTAAAAATGGAATAAATAAAGAAATATTGTTATAATGTCATTTTTTACATTATTAATTAGATCTGTCGGAAAGAATTACGCGTATAAAGTATTTTTCTGTACAGAAAATAATGTATGTATAAATTTTAGTCTCTAGTGAAATAGCCAACTGTGAAAATATAAAACTAACAATATAAAACAAGCTAAAAGTCTGATAAAAAACGGTAAATAAAATGTATTTGTCTAAGCACTCCTTTGTAACACTTAAACTACTTATACAAAAACAAATCGATCGCTGCAATCCTGGGTAAAGCAGCTTACTCCCATAACGCTGAGACATAAGGCTTAAATATTAAATATTGGTATTGAACGATATTATATGCAATGAAGGACGACGATAAACGAATATTTTTCCCTTAGTGTGTACCTACTTGTAAACTACATCCTTTAAGATGTCTATCTGTACGGGCTGTACATACTTCATCCATTAAGTTTTGCTCTTAGGTAAAGTCAAGAATATAAAATTTTATGTTATCAAAATTTTATGGAAAATCAATAAGACATTTTCAAAAATAATATCTTCTCCCATATTTCTTACTTTTATATTCTTTAAAAATCAATTCCATTTAAATGTTCACAATCTCTTAATTCTTTAACTCTTAATATACTTGAATAGTGATAATAAGCCTTGATAAGCATTAGATGCTCTGATTTAATAAGCAATTTCTTGACTGTATCCTTCCAATCACCTTCTATACATTATATAATTATAAATCTATATTAATAGTTTTAGATACGACCGTTCCCCTCGCAAGGCAATGGCAAACCAGCGAGAGGTATCCTGCTTAGTATAAACCTTCCCCAACTATGCCGTTCGGATCCGGCGTTAAACTGTAGGTCCCATATACCTGTGAGAGACTCAGTACCACACGCACCACGGGTATATGCGGGGAGGGTACAAACCAGTCGAAGACTGAAGGACTACGAAATTAGTAGCTTGAGTTCAAAATACAAATAACATAACAATATATTACCTTCTTTGTTCGAAATGGTTTAGAGATAATATAGATAGAATACTTAGAGAGATGATTTCGTAAATAAAGTAGAGATAGGCTGCCTTATAACGTACGGATTACAAAATTTCTAACACATTTTTAAAAATTAAATTGTCTGTTATATGTTCTACTTGCAGTCTCTGACATCAGCTTGTCTCGTTAATCACCATTTGTTTACAAGTGTTGCAGCCTACTTTTACAGCCTTTACAATTTTTGAGTTTCAAACACTCGTACGCAAATGCATGGTGTAGTGAAAACTTTCGTTGTCGTCTCCAAGCACTATTCTTTTTGTAATCACATAGTTACTGTATCTTATTGAGACAGTAAATTTATTAACAATATAGGCCTAGTCATTTTATTGTATAATTTGAATGTTTATTATAAGTATTTTTCATAATCCTTTCCTCTCATTATCCTTATAAACACTATATAATTCACTGCTAAACTGAATACAATTATATGGTTGTGTTTTTATTTTGTAAGACCAACTAGTGTAACTCATTAATTCACACAATAATAATAATACACACAATAAAAATACCTTTTTCCACTATACGAAGGTGAAAGCCTTTGTAGCCCTCGTATTTCGTATTTCTTTCTAGTGTTTATTTCACTGTCTGATTCTGAATATGTTTATTGAACACATTAGTCAATATATTTGGCAATCCTTGAAAAAAGCAGCTCAAGGGAAATCACCAAACCTACTACGCTCTGGTAAACTCCTGTTCCTCAAGGGTTATATCATATCTGTGATGTTGGGTTATACTTCAAACTTTGGCTGTTTTAAAGCTGACAGAACAAGCTACTGTAGATAGAAATCTGAGATACGTGGAACTTCTAAAATTATAACTTAATCAATGGGAAGCAGACATAGATCAAAACAACAGTACTTCATTAATACCTCAAACGTCGGATATATAGATTTCCGGCCTACAGAATGAATAGGTTCAAAAATTTGAGTTAGGTTTGAGTCTGGCTGTACGTCAATCGGGAGTAATGTCAAAGGCTCTTTGCGAAAAATTAACAAAACTTTGATATAGACGATTAATAATATCCTGAGAAAGAGAGCGCCTCCTTCGTTCTTGCAGTGAAAAAGGTGCGTTCAAGGTTTACCAATTTCTTGTAAAATCTTTCACAATCGAATTCAAACCTATTGTGTGTGACATTGCGACAATTAATATTCAAATATCGAATTGATTGCCGAAGTATATCAACTGGAGTATAGAATACCGTGTCTCCGGAGATGTGATTATCTGTTGTAACAACCAGACTATTTTATATTTGATTGTATTCCCGATGGAGAGCTGGAAACAAAAGCAGATGTATGAGAACAATAAGAATCTATCAAAAACCTTAGTATTCCTCCTCAACGTGTAGATTGTTATCAAAAGTAGAGATACGTACTTTTCTGGCGAATAAATTCGTAAAACTTATATAAAATGCTCTCAATTATGGAGAAATTGAAATGAAAAACAAATATAGTAAAAACATTTTGAAACTAGTGTGAATATAGTGAAAAAAGGACGGCTTGTATAACGTTACATACCCAATAAAATACCGAATACTAGAGAAACAAGAATCATTTATTACTTGTGTAACCGACTTACAACACACATGAATTTAAGTCTCTGTTATCAGCATTTCATGTCTAAAATAAACTTCTTTATACGAGCCTCCAGTATTCAATTTTGTTCTTATTTTATTGGTCCTTCTAATGTTACTGACAAGTGCTTGTAGAAAGCAATAAATAGTATTTACGGCCCTTAACAAAGTTAGAGTATATTTACGGCAGTTTTATTTGAAGTTGTAATGTCTGTTCCAGACACACGTTTTTAAAGCTTTTTCTCAGTTTCATTATAATGGTTTTCCTGAATTTATTTATCAGCTTCACGTTTCACATATATTGGTAACGTTTCTGTTTATTTTAATTAATTTAAAATACATTACATTTTTAATTGAATTTAAAAGTCTCGTGATTACAATATGTTATGTAAAATGGAAGATAAATATTCCTGGAAGATCAAGAAAAGTGTTCATTTGTTTTTCTTAAAGAACAAAAATATATTAATGTCGGTGCCTATCAACAGCTAAACAAATCTTAAGGTGTCGAATAAAATTGCAACATATGAAACCAGCGTGTTTTGATGACCTTCATAATACATCACGTTACGTGGAATACGAGGTAGAGTTCTCGCCCAAGCCGCTGTTAAGCAGTGACGTCACAGGAACCTACTTGTATTTCAGCGTCACTCGGTGTGCTATGTACGTTTGTGTTGACTTTCTGCGTTCTACGAAATGGCTTACTGTTAATGCAGTATGTACACATGATAAGAAATAACCATCTGTTAGCAGTTTAAACGATTATATTATACAGAGTTTTCTTGTTATTATACTTCATAACGTTTTTGTACGTTTTATATAGTATACTGAATTTAAAGGAAAACACCGATAAATACAACCCAGTACGTTTCTAAAATGAATTCGTCTGAACACAAATATTTTGACATTTCATTCTTTGCTCCGCTATAAATAACGCTTACAGTATATGCTGTGATAAAAAATTTTGTACAGATTTATATTGTAACACTTAATATTGCACTTCATCCAACATTAAAAATTAAAGGCTTAGCTGTCTCCAGAACACCAAATCGAACGACTAATTTTTAACATACATCGTTACTGGTAGGAAGAAAATAACTCGTCGTGCTTATGTAATGATTCCTTTAAAACTGAATCACCTGAACCAGGAAAGTGTAGTTCACTGAGAAAAAATTTATTTTGTCAGTTTCTTTAAATGTTGATTCCATTCAATCTCTACTACAACTTAATACACAATCATCTGATTCGTTATAATTTTATTTATTAACTACAGGAGGAACAACGTGAGTTGAACTTGCAAACAAAGATTTTATTATTGTTTACTTTCTCCAATTGGATTATTCGAGTAGTTTTTTAGAGAGGAAAACTATAGTGGGCACTTTAGGAGTGGGAAATACAGTTTTCCTTTAAAACATGTTTCTTCGGCTTAATATTCATCAATTTCGACTTTAAATCTCTTTTAGAAACACACAGAAAAATCAGTGGTGTAGAAGAATTCATCATTCTTTTTATACAAATGAACCCACTGTTTGTGAATGAGATTGTCGTTAGAGAAACGTGTGTGCGCGCGCGCGTGTGTGTGTGTGAGAGAGAGAGAGAGAGAGAGAGAGAGAGAGAGAGAGAGAGAGAGAGAGAGAGAGAGAGAGAGAGAGAGAGAGAGAGACAGACAGACAGACAGACAGACAGACAGAGTGCGAGCGTGTTTTGTATACGCACTTGACTTATTTTATTATATATTGTACTGCTGGAAATTCTTACAGTACATAAACGTTGTCGAACTACTTGGAAATGTTAAGTTTTTAAAAAGGTTACGTTAGAGAGAAAGGCCAGAAGGCTTTCAGCCACTTTGGATTGGATAAAATGTCAAATTGTAGTTTAATTAGTAAATATTATAGTAAACGATTAAAATAAAATTACTAATGTAATATTATCTAATGTATATAAATATCCTAAAATAATTAACCTAAAATGTTGTATGTAGCCTACTAGTGGAAATAAACGAAACTCAATCATAATTTATAAAATGCTGAAGCAGTTTGTAAGAAACAGAAATTAAAATTATCCATAATCAATTAAAATGGCTTAATCAAGGAGTGGCCAGCATAACATGAATTTAGGTACTCTAATAAACTTTATAAACGGTTGTCAAATGTCAACAAAGTGTAAGTTAGATAAAACTAAGTGTAATTAAACTACGTAGGAAACACAAAAAAACATGTTGCAGACAAAAATAAGAATTTAATTTATACATTATAGTGAAAAACTAAACCGAAGGCCGAAGGAGGTTCTAAAAATAGTGTATTTTATAAAAGGACGTCAACTGTCTCTTGTTTAAGAATCTGATCAGATAACATCAAATCAAAAGAGTGCAGTATATTATTAAAAGAATTAGTAGCAAATAATTGTTAATCAGTGTCATTGTAATTAGTTTAGTCTAAACTAAGTAAGAGCAGTCATGGTGAATAATAATAGTGTTTGAAAGGTTAAAAGAAAATAAGTTAACAAAATATAATTCACAACAAACGAAGAGAATAATTTCAAGCCAAACTATAACTACCAACGTCGTAAGAAAAGCCTAGTGAGAAATAACTAACTCAATTGTATTACAAAGGATACAGAATACGTACGTACAGTATACAAAATAAAGATTATTATTTATTTAAAACACATTCATTCGAGATAATGAAATAACTTTAACTACACTGCAAACACAACATTTGGGCTCTGATATTTCATCAGCAAAACTAAGTGATAAAACTAAACATTTAAACAGTATATGTTATTGAGTGGCATTACAGTGTTGATTTCTAAACAGTACACGCTAAACTGAACCATAATAAAAAGTCAAGTTAAAACTGCTATTTACGAGAAATATCAATCAATGTCGAATACACTGGATTATAAACAACAACTCAGGCAATTTAAGAGTAAAATTGAGAGCGTCAAAGAAGAATTGTTCAAGCTGGATAAAACCAAAAGGAAATTCTGGATAACGGATAAAATACTCCAACTGATGAAAGAAAGGAGAAAAGTTAAAAACAAAGAAAATGAATACAGGACGATAAATAACATCATTAAAAAGAAGATCAGAGAAGCTAAAGAACAAGAGGTAAAAGAGACATGTATAGAGATCGAGGCACTACAAAATAAACACGATAGTTTTAATGAACATAGGAAAGTGAAAGAAATGACTAGGAAAAGCAGTAAAAAAGTGAACAAACTAGTTAACAATGGTGATGAAATCATTATCGATCTATCAGAAATGAAAATACATGGACAAGTTATATAAAACAACTATTTTATGACATCAGACCAGAACCCCCTCAGTTTACACTGCCACCGGACCAGAAATAATCACAGATGAAGTAAAGTCAGCAATAAATACAATGAAAGACAGTACAGCCCCCGGTCCGGATAATGTGCAAATAGAGTTTCTTAAACTTCTTGACGACGGTATATATTTTCTATATTCTATTATGTAAATAATGCAAAACTGATAGAAAAGCTAGAAAATATTAAAATAAATGGAAATACAAAATTTATATCACTGGATGTTAAAGACATGTTCACTAATATTACAGTAAATAAAGTTATCAAGCTAATAAACGATAATAGTATGGGAAAATACAAGTTTAAAAAAATATAATTCGTTAAAGTAGGCAAAGTATGTCTAAATCAAAACTATTTTAAGTTTAATAACAAGTTTTATATACAGAAAAAGGATTACCTATGGGATCTTCATTATCCCCTATTCTTGCAGAAATATACATGAACGATTTTCAAAAGCAACTTCTAAATTCCACTAGGTATAAAGAAAATATAAAAATTATGGACTAGATACGATGACGATGCATTGGTAATTTGGGAAGGAAGTATAGAAGAAGTGCATGCGTTTATAAATGAGGTAAATAATAACGATAAAAACTTACAGTTTAAAGAAGAGATAGGAGGTAAGAAAATAAATTACTTAGATTTAAACATAGAAATTATAAACAACGAAAAACTACAATTTGATATTATATTTAGGAAAGAATCATATTCTGATATAATTATACCAAAAGAATCTTACTACCCTTATATACATAAAATGCCGACAATCAATTCAGTTTGTTATAGAGCTCAAAAGTGCTTAAAACAGACAGAAACAAAAGACAGGGAGATAAAAAAGATAAAGGGAATTATAAAAAACAATAACTATAATACCGGCATAATGGATAAAGTTATGGAAAGTATTAACATGCAAAAAGTTAAAAAAGAACCAGAACAAAAGATTTATGCAGGGGCATTGACATACATAGGATCACATACCAGAAAAATTATAAAATGTTTAAAAAAATATCGAGTAGATATATCAATTAAAAAATGTGAAACAGTATTTGATTAGATAAGGAATACAAAAAAATCGCAATCCTACAGAGGAGAGGAGTTTACAAATTAAAATGTAAATAATGCAACAAAATGTACCTAGGTGAGACAGGACAAAAATTTGAATGGAGAAGGTAATAGAACAACAAATTCGTTATATTCAAGACATTTCATAGAAGAGAACCATAAAATTGTTCATCATTTAGAAGACTATGAAATCTTTAACATAGTTGAAAGAAGCTTGAAGAGGAGTTAAAAATATTGAAAGAAAGTGAGAAAAGGTTAGATAATTTAATGAATACTGAAACTAAATTTTAAAATGAAGAAATATTTTATAATATAATTAGGAATTAAAAAGTAGTGGGCGGATAGAAAACATTAAGAAAGAAATTACATTGCATATATGGACTTTTTTAAATAAGGATGAGTGACCGCGCCCATAGGCGGTGATAGGAAGGGACGAAAAGGGTGTTTACCTAAGTTGTTTCTTGCGTTGAATATAGAAAGAAATATGGAAGGTTTTGACAATATATCGTATTGTAAAACTGTGCCGAAAAGGAACTTGCAGTTAAAAGTGTGAATGAGAAAGGTTTTAAAACGTTAGGTATTGAAAAGAATGTACACACAAAACACACACACACTTAACACACATACACACAGAATGGACTAGAAAGATGTGTAAAAGCACCGACATGGGTGACTGAACTCGCTAGTTAATAATAGCCAGAAAGGACATTTAACTTACAGCTTGTTTACAGAACTGTGTACGGGCGGTAGGGCAAATGGGGGTATAAAGAAGTTGTCTAATCCAATTATTGTTATTTCCGATCTGACGATGAGCTGTGAAGCTTGAAAGCGTTAATCGGAATAATTTTTCTATATTGGTGTGCAACAATGTTAATTCTGTTTGTGAATATAGAACTATTAGCTTAATGAGACACCTTAAACTCTTCCTCAAGAGTCCACAAGAGAATATACAAAATTTGTGAACAACAAGTATCAGCCACACAATTTGGTTTCAGAGATACAGTAGGTATACGAGAGGCTTTTTATTCAGTCTTTATTCGGTATTCAGGTGCTATTCCAACGATGTAGAGATGTAAACTGTGACGTTTTTGCATGTTTCATCGATTACCAGAAGGCCTTTGACCGAGTCCAACATCAGAAATGATGGATATTCTGAAAGATATTGGATTAGATGGATTAGACCTAAGGATAATAGCTACACTATACTGGAACCAATCTGCAGGGGTTAGAGTAGATAAAGAGAAAACTGAAGAGATACAGATTCTGCATGGGGTAAGACAAGGATGTATACTATCTCTGCTTTTATTCAACATCTACTCGGAAGGTATTTTTAGAGAAGCTTTAGATGAATGTGATGTGGGAACCTCCCTGAACGGTGAAATAATAAATAACATACGTTATGGGGATGATATCGTCATATTCGCAGATAGCTTAGAGTGGCTGCAACAAGTAATAAATAATCATTGACAATGGGACCACTCTCAAGAAATATAGAGCAGAATTGATAAGGCAAGAGCAGTGTACACTAGAATGAGCAGTTTATTCAAAAGTCACGATTTAACAATAAACACATAGATGGGACTTCTACGGTACTACGTATTCTTGGTCCTCTTCTACGGTGTAGAATCTTGGACATTGACTGAAGTCACAACTAAAAAATTTGAATCTTTCGAAATGTGGCTTTACCGTAGCATACTGAGCATTTCATGGACAGCTCATATAACTTATGTGGGAAAGATGAAGAAAGAAAGGGAAGTTATTAACACAGTAAAGATAAGAAAGCTTTAGTATCTGGGACATCTCATGAGAAATTAACAGTCCATTTTACTTATTGCAGTCCATACAGGGAATACTACTTGGAAAGAGAGGAGTTAGGCGACCGAGAATCTCATGGCTGAGAAATTTAAGGACCTGGTTTGTCATGAATACAACTGACTTATTCCGTGCAGCAGTACAGAAAGTTAAAATAGTCTGTATGATATCCAACATCCGAGGAACTATCAGAAGAAATTGAACTATACAAAATAAACACTCACAATTAAATTACAATTGGAACAAATATTTGGCTTAGAGTCCTTTTTCGCGTCGGCCGTATCATTGAAAGACACAGATCTCTTACAAATATTATTATTTAAAATATTTTTAAAGTAGCCAGGCAGAACCCGCCATCTTGTAACAGTGGTATATAATATCACATAGTACTGTCAATAAGATAATCAAATGTCACAGTAGAGAGAGCTGTGTTCTCGTGACGTCACAGCGGCACCATTATTTCGCATGCTACTCGTGATGTCTACTGTGTATCTTAATTACCATGATGTACATTGTATATTCTCAAAATTCACGTTGTGATTCGCATAAAAGTAGTGTGAGTGTACATCTAGATCTAAAGACAGACCTAATGTGAATGTAGTCACACCTCTTGACGTCACGGCGGCACCAACTGAGCTGTTAGAAAACACATTAATCTCAATATGGTCGCTTTACATTGTAATAAAGGTCCGGCAACGTCAATAATAGCACTTATAATATCTAAACATGATGGTGCCTAATTAAATATAAGTCATCATCATCTCCAAGGATTAAACCAAGGAAGGTTTGTTCCGGTCTCAAACAGTCAAAGAGCTGGTCACTCCGGGGATGTCCCACACCTCTCCATACCTTCGACTTAACAGTTCCATAGTTATTTGAGGATGAGGCAGTCATCCATTTGGCAAAGATGTTCCCACCAATTCAGCCGATACTGGGCAATCCTGTCAAGTATACTCATAACATTGATGTAGCTGTCGTATATCTGGGTTTCTTCTATGATCATGGAGAGTATACCCTGCCACGTGCCTGAGAAATCTAATTTCAGCCGCTTGAATACGGCCTTTCGTTAAAGACCAATTCTCAGACCCATATAGAAGTGTGGGAAGGGCCACACCCTTGTAGAATTTTAGGCGTGTTTCTTTACTTGCTGACTTAAGAGTTCACCTGATGGTCCCACACATAAGATTGAACTTATGCAACTTATTCACAACGTCGTTGCTTGTATTATAAGACACACTGTAGCCCAGGTATTCAAAATTGCTGACTTGTTCCAGGGCAGTACAATATTTGCGCGTACGGGATTAGTTCCACTAAAACCCATTATCTTGGTCTTAAGTGTGGATATTTGTAAGCCAGACTTTACAGTTTCGATATAAAAAATGTATATCCATCTGCAACCTTCTTTCCGAGTCCGACAGAATTAAATATTAGTATTAGTTAAATTATTTTACACGGCCTGCATTATCTATGTGGTGGGCTAACTTTATTTAATCAAGTATAAAGGTAATTACACACTCTAAAGCCAACGACAGTTTAATGTATTCCATACAGACCAATATAGGAGCTGGACAAGTTATTATCTACGTGTATAGTCGTATACAACGTATACGGACAAATTTAACCAGTAAGTGTTGTGATTTGTACTTTTATTCGAGGTCCTTCCTTAGGGCAGATACAGAAATTATTAAGTAAGTTAGTAGGATACTAAAATTATAAAATGAGTTTCATATGATCACATTCTATCTTTAATTTAATTTAAATTTAAATTTAATACGAAACAGTGCAGATAATTTTAAATTAACATGAAATATTATTATTCAAAATTAAATTTGGAGCGTTCTTTCTCTTAGTTAAAATACGGCCAAAAAGACATGTCTCAGCAGCCCTGATAAATCGATCAGCTGTTCCTACTGTTTACTGCAATTCAGATCTCATCCATCAACTTTCTGTAGAGCGAAGAATATACGATTTTACTTGATTACACTTCTCCCGTTTTTTTTTTTTTAATATTACACTCTACAATCGGGGTAAAAAAAAAAAAACTTGTAAACTCAGTTAATGGCCTGGTATGATTTATGTAAACTAAATTTTTGATGTCAAAGGGGTTATATTAAGGAGGGAAAGAAAGCAAATGTAAAAAACAGCAAGGCTTAAATGAAAACCAATACACAAATCTCACCATTGCGAAATTCCAGATAATATATTTCCATCTACTTTGGATCTGTATAAGTCTATTTCTAGGACATTAATTCTCTTATAATAAATTATGTATGTTTTAAGGTAACAGTATGAAACAGACAAATGATAAAGTCCAGAAGTGTAGAATTCATGACTTCAGTAGTTTGCTAGCAGCAAATATACAATACATTTTAATACTTTTTTTGTATAACAGGTTATGTGTTCATAACGTTGTATTATAAATTGCATTTAAGTATTCATTTTGTATTATTATTATCGTGTTGTTTCTAGACACATGTGCGTTACACGTCATCTGATGCAAATACTGATTAAAGTTTTCACTATTTGCCAAAATTCATAAAAGTAGCAATTACGTCTACACTTATGTCTTCAGTGCCATGAAATGCAATAATGGAAACCGAAGAATGTATTAGCTAGAGTATACAGCTATGTGATGGTGACCAATTAAATTTCTGCTGTCAAAATTTACACAAATTACATACAGTACGTATGTAACAAGAAGACAAACTGGAAATACTACATTTGTTAGACATGAAAGCGTGTTACCTAGCACGTGATTATATACGTGCCTAATAAGGCATAATTGTGAGGCAGTAATTATCCCCGCACTGTATGTAACACCGTCGTTTTTGTGATCATCGCTAGTTTGACCGGCTTCCCATAAACCTATATTGTTAAGTCACATATACTGGCTATATCATTCCGTTTTATCTTTGTAGTTCATTCATCTGTTTTTACGGTTTTATAGTGTATAAAAACGTAAAAAAGTTTATTAAATTTTACACAAGTCAATCGTTTGAAAATTAGTCATATTTTGCATACGAAATTTTCCCATAACTGACTTCGCTTGCACAACCAGTAGCTCAAGACGGTCACTCAATATAAATTCTCACACAGAATCAGTGTGTATGTGGCTAGTTCTAAATTGAAAACCCTTTTTTATATAAGGCCATGAAGAAATTAAGCATCGATGGACCAATGGAAAGGATGGGTTTACAACGTCCACAGCAAATTTATGATTTGTTCGTTCTGTGGATTACATATACCGCGAATCTGAAGAGTACTCAACGTAACTATCGAATAAACTACCAACTAGGTCGTGGGATTTCTGTGTTTGTCATGTTAAGCCCCTTTTGTTGCACAATATTTATGTAAGAAGAGAAGAGGAAGATTTTGTCGCGTGGAAAACTACTAATAAACTATTGACTTATTAAAAGCAAATTCTTTAAAGATTAAAAAAAATATATATTTAAATGTCACTTTTAAAAGAAGCTGTTTGGCGTATTATACCCGTTATAAAAATACACATCATAATATACAAAGATATAAACAAAAATATATAAACACTTATATGAGAAAACGTTCTAGATACTTGGGCCCTTAACAAAAACATGTAATTCACATAATAAATTAAAATATTATTAATCATATATGAAGAACTATTAAAATTAAGAACTATTAAACGTTCTAGATACTTGGGCCCCTAACAAAAACATGTAATTCACATAATAAATTAAAATATTATTAATCATATATGAAGAACTATTAAAATATCTATTACATAAAAATGAAAATTTACTTATAGTATTTAAAATATACGGTTTACTTCAGTTCAAGAATATATTAGTAACTGTGACCCATTTCAAGTAAATATAAAAGTTATTAGAGAATAATATTAAATTTAAAAATTTGTATTACATGTCTTATTTCTTGTATTTGTATTATTTATACTTATGTGTGCGTTTTTGTCTTTCCTTATATCACATTTTATGTTCTATTTATAGTCTCTGTTAAGAAAGATTAATTGTTCATATTTCACGTCTTTATTTTCGTATTTATTACCGTGCGTGTGTGTGTTGTGTCCTGGACGATGCTGATGATACAGATAATGATTCTTATGACTGAGTTTCCACTTCGATTATACTCCGTCGGGAATGATTGGCGTCTGTTTTGACGTTCAGAATCGGCCGGGGTTTTATACTCAAGTCAGGCTGACAGGTCGAAGAGTGCTTGACTGACAGGTCCAGGCTTGTTCCGCCCGTCGTTTTTCCACACATTACTTTTTGCGTATTTTCACACTCACAATTAGTGTTCAGGTGCAAACTAATAGACTAATGAGATTCGTGATACTTTTGTCTTTGTTTACACATTAATTAAGTGCTCGTCACATATTAATTAGCTAAGGAATTAATTAATTTGTTTATAGTTCGGTTATAACTTAAACAGTTGCAGAACTCCTACACTATTAGTAGGCCTACATTTATTTTTACAGAAACTCCAATGTACGTAAATTTTTAAATTATGGGAAAAATTGCAAGCATTTTTATTACTTTATTTCTTTTGTAACATAAAAACTATAGAGCACACAATCATACATTAAACACTAAAAATTCGAAACAATCGGATTTGGGTTACAATTCCTTTTAGTCTGATTGCTTTTAGTTTTGATCAAGTTTCTAAAATTTTTTATTTTTGCCCTGGTATCCCAAAATTTTGAAATCTTAAAAACTTAACACTGCATTCAGATGTTAGTTGAAATTCTCTCTAATTTGATATGCCTCATACATTTTTACGATTTTATCAAGCTTTTCACACACTTTTTCGGGCGCTTTTGTTAAAAAACGTTAACAAACTTTGAAGTTTTCATAAATTTAATTATATTCAGATTGTTTTTTAAATTCTCTTTTATTTGATACCCCACAAGGTTTTTGCAATTTTCTCACAGTTTTAACCCTCTCACGCTTTTTCCTCCTTCCCATATTTTTTTATTTATTTTTTTTTATTGGGAGGGATAAATCTAAAAAACAATATGGTTTTCTAGGACAAAATATGGACACTCATGCCAACTTTTAGGAAAATCAGTTGATGAGTTCAACAGTTATCGTGAGACATACTTCAGGCAGACAGATAAATTCCAAACGGTCGAGTTAAAACTCTGAACCCTCTTCGCTCGTTCAGTGAGATATTAGGAATAAATTCAAAGATCATGTAAAATTAAAAAACGCTTTTTGCAATTAGAATAACGTTTCTAGAGACGTAACTGAAAAAATAAATAGTGAACATTTAAGCGAATCAAAAGAACAAATATAATAATAACGCTCTGCTACCAAAATACGTTTCATAAAAAAGTACTGTTTCAAATAGAACAAACAATATATTAGAATTACATTAAAACTGTGCGGAAAATGTCAAAGTTTATAAAATGTGTATGTCCATTTACAAATGGATTAGCACGATGGGGTACAAAGAATCAGTAGGCGGTGACAGCACTTTATCAGCTAAAATAGATTATTTCAAGCTATGAACGGGTATTCACTATTTTATTTTAAAACTAAAGTGAGTACACACTAATGACTCAGTTCTCGACGTATAAACGAAACCCACATTAATGTTCTAGCGGACACGTATACTCAAACTTTTTTATCCGTCATTCATATACGATATCTTTCAAACCCACGCACACACACACACACAATGTAAGAAAAGTAAACTTGCTACACTATTTACAGTATATTGTTTCATATACAATACAAACTTACGTACAACTTTAATTTTTGTTAGACTAATGCGTTTTCTTATCGTTTGGTTAATTATGTATTCGAATATTAAACTCTGTAGACAGTTTGTTCCAGAACCTATATTAGCTGGATCATTAATTCAATAAAGGCCTACAGCTAATGACGTTCTCATTATGCTCAGAAAGTCTGATTAATGATACACTGTCTTTTGCAGCGTCGCAGAATTACTGAGCGTAACAAATCTGCTTATGTTGAACTAATAATTTTAATATTAACCAGTCAGTATATAAACCCAATTGGAAACAATTGTTTGTCATAAAAGAACCATTGTATCGCATGATAATCGTTACTGGGTTTTGTATATTGAAGTGATTCCATAATGAACGAACCAATACAATTTAATAATTCTATTATTTGTTCACTGAGTAGTTAAATTTCTATATCAAGGGTAATTTGATCATTATATTAAATTTAATACTTTCCTGCGTATTCACTGTGTCTTGGTTACACATTTCAGTTGGTTACTAAGTACGGATTACTCAACAAGAATGCTGTCAAAGTTGCTTGTAAAATTGTTGGCTTGTAAAAAAGTTTATATACTTCGTACATTCATCGAAAGCAGCGAACGAAATAATTACGAACTACTTAAGAAAAGAAAATCTGAGGCCTCATGGCTTGATGCAAGGTATGGCACCAAAGTTGAACTCTCACATACTCACCTTCAAGTGCTCTCCTGTCTTATGGAACAAGGGCTGGCTGGCTGTTGCTGGTGCAACTCTTGCTGCACCTTTTTTAAATTATTACTTAGACCTTTCGTCTTAACAATGTACAACTATTGGACAAGTAATAAAAAGCATAAATGCATTTTATAAAGCTAGTTATCTGATTAGGTCAGGTCACAATTTATAAAAGAATTCAATTAGTGAACAGTAAAATCAACAGTATTAAGAAGTTCATATTGTAACGAATCTAATTTATTTGGTTTACAAAATAAAAAAAATTTAGTGTTATTTAAAATTTCAAAAAAAAAAATTTTAACGTTTGTTTTAATGTTTAATAATTTAGTAAATAATTCTTGTAATGGTGTAGTGTTAAAATTTTAAATTCCTTTGCTTTATTTTTGTCAATAATATTGCTTATGGTTTACTGGAATTAAATTCAGCGTTAACAGGATTGTCTCATTCACTGTTCGATTAGCGATATTTCTTCTTTTTAATAAGTATTAATTCCACTTGAGTAATGGCCGCCTTTCTTGCAGCCCTGTTGTTCACTAAACTCTATTTATTAATTTTATAAATAAATTTTAAACCAAAATGTTGAATTACTATTTTTATTGACAATTGTTTAAAAAGATCGATTTAAAATCGATTATCATATATTGCTCGACTCGTTCACAGGGCGATCGATTGTTGATACATATGTTATTTAATATAAATATTTTCAGGTTCTTTTAACGGTTATAGTTAATAGTCAGAGAAGGGGTAAGGCTAGAAAGTATAACATTCACAGTAAAAAAACTTAATAGTTAATAAATACAAAGTTATTTGATAATATATAATGTTTATAAAGTGAAAAGTTTATACCAATGAAGAACTGTTGAATACTAATCGTCGTGTGCACTTTGCATGACGGGAGT
Organism: Magicicada septendecula; assembly: GCA_034769895.1. Lineage (NCBI taxonomy): Eukaryota > Metazoa > Arthropoda > Insecta > Hemiptera > Cicadidae > Magicicada > Magicicada septendecula. Next base: position 387,997,393 of record CM068368.1, on the reverse strand, counting down.
CAAAATGGCCGCTTCGTAGCTGCTGAAGTAAAACAAGAATGGTGTCGCTGGAAATTTCTTTCAATAAAGCTGCCTTCTCACTGCTTCCTCGTCTCCGCAGTAGTGATTATTATTTCTGGGGTTATTGGAGTATCTCTCGTTCAATGTTCTGTTGTTCACTCGAGAAAAATATGTGTGATAATGTTAATATACTGGTGTTGTAAAGTTCGTTTGAGTTATTCTGAATTATTTGTGTTATCGATTCAAATTGTTAATTCACTAGTTTAGGTAGTGTATTCACTTGTTTCAATGTTAGTAGTTGTTAATTTTCACTGCATTTATTGGTTAAAAGTGTTCTGTCAAAATTCTCAAAATTTATGGTAGGCTAGGTTCAACTTTTATACGCCATTAATGGTTCCGATATATGTTTTTATTTAGCGAGAGCTTAATCAACCGTACTCTACGAATGTTAAACAAGAACTGTCTTACTTCCTTCGTTTTCTGAAATATCTTAGCCAATTTAATATTAGAAAAGTATTGTTTCTATTTTTAATCGCTTCCGATACATGTAAAAAAGTACATTATATCACAGAATATATTTTGGTTATTAATTAATTTCATGAAATAGTAAATACATAATCGGTTTCTTTAATTCCTTCTGCTTAATTTGATACCCAATAATCCATCTTTACAAAGTTTTTTATCAAAATTGCTATATTCCTTTCATTTTGGAAAAGTAGGCTCAACATGTTATTTCCTGTTCTTCTCCAAATATTAGCCATTTTATATGTTATAATTATGACTATAATAAATCTCAGATTGACATAAATGTTTAGCTTTCCTTAATTTCTTGCAAATTTATCAATTGATTATCCTTTTAAATATAATTCATGAATTTATGACTCCCCCCTCTTTTCTTTGATCTTTTCACACTATCCTTTTACAGTATAGTTTTAGTCATAGTATTTGGTGACTGATTCACCTTATATAAATTCCATCAGTTTACTTGGTTTATTTAACTTAATTACTCAATTATAATGTTGTGGAATTTCTTATTTGGCCTAGATTTTCTGGTTTTACATATAATGTTTATTGAATAATAATGTGTCTATTACCCCTTCTGACTTTCTTAACTTAATACAATATAAATTAAAATCTCCTTAATTAACTAATAGAACATGTAGTATCGTATTCATACTCATAATACATAAACAATATATGAAATTAACAACATGGTCTTCAAAGTCAGACATTTTAGTTTTAACTTCTACTATTAACACATAATAAACATTTTATAAAAAGAGTATGGTATCCATACTTAGACATTTCAGTCTGGATTAACACTGTTAGACATACTAAACATTTTTATAATAATAACAAAATCTTATTCTATTCACCACATTGAATTATGGAGCTTTAACATAACACCACATGGGCTTTAACATAAACATAACAAGCCATTTATTTTTATTTATTTCTTAAACTTATTTTGGTTGCAGCCTTTTCTGTTTCTATTTTGGTATTACCTTTTTATCCCCTGTCACTTTATTTATTCACCACCTGCTCTCTTTATCCTTTACATTTTAAAGAAGGTTTTTTGATAAAAGGTGGCATCTTCTTAGAAACATTAGTAATGTTTTCATAAGAACATTTCATAACATTTTATTTCTGTAGTCATAAAAAACATTAAAGTTGTTTAATGGTACACATGTACTTAGTTGAAGTATTAGTCACACTTCTACTTGAAGTTTATTTAATATACTGAAATAACTTGCACTGGTTCACTTATATTTTTGGATCTTATCTCTAATTGAGTTTTACAATATTCAAAGACCACAATCTTAGTTATAAGGGATTATGAAGATTTGTTTATTCCATTACACAATAACTTTAGTGGGTGCACTTCTACTTACAACACTAAACACTTTTGTTTATAACTATCTTACATTAATATCAGGTTTTGGGTGTTATACTCTCTTTGGTGACATTTAATCTCTTTCGGGGTTTGTTATATTCTTTTTAATAGGCCTTCCTTGCGTATATCTTGTGGTCCTCCCATCCTACAATTTTGTTTCTTCAAAATTCTTCTTTCCTGGTTTCTCCAAGGTAATATTGTTTTATCATGTCCGTTGGTTTGTTCGGGGTATCTTCCCTACCTACTCCTATCCTACCTGGGTATTATCCTTATTTTATTTTAGTTTTTTGGGATTTATTTTTCTTTATACATTTTTGTTGCATTGTGGTTCTTTATTTTTACTTTTTCTATTTATGGTGGTATCTTACTTTGATATTTATTTATTTTCATTCGAATTTTTCTTGCTATTTAATGTAATTGATATTTAATTATGATCATATTGTAATCTTTATTAAGTGGATTATCTGTCATGCTACAGATTGCTCTCCTCCAGAAGTGATTAGTTCAGACCATACTTTGCTTGTCTGAAATAATTGCTTATGATAATTATTATATTTTTATAATTCTTGACTTCCTTCCCATTTCTATTTTTGCCTTTTCATATTCGAGCTTACATATATTTTATTTTAATTGATCTTCCTTGATAGTAATAGTCATCTGAGGTTTATTATTTTATTTTCATTTTTTCTTAACTTGGTGTTTTATCCCTGGGATATTTATTCCCTAACATTCCCTAACACGTGAGCTGGGGCAGCTCAGAGGGGCACTGTAGGCTACATACTCTGCTGGCCATGCTACACTTCTGATTGATTACAGAGGCAAATCATCGCTGCTCAAAATATAATAATACTGCTGGACTTATCTACAGACAGTTATTAATAAAAATTATATAAGAATAGTCTATTTTACGACTATTAAAAAATATCTTTCGATACTTCACTTCGTATTTGCTCAGGTCTGTTAATATTTCTATCTCAGTTATTCTTCTGACTTGTTAGCTCTACTGTTATCTTATTTCTTATTATGGTGGGAAGCTCTTTTATCTTCTTCTCTATATATTATTACGTGAAGAGAAAACTTTGTACCCCTTTTTAAGCATATTGCGCGCACGGAGGAGTGTGAGATTTGGCATAGTTAAAGTTTATATGGAGAAGGAGTGCAGAAAGCTAAAATTTATATATAATATGTGTTACAAATACATTAAATAAAATAAAATAAAACAGTCATTTGCACTTGAAAATTCATTTAAACTTTTTCAAACAATGGTAATTGTTAAAAATAAAATAATTTTGTTGCCAGGCAATAAAATTATAATTTTTTCATTTTAGTGTACGTTCATACTGCCAATGTCAAACACATAATAATCTGTGGGCAAACAGTCGCACAGAGTAGAGATTGTCGCCAAAGAATTTTAAAATGTTGCCAACAAATAATTACCGACAGATCGACTGAATGAGCTGTGAATTTTGTGTGATTTCAAATGTTCCTTTTTCAAAAGTCTGTGGAGTGTATGTCAAGGCAAAAAAACGTTTATTTTATATTTTGTATATTAGATATCTGTGTTTTATATATTAATGTGCAGTTGAAAGTGAAATACAGCTTGCTTAATATACACCTGTTGCAAAAGGAAAATTTTGTAGCAGCAATTTGAATTGACTTACTCTCGCCTAATTATTATTGGTGGTTTCAAAAAAGTGAGTACATTTTATTATTTTTAAATTAAACCCTGTCTAATCTTAGTTTCAGTAATTTCATTACATGTTTTTTTTTACATTCAGATATTCGCACCAACTTCCATTATGCCTCGACATAGAACATATTCATGAAGCAAACCACACATATAAAAATATCGGCAATAACATGAACATTCTACACGTACACACAAAAGGCCGAAAACTAGACACTCTAGAACAATTAGAAATATACGAACACACAAAAACAAATAAAAACGACATCCTAAACGAACAGACACAATTCAAATCGCACGCCTTATTCGAACACATCTCACCACACACACACAGCTTCAATCTTTCGAATAACTATCCCGTCGCCAACAACAAGACGGACAACGCTACCTATGGCAGCCTCTGATGAAGCCTTCTAAAGGTGAAAGCCGGTTTAGGCTGTAAGGTAAAACTTTACGTTTTTACTTATAAAAAACTTAGTGTTCCGAGTCGTCAATACTATAGTGATATTTCTAAAATTAATGCATAGAAAAAAAATTAAAAAATTATATAAGCTTTGTAGCAGATAATCTTCAAACTGTTTTCGAATTTTGTACCTTACCAAAAATGAAATGTAATCCACTGGAATTGAAAACAATGTATCTTATACTTCTATGAATGTCAAGTCTCATTTTTATTAGCGTTTATTTGATTCAATAATAACATGAAAAAATTAAAACTGACAATGAATTATATCAAAAAATAAATACGAATACAAGCTGTAATTGTGTTTTTTTTTCAACTGTTACTAACATTAAATTTTAAATTTCATAGGTATTGCAGGGAATTAAGGCAAACAACACACGCTAATGACGTATTTGTACACGCTCGCAGCTGACGTAATAGAACAAAATTGAAAAAAATTATATGCAATGATTATAGAGGTATACTCTTTGACAAAAGAACCTCAATAACGTTCAAACTTAAATATTTAATGAATTACGGTCGAATTTCGACCACTGGGCGACCACTAGTCAATATGATTATCACTATTTATTAAGTATAAAGTTTTTTGTGTTAATTCTCTATTCTTCTTTTGTTGTTATCACAATCTGCTTCTGGTCATTGGTAGCATATATTTTATGATATTTTTTTTGTTTCTTAGTTCTCATTAATTGTTCCACTTGTTTCATGGTCTAGCACTTTCTTCTAATTGTCTTTATTATACTCGACATTTATTTTATGATCATATTCATTTTATTGGTTTATTTATATTTATATTTCAACCAAAACAATTATTTCGCTCTTGTTTCTTATCCAAATGAATTCTTTAATTATCATATATTTATGTGGTCATTGTTTCTCTTTGTTCTGCGTAAAGTTTTTATTATTTTTATTTCAACACAAGTTTATCGATTTAATTGTATCAGTGGTTCTTACTTCCTTTTCTTTCTCTTTAAAATTCTTTCCTAAGTTGTTTGTCGTACGGTGATCTTACTTGGTTTTAGAATGTATGTAAAATTCTTTTTCTTTAACTTCAACATTGTCTTCATACTATTTGGTTGTAAGGTGTACTTACTATGTTTTTTGAATTTTATGGTTTAACTAGCAAAATACCCGTGCTTCGCTACGGAGTTTCACGTTGTACGTAATTTTACAATTATTGCTCGCTTAATAGTATAGGATTAGATAGACTGTACAAATTCTCAACTCTTAGTTTGTTTATTTACATTCATAGCAACAGCCATTTATTATTTATTTCGAGAAAATCGTTAGAGCCGTTTCCGAGAAAAAAAGGACATACATTTATTAATTAATTGAATTTCGAAATTTTCTCGACTGTAAGAACCTGCAAACAACGAAGTTTTTCAATTTAAAACAATCATTAAAAACTCAGAACTAAATGTATTCGGGGTTTCCAATAAACTGAGATGTCAACCACTTCATTTACAAAGTACGCAATTCCTGCGATAAATTTCATTTTTTGGTTTTTTGCCCCTTAGGAGTGAAAATTTTTAAAACCGTTTCTTAGTGAGCACCTAAGACCTATGATGAAGCTACGTTCAAAGTTTCATTGATATCCATTCAGTGGTTTCAGAGATATCGTGATCAGTGAGTCAGTCAATGGTATTTGGCTTATATAGACATCTATATCTAGCCGATTTACCCAGCGTTGCTCGGGTTCATAATTTATTCATAGGCTCATAGGCACCTATTCTTGTTCTAACGTTATATTACTTGTATATTGTATAATCTTCCTTATATTGTTACGTTCGCATTCTCACTGGAGTAATACTCTGTAGCACACCTGTTTAAGAACATGTCATAAACTGTATTCTTATATCTGGAGAAGAATTCTGTTGCGCGTGATGCTCCTGCTCGATTTCTAACTCTGGGAGAGGGCGAACAGCTAAATTAGTTTTCAATAAAATGTCTACAGTACTTGCACGCGCTGCGTATTTACTGTCTTTTATAATTCATTGTGTTAATGTTGAAATAAGGCATTTGTTAAATTAGTGTCTCCTAAACTTATTCTAACAATACAATACCTCTATAGATTTCAGCTTATCAATTTTTAAATTCAAACTGAAGCAAGTGCATTTATATTGTCTGAACACTATGATCTGAATACATTTGCTATCAAAACTTTGTTTTTTATACTCGCTTATAACTTACTTCGATCTTAACTTATCAACTTTTAAATTAAAACTGAAACAACTCTGAATTCACACACTATTAAGAAGTTTCTTAAGATGCATACACCACCTTTGATATCATAACCTATATCTTTATTTATAAGAACCGTGGACTATGGCCCCGCCGTCTTTCGCGGGATCCGACCTAAGACTCCCCGGGTTCCGTGGATGAACTCCGGGGAAGGCCCGTCGGACGACTCCCGCGCTATTTCCTACGCGGGAGATTTCCACCGATGCTATGGTAACCAGAATCTATTCTATTGGGTTGCCATAGTAACCAGATCTAATAGTTTTTATGACCCAAAGGACCCCCCAAAGGATCGTATCGAAAAAACACTTGTCCTATGTTGGTTCTCCCGTTGCGTAAAATATTTGTGCCAAGTTTGGTTGAAATCGGTCCAGCGGTTTAGGAGGGGATGTGGAAGACCCCAAAGGACCCCCCGAAGGATCGTATCGAAAAACCTACCCTAAGATTGGTTCTCCCGTTGAGTAAAATATTTGTGCCAAGTTTGGTTGAAATCGGTCCAGTGGTATAGGAGGAGATGTGGAAGACCCCAAAGGACCCCATCGAAGAAAACACCTATCCTATGTTGGTTCTCCCGTCGCGAAAAATATTTGTGCCAAGTTTGGTTGAAATCGGTCCAGTGGTTTAGGAGGAGATGTGGAAGACCCCAAAGAACCCCCAAAGGACCCCATCGAAAAAACACCTATCCTATGTTGGTTCTCCCGTTGCGTAAAATATTTGTGCCAAGTTTGGTTGAAATCGGTCCAGTGGTTTAAGAGGAGATGTGGAAGACCCCAAAAGAACCCCCAAAGGACCCCATAGAAGAAAACACCTATCCTATGTTGGTTCTCCCGTCGCGTAAAATATTTGTGCCAAGTTTGGTTGAAATCGGTCCAGTGGTTTAGGAGGAGATGTGGAACATACATACAATGGTGGGGGGTTTGCCCCTTAGGAGTGAAAGTTTTTAAAACCGTTTCTTAGTGAGCACCTAAGACCTATGATGAAGCTATGTTCAAAGTTTCATTGATATCCATTCAGTAGTTTTTGCTGTACGTTGATTCTATGTCAGTCAGTCAGGCAAACTTCCCCCCTTTTTCCCCCTTTAAAGGTCGAATTTCCAAAAATCCCTTCTTAGCGGATACCTACATCACATAAGGAACCTACACGCCAAATTTCAAGTTTGTAGGTGTTATAGTTTCGGAGATTTCGTGATGAATCAGTCAGTGAGTCAGTGGTATTTCTCATTTATATATATAGATTAAAATTCAAAATTCTTTTTCTTTTTAATTCCATAAATGTTTTCATAAATATTTTGGTTGTAAGATGTGCTTATATATTTTTAAAGTTTGTTGATTTTTTCAAAATTCTTTTCCTTTTATTTCATAATTAGTTCACAAATTATTGTTGGTAAGATGATCTTACTATGTTTTAAAATTTTCATGATTGCATCAATTCAAATTTTTTTCTTTATTTCCATAATATGTTTCATAAATCTTTTGTAAGGTGATCTTACGTTTTTTTTAAATTTGGTTAATATATGTCAATTCAAATTCTCATTCCTTTATTTTCCTTAAATAGTTTTCGTAAATAGTTGTTTGTAAGATGTGCTTACTATGTTTTTAAATTTTGTTGATTTTTCAAAATTCTTTTCTTTTTATTTCATAATTAGTTCATAAATTATTGTTGGTAAGATGATCTTACTATGTTTTAAAATTTTGATGATTTCATCAATTCAAATTCTTTTTCTTTATTTTCATAATAGGTTTCATAAATCTTTTGTAAGGTGATCTTACGATTTATTAAATTTGGTTGATTTCCAAATTCTTTTTCTTTTATTTACCATAACGTTTTTTCATAAACGATTGTCAGTAAGTTGTGCTTACTATTTTTTAGAATTTAGTTATTTATTCTAAATTCCAAATTCTTTTCTTTGTTTTCATAATGGTTTCATAAATATTTGGTAGTAAGGTGATCTTACTTTATTTTAGAATTTATTGGTTGATGATTTCAATTCATTTTGGTTGCAGTCTTTTCTTTTTATTTTTAAAATTCCTTTTGTTTAAATTTCTACTCCTCATAATATTTTTTCATGGAAGCCTGGTTATATACACCTTTGATTCTATCAGAACCCATCTCCTTTATTTCATACGTATTATTGTTTTTTATTATGGAGACTATATAGGGTCCAGTGTATAGTAGCAACAACTTCTTTGTTATTCCTTCCAGTGTGCTGGGTAATTCACGATTTTTCAATAATATTTTTTCTCCACTTTTATAGGTTATTATTTTACCACTATTCTTTTGATACTTGTTTCGCCGTTTCTCCTGGTCTTCGGCCACCTTGTTGTAGAATTTTATTTTGTCGAACGTATAAACATTATTTCTAGGGAACTCTAGTATTTCTTCGATCTCTCGTGGGGGTGGTTTCTCGTACATGGCGGAGTATGGGGTAACTCCTATGGCTGGGTGGTATGCCAAGTTGAGGAATTCTTCTGTGGCTTCTAGATAGTCTTGCCGCCTTCTCTGTTGATGATGACAATATGTTCTTAATATCCTCCACACTTCTCGTAACACCCTCTCTGCCGGATTACTGCTCGGGTGGTAGACCGACGTTTTGTATGTACGAACACCCATAGATAGTAGGGTATCCCGCCATTTTTTCCCCTTAAACTGGGTTCCATGATCCGTGATGATCGAAACTGGTTTCCCGATGGTTGGGAAATACTGGTCTATTAATATTCCCAGAATTTTCCTAGTAGTTGCCCGATTAGCTGGGTATAGCTTAACGAACTTAGTGAAATGGTCCATTACGATTATCAGGTACCTATATTGGTGACGACCGCCACTACGGGGAAATGGTCCGCAGATGTCCAAGAATACCTTCTCCAATTTCGCCTGTGATGTTATAGGAATCATAATGCCTTCCTTCTTCTCATTATTTGATTTAACTAGTTGGCAAATACGGCAACATCTGATATACATCCGGACCTTCCGGTTGACGTTTTTTATGTGGCAGCTCTCCTCCAGAGCCTTAATCACCTTTAAGGCGCCCATATCGTATATGATAATTAATTATTATCTCCTTTTCAATATGGGTTGGAATAATCACCTTCCAGGTCTCCTGCCTTAATGATGGTTTAGTGAACAATATCTCGTTATTTATCTGATAATATTGAGCAATATTTTTGTCCCCTTCTTCAAATCGTGTTTTTATATTTCTCAATTTCGGGTCTGCTTGTTGGTGGGTGCTCAGGTTTGTTAATAATGTGGCTAGATCGGCTCTGGTGCTAATAATGTGGTAGATTTTGAGTACGGTTTCTTTCTCTCCCTCGAATGTTTGCTTTTCCACATCAACACGTGATAATACATCTGCAACGACATTCTTTTTTCCTGGGATGTACTCACACTATAGATTGTATTCTTGAAGGGCAAGTATCCACCTGGTCAGCCTTCCGTGACTCAATTTGCACCTCCTCAGGAACGATATGGATTTATGGTCTGTCCGGACGGTAACTGGGTAACCTAAGATGTAGGTGCGGAATTTGCCAGACGCGAATACTACACTCAACAATTTAGGAAAAAAGGTTTTTTAAAATCTGGGTTGCGAAGTCTTATGGGTTCCAAAAATTTGTCCTTAATTAGTTGTAAGGTCTCGTTCTGCTCTTGACCCCAGATCCATTTGTTTTTAGATGACAGTTGTGGTTGAAACCTCGCGGTAAATTCAGAATATTGTTCCTGGAACTTGTGGTAATAATTACAGAGTCCCAGGAATGACTGTAATTGCCTTCTATTCTTTGGTGCAGGAAATTTCTGGATCGCTTCTACCTTTTCGGCCGACGGTGAGATTCCTTGGTCATTCAATTTGAAACCCAAGAACTGAACTTCTTTTGCAATGAATTGGGATTTTTCCAGTTTAAGCGTGATGTTATTCGCAGCCAACTTCTCCAGTACGTGTTCCACACGGTAGCAGTGTTCCTCCCATGTTTCTGAGGTAATTAGCAAATCATCTACATACACGGTGGTAAATTGTAGTGCTTCCTGGCCAAGTATCTGGTCCATGCAGGCCACAAAGATGGTGACCGAATTCACGAGTCCGAAGGGCAGTCTCTTAAATTGGTAATTACGCCCTTCGAATATGAATGCCAGATACTGGCGACTCTTTGGGTGCAATTCCACCTGCCAGTAGCCGCACACCATGTCCCAGGTACTAAAGTACTTGGTACCGTGGAAACGTTTTAAGATCTCTTCTATCTCACCGGGCGATGTCCTGTAATTGACGATCATCTTATTTATTTCTCGCGCATGTAGGCAAAGCCGGACTTGTCCGTTTTTCTTAGGAATAGCCACGATAGGACTGGTATATCGGGATTGGCTACTCTCTATAATGTCACGGTTAATCATTTTATTTATTTCAGCTCTTACAGCTTCCTTTCGTGAATGCGGGATGGAATATGATTTCCGGTTAAAATCCACTGTATCTCTAAATTGCAGAGTACATTGGTAATTTTTTACCTTACCGGGTTCGTCGGAAAATACTGAGCGGTATCTTTGTTTATTCCATTACACAATAACTTTAGTGGGTGCACTTCTACTTACAACACTAAACACTTTTGTTTATAACTATTTTACATTAATATCAGGTTTTGGGTGTTATACTCTCTTTGGTGACATTTAATCTCTTTCGGGGTTTGTTATATTCTTTTAATAGGTCTTCCTTGGGTGTATCTTGTAGTCCTCCCATCCTACAATTTTGTTTCTTCAAAATTCTTCTTTCCTGGTTTCTCCAAGGTAATATTGTTTTATTATGTCCGTTGGTTTGTTCGGGGTATCTTCCCTACCTACTCCTATCCTACCTGGGTATTATCCTTATTTAATTTTAGTTTTTTGGGATTTATTTTTCTTTATACATTTTTGTTGCATTGCGGTTCTTTATTTTTACTTTTTCTATTTATGGTGGTATCTTACTTTGATATTTATTTATTTTCATTTGAATGTTTCTTGCTATTTAATGTAATTGATATTTAATTATGATCATATTGTAATATTTATTAAGTGGATTATCTGTCATGCTACAATATTAATGCTGAGTTCTCTAAAACATTTTCGGAAGATTTTTAAAACTATTCCAACCAATGAGAAAGCAAACTCATTTTGCTATGCTATTAGAGACATCTTGGCTATTAAAATGCAAATCCAGATCATGTAAACTTGATACTGATCATTAGTTGTTTGTTGCAACATATCATGCTATGCAAATACGTGTACAAAATGTGTCAAAGGGCAATATGTGGAGTTTCTGTTTTCAATTCATGGTTACGAAGTCTATTAAAAATCAATATAAAAATCTGCTGGAATCCTCAAGAAGAGGTTGAAAAGTCCCTGATAACTCACAATTTCAGCCTACTGCTAATATCATATAGTACTGAAAGGATGACATTTTTGACATTTATTAAACCTGGAAAAACTAACAAACAAATTATCACATTACCGTTAACACTGTTTCAAAGAGACAATGAAAAATTTTACAGTTAATGAAGAAATAGACAAGGCCCAGAAAAACGTTGGCTGTAAGAAAAGAAACTCTTGATTAAATGTGTCTATACTTAGTTCAGTGGTGATTAAAAATATACACATTAGTTTAATTAATTTGATTGCCTCCCTCTCTGCTTACCTTTTTGAGTGTAGAGCTTTGTCAGATGATGGCCTCCTCCCCACGGTCACCGAGCCACCGTGTGGTAATCTATACAAGTCTCTGTACTCGTGACGCTTGATACGGGGACCTAGCTTACATTGAAATATGTTAAATTTGCTAATTCTGTGCTTTCCACTAAGTGCAGTACAAAAAAACAGTACTATCTGTTTTTGTTTAAGCATATCATTTAAAAATAATTATATCATGTACTTTTTATTAAATTATTTTTATAAAAGTAAATTGTAAAAGACGCGTCAAAGCCATAACAAGTTATAGATTCGAATTTCAAAGAATTAAAGTCAGAAAGGTTTCAGACCATCACTACCAGTGAAACTTACTACAATAGATAATTTTAAAATTACACACGTGTTCCCAAATACTACAAACAGGCGTTCATAAAACATCAATAAATCTGTCGTGTCTTATAGATAGTAACATTAGACAGCATAAACAAGATAACTTAGATTTCTTATTTTTAAGATAGATAGCATTGTCTTGCTACTTCGTTTACCTTGCCTAATTTCTTCCTATCTACTTCCTATTTCTGTATTATTATTTTATTTTATATTTTTATATACACAGCTCTCTAAGGTTTCAATTGCTCTCATAGCTTATAAACAATAGTGTTATTAGACATTTTCTATAAATAGAATTTCTGACATGTACATTAAACCACACAATTTTCTACTTGCAGTATAAAATAGCTATCTGACAGAACAATAGAAAACAGCTTTTCAGCTTGTATTGCCACTCATGCCTACTATGTCAGTGGCAGCAGTGTATTTATTAGGATCAATGTGTGACCCAGATATGTCGCTAACAATTCGCTGCACTTTCATCAATCTCACTTCCTATAACTGCGCTTCGTGTTACTGGATTTTCCTAATATTCTTAGTAACGTAAGATTTGTTTTCAAGACAAATTTTTAATTTTACAGAAATTGTAAGATAAAACACGATAGTTGCTTTAAGCTGCGTATTATTTTAACATTTGTATATATTTATTCTAGATAATCCACCTTTACTGTTGTTTTTTTTTAAGTGGAATATTTTTAGTTTGGAACAAAAATAGTTGATCTAAAGCCATTAACTATTCTTTTGAGATTCAAACAAAGTTTAAATAACAATAGTGATCAAACCATAGTGTTTTCGGGCTATTAGCCCGGGTCTAATATTAACATTTGTTAAACCGCCAGACGTTTCGTCCGCACCGAAAGATTCTTAATTTATTCTTTAACGGGCGTTAATACCGAGTTCCCGCTCCGCCGTGAGAGTTATCGAAATATCTGGCGTTCAAACAGACAATAATATTAGACAACAGCCCGGACACCATGTCTGATCATCATGGTAACTCCAGCCGTGAGAGTTTGCGTTCACACTTTTAACTAACCATATTTTGTAAGAGGCATATGTTGAAAAATTATTATAGCCTATTTAGTAGGAGATGAACGATGCCCAAGAATAAAAGAATAACATTTTTTATTTTTTTGTACTAACATGATTATATGACATTTAATAGAAAAACTCTTTATCACCAAAAGACAACTTAAAGAAAATGTTTAGTATATCCTGCACGTTAAAATTGAGGAATGTTTACCGATATGTAGGTAATGTAAGGTAAACTTGACGTACTCATTAAAATTCAATGCTAGAAGCTGCATAACTAATTACCAACAACACCTGTTTACAAATATCTATAATATAGTTATTTATAGTTTATTGTTATTAACTTAAAAAAAATTTCAACAAAAAAACAAAATCTTAATGACAACGTAGTAAACACCCGAACTCCTAGAAGTACTATTGTAAGAAAAGAGACTAAAAATTATCAGAAATAATTGGGATAGTGATTAATTTCAACGGTAGTAATTTGGAAAAGGACTAAAAATGTATGAAGGATTCTGGGAGTGTAGGATAAATGCACTAAAGAACCTGATCTCATAGGATCCGAAAATCAGACAAAAGCAACGACAAATGAAACCAGAGTAAATAAAATAAGGAAACTGCTTGTACTAAGGAGAATCTAATCAAATCATTACGCCCCATGAGGCTTCTGATCCTACGTAAGAAAAAACATGTAAATCTTGTGTCAACATCTCGTGGTTTTAGTCTTTAAATCCTCCTTTCCGTACACTGTATTTTACTAACATAACAAATGACCGCTCTCATAAGCAACCTAAATTATATGAAATTTTTTTGAGCGTAAAATAATTTTATAGCAATATATGTATCTACTTTTATCTGAGGTAACCGAAAGGTATTTTTTAAGATATTAATTTTTTCTATAAAACAATTAATTGTAACAGAAAAATTTTACTAGACAAAATACTGACATAAACGAACCACTGCAGGTTAATGAACTCTTCAAATGTACCTCAAAGTGTATACATTTCAATACTCTGAGTTTATGCAAAAAAAAACGGATAATAATCTTTCCAATTTATTCTGAGCGAGACAGTTCAACTCTACCTAATAACATTTTGCACATGGTTGCACAAACAATACGTAGACAATGCGTCCATATGGTCTCACAAAGTAAAATCACGTAATTAGCGAAAATACAGAAACATTATTATGACAAAGGGAACAGGATCTTCCATCACATTATTTTAGATTCGACAACCGAAGACTTCTGGTAACACGATGAGTCCTTACAGATTCATAGCGTTCTCATTAAATATATACCGATTAAATAATTCAGTAATTTTTGTTAGAAGAAAACTGAGAAAATGCTTAATATTAACAAAAAATCAGAAAACGGTAGCTCGACTGTGAATACTTCTTTCTAACAAGAAAACAACATACATCAGTGGTCCACATTTTGTGGATACGGGTTTGGCAATCCCGAAGTGCCCTAGCTGTATTCTCACTTTGCTTCAACTTGTCTTGGGTGAGATCCCTTACTTTAATCTTTTCTGTCTAGTCTCTCTTGACTGCCTCTTGTTCTTTTCTGACCCCGACACTATTAGAGTAATCGAGGGCTAGGGTGTCTTCTTTTTCAATTCAAATTTCCTAATTTTGGGTGGCTTAGGATCTTAGAGTGCTCACTGATGCCGTTGGGTAAGCACTGAAAATACTAAGAAACGTTTAGTATCAGAATAACTGATACAAAGCCACAAAATCCTATCTCAGAAAGAGAAGGGTGAGGGCGAATCACTTGCGCCCCAAAAACGGGGGCCTTTCGGCTAAGGTATGATCACCCTGACAGAAGAGTCTCTATTCCTCCTGGTAGGGGGTTGTGCAACAGGCCAGTAACCTGTTCATGTAAAACTTTGAAATACTTGTAGTATCCAAACCAGCCTCGGAGTAAGGTCTGGACACTATAAAGCCACCATTGGTAGAAGAGACCTAGGTCGTCCGAGGATGAGATTGGTGCCGGAACAGGTTTATATAACCTAATCCTTGTAGAAGAGAAAGAGAAGAAGAAGAAGAAAAGAACACTGCCTTGTTAAAGACACTTAGCGCTTTAGAATTATTTAAATTGAATACGTCATTTTTATCAAATACAAGTCGTGAATGGCTTAAGGGTCTGCATGCGCACCGCCATATTGAATTTCAAAGTGCATAAGAACAATGCTTTATTCACAACAACATTTCTCCCTTAATCGTAAACGGAAAATTACAAACGAGGTGTAATTTTAAAGACCTCAAAATCTGGGCTGGAACCGCTGTAACAAGTTCTAAAATTATAATTAGTGTTAAAAAAAAATTATATTGGCAATATTTGACCTCGATTAGTGAAAGTAATAAGCAAAATATGTGATTCTGAAGTAGCTGACTCGCTTCATAATTTCATTGCCTTTAGAAAGATATATAATACGATAATGTTTATGTCTCTGATGACAATATTATTTGGTTTTAAATGAAACTTTGTTCACAACGGTCTGTCAAATTTTAACAAATGATAACTCTGCCGCCTGGCGGTCAAGAAGGCAACTTTTATGCGGCGGATAGATATAGTGTAAAAGGTGCGGCGAGGACGGCGACGGAAGATTAGACGAGACGGTACGAGACTGGAGGGGTATCTCAAGGTTACTGTGAGTGGCGGTAAATTACGTTTGCCTGCGCGTTTGTGTTGTTATCGCTTTACGCTGATGTCTGTATTGTACAACTGTGGTCTGTTTTGACTGAGTGATGTTATGGTTCACTGTTTTCCTTTATCTTAATTGGTATTTAATTATTACTATGGGCAATAAAAAGAATACTCGTAAACGGTAAAATCGTGGTGGTGAAAGACTAACAGAGTGGAGAATATTGAAACAATATTATTTAGTTTCTGAAGGTGTAAACTTCATAAGAAAAAATAATTTAAACTGAAAATTGTAGTATAATAGATGCCGTTGTTATTAACTGTAATGTAGACCATAATATTACAGAATTTAATAATTTACATAATTGTAATCAGCCTCTAGTGACAACTTCGACGAAAAATATTCCAACCATTTCTTGTTCAGAGCCGCCGTATCATCGACATTGTGTATTTTATAAACGAAATAAAACGAATAAGTGATCACGGTACCACATACGAGCAATATACTCCTCGAATTCTGCCGACTGGTATATTTACATCGAACGTCAGTAATTATAAAGTTACATTGGTTAAAAACATTTACTTTTACAATGTTTTCATTCTTTTCACTTATGTTGATAAAAATGGCAGAAAACAAGAATAACCTTTGAAAACCAGCTACGTCAAGTCTCAAGTACGTTGTAGCCTTGTCAATGTTCAATGTCCGCTTTTTAGGTTTTGTTTTACTTTTTAAATGCACTTTTATTCCGTCTTCAGATTTGCGAACGAATTAGTTATCTAGTCCCAATGTGTGTGTGTGTGTGTGTGTGTGTGTGTGCGTGCGTGCGTGCGTGCGTGCGTGCGTGCGTGCGTGCGAATTTCAAATTATTTAACGCAGATCGTAAAGTCACTGTTTTTTCGAAAGAGGAGGAGAATGTTTTCTTTTCTGTATCAAAATCACTTCGAAATGGTCGTATGTCATGAAGTATGATGCTTGAACGCTTGCAGCAACTGAGGATGTTTCACTCACAAGTTTCGTGGGCCCTTCTACAAATTAGTTGACCACTGGCTGACACCCACACGATTATACCTACTTTTTACCTGTATATCAGCGCAACTCGACACTACACTTTACAGTGTCTACTGATTCCAACAATATTTTTGGTAAAAATTATACAGTGAAACTTGGTTTATTCAATGTTGCATAATTCTGATTTTTGAGTAATTTGAACTTTTTTTTTTGAACTTTTTGGCTTCCTAGAATTCTTTGATTTCGAAGTGTATCAGAGACGTTTGTGCTTATTTGATGTTTTTGGTTAATTCGAATAATTCTCGTGGTAATAAATTGTATATAGCGTATTCTTCGTTTTGCTTGGTAACTAAAACTACCATTTAATTATACTTGTTCATATATATATATTTAAAGTAGTACGTTCGTAATTAATTTCTTATGGCTGTTTCTTCTGCCTGTCTAGACAAAAATAACTCTGTCTACACCTATTTGACAGAGTCCTGAAATACAAAATTCCTACCTACTCAACTCCCTCCGCATTTGGTCACTGTAGGCCTACAGTTATTTTTTCAAGTTCATACCTAATACGCAAAATATCTACGTTTGTCCTATAAATATTTATGGTTTTCCAAAATATAAATACAAACTAGTGTTTAGGGTTGTTGTTATATAAAACTTTGTTTCATCCACAAGTAAAGTCAATGGGTTTTCAAATGTTTATGATAAGCCTGTATCTAAACAAAAGACATTTTTGGTGTAAAAGTTCGAGGTACTCTATGTGGTAGAAAAGGGTACAAAAGAAAGCTGACATCGCGGAAGCATTTCATATTCCTGTGTATACATTAACCACTTTTCTTAAAAACAGGTAGGGGATGATAGAAAAAAAGCGAGAGTCTGGAGAATCCGGAAATTCATAATACGTGTTGAAATGGTTTACTCACGCACCTGGAAGAAACCTTCCACTGAGTGAACCTTTAATCTTCCACCGAGTAATCTGCTACCAAATTAACTAAAATATTTTTACGGCTATAATTTGTACGCATACACCCCTCATAAAAATTGTAACAAAATTGAATCACTAGTTAATCACTCAGCATTACTAAATAACTAACACTAATTAATTTCATTGTTATATTACCTTAGTCCGATTCCGTTCTGTGACTTCTAGTACCTACGTGAGGCGTTGCAGAATGACCGTTCTATCATCAGACACATATATCCCTCATAAGAGATCGTCAATTATATGTTTTTTTTTTAATTTACAGTGAAGCACATATCAACAACAAAAACTGATTTGCTTACACACTACGTGAACAGTGTGCACCGTGTCGTGTGTGGGCGGACACGCTTGTCTTTGTTATGAGCAACGAATTACCTAAAGTTTGTTTATTTAATTCACTGTTTAAATATGACGATTCTTGCGATCCTCATAATAACAGGATTGCATATACGATACTGTGTGTCCGTGTTCTCTTCGGCAGCGCCTATTCCTCTTTGGTAGTACTGTGGGATTTAAAGCGAATACCTAACCTATTATAAATGTTATCATAAGGACAATACTTACTCGCATAATCTAAAAATCCGTATCTACTTGTGATGAAATGTAGAAACGATAGAAATATGAAAAATTATAAACAGATAAATCGTGTAATGAAGGTAGTATGAATTAGCAAAGGATGCATTCATGTACCAAACATGAATACAAAAATACACTAAACGTGTTTACGGCAGGTGGTAGCGATTCATTCGCTTATACACAAGACTTGTCTAACGAGAGGGATTTGCATTGCACAGTATGCAAGTTTGTGACATAATATTTGTATATATAATAAGAGGAGGTCTAATTTTTAATGGGACTTTGATACATTGTTACGCTAATGCAGTTTGATCTTGGACGTTAAAAGTTTAATGGCTCTTATTCTTCACCAGAGGTTTGGTGTGATAATACGGCTTTCTTCAACAATATACGTAGATGCAAGCGCGTATGTGTGAGTGTACGTTTTGAGAAGGAAATTGGTCAGATTTTATCCTTCTGATGACATGTAACCACTACAATAGCCGTAACTGCGTCTACTGTAACAGTGAAGTAGGTTCGTTTACAATCCGACTGTGGCGTCAAATCATTATTGTCGATCACGCTTTGTCCCTCAAAAAAAAAACAGCAGTCTATTGTAAAAATTATTTTCTTTTGTAATCAGATGAAGAAAGAAACAAAAAAGAGGTGCATAAAAGATAGAGGCATGTTACGTTGACTCGGTGAATACAAAATTAATGAAATTCTTTTTTTGGACCTAGTCTAGTAATTGTGTCACACATTTTATGTCGCTAATCTTGAGTACCTCAGTTTCCCTTAAATAAAAAATAACAAGGAAAAATCATTAGTAACATGAAATAGTAAATATATATTTTTAGTACAGTAGTTTTGGCAGTATGTTTGTTTATACTCAAGGTTTGTACGTAGAAATACAAATAAGTTCTTTAAATGTCACATATCTACCACTATTTTTCATCAAATCAGGTATTTCCGCTTTATTAAATATTATTGCTATTCTACACTTCTTCTCAGACCGTTCTATCCTTTTGCTATGATGAGATCATTTAACTTTTTCCATTCCTACTGCAATTTTAGTTACACACAGCGTGTGTTATGCATTTTTAATGTCGTGTCCCAGAATTGAATTTTAAAAAGAAAACTTGTATTTGATTAATTCCCTTGTTTTATCATTGTGATTATCTGAGCACGCCGTTCAATAATAGACCTACGTACTACAGATTTCTCTATAAACAATCTCCTTCTCCTACTGTCTCCACTGCTGATATCATATCTGATCTTTAAATTTCATATTTGAAACAGCAAATACAAATCACTTGTCGTTCCTTAACTCTTGTAAAAAACCTTTTCTATGGTTTTTGTGTAGATTGGAATAAAATCGTCTCCTCAAACGGCAAATGCAACACTAAACGCTTTTATATATCCATTGGAAAGTTCATGGAAATCATTTTTCGAATTTCCTGATTTATGCTGTAATTATCTCTTAACAGCTGGTGATAAAGTGAGGTGCTTTATTATGTCTAAACATGAATTAAATATTTCTTAAATCTCTGCATTTTTGTGTACAGTAAAGCCAGACACAAAATTATACCATAGGTTCTAAATTACTTTCATGACCTTATGTATTAAAACTAGAATAGACGTGGTATTTTTTTCCATAAAAGAATAAAATAAACACATATAAGCTTATGTAGAGCTTCTGAGTATTTAGTGAACTGGAAATAAGCTGTCTAGTGTTGTTGGCCGCAGTTAACAAAACTGACAGAGACGAATCTAAACTAAATAAACCTTACTCGTACGTTACTTTTCCAATCGGAATACAAACATTCAATACCCAAGCGTAAACACACGTCGATGAGATCAGAATGTTCACTATAATACGCAGGTATTTATTACCATTAAACAACAAAAATTAAAAATTATTTTACGAATTCCATAAAATTTTCCCTTATTCGTGAATTATTTCAAAATTACGAATTACGTTGTTGGCAAATAAGACAAATGTATAATACACACACACACACACACACACACACACACACACACACACACACACATAAATATACGTATATTTTATATATAAAATTCTGTTGCACACAAAATTGTTGAAATTTTGGAATATGGAATATTCTGCTTTCGCCAAGACATGTATAATTTCCGAACACACACAAACACACACATATATATATACATATATATTACTAACCTGATTGTTCCTGGATTCATTGGATGGAAATTAAAATTATGTAAATAAATAAACATTAGAAATGCACTGCGTTGTATAGCAGTAGCAGCAGTATGTATATCAGGATTGGTGTGTTTGTTTGCGCACTTTTATGTAACTTTAAGAATAAAAACGCCCCTTATATAAACGACACGGTGGAGGACACTGTGAGGGGCTAGTGTGTATCTGTTTGTCATCTTATTCAAGATTAAATTTTCCTTTTACAGCTTTGGGGGAGATAAATTATACAGTGGTGAGAAACGCAATCCCAGTGCATATAATCCTCAAAGAACACTAAGTAAAAATTTAATTTTTTTGGATCTCGTATTTGTTTATATGTGCGCGTTTACGTATGGCCTCTATCACTGAACAAACTCGAATACTAACTACATCACATGGGTGTATTCTTGGCTAGACAACACAATATAAGTGGTAAGTGTACCTGATATTTACTTTAATATCCAAGTAGATAAAAAAGCATACGATATCGTCGGTTTTATATCTCACAACAATTAAAACCAAATACAAATTATGAGAAGTGTGCTACTACGCTCCATACAGTTTTTGTTAGCGTGTTTGCATACTAGACACCATAAAGTCAGTTCATGTCATTGTTGCAGTGATTAATAAACTGTGAGACACAAACTTGAAAGATCATTCACGTTGCAATCCCATTAATACAACATAATCTTTCAAGAATAGAGAAAATCCGTCGGCACTACACTAGTGATGTCTAGAGCTTGGAATCCGTACAGACGAAATATTTTGTGTATTATAGATAACACTGCTAATTGTAAACCACTGATCAGCCCGTACGTATATATAAATCATTCGTAACACACTCATCGACAAGTTCATATTATTGACATCTATTCAAATAATTTATAAAATAATAAATTATAGTTCTAGAAATAAAGTGATACAGGTAAATTGTGTCAAGCAGAAATTGGAGACTAACGGTAAGAGTAGATATTAAATTAAATATAATAGTAAATAGTAAATATGTTGCAGACAGTTTTATGTAAGATACTTTGTTAAATTTCATAATAGCAGAATTAGAATTAGAAAGCCTTTGCAATAAAAATAGACGACCTTTGTAAATGTTGTTATTCTTTGCAAGTATTGAAATGATCCTTGCACGTCGTAATACTCTCCGTCCCCTGGACTTTCCCACTCTCTGAAGGCGCCTTACATTTTAAAACGTGACTGTCAAGTTAAGGTACTTAACGTACCTAAGTCACTGCAACTACTGGAAGACTACAGTGGATATGGTGGAAAAGTAATTTGCTAGAATTACGCTTACATAAAAAACCTGAAGAGTATGAATGTTTATATACTTTATTATGTAAAGCGGAAACAACGATTTGCGAGGAAAATTCTTAAAATTACACTAAATAGCGATTTAGTTGAGCTTTTTCTCAAAAACGAACATTTCGTTTTGCGTGTGTGAGTGTGGGATCGTGTGTACATTGTGTGTGTGTGTGTGTGTGTGTGTGTGTGTGTGTGTGTGTGAGAGAGAGAGAGAGAGAGAGAGAGAGAGAGAGAGAGAGAGAGAGAGAGAGAGAGAGAGAGAGAGAGAGAGAGAGAGAGAGAGAGAGACAGGCAGACAGACAGACAGAAAAACAGGATTTATGGGAAGAGTTTTACCATTATGTTTATCAATTAAGTAACCGTAAGGACTCTTGTAAACTTTAGTCGTTTATGGACGTTCTTGTCCTGCTGCTCCCTTGCTAATTTAGGAGCTATTCTATGAAAAGTATGTTACTCTTGTATATCAAGACAAGCTAAAAATTAGAAAGGTTTAATTGTACAGTGTAAACTTTGGTAAAATAACAACGGGCGAGTGGTAATTTTAGTTTATTATAGTCATTACAGACTGTCAAAATTAAAGAGTTTAATTCTTGGATTTCGTTGTTCATGACGTGTCCGTTACTAAACTAAATATAATTATTTCACTACCGACTCGGAACACAAAGTTTTTTTTATGGGTAAAAACGTAAAAGTTTTACCTTATAACCTGAACTGGTTTTCGCTTTTAAAAAGCTTCTTCAGAGGCTGCCGCTGTGAGCACTGTCCGTCTTGTTGTTGGTGACGGTATCGATTTTCGAAAGATCGATGTTGTGTGTGTGTGGTGTGATATGTTCGAATAATGCGTGTGATTTGAATTGTGTCTGTTCGTTTAGGATGTCGTTTTTAGTTGTTTTTGTGTGTTTGTATATTTCCAATTGTTCTAGAGTGTCTAGTTTTCGGCCACTACAGAATCCACCTTTGCAAACCACCTCATTAAAGCAAACCACACATACAAAAACATCTATAATAACATGGACATTCTACACGTACACGCAAAAGGCCGAAAACTAGACACTCCAGAACAATTGGAAATATACAAACACACGAAAACAAATAAAAACGACATCCTAAACGAACAGACACAATTCAAATCACACGCATTATTCGAACATAGCATACCCCACACACACAACATCTATCTTTCGAAAATCGATACCGTCGCCAACAACAAGACGGACAGTGCTCACAGCGGCAGCCTCTGAAGAAGCTTTTTAAAAGCGAAAACCGGTTCAGGTTATAAGGTAAAACTTTTACGTGTTTACCCATAAAAAACTTTGTGTTCCGTGTCGGTAGTGAAATAATTATATTTAGTAAAAATTTTAGTCTAAAGACACTCGTATTTTGTTAGTTGTTTAGTTTGATAGTTACTACAATTTCTTGAGAACACTCATTACAGTATTCTCATTAAAAATATTGTAATTTTTAAACGAAAGAACGTAACCAAGCTTTCAATCTACTACAATAAACTTGTTAAAGGGTATATGTTCAACACTTCTGATTCCATTTCACTTACACGTTTTCTACATTGGTATAGAATGTAATATGAGTCATCAGATAATGGTGCTCACTCTTTTGATTTAATTGTTTTTGGAACAGTAGCTTATCTTAGTTACTACGTCTTCAGTCGTACGAGTAACAACCAACTATTTGCACATGCTTCAACGGTTGATGCATGAGAACCTATTAGGCGAATCACAATTCAGTACAGATGTGTTAATATACTGTATATCCTGCAATAAATTACATGCTTTATTTATTTACATGGTTATTTAATGAAATTTACATTTTGCAATTCAGACAATGCCACCGGAAGAATTCTTCATATACGAGTGCGTTGATGTAAAAATGTTTGCAAATAGAGCATTAATAATGGAGTTACATAAACTAAAGTTAATTACGACAGTAATTAATAAGTAATAAACAAGTTTGTTGTAACAAATAACATGTGAATAACATGTGAAAAATTGTGCATATGTAATTTCACTGCACTGGTAATTTATACATTAATTATACCATTATTGCAAAAATAGACAAAAAGTGATGTTTAGAAAGAGTTGACGCTATGAAAAATTGCACATGTTTGAACATGACAAAATTGAACATGTTAAAAAACGGCATATTTCTAATCTGACAAGTCAAAATTACTGAAGACTATAAATACCCTCCGCCAAATTTGAACGAGGGACAGACGCTAATAACTTACGGGAACACTATGTCGGTTTAATTAGCGACTGAGAATCGGCATCAGCAACATCATCATCAATTAGTAGACGAACAACACGACGAAGGATAATATCATCAGCATGATGCAATAGTAACACAAGACAACTAACTATCTACAAGAGAATCAGGACATCATCATCATCGTCGTCGTCGTCATCGTCCACATCCAGGAGCCGCATACACACACCCACACACATTTATGCAATAACTGCTTCGCAACGGTAAGTCAACAAACACACACATGACAAATGAAAAATTATAATTTTTTTAAAGCAAACAAAGAAGTCATAACGAACTAAAGTATTAGCTAACGAAGTAAAATCAATACATAAATGTAATTAATGTAAATATTCAAAGTATAAAATAAGTAGTATAGGATTTTAAGTCTTATTTAAAATAAATTTTCTAGTTAATTAAAAATTTGTGCCTCTGTTGTAAATAATAATTATGTTATTAAAAGTAAATATAATTTTCCAAAAAATATTTATAGCAAACATTTTATTGATTTAGTAAATATAATAGTACTTTCGTAAATGATTTTCTATGATTTAAACATTTTAATAATGATTCAAAGTTGAGACTCTTGTCAGACACGCAAGCAATTCAAATAACTTTATAATTGTTTTAATATGTGTTTTTATGTTATATGATATTCTTGTCTGTTAATATAAGAGGTATAATATGTTAGCAATGTATCATCTTATAAAAGGAAATATTCTGAAATTTTAATTTTTTTATTTTTGTTAATTTAATATTCAATTATATTTAAAGTAATAATTAATAAATCTATGGTTTACGTTTTTAATAACCGATTTCATCAACGTCTCACTTCTCTATAAAAAAGTTTATTGTGTAATATATACTTAACGCAATGAACACCTATATCGTAAGACCTAGCCGGTAGTTTAAAACAGAATACAGTTGGATTGGAACTGTACAAAGCATTGTATTCATTTATGATATTACTTATAACGTTGCAGTGTATATTTATGATGCGTATATACTGCGTACGCGCGCGCGCGCGCGTGTGTCCAAATGAATACAACTTGATATTAAAGACAACAATTTTATATTTTCCGTAAGGAAGAAATAAAGAATATATACCTGGAATAATGATGCAATAAATATACAATAAATGTTACAGTTATCCAATAAAATTCCGAATGATGATTAAATAAAAGTTCCGTAGTTCCGCAGTTAATTAATTAATTAGTAACAAAATTACTTTCTTGTAGATTGTTGGGAGTTAAATTTAAAGGCTTAAATAGCAAATTAAATTTTCAAATTTTCTATCGGTCAAATAGCATTCGTATGATAAATTTTGAAGGTTGTGCGTAAAAATTATATTTTATGGAAAAGCAAAACAGAGTGTTACAATTATTATTTAAATGTAAACGATTTATGGTTGCCAGTGCATCAGTGAAGATGCAATTTCATTCTGTATGTAGCGGTACCCCTCTCTCCAATTCTTCATCCCTACATATTCTTTATTATTTTTCCGACACACTAAGCAATCTGTTGATTGATTAAACTAAAATTTAAGGTACCAGTAAAAAACATCGAACACAAGAAAAATTATATTAAAAATTGAGTTATAAAAGATCTGAGTTTATTTAAAACGGGATCTTCTATTGCAATTGCGTAAAACCAAAATAGTAAGCATGCATACGTAGTCTACAACTCTTTTCTTAGCCCCCGTATAAGCAAGCGCATGCGCAGACATGGACAGACAGAGAGACAGAGACACATACTGGCAGGCAGACACACACTCACAAACATGTGGAAGAACCGCATGTGGAATGTGGACCAAAAACGAATTATTGCTCGTTTTTATCCTTCAAATAATGTAAGCAAGACTGAATTTTAATACTGTACTCTATTTTACACAATATGTCAGTTATTACAGAAGAAACGTGATTGATGTTTAAACCTCCATTAAAACGTGTTTAATAAACTTAAGTTCAGTTTTAGACAGTCAAGTTGTAATTTGTACGAAATAAATTTATGGTGATGATTGTATGGTTGTAAAAGGTGACCGCCAGTGGGTTCGATATGCCACAAATCTGTTTTAGGATGAGATGAATCCATTTGATGAGCAAAAATTAGGACCAGTCCTTTTTCTGTGACGCATACCCGATATAATTTAGAGCTGATGCCATGATTTTTGAAAGTCAGCAAAATAGTCAATGACACATTGCTTTATAGATGAGTATTAGTCAAGAAAGAGGCACCATAGCCTCTGTACTTGAGGCGTTGAATTACTTAAAACATCGTAGACAGGTCCGAGGTCTATTCACTAACTCGTGAATCAACTTGGAAGAATTGATTTTTAAGAACTTCTCAGTGAAGTGGGGGAAATATTTCATGACTATTGCCACCGGAAATGAGTATTACCATGAAAGTCTAATTACATTATCACCTGGCTCAACAGTTAACAGCTCAATTGGTCGCTACAGTTAACTAACAGACCCCCCAGCACAGAAAATGAACACACTCACACATGAGCAAGCAGATGAACAGGGCCAGAATAGAAGAAGACACAGCGGATCGAAGGAAGACTACAATAAGCGGCCACATTACTCTATATCCGAAGGATTGAAGTCAGGATTAACAGAATATTATATAAATACGTCAGGACAGCCTAAATAACACAGCCTAAATCTACAGATCGTTACTGAGAAACTCTGGAGGATGGATATTGATTAGAAGAACAAGAGGAATATGAACAAACCTTGTACTGTTTGCAACTGCTTGTAGATCAGCCCGGAAACTTCAGCGTTCGCCCCACCATATGATCGAGACTGCATCCTGCATCATGTGCAATAGATCATGGATCTATTTCAGGAAGTATGGAAAGGCAACCCATCCGTATTCAGAAGAGATCGGACATTTTCAACAAATGTATGTATATTGTATGTCTATAAACACGCACAATTAATATTTCATATTGTGAATTAAAGTGTAAATTTTTAATATAAACAAACACACACACGAAACACCACATGTGTTGTTTCGCGCGTGTGCGCGCGCGTTTGAAGAGAAGAGAGAGAGAGAGAGAGACGAGAGAGAGAGAGAGAGAGAGAGAGAGACGAGAGAGAGAGAGAGAGAGAGAGAGAGAGAGAGAGAGAGACGAAAATCAGTTAACAGCTTTACGTTGATTATTACTAGACTTTTGATTGGTATCAAATTATACTGAAACCTTACGCCGTTTTCACAACAATAAAGCTACAGAAGTGTTACTTTTATGACACCAACATTTTTATCGAATCGAAGAAATTACATTGACGTGTATACAATTACAACAAATTTTTTTATAAAATTCATCACAAGAAGTAAATTGTGTTAGAGTAAAACCAAAATTTTTGTCCTTTGTCGTCTTTTAACTGTAATTAAGAAAGTACGTGATGATAGTCGTCACATTACAGTACCGTTGTCACAAGTTAAACCGAGGATATACTATATACTTAGTTTCTCATTTATTATTCAAGATGTGAATGGCAAGAATTTAAAAGACAATGTCTTAATAATGAGTCGTAGGAACTTTATGAAAAATTCATACGAACAAAACCTGAGTCGTTACCGTATAAGACAAAATGTTCTTCCTATATTTTTAAAAGCCAATTACACGGAACAATATCGCGTTTACTTGTGGCTTTATATATAAGCCACAAAAATCGATTGTTACCAAGACACTCTTTGCACGCCCCGCAAAAAGTAGGAATAACATTTTTCTTTACGACAATAGAAAAAATTCTTCACAGTCATATTTTACTCACAAATATTCATTACATCTTGACATTCCATGTTAATTAAATTCTTTCTATTCTTCCGTTTCCAATTCCTTTGACGAGTGCCTTAGTCATTCCCCTGAAACCCATCCATTCCGAGCCCACTGGCGAAGTTCCTATTCACACTTTATTACATGGACGGGTTACTACCCCAGTTGCACGACCTACCAGATAGAAGGGCCTGGGACTATTTTGTAGGACTTACCATGCCTTAACCGTGGGGCTTAGTTTTAGGATGCCACAGATTCGCCCTCACCCTTCTCCTTCAGAGAAATGCCCAGGTGGCCTTGCATCCGTTTCTCTGATTGACAGGACAATGGTCGGCGTTTTGAATCCGTTATTTCGATCGTTTATTTCACTTGCTGTAAAAAAGAAAGACGAAAAACACTATTTCAAACTTTGGACATTAAATATAGGCCTACATTTTTAACGAGTTTATACTGTCATGTAGATTGAAAATTATACTTTTTAAGTCATATTCGTAATCAGTGATACAAAAAAAACGCATGAAAAATTTTTAGGCAATCAAAATACAACTTTTAAAGTTAATAAAGTTGTTCACTTTTTCTACAATTTGTCTATCACTGTGAAAAGATGCGGGTGCTAAATTTCAATAGTAAACGTTGTTGCACTTAGTATCTTTAAGACAGTCCAAAAAGTTTCATTTGATCACTCAGAGAAGCTGCTGGGTTCCGAGGTTAAAAGCTAACGGCCCTCTTCGGTATTCATACTTCCCAAGTGTTGTGTATGTGTGCGCACGCGCGCGAGTATATGTTCATAAATTGCTACATTACTCTTGTATTATTTAATTATTGAAAAATAAATATTAATTTATAAGAATTATACAATAATTTCTTTAAAGAAATTAGAAAAACACAATAAAAAAGAATGTAGTTGATATTGGAATACAAAATGGATATAGAACAAACATCACTCATAACATAGAAAACAAAATTATTAAAAAAAATGATACAAAATAGTTCTACTAAGAAAAATATAAAAATAATCAAACATTAAATATGTTAATTTTGCATACATAGGAACAAAAACTGTAATATTTTGAAATTATTCAAACAAAAACATGAAAATTGAATATAAAGATATGCTCCTATAGACCAATCATAGACGCTTAGAGTCGTGGACAACACTCGCGTGGACACCGTAGTCAGTCAAGGAGGTAGAGTGCAGTAATTCCGAGACTGCAGTCTTGTTGCACTAAGAAGTGCAGTGTTTTGGGATTCCAGTCGGAGTGCCTCCTCAGTTACTCGACAGTGACATCTCTTACAACAACCATAACTAGGTGTTTCGGCCATTACCTCGCAATATACACTGTGCCTATTGAGACATTAGCCTATTTAACTAACTTTAAGACTGTCATCGGCGACCATTTAACTGAATGTTATAAATTTGTTTATTTGTGTACACCTTTGTTTTAGTAAATTTTAATTTTGGGTGTATAATATTTATACTTTTCTTTGTAGTTAATTAATAGTTTTAATATTGTATCCATAAATAGTGAATACATCAATCTACAAATGATTTTAAATTCTTTATTCCTTTCATATTGTAATAAAATAAATTAAATGAGTGTGTGTTGATAATATACTTATTATGGAATATGTGACTCCGATGTAATCAAGCCCCTCTGTTTGGATGAAGTTTGGTTTCCATTCTTTTGGCCTATGATTTTTTAACAATTTTTCTTACAAAATAATTTACAAACAATATATGATGTGTGATACCCTCTCTGACTTTTACAAATAGTATTATAAATTAAACATGCTTTCAAATTACACAAAAACAACTAGTATTGGCCACAATACAAACAATAGTCAAACAGAATAAAGAATATTTTTTTTAAATAAATGGTTGTCTTCAAATCAGACATTTTGCAACAAAATTCCCATTTCCAACATGGAAATATGGTTTACAACAAAGGTTTTGTACTAACTAACATCTTAATTACTCTCTACTATTTACAAGTGGTAACTATTTTTATAGTTCTGATGTTAGTTGTTTCAGACCCAAACAAATGGCCTTATATCTAAAACATTTTTAAACATTCTTGTACTATATACATTAAAACCTTATATCTATATTCTTATTTCTAACTATTATTATAAGTAGGATTCTACAGTTTTTATACAGTCTTTTATACCTTGTCTTTGGGGAATTGTACCCTGTCATTAACAAATAAATAGTATGAACCGTTCAAAAAGCACTATGAAATCTGTTTTTCTTTTTTCATGTAAAACAAAAATGTTATTTTAAACAGATTCATGTCTTATGAACAACATATTGTCACCGTACATATTTTAAGTCATTGAAAAATGCATATTTCATTGCATTCAATGTTTGTGATTGCCAAGAATGAAACACAAGGTTCATTTTTTATAATACCCAAAACTATCACTGGTTCACTTTGCACTTATATATTATGTTATTGCTAAATGGTCGTATAGTCTTATTAACATAATAAATTGGTTAGCGTTTTTCAATGGAGATTTGTTCCATGGGTACTATATTATTGTTTCATCTTAGTTCACAGGAAACTTTTACTTTGTTCACTTCTCTCTCTTAAATTTATATACATGTGGTTTTTATTTCGTTATACTTTTGTTTTTAGATATATATTTTGGGGATATAGGGATTTGGGTGTCTTTTATAAGAGCATGACGTCTTCTTCAGGATGCTGCCCTCTTCTTCTTTCTTCAGTCTTCTTTTCTCCTGCCTTCTGGGACTGGTATCTTCTCCATCTGTTCTTGATGCCATCAGGTTTCTTGGGATCTTCTCCATCTTCTTCTTTAATTCAGAAATACACAACCTGTATTGGTTGATCTTGGCTTATTTTAGGGTTTCTCTTTTATTTATTCTCCCTCGTTGTGGGTTTGGTCATATTGTGTACTGCTTTGTTATTTACTATTTTACCTTCCTGGGTTATACCTTGAAAACCTTTGGTTATGAGACTGGTTTTGGATGACTCATCACTAGTAACTCTTTTTATTTTAACTTGTATTTTCTTTATAATAATGATTTCTTTCCACAGTTGCTATGAATTAATCTATTTATATTAAACTTAATGCTTTCTTCCAAATTTAAATATTATAACTTCATTATTCTAATGATCAATTGCCATTCAATATTATGCTTATATCTGTCACGCTACAGATTGCTCTCCTCCAGAAGTAATTATTTCAGACATGTTTATGGATGAAATAATTTCTTATGATAATTTCATCATTTCTTATAATTCATTTTCTTCTCCATTTTTATATCGACTTTTTTATATTAGAGTTTTATTAATTTTATATATATAATTATTTGTTTTACTACTGATCCTTTTCGGATAGTTAGTGTCTTCTGAGATATATTATAATTGTAATACATTTTCTTTCTATATCAACTTCGTGTTGTATCCTTGGGATATTAATTCCCTAACATTCCCTATCACGTGGGCTGGGGCAGATCAGAGGGGCACTGTACGCTACTTCTCTGCTGGCCATACACCACTTCTATAAATTGAGTACAGGGGCATATCCATCCCTGCTCAAAAAACATAATGCTGCTGGAATTATCTTCAGTCAGTCATCGAATAAATAAATAAAAAGTAGTCTCATTTTCGACTAATAAAAATATCTTTGGATTCTCCACTTCGTAGTCTCTCAGATTATCTCACATTTTCTATCTTAATAAATCTTCATAATCATTATTATACTCATTACATATATATTTTTTCAAAACTCTTAACTTGTCTGATATATTTAATTTAATTATGGTTGAAAATCTTTCTTTTAATAATTTTGGTTACTGTTTACAGTGTAACTCTCTTTCTTCTCCATCTGAATTCTCTTTATACTTTCTTCTGGTTATTCATAGTATTAGCAAGGTCTTTATAAATAGTCTTTCGTATTCATTATTTGAATGGTCTTAATATATTATATTTAATTTTTTAACATTGTACCTTTACATTAGATATACAGGTTGTTATATTGATCATTTTATTTAAACATTTTGGTTCTTTCCTTTCTCTTAGAAAGTTATTAATCCACCTTCGCATTCATTAGCATTAATTCATTTATATCATATTTCATGTGGTATTTCTTCTCTTTGCATTTCATATAGGTCTTATTATTATCATTGGTTCAAAATCATCTTCTCCATCTGTTTGGTATGAGTTGTTCTTCTTTGCTCTTAATTAACTGTTTTCATTATCGTTTCATAGGTAATTAGTCTCTTTGCTTCCAAATTTTTTCCTTCTCTGGCATATTACACTCTTTTTTGTTATTCTTCTCTACTCCTTCAAATGCTATTGTGAATGTCTAGCATTTATTCTGGATTAACGTTAATTCTCTTTTCTGAATTAATCACTTTATTTTCTTCTCAATTCAATCATAATTGACACATAATTATTTTTTGGAACTTGGTTAGTTTTAATGTAAAATTCAAACTATTCCTTTTATTTAATTGAAAAATATTTCTCATAAATCCTTGTAATATGTTGATCTTATCTTGTTTCAAAGTACTGACGTTCTATCAACATTCAAATTCTGTTTAATTCATTTATTCCCAGAATTGTTTCATTCAGAATTGTTTATAGTATTGTGATTTTACTATTATTTCTGAATGTTTTGGTATTTCTCCAAATCCAAATTCTTCTTAATTATTTACCATAAAGTTTTCTCATAAACTTAGTTATAGTAAGTTGGTCTTACTTCATTTTTAAATTTTTCGTATAATTAAGTTCAAAATTCTCTCTCTTTCTCTTTCTTCCATAAAGTTTTGTTCTAAATTATCAGGTTGTAGTAAGATGTACTTACTCAATTTTAAATTTTTATAATTATATTTCAATTCAAAAGTCTTTCTTTTTCTTTCATAAAGTTTGTTCCAAAATTATTAGGTTGTAAGTTGTTCTTACATTATTTTAAAATTTTTTTAAAATAAAAATTAAAAAATTCTTCTCCTTATGTTCTCCTAATTCTCCAGAATGTTCTCAAAATATTAGGTTGTAAGATGTACTTACATTATTTTAAAATTTTTAAAATAAAATTAAAAAGTTCTTCTTCTTATAATTCTCCAAAATGTTCTTCTCAAAATATTAGGTTGTAAGATGTACTTACATTATTTTTGAATTTTTTAAAATTAAATTAAAAATTCTTTTTCTTTTAATTCTCCAGAATGTTCTTTTCAAAATATTAGGTTGTAAGATGTACTTACATTATTTTTAAATTTTTAAAATAAATAATAAGTTCAAAATTCCTTTTTCTTATAATTCTCCAGAATGTTCTTTTCAAAATATTAGGTTGTAAGATGTACTTACATTATTTTCGAATTTTTATAATAAAAATTCAAAATTCTAAAACTCACAACTCATTCTTCATGATATTTCTTCATAGAAGCTTGATTGTACACTCCTTTGATTCTTCCTGAAACGATTTCCCTCAACTCATATGTATTGTTATGCTTATCATTTACCACAACATATGGTCCGGTGTAAAGTAATAATAATTTTTTGGTTATGCCTTCTAAGGTGCTAGGCAGCTCTCTATTTTTTAGGAGGACTTTCTCACCCTCTTTATATGTTACAATTCGCCCTATTGCCTTCTGGTATTTGGCTTGCCGTTTTTCCTGATCTTCTGCTACCTTATTGTAAAACTTCAACTGGTTGAATTTCCTACTGTTGTTCGTTGGAAATTCAATGATTTGTTCAATGTCTCGGGGAGTCGGCTTCTCATACATGGCTGAGTACGGTGGAATTCCTATAGCTGGATGGTGGGCGTAATTTAGGAATGTTTCTGTCGCTGCTAGGTACTCTTGCCACTTTTTCTGTTGGTTGTGACAGTACGTGCGCAATATCCTACCCACTTCTCTTAGTACTCTCTCAGCCGGATTGCTACTTGGGTGGTAGACTGATGTCTTATATGTTTTGACCCCAAGTGCTAATAAAGTGTCTCGCCATCTCCTCCCCTTAAACTGTGTACCATGGTCGGTAATAATAGAAAATGGTCTACCGATCTCTGGGATATACAAATCAATAATCACCGCCAAAACCTTTGCTGTCGTTGCCCGATTAACCGGATATAGCTTTATATACTTGGTGTAGTGATCCATTATGATTACCAAGTATTTATATCTGTGTCGACCACCGCTACGGGGAAATGGCCCGCATATATCCAAAAACACTTTTTCCAGTTTTGCGTTGGAAGTTATCGGTATCATGATACCCTCTGTCTTTTCATTGTTTATTTTTGCACATTGGCAGATCTTACAGGACTTGATGTGTTTTCTCACCTTGCGGTTGATATTCTTGATCTTACAATTTTCCTCTAGAGCTTGTATCACTTTTAACGCTCCCATGTGACCATACCTGACATGGTAATCGATGATGACCTCCTTTTCTATTTGGTGCGGGATTATCACCTTCCATGTTTCATCGTCCAATGCGGTTTTTATGAATAAAATTCCCTTGTTAAGGTGGTAATATTTAGAAATGGTTTCATCATTGGCTTCTAAACGACTCACAATGTTTTTCAGCTTAGGATCAGACTGCTGATGGATTCGGATATTTATTAACAAAGCTTGTAAATCGGCTCTGGTCGTGAATATGTTATAAATTTTTACTAAGCTCTCCTTCTCTCCCTCGAAAGTCTGATCTTCCAGATTTATACGTGACAACACATCCGCTACCACGTTCTTCTTTCCTGGAATGTATTCCCATTTCAGGTCATATTCTTGTAGGGCGAGTACCCACCTAGCCAATCGGCCGTGACTCAATTTGCACCTACGAAGGAACGAGATGGATTTATGATCAGTTCGTACCGTGACTTGATATCCGAGAATGTACGTCCGGAACTTGCTGCATGCGAACACCACGCTCAACAATTCCTTTTCTGTCACACTGTAGTTCTTTTCGCACTGGTTCAGTGTGCGACTAGCGAAGCTTATTACCAGATGTTGTCCCTCCTCATCTTCCTGGTATAATGTCGTTCCTAAGCTTAGATCGCTAGCGTCACAGTTTAGAAAGAACGGTTTCTTAAAATCTGGGTGACGAAGTATCACACTCTCCAGAAACTTTTCTTTTATCAATCGGAAAGTAATATCTTGATCTTCACCCCAAGTCCATTTGTTTTTGGCAGATAACTGTGGTTGAAACTTGGCGGTCAACTCGGAATATCGGCTCTGAAACTTCCTGTAATAGTTACAGAGTCCGAGGAAAGATTGCAATTGTTTCCTGTTTCTTGGTTGCGGGAACCTCTGAATTGCCTCCATTTTTTCTGCTGATGGGGTAATACCTCTGTCGTCTAGGTTGAAGCCTAAGAATTGTACCTCGCGCGCTATGAACTTGGATTTCTCCAACTTCAGTGTTATGTTGTTCTGCGCTAGTTTGTTTAGTACGAATTCCACTCTGTAACAGTGCTCCTCCCAGGTTCCGGATGTGATTAGTAAATCGTCAACATAGACGGTGGTAAATTGGAGCGCTTCTGGTCCCAAAATCTGGTCCATGCATGCCACAAATATGGCGACAGAATTGACAAGTCCGAAAGGCAGTCTCTTGAACTGGTAATTGCGCCCTTCGAAAATGAACGCTACATACTGGCGGCTTTGTGGATGCAGCTCTACCTGCCAATACCCACAGACCGTATCCCAGGTGCTAATAAAGTTAGTACCATGAAAACGTTTCAAAATCTCTTCTATTTCACCGGGAGAGGTTCTGTCATTCACAATTGTCTTGTTCAACTCACGCGCATCTAAACAGAGCCGGACTTGTCCGTCTTTCTTCGGAACAGCAATAATTGGACTAGTGTAAGGTGATTGACTAATCTCAATTATGTCATTATCTAACATCTTGTTTATCTCTGTTCTCACGGCTTCTTTGAGCGATTGCGCTATTGGATATGACCTCCGGTTAAACTCTACGTTTTCTTTAAAACGAAGTTGGCACTGGTAGTTTTTTACCTTCCCTGGTTCATCAGAAAACACCGCCTTGTATTTCTCATATATTGCAATTAGACGATCAGCCATGTGCGTTGGTATTTTCTTGTTATCGCTTCCGCACTGGAAATTACGTATTTCTTGGATCTTAACTGACCATAAATCCTCTCCTCCATTATTGTATATTATGGGTTTAGAAAGAGGGCTGTTTCTTATAATATTAATTTTTCGAAGTTGTTGATGTATTGGGCTGGGAAGTATAGTTGTGCTTCCTACCAGATCTGCGATCCATGTTACTCCGTCTGGGAAAAATGATACTTTATTTAAATTAAGATCGATTACTGCCGAATATCTACGAAGAATATCGCAACCGACTAAGATGTCAAATGGTAGTCCGGTGGCGATTAAAAATTCCATGTCTAAAGCTATATCACGGCTAACGACACTTAAGGAAACTTGCTTCCTGATGGTTTTATTTTGGCGACCAGTTGCACCTACCAATACAATGTTGTTGACTGGTAACATTGGCAAAGTTTTACCACATGTACTCTGTATTCTCTCCAACTCATTGGAGTTTATTATTGAAATATTAGCTCCTGTGTCTATCATTATTCTAGCGGGAACTCCTTCCACCTCCGCTGTTATATAAATTATCTCATTATTACTGTTGCTGAGACTCTTCTCGTTCTCTTCCAAAAGTTCAGTTCGTATGTCTTTCAAATAATG
Organism: Magicicada septendecula; assembly: GCA_034769895.1. Lineage (NCBI taxonomy): Eukaryota > Metazoa > Arthropoda > Insecta > Hemiptera > Cicadidae > Magicicada > Magicicada septendecula. The sequence continues at coordinate 387,960,631 of CM068368.1, read as the reverse complement.
GTTACAGATAATAGTGATGTTTTTATCATTGTTTGCTTGTTGCAAATCATCCTTTTCTAACCCAGGAAGTATAAGCAGTAACGGGTCATCGTTGTTGATTACTGCCTCCTCTCGTTTAAAGCATTTTGGTCATTGTTTAAGTTATTGTTGACCGAGGCATCGTTCGGGAAACTCTGGTTTGTTTCCTGACGTTCTGTACCCTGGTTGATGTTTAACGCCCTGTTCGGTTGTCTGCCAAGATCTTCCAGGCTGGTACTTCGTCTTTCCTGTTCGTATCTTGGGCCGTCTCGTTCCGCACTCCGCCATCTTCGGTCAGCGCCGTGGAAGCTGCTCCTCCTCGGTTGATAATATCTCCTGGGTCCGCGATCTTCTGCTCTTATAAAATTTACCCTAGGGCGCGACACTCGGTTATTACTATTGCTATTATTATTATTATTAATATTATCATTATAGTAATTTCGGTTAGGTGGGTAAGGCCTGTTACCATTATTGTTGGGATATGGATTTCTCTGACTGTATGGAACATTATTATTTTGTTGATAAAAGTGGTTTCGATTATTTGGGTAGGGGTTGTTATTTCTCACGCCGTTAAAATTTCCGTTAAACTGGTTATTACGCGGCTGGTTGTTAGGGCCGTCGTAATTACTGGGCTGGTTCCGGTTATTTGTATGGTTATTGCCGTTATTGGGGTAAGTAGTCGGCCTTGCTTCTGGTCTCTCATTTCTCTTCCTGCTCTGCCGATAATACTCTTCATTCTCGTATCCCTCCAATAACTCAGTCATTCCCTGGATCGTCTTGATCTGACTACCTCTCCGGGCCCTGATAATGTCCTCATCATAGTGATAAGATATCTTATTCACTAAACATTCTTCTGGGATTGCTGGCTCAAGGTGCTTTGCCATACACACCTTCCCCAAGAAATATGCCGTCATACTGCTACCTAATTGTGACCTGTATCTTCCGTTACAAATATTGTCACGTATCAAGTTCTGGGTAGTCTCAGACCAGTATTTTGTTTTAAACATTTTCCGGAACTGTTGGTAGTCGGAAATTTCACTCCGGTTGGCCATCCACCAATTATCTGTTATGTCTCGGAAAGACTCGTCGAATATCTCCCTGCTATGGCTCCATTGGGTAATTTTATGCTTGGTTAAATATTCTTCTACCCTAGCCAGGAACTCCATCGGCTTGCGTTTGTATTGCCGGAAGTTGAGCCACTCTCGGCTTTCGTTGACGGGCAATCCGGTGAAATGACTCGGTCTGTTTCTAATCGCTTCCATCTCCTCTCGGCTTTGTCGCACCTGACCGGTGATATTGGCCATGGTCTCTTGTATATCGTTACATCGTTCTGTGACTTGGTCGCGTACTTTTCCGAATTCTTCTTGATTTTCCTTTCTCTGTTCTTCTACCTTCCTACGACTATGTTCTTCAATATTTGTGAACTTGATGTTCACCACTTCTTTAAACTCATGCACCTCCTTTTCGGTCTGGTTGCACTTTCCATCAATCTCTCGAATCTGTCGATTGACCATTATATTTTCTTCTTCCATCTTCTTATTCATCGCTTTTTTGTTAACAGTGATTTCTTTATTCAGTTCTTCTCGCAACAATTCCATCCTTTCGTCCAGTTTGTCCAAATTCTCTTGATTGACCTCTCTTAATTCTTCTCTTAAAATTTGATTGTCCTCTCTTAATTCTTCCAGCTTCTCCCCCATCTTCTCTTCCAACTTCCTGTTATCTTCTTTCAACTCTTCCTTCAATTGTCGGTTGTTCTTCTCTATCTTCTTCCTGGTTTCATCGATTTTCTGATTAGTATTTTCAATTTTATTAATCAATTCTTCTTTGGTCGACTTGAATTCTTCCTTGAACAATTGGTTGTCTTCCTTCAATTCTTCTAACTTCTTCCCCATCTCTTCTTCCATCTTCTTGCTGTTTTCTTCCATCTTCTCTTCCATCTTCTTGCTGTTTTCTTCCATCTTCTCTTCCATCTTCTTGCTGTTTTCTTGCATCTTCTCTTCCATCTTCTTATTTGTTGTTTCGATTTTATTTCCTAAATCTTCTTTCAAGGACTGGTTATCACTCCCCATTTTCTTACTCAAGTCTTCCTTTGTAGATTTGATATCTTCTTTCAAAGACTGTGTGTCCTTCTTCCTATTCTCCTCCATTTGTTGGTTGTCCTTCTTCCTATTCTCCTCCATTTGTTTCATCATTGCTCTGATCATCTCTTGTATACCCCCATCCTCCGTTCGTGTCGGCTTTTCCAATGGTTCCTTCTGGACATTGACTTCCCCTGTTTGCGTGGGTATCTCCGGTTGTTCAGTTTGTTTGGACAACACTGGTGGCAATGACCTTTCCACCTCTACTGGTGTCGCCTCCTTGTTGTCCATGTCAACTTCTATTTCTTTCTCGGCCTCCGCCGCCCGTTTCTTGGAAGTTGCACGTCGTTGCATTTTCCCTTGAAATTCTCTGGCTTTGTAGCTGTTGCCTAGCTCCAACTAGTGATTGGGCAGAATTTATTGGCCTTCCAATCGCTAATTAAAGCCCCTAAAGTTGTGCGCCAATTTGTAATAAAATAAATTAAATGAGTGTGTGTTGATAATATACTTATTATGGAATATGTGACTCCGATGTAATCAAGCCCCTCTGTTTGGATGAAGTTTGGTTTCCATTCTTTTGGCCTATGATTTTTTAACAATTTTTCTTACAAAATAATTTACAAACAATATATGATGTGTGATACCCTCTCTGACTTTTACAAATAGTATTATAAATTAAACATGCTTTCAAATTACACAAAAACAACTAGTATTGGCCACAATACAAACAATAGTCAAACAGAATAAAGAATATTTTTTTTAAATAAATGGTTGTCTTCAAATCAGACATTTTGCAACAAAATTCCCATTTCCAACATGGAAATATGGTTTACAACAAAGGTTTTGTACTAACTAACATCTTAATTACTCTCTACTATTTACAAGTGGTAACTATTTTTATAGTTCTGATGTTAGTTGTTTCAGACCCAAACAAATGGCCTTATATCTAAAACATTTTCAAACATTCTTGTACTATATACATTAAAACCTTATATCTATATTCTTATTTCTAACTATTATTATAAGTAGGATTCTACAGTTTTTATACAGTCTTTTATACCTTGTCTTTGGGGAATTGTACCCTGTCATTAACAAATAAATAGTATGAACCGTTCAAAAAGCACTATGAAATCTGTTTTTCTTTTTTCATGTAAAACAAAAATGTTATTTTAAACAGATTCATGTCTTATGAACAACATATTGTCACCGTACATATTTTAAGTCATTGAAAAATGCATATTTCATTGCATTCAATGTTTGTGATTGCCAAGAATGAAACACAAGGTTCATTTTTTATAATACCCAAAACTATCACTGGTTCACTTTGCACTTATATATTATGTTATTGCTAAATGGTCGTATAGTCTTATTAACATAATAAATTGGTTAGCGTTTTTCAATGGAGATTTGTTCCATGGGTACTATATTATTGTTTCATCTTAGTTCACAGGAAACTTTTACTTTGTTCACTTCTCTCTCTTAAATTTATATACATGTGGTTTTTATTTCGTTATACTTTTGTTTTTAGATATATATTTTGGGGATATAGGGATTTGGGTGTCTTTTATAAGAGCATGACGTCTTCTTCAGGATGCTGCCCTCTTCTTCTTTCTTCAGTCTTCTTTTCTCCTGCCTTCTGGGACTGGTATCTTCTCCATCTGTTCTTGATGCCATCAGGTTTCTTGGGATCTTCTCCATCTTCTTCTTTAATTCAGAAATACACAACCTGTATTGGTTGATCTTGGCTTATTTTAGGGTTTCTCTTTTATTTATTCTCCCTCGTTGTGGGTTTGGTCATATTGTGTACTGCTTTGTTATTTACTATTTTACCTTCCTGGGTTATACCTTGAAAACCTTTGGTTATGAGACTGGTTTTGGATGACTCATCACTAGTAACTCTTTTTATTTTAACTTGTATTTTCTTTATAATAATGATTTCTTTCCACAGTTGCTATGAATTAATCTATTTATATTAAACTTAATGCTTTCTTCCAAATTTAAATATTATAACTTCATTATTCTAATGATCAATTGCCATTCAATATTATGCTTATATCTGTCACGCTACAATATTCATAATTAAATTTTAAAAGATATGACATATTTGAAAAAAACAATTGTAATTTTTCTGCTAAGGAAGATGATTTGAAAGATAAAGGATAATTAGAACTGTTTATGTGGGTTTATATAAACTTTTAATCAAATTGTGTTTTTCTGTTTGTAAATGTTTTACATTATACAGTTTGAAAATAATTTGATCTGTTTAAACAATATCATAAACTACGATATAATATTATTATTATACATAATAATAATAAAATTAAATATAATATAATATAATAAAAATGTAATTAAACACACACAAATATTTATTTATTTATTTTGAGATATGGATGTGGAGGGGGTGAGGGAGTTTTTATTTATTGATTAAAATACACACACACACACACACACAAATTAAAAAAATTAACTACCGTTAGAATGAGTTGCTGAACTGCTTCATAAAAAGCAGCGATAAGACACTGATTACGGTTACGGAATGTTTTCATTTTATATTCAATTGCATTAAATAAATTATTTTGCTTTCGTTTGTTTGTTGATTCCTTTAGAGAATAATGTAATTTATATCAAATTTACTATCAATTAATTTTTGATAATTATCTTTGAAGGTGGAACGGATAGAATAGAAAATTACTACAAGGCTGAATACTTCCAAAGAGTGACGTGAATTGATAATTTGCCTACTACTAGCCATTTAAATAACGACGTCACATAAATTGGTTATAAAACTGCAGGTTATATTAATAGGATTTTAAGTGGTATGGAACTTGTAGATGCTTGCTGGCAGAGCTGATGAAACACTGTGATATTATGTACTATCGTTTTCTGGTCACGAACAAAATTGAGATGGCGGAGTAGTATTAACGCAAAAGTATGAGGCACATAGATACAATACCGTTTTAAAGTGTGAACGACGATATGAGCTTTCGTAAACATTTCAGAAGGCATAAAGACACTCCGCCTGTTTTGTGGCAACCTGAATACACAAAAATATATTTGCTATCGAATAAATGCAATTGTACTTGTGTACATGTGTTTTATCATTTTTTGCCATACTCACTTAATAAAGTCTAAACCTATCCTTGCTTTGATTTACAGTTTTAGCTTAATAAAAATAAAAATTTATTTACTTGCAATAAAAACCCTTTTATGTAAGGAAAGTTTATTTATTTATTATATTTGTAGAAAAGGTGTGTACGCGCACACATACACCACACATGCAGATAAATAAATAAATGGATAGATAGATAGATAGACAGACAGATGGATAGGTACATATGTTCCCACTGCTGGTTGCTGTTGGCTTTTGATTAGTTTTTATTGACCGAGGCTTATTGGTGTTATTGTGATCAGATGTGGTGTTTAAATTTAATCTTCGAGTATTTACAATATTATGGTTTCAAAAATTGTATTGTTTTATATCAATTTATATTTGTTCTGGTATTATTTTGTTTTATGTATTATGTTCATATATGTGCAGGATTCCCCAAGTATTCATTATAGTGTCTTTGTGTGGTTTATGTCTTATCAGTGTCAACAAAAGCCCAACGCAGGCAGCAGCAGCAAGCAACCAGTACATAGGTACCGACGAGTTTAAAAACCAACATGGCTGACTCGGAACATACTATATGATGCTCGAAACGGTTCGAAGTAAGCAAAAATATCTTGATTGTCTACTAGTGTAGTATAAGTACATAATAAAACACATATGTTCATTGTATATATTTAACAATATATTAATCGTCTGACGATCCAATTATCTCTGCGACACATGCAGAATGTGAACAACATTATACATAATTTATCCAGGGGAAGTTTATTATTTTGCTAATATAATATAGTATATTATTCAACTAGTACAAGGAAGTACAAAAAAAAAACATTGTCAGTATAACGAAAGGTATGGATGTGTGTGTGTGTGTGTGTGTGTGCGCGCGCGCGCGCGAGACGCGCGAATTCACGCACAAACAAAAAACGGATAGACACAGACAGAGAGAAACACGCACACACACACACAAACACACACACACACACATGTTATTTCATACTGAAAAGCACTTTCGGAGAGCAGAGGATCCTCTTCATCATTGTCTCGCTTACCTTGTTTCTCTGGTTCGCTATTGCTGCTCTATCCGTGTGTGTGTGTGTGTGTGTGTGTGCGCGCGCGCGCGCGCGTGTGTGTGTGTTTGCACCGCGTACTCGCACAGGAAAAAACTCGCATTATATATATATATATAATGTATACATACATACATGTAAGTTCGTGTCTGAATGTTGAACGTATCTCTAATCTATTTCCTAACCCAGTGATGGGCAAAGTACGGCCCGCGGGCCAGATCCGGCCCCAGACTGGTGTAATCCGGCCCGTGACAAAGTTCTGAATATCAACTTACCTACACACACTATTTACCATGTTCCCAGGAGAGAACAGTGTTCAGCTTTGTCAACCAAAAACAAAAATGCATTTTATCGTATCGCATTGTATTTTTTCTGGGTCTGTATTATGAACACAAAAAATGGTAACGGAATGGCGTCAGAGCATTCACAACAGTAGTACGAGAGCAAGACAGACACGTCACAAGTGTAGTTATCCCCACCACTCCAGTAATACATGAGTATTACCACTCCATAATACGGCACCAAATATAACGGGGAAAAAATCTGGTTTTGTTGGTATATTTAACCAAACATATCCTGAGAACAAAGTTGTATTTCTACAGTGTGTCATACATCAAGACACTCTGTGTAAATCTGCCCTAGACATGAAACACGTGCTTGATGTCATTATTAAAGTCGTAAATAATATTCGATCTCGAACGCTTACTCACAGACAATTTTGAGAGTTTCTTGACTCAATGCAGTCTGAATACACTGATGTACTCTACTACACCAAAGTAAGGTGGCTTAGTGCAGGACGTGTTTTCGAGCGAGTTTGGGAGCTGAAAGAGGAAATTATTTCATTCATGCGTGAAAACAGATGTTTGAAGGCTGTGAAATTTTGGAAAATACTGCATGGCTTTCGGACTTTGCTTTTTTCACAGATCTTCTGTGTCATATGAACAAGTTAAAACTTAAGCTGCAAGGAAGAAATCAATTTATTTACGATATCTGGGGTCATCTCAAAGGGTTTAAAATGCAACTAGTTCTATTTGAAAAACAGCTAGCTAAAAGAGACCTGTCCAACTTCCTGAGGCTAAAAACAATAGTCCCAGTGGTGGAAGACAAACTTGTAAGCTACGAGGAAAGCGTGAGAAGACTCCATGATGAATTCGAACGCAGGTTTCAAGACTTTAAAAATATTGAACAAGACTTAAATATTTTCAGTAGCCTATGCCATTTAATTTGGACTGTGAAACAGTGAGAAAAGAATTACAGCTTGAACTAATTCAATTACAGTGTAACACTGAGTTGAAGCAGTTGTTTCTTAACGTCCCAAAAGTGGAGTTTTACAAGTCGCTATCGAAATCAAGTTTCCCAAATTTGAGATCTCATGCCCAGAAGATAACTGCTGTGTTTGCATCATCCTATGTCTGTGAACAAGTGTTTTCTATGAAAGCATCTCCTTAAATAGTGTCTGGATTGGTTTATTTTCCATAAACCATGCCAGACACTATTTAAGGAGATGCTTTCACCTCGGCGGTTCGAAGTCTACCTAGAGCATTTGCCCGGGTAGGCTGTGACGGTTTTTGCTCTGCAAAATTTTGTCTAATTTAGCGGAAATATTGAATTTTCATCATTTTTATCATCATCAACATACTCAGCATCATCAACTCTACAAGTTTCACCATCAGTTCAGTGCTAATCAGTATTATTTAATCTGTGCGGGAGTGTTTTTGTTTCCGTGTGCTGTGCGGTCTGTGTCGTGTCTTTTGTTGCCTGTGGATAGTTTTCAGTGTCTGGTGATCCCTCTATCCTAGACTAGCGTAGACGTTCATTTCGGCTTGTCCGAAATGGCGTCGCATACGCCCCCGAATCCTCTGCCGGCGCCGCTTGTTTCCTTAATGGAAACATGCTCAACCGGCTTCCGTTCAACTCCACTTCCTCACAGTGAAAGTGATAGTGAAAGTGATAATAGTGCGGTCGATATGTGTAGTGTTGGGTCGCGGGACGGACAGTACTCGCTTGTGGAGGGCAAATCTGCCAAACGCAAGCGAAAACTGGCCCAAACTCCGCCACCCGCCACAGCTGCACATCAGTCGTCTAGTCACGGTAACAGCGGCACTCAGCGCGAGCGTGAGTATTCAACTGCTACCCAAACTGTGTCTTCCCCACGCATTCCACCCACTGTAATTCCTGACAATAGGAATTACTCTCAATTACTTCGTTCCATATCCCTAGCTCTCCCTTCGGTCAAGGTCGAGGCGAGGTGCCAAGGCGCCTCGCTAAAGCTGGCGACCGCTATGATCCCCGACTTCCGCTCTGTTCAGTCATTCCTGACAGAGCGCAAGATCTCATTTCATACTTTTGCCCTCCCGTCAGAGCGAGAAATCAAGGCCGTTCTGTCGGAAAATTCCTTCCTTTACTGAAACTGATGCCATCAGGCAGGAACTTGTTGCGCTCGGCTATGCGCCGACCGCGGTAAGCGTCCTGCATGTTGGCAAAGGTGATGACCGCCGACCTGTTAACAGCTTTCTGGTCAAACTTCTAAAAGTATGCCCTTTCGAGGAGATTTATAGTCTCCAAAATCTTCTGCACGTACGGGTGCAAGTCCGGACATTTGACCCGCGGCCCGGCCCCTCGCAGTGTTTCAACTGCCAGAGGTTCGGCCACAGCAGTCTTTTCTGTCATCAGCCCCCGCGTTGCGTGCGTTGTGCTGAACCTCATCGTGGCTGTGATAAGCCTACGACGGGGTACACAGCTAAATGCTGCAACTGTGACGGAGCCCACCCGGCTAATTACCGAGGCTGCCCTAACTTTATCGCCGCCATGAAACCGCAGCGACCTCCTGTGCGCCCTGGCGCGCAGGCTGGCCGTGTAGCTGGTCCTGGCCCTAACCGGCGAGCGGCTTTCCCGCCTCTCACTGGTTCATCTGCCAAGGTCCCGGCAGCAACTCCGGTTGCTTCCGGTGCCGCTGTCTTGCCTGCAGTCGTCGCTTCGGCGCCGCCTGCAGCGGCCTCAACAACGGCCCTGCCGGAGTGCCCGCACCTTCCTACGCGGCCATGGCCGCTAAATCTGTCCCGCCTCCAGCCCGTTCGGGTAAATCGAAGCGCTCTCGTCGTCGCCGGAACTCCGCCGGCCGACCTACATCATCACAGGTTCTACCTGTACCCACTCCGCGGGCTCGACCCGCCCACAGTCATCGTCCTCACCCTCCCAGCGAGCAGTCTACTACTCATTCCGACAGCCCAGCGCCATCTGCTACCCCTGTCGAGGCCAGTCAGGCTTGTCCTCCTGAGTCCCGGGAATCTTCTCGGGCTTCGGCGGAACCCCTGACCGCCTGGGCAGATAATCTCGTTGCGTCTATCAGGACTGCTCGCGACACTACACAGTGCTTGCCCTGGTCTTCCAATCATTAGCTGCCCTCTTTCCTCTACTTCCCCTAAATGGCTAATAGCTGAGGATCGTTGCGTGGAACGCCTTCGTGCTACTCCCCAGGCGACGATGTTGATATCATATTTCTTTTCGAGACTCATCTGGCTCATTACCAATCGTTTTCCCTTCCTGCCTATGCCTGTTATCGTCAGGATCGTCCCCTACGGCCTCGCTGTCCCCCCTCGGGGGGCACAGCTGTTTTAGTCCACAGGCGGATATCCCACAGGATTTTGCCTCCTCTAGATACATCTATTATTGAAGGCTGCGCGGTGGCAGTGGACGCCGGCGGATCGGAGCTGCGCGTTGTTTCTGCGTACCTCCGGCCTGGCCGGCGAACTCCGCCACCGCCCGAGGAGTGGGACGCCCTCCTCGACCACCCCCTCTCAACCATTGTAGCCGGCGACTGAAACGCCAAACACCCTTCATGGAACAGCCGCGTTGTCAACGCCTATGGAAATTCTCTGTTCCGGTTTGTCTCTGGCGACCCGGCACCCGGACCCTACCTACTTCCCCTTTCACGGCCATCGGCCGGACGTTCTTGACATAGTAGTTGTCAAGAACGTTGCCCGCAACATCGAGGTCTCGTCTGTGTCGGACCTTTCGTCGATCACAATCCCCTTGTTATAACTGTTGGAGAGCTGTCGGCGTCACCCCGACTTCCCGCTCAGATTGTTAGGAGAGTCAACTGGCGATCCTATCATGACGAGCTCTCTCGAAGGTTACCATCTCTCCCGGCGGACCCAATCGTCTCTCGTGACGCTCTGGATCTCCGCGCCACAAATCTTCAGGAATTGGTCCAAGGTGTCATGGATCGACACACCTACGCACTCGAGGTGAATCATCGTAAATCGGCCTTACCTGCGGAAGTACTCCACGCCATCTGGCTAAGGCGCGAGCTCCGCCACAGATGGCAAAGGACCCGTGACCCAGTCGTCAAGCGACGATTTCAACAACAGTCCCTTTACGTTCAGCAGCTACTGCGGGACGTAAACTCTGATCGATGGGACTCATACCTTGAGTCTCTTGAATTCGACCACGCCTCCATCTGGAGAGCGGTGAGTAGACTGACTCGCGTGAAGAGAACTCGCAACCCGCTGGAAACCCCGAACGGGATTGTGTCTTCATCAGAAGGCAAGGCTGAGGTCTTCGCCGACTGCATGGAGTCGCAATTTACCGTTCATCGAGGCGTTTCGGACCCTGCCCACTCGGCAGAAGTCCGGGACTTCCTATATGGTTATTTTTCTCACCCTCCCGCTGGCCCTGACCTCCCGTTCGACAGAGACGAACTTGTTTCGTCTGTCTGTCGACTAAATCGCCGTCGCGCCCCCGGTCCTGACCGGATCGGGGCCGCTGCATTACAATATCTGCCGGTCTCAGGCGTTGACCTCGTTCTCGAGCTGTTCAACTCTTGTCTCCGGCTACAGTACTTTCCCCGCCTGTGGAAAACTGCCAATATCGTTATGATTCCTAAACCCCGCAAGCCGCGCATGCTTCCTGGAAGCTATCGGCCAATATCTCTCTTGCCAGTTATCTCGAAGGTGTTCGAGCGGCTCCTGCTGGCCCCGCATCTCGCCGTTGTTGGATAACATTATCCGCAACGAACAGTTCGGGTTTCGCAGAGAGCACTCGACCACGCTTCAACTAGTCCGCGTGGTAACGCAACTCTCTGACGCCACCAACAGACGAGCGGCTACGGCCGCCGCACTGCTGGACGTGAGCAAGGCCTTCGATAAAGTCTGGCAAGAAGGTCTTCTCTTCAAACTTGCCAACTCCCCCTTACCATCGTCCATAGTGTTTTTCCTCCGGTCGTATCTCAGCGACCGGACCTTCAGGGTGAGCGTCGACGGAACCTGCTCTGCAGTTCGTCCCGTCGCCGCCGGCGTACCTCAGGGATCTGTCCTCGGCCCCGTTCTGTACCTTGTGTACACGAACGACCTGCCTGTCTTGCCCGGAGTCACGTTGTCTTTGTTCGCTGACGATGCAATGTATCATTACAGCTCTGTGTCCCCGCGTTTTGCGAGTACACAGTTGCAGCGACAGTTGGACCAGCTTCCGGACTGGCTACGGAAATGGCGGGTGACGATCAATACGGAGAAATCCGAGGCGATCTGTTTCACTCGTAAGTCCATCTCCCGATGCCAGCCCCTCTCCCTGGAAGGGAGGCCTATCGCCTATAAAGAGTCGGTGAAGTATCTAGGCGTTGGGCTAGATCGTCGCCTTTGCTTCAACATCCCCACGTGACGGATACCCTTGCCAAGGCTCCCGGCGTCCGAGCCAAACTTTACCCATACCTCGCGTGCCGCAGCCCCCTGGCGCTGCGCACGAAAGTTACCCTCTATCTGTTGTTTCTCCGGTCTGTGTTGACCTATGCGGCACCTGTTTGGTGGTCACTTGCCTCCGCCACCAACAGGCGTAGGCTGGAAAGTTTCCAATCCAGAACCCTCCGTTCCTTGTCGGGATCTCCTTGGTTTGTTAGAAACAGTGCAATTCGAGGAGGTCTACGAGTGCCTGCTCTCTCAGCCTTTGTCTGGTCATTAGCTGCGATTCTCTTTGCCGCAGATGAGACCTCATCCTTCCCTTACCTCAGGACCATCAGCACCACGCAACCACCTCCCCCTGTCCGGGTCAAACGCCCTCGGGCGATTCTCGATGACCCGCCATCGAAGTAAACTTAAACCTCATTTAATTTGCATATTCACTATCTGCCCATGCCCCAGAATTTACCTGCAAAGCTGTTTCCTTCCTCCCTTCCTAGTATGCCGACCGCGCTGTATGCCGCTGCTACGCGCTATCACTGGCACGGAGGCTCTCTGCCTCGCGGGGAGCGACCGACGCCTCACGGCGTCTGCACGCGGGACTGGGAACGGGCGACATCTGTCACTGAACTCGTCCTTGCGGCAGTGCCCACTGATTGCTGAAATTTTTAAAATAAATAAAAATTGAACACCTTTCTCCCCCGCCTTCACAGTTAACTGGTTGGCGGTTGTCCATTCCTGTTTTTAGGCACCTGTCGAATGAACCAGAACTACGTGTATCCACAGGCAGCCATTGGGCTCGACCCAGATGCTGCAGTCATCCACCGGGTGCAAAGATGCCCCGCTACTATGATGCTACATGCTACATGCTCGGCGGTTCATAGCGACGGACGCATTCTTATGAATATGGATGGACTCCAGATGCAGGCAAGTGAAGTAACCCCGGACAGAAGACAACACGCGGGCTTCATCAAACATCACCCGGTGATCGTAGTGGGTAGATCTGACATTCCCAGAACAGTCTGGGCAACGTACCGGGCAAAAAGAATCTGTGAGCCCCGGTATCTCGAAGATGAGTTTCGGTATCTCGAGGAAGCACTGCAGTCCAACGGCTATTCTGCTGCGGAGGATAGGAGAGCTGCCCGGCCGAGAAGATCTGGTAGGCCGGACGAGTCGGTGTCGCCTGATGTTGTTGGCTCTGCTGTCTTGCCCTACATCCGTGGCGTGACTGACCGCATCGGCACGTTGCTGAGTAAACGGGGCGTCAGGACGATCTTTAAGCCAACCAAAAAGATCCAACAGTTCCTGCGACCGTTGAAAGACGCCAGGGATCCGCTCTCGTCGTGCGGGGTGTACAGTATTCCTTGTACGTGTGGCCAGATCTACATAGGCACCACGAAGCGTAGTGTCCGGACGCGACTCTCTGAACATCGGAGATACTGCCGCCTGGGCCAGCCGGAAAAGTCCGCAGTTGCTGAACACGCTCTTTCCCACGACGATCACCGGGTGATGTTTGATGAAGCCCGCGTGTTGTCTTCTGTCCGGGGTTACTTCACTCGCCTGCATCTGGAGTCCATCCATATTCATAAGAATGCGTCCGTCGCTATGAACCGCCGAGTAGCATGTAGCATGTAGCATCATAGTAGCGGGGCGTCTTTGCACCCGGTGCATGACTGCAGCATCTGGGTCGAGCCCAATGGCTGCCTGTGGATACACTTAGTTCTGGTTCATTCGACAGGTGCCTAAAAAACAGGAATGGACAACCGCCAACCAGTTAACTGAGAAGGCGGGGGAGAAAGGTTTTCAATTTTATTTATTTTAAAATTTTCAGCAATCAGTGGGCACTGCCGCAAGGACGGGTTCAGGTGACATATGTCGCCCGTTCCCAGTCCCGCGTGCAGACGCCGTGAGGCGTCGGTCGCTCCCCGCGAGGCAGAGAGCCTCCGTGCCGGTGATAGCGCGTAGCAGCGGCATTCAGCGCGGTCGGCATACTAGGAAGGAAGGAAGGAAGCAGCTTTGCAGGTAAATTCTGGGGCATGGTCAGATGGTGAATATGCAAATTTAGGTTTAAGTGATTTTTACTTAAAGTTATGGCGGGTCATCGAGAATCGCCCGAGGGCGTTTGACCTGGACAGGGGGAGGTGGTTGCGTGGTGCTGATGGTCCTGAGGTAAGGGAAGGAAGAGGTCTCAGCTGCGGCAAAGAGAGTCGCAGCTAATGACCAGACAAAGACTGAGAGAGCAGGAACTCGTAGACCTCCTCGAATTACACTGTTTTTAACAAACCAAGGAGATCCCGACAAGGAACGGAGGGTTCTGGATTGGAAACTTTCCAGCCTACGCCTGTTGGTGGCGGAGGCAAGTGACCACCAAACAGGTGCCGCATAGGTCAATACAGACCGGAGAAACAACAGATAGAGGGTAACTTTCGTGCGCAGCGCCAGGGGGCTGCGGCACGCGAGGTATGGGTAAAGTTTGGCTCGGACGCCGCAAGCCTTGGCAAGGGTATCCGTCACGTGGGCGTTGAAGCAAAGGCGACGATCTAGCCGAACGCCTAGATACTTCACCGGTTCTTTATAGGCGATAGGCCTCCCTTCCAGGGAGAGGGTCTGGCATCGGGAGATGGACTTACGAGTGAAACAGATCGCCTCGGATTTCTCCGTATTGATCGTCACCCGCCATTTCCGTAGCCAGTCCGGAAGCTGGTCCAACTGACGCTGCAGCTGTGTACTCGCAAAACGCGGGGACACAGAGCTGTAATGATACATTGCATCGTCAGCGAACAAAGACAACGTGACTCCGGGCAAGACAGGCAGGTCGTTCGTGTACACAAGGTACAGAACGGGGTCGAGGACAGATCCCTGGGGTACGCCGGCGGCGACGGGACGAACTGAAGGTCCGGTCGCTGAGATACGACCGGAGGAAAAACACTATGGACGATGGTAAGGGGGAGTTGGCAAGTTTGAAGAGAAGACCTTCGTGCCAGACTTTATCGAAGGCCTTGCTCACGTCCAGCAGTGCGGCGGCCGTAGCCGCTCGCCTGTTGGTGGCGTCAGAGAGTTGCGTTGCCACGCGGACTAGTTGAAGCGTGGTCGAATGCTCTCTGCGAAACCCGAACTGTTCGTTGCGGATAAAGTTATCCAACAACGGCGAGATGCGGGCCAGCAGGAGCCGCTCGAACACCTTCGAGATAACTGGCAAGAGAGATATTGGCCGATAGCTTCCAGGAAGCATGCGCGGCTTGCGGGGTTTAGGAATCATAACGATATTGGCAGTTTTCCACAGGCGGGGAAAGTACTGTAGCCGGAGACAAGAGTTGAACAGCTCGAGAACGAGGTCAACGCCTGAAGCCGGCAGATATTGTAATGCATCGGCCCCGATCCGGTCAGGAGCGGGGGCGCGACGGCGGTTTAGTCGACAGACAGACGAAACGAGCTCATCTCTGTCGAACGGGAGGTCAGGGCCAGCGGGAGGGCGAGAAAAATAACCAGATAGGAAGTCCCGGACTTCTGCCGAGTGGGCAGGGTCCGAAACGCCTCGATGAACGGTAAATTGCGACTCCATGCAGTCGGCGAAGACCTCAGCCTTGCCTTCTGATGAAGACACAATCCCGTTCGGGGTTTCCAGCGGGTTGCGAGTTCTCTTCTCGCGGGTCAGTCTACTCACCGCTCTCCAGACGGAGGCGTGGTCGACTTCAAGAGACTCAAGGTATGAGTCCCATCGATCAGAGTTTACGTCCCGCAGTAGCTGCTGAACGTAAAGGGACTGTTGTTGAAATCGTCGCTTAACGACTGGGTCACGGGTCCTTTGCCATCTGCGGCGGAGCTGGCGCCGTAGCCAGATGGCGTGGAGTACTTCCGCAGGTAAGGCCGATTTACGATGTTTCACCTCGAGTGCGTAGGTGTGTCGATCCATGACACCTTGGACCAATTCCTGAAGATTTGTGGCGCGGAGATCCAGATCGTCACGAGTGACGATTGGGTCCGCCGGGAGAGATGGTAACCTTCGAGAGAGCTCGTCATGATAGGATCGCCAGTTGACTCTCCTAACAATCTGAGCGGGAAGTCGGGGTGACGCCGACAGCTCTCCAACAGTTATAACAAGTGGATTGTGATCGGACGAAAGGTCCGACACAGACGAGACCTCGATGTTGCGGGCAACGTTCTTGACAACTACTATGTCAAGAACGTCCGGCCGGTGGCCGTGAAAGGGGAAGTAGGTAGGGTCTTCAGGGCCGATGACATTAAGTGCCGGGTCGCCAGAGACGAACCGGAACAGAGAATTTCCATAGGCGTTGACAACGCGGCTGTTCCATGAAGGGTGTTTGGCGTTTAAGTCGCCGGCTACAATGGTTGAGAGGGGGTGGTCGAGGAGGGCGTCCCACTCCTCGGGCGGCGGCGGAGTCCACCGGCCAGGCCGGAGGTACGCAGAAACAACGCGCAGCTCCGATCCGCCGGCGTCCACCGCCACCGCGCAGCCTTCAATAATAGATGTATCTAGAGGAGGCAAAATCTAGAGGGGGACAGCGAGGCCGTAGGGGACGATCCTGACGATAACAGGCGTAGGCAGGAAGGGAAAGCGAGTGGTAATGAGCCAGATGAGTCTCGGAAAGAAGTATTATATCAACATCATACTCCGTCACGAAAGTCATCAGTTCAGATCGTCTGGGGAGTAGCCCGAAGGCGTTCCACGCAACGATCCTCAGGCTATTAGCCATTCAGGGGAAGTAGAGGGAAGAGGGCAGCTAAGGATTGGAAGACCAGGGCAAGCACTGTGGTAGTGTCGCGAGCAGTCCTGATAGACGCAACAAGATTATCTGCCCAGGCAGTCAGGGGATCCGCCGAAGGCCGAGAAGATTCCAGGGATTCAGGAGGACAAGCCTGACTGGCCTCGACAGGGGTAGCAGATGGCGCTGGGCTGGTGGACTGAGTAGTAGACTGCTCGCTGGGAGATTGAGGACGATGACTGGGGGCGGGTCGAGCCCGCGGGGAGAGGGTACAGGTGGAACCTGTGATGATGTAGGTCGGCCGGCGGAGTTCCGGCGACGACGAGAGCGCTTGGGTTTGCCCGATCGGGCTGGAGGCGGGACAGATTTAGCGGCCATGGCCGCGTAGGTAGGTGCGGGCGCTCCGGCAGGCGCCGGTGTTGAGGCAGCTGCAGGCGGCCCCGAAGCGACGACTGCAGGCGAGACAGCGGCACCGGAAGCAACCGAAGTTGCTGCCGGGACCTTGGCAGATGAAACAGTGAGTGGCGGGAAAGCCGCTCGCCGGTTAGGGCCAGGACCAGCTACACGGCCAGCCTGCGCGCCAGGGCGCACAGGAGGTCGCTGCGGTTTCATGGCGGCGATAAAGTTAGGGCAGCCTCGGTAATTAGCCGGGTGGGCTCCTTCGCAGTTGCAGCATATAGCTGTGAACCCCGTCAATGGCTTATCACAGCCACGATGAGTTTCAGCACAACGCACGCAACGCGGGGGCTGATGACAGAAAAGACTGCTGTGGCCGAACCTCTGGCAGTTGAAACACTGCGAGGGGCCGGGCCGCGGGTCAAATGTCCGGACTTGCACCCGTAGGTGCAGAAGATTCTGGAGACTATAAATCTCCTCGAAAGGGCCTACTTTAAGAAGTTTGACCAGAAAGCTGTTAACAGGTCGGCGGTCATCACCTTTGCCAACATGCAGGACGCTTACCGCGGTCGGCGCATAGCCAAGCGCAACAAGTTCCCGCCTGATGCCATCAGTTTCAGTAAAGGAGAAATTCCCGACAGAACGACCTTGATTTCTCGCTCTGACGGGAGGGCAAAAGTGTGAAAAGAAATCTTGCGCTCTGTCAGGAATGACTGAACAGAGCGGAAGTCGGGGATCATAGCTGTCGCCAGCTTTAGCGAGGCGCCTTGGCACCTCGCCTCGACCTTGACCGAAGGGAGAGCTAGGGATATGGAACGAAGTAATTGAGAGTAATTCCAATTGTCAGGAATTACAATGGGTGGAATGCGTGGGGAAGACACAGTTTGGGTAGCAGTTGAATACTCACGCTCGCGCTGAGTGCCGCTGTTACCGTGACTAGACGACTGATGTGCAGCTGTGGCGGGCGGCGGAGTTTGGGCCAGTTTTCGCTTGCGTTTGGCAGAGTTGCCCTCCACAAGCGAGAACTGTCCGTCCCCCGACCCAACACTGCATATATCGACCGCACTATTATCACTTTCACTATCACTTTCACTGTGAGGAAGTGGAGTTGAACGGAAGCCGGTTGAGCATGTTTCCATTAAGGAAACAAGCGGCGCCGGCAGAGGATTCGGGGGCGTATTCGACGCCATTTCGGACAAGCCGAAATGAACGTCTACGCTAGTCTAGGATAGAGGGATCACCAGACACTGAAAACTATCCACAGGCAACAAAAGACACGACACAGACCGCACAGCACACGGAAACAAAAACACTCCCGCACAGATTAAATAATACTGATTAGCACTGAACTGATGGTGAAACTTGTAGAGTTGATGATGCTGAGTATGTTGATGATGATAAAAATGATGAAAATTCAATATTTCCGCTAAATTAGACAAAATTTTGCAGAGCAAAAACCGTCACAGCCTACCCGGGCAAATGCTCTAGGTAGACTTCGAACCGCCGACACACACAACTGGGGGTTGGGCGGCCCGCGAGTAGTGCAGTGTCCCGAGTCTCAGAAAGGACTCCTGCCACTGGGTCTGGTAGAGTTCATTATATACTTTTTATCTACTTATGGGGGGGGGGTCTGAAGCGACCTGCGATTGGTGGATTATACCACCGGGACTAGCAAACGAGGTCGCTTCCAGGACTCACCTGGTCGCGGGGTGTATTTACCAAGTCCGGCAATGAGGGAGTTGTGGGTCACTCTGTCGGAACGAACATAGAATCGTCGCGCCAGGCGTCTCACGGTGTCATCAAGAGAGCGGACACCGAGTCCTCTCCTCAAAAGACGAGAAGAGTACCTCCGGGGGACTTTGCACGCGAGCTTCAGTCCCCGGTCGAGTACGCGCTGGAGCGTGATTCTATGACCACGAGCCAGGTATCCCCAAACAGGACAGGCGTAGGTAATCACGGGCAACACGTACGTGTTGACTATGAGCTTACCTAGCCGGGGGGTCATTGCCGGATTAGATAGCACGGGCCAGAGTCTACTGAGTTGCGCCGAAGCGCGTTGTCTGATGTAGTTTGTATGGGTTCGCCAGGTGAGTCGGGAATCCACGTGGAGCCCGAGGTACTTGACGCTGTTGGTCCAGGGCACCTCGACGGGGCCTACTTTAAGCGGCCGAGGCCGCTTACGTTTGCGCGAGAATATTACCGCGGCGCTCTTGGAAGCGTTAACGGCAACTCTCCAGTCATCGGTCCACCCGACATACGCGTCGAGTTGGCGCTGGAGCTTAACTGCCGCATAACTCGCGTTCGGCTCTGAGGCAAAAGCCGCAGTGTCGTCCGCGAACAGCGACAATTTCACTCCAGGAACTCGGGGCGTGTCGTTGACAAACAACGAGAACAGGAGAGGCCAAAGGACACTTCCCTGAGGGACGCCATCGGTAATACGCCTCTCCGAAGAGAGAGCGTGGTCTACTCTCACTCGGAAGCTACGGTCTCGCAGAAAGCTGCCGATCAAATGAACGTAGCAGTCTGGGAGAAGGACCTCCGTGAGTTTGTACAGGACACCCTCGTGCCACACGCGGTCAAAGGCTTTCTCTACGTCTAGGAAGATCGCAGCCGTCTGTTTGCCCTGGCAGCCAGCCCCGGTTATGCATTCCACGAGTCTCATCAGCTGATGAGTCGAGGAGTGCAGCTCACGAAAGCCGAACTGTTCGGGGATCAGCACGTCTAGTCTTTCTAGATGGTCGCGGATCCTACGCTGGATCAGACTCTCAAAAACCTTGGACGTCGCGGACAAGAGGCTGATGGGCCTGAGGTTCTCCACTCGAGAAGAATTCTTTCCCGGCTTGGGTATCACAATGACTGTAGCCGTTTTCCATTTCACCGGAAAATAGGCCAGTCTGAGGCATGAATTGAACAGGTCAGTGAGGAACTGGGTTCCTCGCTCCGGAAGGCGATAGAGGGCGGAATTCATGACTCCGTCCGGGCCAGGCGCCTTTTGGGGCTTGAGCTGAATAATCCTCTCAGAGACCTCCTCCGGGGAGATGGGCTCCGGCTGGACTGTGATATCGGCCGAAAGAAAGCGCTCTACCTCGCGGCAGATTTGCTCAGTAAAGGCCGGGTTCTTGGATGGGTTGGGAGCGAACTGACGCTCTAAACTGTCAGCCAAGAACTCTGCCTTCTCGAGGGGGCGGCCAAGGGGTTGACCGCCGGGTCCGGCCAGTGCGGGGAGAGGCGCGCGTTTGCGCTTTCCCGTTAGGGCACTGGGAATCCGCCAGACATTACGGTCCTCGGCAGGGCCATCCATCTGTGTTACGGCTAGCTCCCAGTTGCGTCTACGGAACGCCAGCCTGTCGCGACGCACCTTGCCGGACGCTCTGTTGAACGCAGCCTTGTCAGCCGGGTCACGAGTCCTCTGCCAGCGTCTCCGGAGGCGATTCCTCTCGCAAGCGAGCTGAGACACCTCTTCGGGGATCCGCTGATAGTCGGGCGTGAGCCCCGGCTTCATCCGGGAGGACACGTCGACCGCCGAGACTACGGCTGTGTCGAATACGGCAACTGCCTCATGGACATGCTGGGTAGTGTCGAGCGGGATATGCTCTGGTAGGCGGCGACTGAACGCCGGGCCAAAGCGGTCCCACTCGATTACCCGCCGCTCGTCGCGGACGGTGGCGTGCTGGGTAGCTATATGCACACTGATAGGGCAATGGTCCGAGGACAGTTCCGAAATGACGGAGACGTGGACCGGGCAATAAACGCCCCTGACCGCGGCAATGTCCAGTACGTCAGGGCGGGAGTTAGCCCTCGAGGGATAGTATGTAGGCCCGGTAGGACCCATGACTGTGACCCGAGCCGCATCAGCATACCTGCGTAAGCGGGTCCCGTTTGGTTTCGCCAAGCGGCTCCCCCAATCGGGGTGCTTACAGTTCAGGTCGCCCGCCAGGACTACCCTCCTGTGTGCTCCAAAGACGGCCTCCAGATCGTTCGACAGGAGCTCCGTTTGTGGAGGCTTGTAAGCGGAAACCACGAGTAGACCGCCGAGAGCACCATGGAGCTCGACCGCGGTGCACTTGAGGTTCCGCCGCTGAGGCAGGACAGCGCGGTGATGGCGAAGACTCGCCTTCACCGCGATGGCTGTGCCCCCTCCTGCGCGACCCGACCGGTCGTCCCGGTGGCACACGTAGTTGGGTAGTCGGAAACGACGATGCGGGGTCAGGTGCGTCTCGCCAAGAAGAAGCACGTCGGGCTTGTGACGGGCAACGAACTCTACGAGCTCAGAATGCCGGGAAGCGAGGCCGTTGGCGTTCCACGCCACGAGCTCGAGGTCTCGCTTGAGGGATTGCCGTGGTTGTCCGTTCATAACAGACCTGTAACACGGCAGGCTTCCACCAAGAGGAGGAACTTATCCTGGGGCGAGGCTGTTGCCAAGCGTTCCTTGATTTTGAGGAAAGTCTGGGCTACTTTCTGCAAGTCGTAGCTTGCCAGAAAGTCTGATACAACGGCGAGGTCATCGGAAGATGAGGCCGGGGGAGAACGCTTGGCGGCAGCTGCATAGCTGCGGCGGGGCGAGACGGTGGAAGCCTTGGGGGCAGGTACTGGAGCGGGTGGCCGCTCTGGCTTTTGGTGGACGGGCTTGGGTCCAGTGGCAGGTGGTTTAGGCTGGCCCGTGTTTCGAACCGCCGAGGTGAAAGCATCTCCTTAAATAGTGTCTGGCATGGTTTATTTTCCATGGCCAATCAGAATCGAGAATGACGAGCTGGCTTCTCATTGGTCCGCGTGATACACCTTAAGCGGCCAAAAAGCTATAAATAGAGGCAACGTAGCCGTAACTCACTGTTGCTTGTTCCCAGTTCATTGGGAGACGTGTTCGGCGTGTCATCTATTCGAACACATTTTTTGCTACTGAAGATGGCCACCGGTGGTGTGGCCGAAACGTTTAGCTACAGTAGATCATGCACTCGACCACGGCCTTTCAGCCCGGAAGTTTTAGTTAATCATAATGACACCGGCCGTGAAAGCCTACGTACTAAGACCTTAGGAAGTTACTGATAATTAGAAATTTAACAATTTAACTGACAATTTAATAATTTAAATCTAAAAATAGAATATTAAAACATGAAATCCACGTTAATAGAAGCAGGGTGCACCCAAAGAATTATTTAAATGACTAGCGTTTTTACTCTCAGATCTTCATAGTGTTACGACATGCAGAACATGCTTCGTGTTTCTCGGCTAATCCATCGGAGTCCAGCTGTAATGTGTGAGTGTGCGTACATGTTCCTGCTACTTTGAGATGAAAGACAATTACGTGATACTTGTCACGCGTCCGCAGCGAGAGTTTTCCAAACGATACCGGTCCATGCCCGCTGCGTTCAAGGCCGCAATCAATTACGTTCCAGTGTTTTCTAGTACACGCCTATTATGGAATATTCTGGAATGTCAGCGGGGTATAAATACAAGCACTCAGCGACGCTTAGTTTCAGTTATTTTCGGGCGATTTACACTGTGCGGGTCGAAGTATTGTGCCGAAATGTTATGTGTTTTATAATTGTGCGGGACAATTGTAATACAATTGTGTTTCATATTAGTTGATATTTTTATTGCGTGTGAACAATTTTTATTTGATTTGTTGTAAAAGACAATCTTGTTTATTACAAACTGTTTA
This sequence comes from Magicicada septendecula, assembly GCA_034769895.1. Classification (NCBI taxonomy): domain Eukaryota; kingdom Metazoa; phylum Arthropoda; class Insecta; order Hemiptera; family Cicadidae; genus Magicicada; species Magicicada septendecula. The sequence continues at coordinate 387,937,908 of CM068368.1, read as the reverse complement.
ATTGTGATCATTAAAGCTGGTGATTATTGACTTAATTGGTGCCTTGTATTTTGTTTTCCCCGACAATCAGTAGACCGTCGTAACGATATAAAATTTCTCAGTTTTCATCCTATTTTTAATTGTTATATGAGACTTACATTGTTACAAATTCTTTATTCTGCCATTATTGTATCTATTGTATAGTGTTTTTACTTGAAATAAATCAGTTCATAGTCACCTGAAGTTATCGACCGATCTACCATGGTGTGTGTGTGTGTGTGTGTGTGTGTGTGTGTGTGTGTGTGTGTGTGTGTGTGTGTGTGTGTGTGTGTGTGTGTGTGTGTGTGTGTGTGTGTGTGTGTGTGTGTGTGTGTGTGTGTGTGTGTGTGTGTGTGTGTGTGTGTGTGTGTGTGTGTGTGTGTGTGTGTCCCACATTGGTCCTCTTAAGTTTGCGCGCGCGAGTGAGTGGTCCAGCCTCGCCAGACGTCCGACAACAAGCGTTACCGAATCGCAAAACACATGACGTTTACACGTTGTTTGCCTAATTACAAGAGAGACAATTGCCTAGCAGACCGTCGGCGTTGCAGGCAAGGATCGAGAGATTACGTTTACGGACCCAACTCATAAAAGCCTATGCAAGTGGCGGCTTCCACCAAGGGCATGAATCTCTCGGCTACATCGGAAGTCTCCGAGCGGGATCTGATAGACCTGAAGATCTTGGCTACTTTGCGGATGTTCTACACCGCAAGAAAGTCCTGAACGACGTTTGTGTCGTCAAAACGGAGTTCGAGGCCGAGTGCCCGGAGGCTGTCTGCATAAAAGGGCGCAAATGCTTAACTAACGAGGGTTTGGTGGAAACCATGGGTTTAGGGCCAGGGATAACGCCTTCAGCGGACAAACTATAGAAGCCGGGAGGGAAGCAATAGCGTCGGACATTTCTATTCGCGACGCGCAGGCTTTCTGGACTGGATGGCAGGAAGCTCACAGGCTGTTTAACCTTTTCTGCCAGCAGATCTTCGTTTTCGAAGTTCAAGAACATAGAACTGCTTCTTCTATAAAAAATCCTGCCTGGAGTTGCCATATTTTTAGCACTGTTAAGTATCCATTTAATTATTTAAATGCCTATTTAAATGTTTTTAAACGTTCTATTAACATTTTGTAGCATTTATATTTGCATTTTTAAATATCTATCACCATTTATATCATTAGTCATTATTTCTCTATTCCCCAACCCACCAATCAGGTTGTGGTTAATGATAAGCTTCTTTAAAGTTTGAAAAAAGTAAGTCGGTTCTGAAAACGGGTTCCATTCTTCATTTTTATCTTTGTGTTTTTCTTGTTATGATGTTTTAAATGAGTATGTGATTTGTTACGTGCTATGCAATGTTATCTTCATGCTCGGATTGATATTATACTTGTACGCTGAAAAACAAACTACTTTCCTGTCAAGATTGTCTTCCCTAATCTTTGATAAACACAAAGGCAGTAAGCTTCTGGTAATTAGAAGGCACTTTAACTGAAAGCTATCAATCCAAACAGATAAATTCTGACTTTTCTATAAGGTTGTAACTCTCCTCAGTCTTTTTTACCTAACCTATAAATGATAGAACAAAAAGAAGTCTTTTTCATAGAACAAAAGAATTAAGAAATTTGATATTGTTTTCTGTATTGTATAATCTAAAGAACATTTTGAAAGTTTATTTGAATTTTGGACTTTATTGATGATACCACTTGTATTTTTGTTGTCTCCGTCTTCATTTGTCACACTTATATTTAACGCTACTGCTTCTAGAGGCAGTTACTTCGCTCTTTTCCCTAAGGCGTTATCTTAAAAGGGATACATTTATAATATATTTTACCGTACTACAGTTTGCTAAACATGTTAGATTATGTGTTATGTAACTGAGTTCTTCTTTATTTTTTTTTATGATCTACTTGTTTTAAGTTATATGTCTGAAACTTCCACGTAATAGTACTATTCAGATATATGACTTCTGTTTGATGTGTCTGCATATCAAAGACATATTAAAACTAATTTTTTTTTTTTGTTCTAGTCTTCCTTGATGACAACTATGGCAACAATGGGCAAAATGACTAACATAGAAAACTTCAAAAATTCAGCGTTTCTTAATGCTAAAAAAAGGCAACAAGAGAATTTTTCTTAACTCTTCTGCCTTTATTGTGTATTAATATTAGTTTCGTCATACGTGTAGGTGTATTTACAGTTATGCGAATGGAGCCTACTGCAGTACTGTTACGCATAGGCCTACAACATACGTGCTCAGTGTGCGTTTGTTAACAACAAATACTGAGTTTTAAGCACATAATCTAATTGCAGAATATATTGCTTCGTTTATTAGACAACGTAATGAATTAATACGATTACCACGCATATTGATATTTCCTCCTTTCCAAACGTTTTAGTAACCTACCAGTATTCTTTGATTTTATAATATTCGTTACGTTTAATGTCCACTGTGTTTTTAGTGCTCTGCCACTAATTTACTAGAATGTAGTGAAAGATTCGCTGTATACGGTTAGGGATCTACGCACTTTTCCAATGTTTGGGAAACTTGTAAATTAACAGATAGAAATTCTTTATCCTGGAAGTCTGAAGATTTAATAATTTTTATATAAATCAATTTTTACGTTCTATATAGATAATTGTATGATGTTTTATAGTAAATAATACTAAAGACAGGGAATGATATTTTAATTCAAAATCTAATTAGATTAGACGCAAATTTTGGTTTATGCAATTTCAGCAACATCAAAATATAATTATACGTACGAAACAAAATTTTAGAATTCAAAATATTACCAGAAATAAAATGTAAAAAGTTTATTACTGTTCTATTCATTAAGAGTGTGCTTACAAATTGCAGAATAAGACTTGCTGAAATATAATTAGACTGCTTATATAAGACTGCTTATTTAAGAAGTGGGACATTATCACTTAGAATATGTACAAGGACAATTTTTAGCGAAAACGCAAGCGCTTATAAATTATTCATAAGGAGGCAGGAAGTCTCTAGGTCTGGCTGCATTTCTTTTTCAGCAAACGAAAAATGTTTCTGGCGACGTTACAGTTTAATATAAACAACACCGACATTCTGAATACGATATGCGACCTATGCATTAGAATTTGGCTGCTTTTATGTTTCACTGATTAAATTTAAAGTAAACGAAACAAAACATTGTATACGAAAACGTTTCTAGAAGGCCAAAAATATTATTATGTTCATAAACTAAAATAAGCGTCTTACAAGAATCAAAATCATTAGGATATTACAGTATCGTGTGAACTGTAATCAGGTTTTGGGCGACAGCGCATAAAAATTTAATCTACGTATGATGTGATCCATGGCCACAATTTACTAATTAATAAAGCTAGTAGTCGGATGCTAAAATAGTATTATCTCATTAGAGGAACACTGGGTCGGAGACATGTATTCTTAAAAGAATGTTCATCTGACACCCGCAGTTTTCAAAATTGTTTCAGATGATACTATCGTTATTCTCATGTTCAACCAGTTTCTCAGTTTTATATCGTTTATTACACCCGATAGATAATTTTATAACTCCAAAAACTGTAGAGACATTCATCTCCTTCTTCAGTCAAAAATAAAGTGATTTTTACCTCTTCGAGTTTTTAAGGTCTAGTGATCTTTTAATTTATCTCTCTTTAACAGGATGTGTATGTAAAACCCTTGGGCTCTCTGGAAGAGCTCATGCGTTCTGTGCTGTATACTATAGTGGGCTTCTCACTGAGTACTCAAATAATCATTCGTAAATGGCCATGTTACTAAAGCGACGTTGGAGTTAATACAAAGAACCTTCTATAACTTCAAAAACATTTGTTTTAATGTTTTGCTTTGTACGGTATTTTAACAATGTTGCAAACTAACTTAAACTTTGAAAATTGGTGGTGATGTCTGCATAAAATAATTACGAATATTAGCATAAATGTCAAACATTTGACATCTGTTCCTAAGCATAATCTTCAGTGGGTTCATTGATAGGAGTACCAAAGGAAACTATAGGCCTACTTAGAGGATAGTTAGAGGATTTAACCTTAGTCTTCTTAATTGACTTAATAAATTTCTTAGATTAAAAAAAAAACTTGGTAAATTGGACAGGACTATCACTCGGTAGGAAAACAAATCGCTGTCTAAACATCATCCTCACCATGCTTTGGTAATCATATCATTAGTAGATAACAATGCTTACAAAGAAAACAAAATGTGCTGACATAAGTATGGCTTGTCTGAGTACATTTTATGTCTGTATTACTTCAGAGAACTTCTGTCAGATCACCACTGTCAGCCGTATTTAAAAACAAATTATAAGATTCTGTAGAAACGGCTTGGGGAATCTGGTAAATTCCACTATACAGCCTCGGGATTTTTGTGTTCCTTTAAAGTCCTTAACTACACCACAATAACCTGCTAACTGATATTAATCCTAGAATACTGGGAAATAGTTTTCCAAGTGGACGATAAAAGTAATACCTCATAAGCTGTTTTAAGAGCTTATTCTGCTGAACATAAGTTTTGTCTGTCTTCATTTTAATGTACTTAGCCGTTGTTTGTATGAAGTTGGATCTTTTGTTCCTACAGATATTATCAACCAAGTGTTGACTGTCTTCTTCTGCTAATTTAGGGAAGACTATATTAATAACTATATTAATAGGGATGGTTATATAACCATCATTCTCAGCAAGATAAAATATCGATAAGCTCTCTGTGCATGTTAACACACATCGTAAACTCCCTAATGCAGTACTTGAACCTTAAAGTACCCATGAATTCGATTAAGCCTTATTTAAAATTCCACGATGTAGAACAGATCATTAATGCAATTTAAAATTTGAAAGTAATTATAATAATTATAATAATATTAAAATTATAAAGGATTTAGAATTGTATATGTATTGTAATATATTTTTTAATAGTATTTTTAAGTTTTTAATCTGATTGAGTCAATTGTAAATTTACAGAATTTTAGGTTACACTGTAGACAGCTATACCACCTCACTACAGTTGTAGCGGCTTTTGTGCTCTACAAAACTGACAGGACAGAAAGAAATCTGATCAGCTCTAACCCAGGCACGTATTTCATTCGTTATTTGGATAACAACACTACGGACATCTGTCTGTTGTGAGATCCATTGTCTTGAAAGCACTAAAACTGCGGAACGCTTTAATTCAACACAGAGCCTAAAATCGTACAGTCACTTTTGCCTATTTGTTACCAACCCTTAACGGCGAATATAAAAAAGTAATCAAGTTACTTAGTTACACCCTCCACTACTGCAAATACAACCATTCACTATTACTTTTTTTTATGTCTCCTTTATTTACGTAACTAAAAGTATTAATATTTAATAATATATTAATATGTCGTATTGTTTCAATAGGACAATAATTTTTTTCTCATTTATCCATTCTTAACAGTTTTTGTCGCTAGTGTAATTACAAAGTACAGTCGAGTTTAATTATCGATAGAAAAGATTACACATGCCAGTTATAGAATATATTGTATCCACTTTACTTCCTGTTATGCAATACGTACAGTCGGTCGCACGATCACCAACCCCTACCGTGTACATTACTGCCCAGGGTATATGTTGTGTTTTGTCACTTGCTTGTTTGTTTAGTTTTCCTTTCAGCAGAGTTACGGAAGACAATTATAAACCCATGACTAACACAAAAATAATTCAGAAATTCAACGTCGTTCGACCCGAAAAGGCGACAACAGAATATTTATTTACCTTTAATTCCTCCATTGTTTATTTTAATTATCAATTTTTGTGTACCGGTATATCTGGATTTGTATTTACGCTCATATGAATGGAGTCTTCTGCAATACCGTTGCGTATACAATTTTTATGCATTGTATGAGTCTGCTAGCACTAAAAACGGAGTTAACATTTCTCCGAATTTTTCAAATAAATAAAGAGAGACTTGAGAGAGGGTCTAAAGTTCACTTATAAAGCAAATGACAAAACACGTATACCCTCGGCCATAACGCACAGAGTAGGGATTAGTGATTGTGCGGTCGGTTATACTTTTGCATGACAGAAAATGAAGTGAAAATAATAACTACTATCTCTAATCTTGCACAGAAAATAGAAGAAGGTATGTTAAACGACTAAAGAAAACACGAACAGATAAATGGGCAAACCATAAAGGAAAAATAATGATGTTGTGTATAATGCACACGCCTTGCTTTCAATTGTCAAACAGAAGGTTATATAACGAAGGTTGACGATGGATGGATAACGTTTCAAGTAAACGGATTAAATATTGCTGAAAAGGGTTGTTAATATAAAAGCATACACTACAAACAACTAGTACAATGACTTAAGAAAATCATTATCGTCCTTCATAAATAAAATATCGGTATGGAGAACCATACATGACTTCCATATTCTAAGACTTATAATCTGAAATATGCTTGCCTGCCAAGCACGATATATTTTGTAATATATACATAATTTACATTAAAATGAAAAAATTATAATTTTATTGCCTGGCAACAAAATTATTTTATTTTTAACAATTACCATTGTTTGAAAAAGTTTAAATGAATTTTCAAGTACTTTACTCTTGTTAAAACGTAAAATGTTGCAGGTAAACTACCCCTTCCCATTAACCGATCTTCACCAAAATCTAATGGACTTGAGTCCTCTACAATTCACTTACGTATGCAAAAAATTATTTGATTCTGTTTGAATTTGCGGCTGTTATCGTTTGCCATAGAAAATACGCTTTATAACAAACGTTGCAGGTAAACTACCCCTTCCCCTCAACCGATCTTCACCAAAAACAATAGGTCTTGAGTACTCCACAAACCAGGGCTGCATGCAGAAAATTATTTGATTATGTTTGAATTTGCGGCTGTTATCGTTTGCCATAGAAAATAACCTTGTTAAAAAAACGTTGTAGGTAAACTACCCCTTTCCCTTAACCGATCTTAACCAAAAACAGTATGTCTTGAGTACTCTACAAACCAGGGCTGTATGCAGAAAATTATTTGATTATGTTTGAATTTGCGGCTGTTATCGTTTGCCATAGAAAATAACCTTGTTAAAAAAACGTTGTAGGTAAACTACCCCTTTCCCTTAACCGATCTTAACCAAAAACAATAGGTCTTGAGAACTCTAGAATTTAGGGCAGTATGCAAATAATCTTTTGATTCTGTTTGAATTTGCGGCTGTTATCGTTTGCCATAGGAAATACCCTTGTTAAAACATAAAATGTTACAGGTAAACTACCCCTTCCCCTTAACCGATCGTCACCAAAAACAATAGGTCTTGAGAACTCTACAATTCAGGGCTGTATGCGAAACATTATTTGATTCTGTTTGAATTTACGGCTGTTATCGTTTGCCAAACAAACAAAATTACCCTTGCTAAAAAAAACCGTTGCAGGTAAACTACCCCTTTCCCTCAACCGATCTTCACCAAAACAAAAGGTCGTGAGTACTCTACAAATCAGGGCTGTATGCAAAAAGTTATTTGATTCAGTTTGAATTTGCGGCAGTTATCGTTTGCCATAGAAAAAAAATACCCTTGTTAAAAAAACGTTGCAGGTAAACTACCTCTTTCCCTTAACCGATCTTCACCAAAAACAATAGGTCTTGAGAACTCTGCAATTTAGGGCTGTATGCAAATAATCTTTTGATTCTGTTTGAATTTGCGGCTGTTATCGTTTGCCATAAGAAATACCCTTGTTAAAACATAAAACGTTACAGGTAAACTACCCCTTTCCCTTAACCGATCTTCACCAAAATCAAAAGATCTTGAGAACTCTACAATTCAGGGCTGTATGCGAAACATTATTTGATTCTGTTTGAATTTACGGCTGTTATCGTTTGCCAAACAAACAAAATTACCCTTGCTAAAAAAAAACCGTTGCTGGTAAACTACCCCTTTCCCTCAACCGATCTTCACCAAAAACAATAGGTCGCGAGTACTCTGCAAATCAGGGCTGTATGCAAAAAATTATTTGATTCTGTTTGAATTTGCGGCAGTTATCGTTTGCCATAGAAAAAAAATCTACAGACACACAGACAGACACACAGACACACAGACACACAGACAGACAGACACACACACAGACACTTTTCGGAAAACGACTTTTTTTCATGTTTTGAGTGTAGTAGAATCAGAATCTGCAATAATCTCGAACACGATTTTTTTTGCCATCACCATACTTCCATTCCTTAAGGAATATGGAAGTAATATCGGTATGGAGAACCATACATGACTTCCATATTCTAAGATTTATATTTAAAATCATTTTCGAAATGAAATATTACCATAGAAACTACTTCTTTCTACTTACTGCTTCAGCCTTAACCACAGTACTGTGGTCAGTAACGTATACCACCTCACGTTATCGCACTCGATTTTCACTGATGATGGAAGTCGATGGCATTGCCGAAATGTCTGGTTTTGTAGAAAACATTGGACTACGGCCAAATATCCCGGGAAGGAATTTTAACAAAAACTACTTCTTTGTTGCCGATAACGTTGTACACATATATATCAGTGGCGAAGTTACATGGAGGCAATTGAGGCAATGCCTACCCTAACAAATTCTGTAGAATAAAAATTATAAATACGTATGAACTACATAACGTAAAGATTATACATTGTTACTGTGACTGTCAAATTTATTAAACCGAAACGTGCTTTATTGAGCGACCGCTAGATGGTGACAGGTGAGATTCGGCATAGTTCGTTTAAAGCGAATGAGGCAACCTGAACTTGCCTCAGCGTTTTTTGTATACATCGTATGTAAGCAATGTAGTGGTGTGATAGGGAAGTGTAGGGAGGGGGGATTGTCCCGCGCTGTACACATAGAGCGTTGAGGCATGCCTCACTTCTGTGGTCCAAACAGTTAAGTTAAAGCGCCTGTGTTGTTTCTAAGTGTTTATTTTATGCGGTTATTAAAAGTGTCACTGTTATTCCGCTGAACTAACAGATGATCAAGATTGTTATTTGAATTATTTGTAACATTAAACATATATATAGAAACTAACCAAGTTTAAAAATTTGAAGTTCAATCAGTTGTATTATTGTGTATGACTAATACAAGGATTGTTCAATAGACACACGTATAGAGCTGTAAAGCATTTTTTATTCAACGATTTTAAAAGAAGTCTCCAATAACATTAAGACATGAGTTCCACTGTTGCGCTAACCTGTAGATTCCCTGCTAGTAAAATTCTTACGGCTGTTTGTGGAACCATTCGGTTACAGCAACTCTACCTCAGCGTCCGATTTGACCCACCGTCCTTTTAGTGATTCCTTAAAAAAAATTTAAGATAAGATTTTTGCCTACCCATTCATTAACTACTAGCTTCGCCAGTAAGCAAATTTATGTCCATTTTTTCGGCTTGCACGCGTTATGTTGGTGTGGGTTTCGGCACTTTCCATTTAAAAAGCGTGCAAACGTAAGAAAATAAACATGAGTGAGGCCAGAAATAACGTGAATTGTGTGTTTGTGTCTTACCTGCCTTTATATTGCCGTATTAAATGAAAAATATTATATTACATTAAAATTAAAAAATTTTAATTTTATTGCCTGGCAACAAAATTATTTTATTTTTAACAATTACCATTGTTTCAAAAAGTTTAAATAAATTTGCAAGTACTTTACTCTTGTTAAAACGTAAAAGGTTGCAGGTAAACTACCCCTTCCCCTTAACCGATCTTCACCAAAATCGAAAGTCCTTGAGATCTCTACAATTCAGGGATGTATGCAAAAACTTATTTCATTCTGTTTGAATTTGCGGCTGTTATCGTTTGCCATAGAAAATACGCTTGATAAAAAAACCGTGCTGGTAAACTACCCCTTCCCCTTAACCGATCTTCACCAAAAACAACAGGTCTTGAGTACTCTACAAATCAGGGCTGTATGCAAAACATTATTTGATTCTGTTTGAATTTGCGGCTGTTATCGTTTGCCATAGAAAATACCCTTGTTAAAAAAACGTTGCAAGTAAACTACCCCTTTCCCTCAACCGATCTTCACCAAAAACAACAAATCTTGAGAACTCTACAATTTAGGGCTGTATGCAAATAATCGTTTGATTCTGTTTGAATTTGCGGCTGTTATCGTTTGCCATAGGAAATACCCTTGTTAAAACATAAAACGTTACAGGTAAACTACCCCTTTCCCTTAACCGATCTTCACCAAAAACAACAGGTCGTGCAAACTCTACAATTCAGGGCTGTATACGAAACATTATTTAAGTCTGTTTGAATTTGCGGCTGTTATCGTTTGCAAAAAAAAAAATTCCCTTGATAAAAAAAACCGTTGCAGGTAAACTACCCCTTCCCCTCAACCGATCTTCACCAAAAACAATAGGTTGCGAGTACTCTACAAATCAGGACTGTATGCAAAAAATTATTTGATTCTGTTTGCATTTGCGGCAGTTATCGTTTGCCATAGAAAATACGCTTGATAAAAAACGTTGCAGGTAAACTACCCCTTCCCCTCAACCGATCTTCACCAAAAACAACAGATCTTGAGAACTCTACAATTTAGGGCTGTATGCAAATAATCGTTTGATTCTGTTTGAATTTGCGGCTGTTATCGTTTGCCATATGAAATACCCTTGTTAAAACATAAAACGTTACAGGTAAACTACCCCTTTCCCTTAACCGATCTTCACCAAAAACAATAGGTCGTGAAAACTCTACAATTCAGGGCTGTATACGAAACATCATTTAAGTCTGTTTGAATTTGCGGCTGTTATCGTTTGCAAAAAAAAATTCCCTTGATAAAAAAAACCGTTGCAGGTAAACTACCCCTTCCCCTCAACCGATCTTCACCAAAAACAATAGGTCGCGAGTACTCTACAAATTAGGGCTGTATGCAAAAAATTATTTGATTCTGTTTGAATTTGCGGCAGTTATCGTTTGCCATAGAAAATACGCTTGATAAAAAATGTTGCAGGTAAACTACCCCTTCCCCTCAACCGATCTTTACCAAAAACAATAGGTCTTGAGTACTCTACAAATCAGGGCTGTATGCGGAAAATTATTTGATTCTGTTTGAATTTGCGGCTGTTATCGTTTGCCATAGAAAATACCCTTGTTAAAAAAACGTTGTAGGTAAACTACCCCTTTCCCTTAACCGATCTTAACCAAAAACAATGGGTCTTGAGAACTCTGCAATTTAGGGCTGTATGCAAATAATCTTTTTATTCTGTTTGAATTTGCGGCTGTTATCGTTTGCCATAGGAAATACCCTTGTTAAAACATAAAACGTTACAAGTAAACAACCCCTTTCCCTTAACCGATCTTCACCAAAAACAAAAGGTCTTGAGAACTCTACAATTCAGGGCTGTATACGAAACATTATTTGATTCTGTTTGAATTTTCGGCTGTTATCGTTTGCCAAAAAAAAAATTTCCGTTGATAAAAAAAAACCGTTGCTGGTAAACTACCCCTTTCCATCAACCGATCTTCACCAAAAACAATAGGTCGCGAGTCCTCTACAAATCAGGGGTGTATGCAAAAAATTACTTGATTCTGTTTGAATTTGCGGCAGTTATCGTTTGCCATAGAAACAAAATCTACAGACACACACACAGACAGACACACAGACACACAGACACACAGACACACACACAGACACTTTTCGGAAAACGACTTTTTTTCATGTTTTGAGTGTAGTAGAATCAGAATCTGCAATAATCTCGAACACGATTTTTTTTGCCATCACCATACTTCCATTCCTTAAGGAAATATGGAAGTAAAAAATTACTGTTAAAAAATTGACATAATGCCTTTACATTGCTTTAAAAATAATTTCAAATAACGTTTACGCCGCTTTTTGTGATAAGTTCAAACAAAATGTTTGAATAGATTTCTGAACTGATGTGGGAGACGCAACGACGTTCTCACCGTGTTCCGACGATCGCACGTTTCCCTGCCGAAACACTTGATCTGTTCCATGACAGGTGCTCCAATAGAGTATCTGTAGGTCCTTAATGCAGACGTTTGGCTTTGCTAAAAATCTCGAACGGCTGAAGTGTACCAGTATCGCCTGCTTCCTTCGAACGCTTCTACGAGACTAAATTATCGAGACTGTTCAACGCGATCGACTGACTTCCACTGATATTTCTGATATAATTCTCATCTAGGCAAATTTATTCGCTAATTAATTTCCAACTTTTCTAGGAAACATAGAAATTACTTAGCTTATTTTTCAGGGACAATCTTGGAAATCACATACTTCGCTATGTACTGTATACCCTAAATATAAAACAATTAATCTGATATACAGACAACCGCGTCTTAAAACGAACAAAGTATCCGTAAATTCTTGTAGAAAGCAGTTTTTAATAAAAAAAAAATTTTTTGTATTATATATATCCTGTAACAACTGTCACACGTTTCCTTATTTAGCGTTGATTTTATTTCCTTGTTAATGACTATTGCCGATAGAAACGTATTGTGTGTGTAGTCGTAATAGCAGTAGCCTACTCATGTTTCACAAAAGAATTACCCGACTCAAAGAAAAGACAGAGGTTCCATCAAATTTTATTTTTATAATAAGAAATTGTTCCTAACGCTTAGATAATAAATTAGAGTAAATTTTACTGTCGATCTTACAGAGATTAAACTAAGACTTTTAGCCTCGTTTAATGAACGGTAGATTGCTGTCATTCCAATTTTTTGTGTGCTCGTTAATGGCAAGTTTTATCTTCACGATCATGATATTAATATTGTGAATTGAATGTGTTGTCAATAAATTGTAAATCTCATATATTAAACATTTAAAAAATTATTAATTAAATTTTTACACATAAAAACATTGTTTATCTTAATGGAATATCAAATAAATTAATGTTAAATAAAACAAATATTTTTTTAATTAATTTGAACAAATTAGTTGCAGTTAAATTTTGTAAATGTTATTACGCTTCTTTAAAGGTTTTCGGTACTGGTAATTGTGATAAATGAGGGAACATGTAATTACTAATTTAACTGTGTGCTGTTATTCATTATCCTAACATTAATAAATTCTAGTCCTAGTTCCAATGAGGTAGTCTTTTGACTTTGTGCCCTACATAACTTGTAAAACAATAAAAAATAGTTACAATAGTAGATGAATGGATAAAAATAAAAATAGTAATAATAATAATAATAATTATTATTATTATTATTATTATTATTATTATTTTATTATAGTAATAGTAATAAGTAAAACATAGTTAACAAAATAAATAATGAACAACAATAATAAATATTTGAAATAATGAAACCCACAAGTCGCAACATTTTATCCTCTTTTATCTATTATCTAATGAGAAACATGGTTTAGCATTTTATGAGTCTCTTTTAGTAAACAACGTTTGTCGCAACGTGTGAATTAAAACACGTTTTTCTAATATTGGTTCTGATTACCTGTTCATGTATTTTATTTCGCACTTGCTTTTTCATCATAACAGACGACAATTTTTCTAGTTTATTGAGTTACAAACCGATTTATAGTTGACTTAATTGTTTAATGAGATCATAATTGTTCTACACACCAATATATTACTTACAGATTGTTTTATATTTCTTTACTGTCAAAATTATATCTTGTATCCAAAATTTTACATTCAATTCAAAATTGTATAAAGTCATAAATTAACAGCAGGAAACTACAGATATGTGTCCTAGTGTATTCATGCAGCTTGTTATATACGTATTAAGGTCTCTTTTGTATACAGATTTTAGTAAATTTTAAAGTGAATAATTGCACTTCCTCCAATTTTATTATACATATTTAATGTATTTTATAATATGCTTTAATTGTCATATAGGCAACCATGGCTAATATATAATTGTTATGGCTGTTAACCACGTGGTCTACTCATGTTAATCAGGATAAAATTTGGAAGATTGTTCTTACATTATTTGAATATATCTTAGGATTACACCACCCTTAGAAAACCTACTTTGAAATAGCCAAAATCGTTTATTGCATTGGGAATTTCTCTTGTCGAATATAGGAATTGTTTACCGCATTTCATCTTCTCTTCTAATTATAGGATTATACTTTGAGGGACAAGAAACAACTGAGCATTTTGTATACATTCTGTTATTTTCTTCTCGTATATAATTTAAATTTTTAACTAGGCCTATATGATTTCTTCACTGAATTCTTTTCGTACAGTACTGTTTACAATTAGGTATACCTTACGTCATGAAAAGGAAATTGGGTTACTCGTCATTAGATAATTTTTTCCCAATAGGAAAAGGTGTCCTGAAATTTCTTCACCTTCCATCCTCCTTCAGACTACGCTGTCTCATTGCTCTCCTTATACCTTCTATTCAAGTCTTTCGTGACTTCCCTATTTTTCTTTTTTTTAGGAGAGGTCCAATCTAGTAATTTCATAGGAGATCTATTACTGCCCATACAGCATACATACCCGTACCATCTCACTTTTTGCAGTAATTATATATTTATACTGTTACATATATTAATTCTTTCTCTTATTTCTTCTTTTTTAACCCTATCCTGGCATGTAAGTCTACAACAGCTTCTCCAGTACTCTGCTTCCATGTCACGTAATCTTTTCCTCATACTCTTACTAGTTTCTCACGCTTCGGCCCCGTATGTTACAACACTTTCTACTAATGTTTTCTATATCTTAATTTTTGTTTCGCGTCTTATGTGATTTTCCGTACGCTGGAACGTTACAGTTTCGTCGCTTGTTTCCCTTCTCCTATACAATTGTATATTTATGCTACACTTGTGTCGTCTTTTGTAACCGTAACACCAAGGCATTTAGTTTTTAAACACCAAGTCTGCGCTGTTAAATATATCCCGAGGAAGGAGATAAACATAATACTTTGGAGAAAAATTATGAATATATAACTGCATGGTACATTTAAACTATTTGAACAACCTGACGTAGGCCTACTGTTAATAAAGAAATTCAAACCGTGGATACAGTTTATAGTAAATACTTCGTTTTATGCTGTGACTACCATTATACTCGAGCTGTGGCCTTTCTTAAATTGTAGGCGGTACTGTAGAATTAGCTGTTCGCTAAATTACACCCCAGGTTTATTGCTACTTCGCAGTTGTAACGACTATTGTGGTAGCTGAAACATTACAATACAGTCGATTCAGGAAGAAATCTGATCAACCCAGACTACGCTCGAATCTCATTCATTGTTTGGGTAACGGGAATACGTACATTTGTCTGTTGCTAAGAGATCCATTGTCTTGAAAGCACTAAATCGAGGAATGCTTTAATTCACTCCAATGCCCACGAACGTACAATTGGTTCCTTTCCAACCTTAACGTCGAAATCCAAGTAAAGCAATAGAGTTAGCTAGCTACTTACCGTTCGCATCACAAATACTTTCACCTCCCACCCTGATGTGTAATACACTCATCCCATACTGCCCCTCTTTCTTCTTTCTTTGTAACTTAGTGTGCGCGCGCGCGCGCGTGTGTGTAATAAAAATAATTGTTATAATTTTAACAATAATAATTATTATAATTATTACAATAATAATAATTATTATTATTACAATAAAAATAATTATTATTATTACAATAATAATAATTATTATTATAACAATATTTATTATTAAATTCTATAACAGTCGTATGCCCCTCCCCAGAAATCCAACCCTACGCCCGGCCTACAATATATTGGTTTCGCGGGGGAGGGCAACCGCTGTTACTCTTTAGCTGGCTAACAGGGAACTGATAGGTGAGTTAGTCAAGGTTGTGTGTACCGCTCAAAAACACACAACCCACGCTGGAACCGATCGTGTCAATGGGTGGATGGCTATACATTAGTGAGTCGCGAATGTTGGCCTCAGGGCATCAGGACACAACCAGTTCTATTTAGTCCTAGTCGTGGTACTAGAGAGCTCTGCTGGGCTGGTCTGTCACTTCCCTGGTACCCGTGGCAACAAAATTTTTGTTTCTCAATTTGATTCTAGGTTAAAGATCCCGTCTAGAAGAAAGCCCTCCTGGGAGGTTAGGAAAAATAGGTACTACACTAATGTAGATGCGGAAACGTTTTTGGCCTCGTAGGCCAATATCTGATTGTCAAAAGAAAGGAGGGGGACTTCACGAAAATGAGCCCGTTTTTAATAGAAAAATCAGTTACTGCTTGTGCTAGATCGTCTGTTTACACGTAAGGAAAACGGCTGTAGGCCTCTTGATCGAGACCCAAACCGACCAGCAAAGGGCAAGTGCTCATATTGAAAAAGATCGTCGAGATAGAGGTTGAAGTGAGTCCTCACGCCACTCTGGGCGTTGGGGGTGTCCCATGATTTGATGAACTGCACTGAGGAGGAGATTATAACTGAATTAGCTCCTTAGGGAGTTATAGCATGTCGGAGGCTAACCGTACGCTGAGAGGGATAAACACTTCCTTCCGGCCTCCACGTCTTGGCTTAACAAAACAACACTACCAGACAAAATAAGAGCTAGTATCCATCGGTTGAGCGTGAGACCTTTTATTCCTCAGCCCTTGCACTGCTTTTGATGTCTACGTTTTGGGTACACGACATCAAGATATGTAGGGATCCAAACGAGTAAAGACTTGTTTCTATAGGAAGTCGGCCCATGGCGAGCCGATGAAGTGCGTGAACTGCGGTGGTCAACAAGGTTACATTGTGTATAAGCAAGAGTTAGCCACTCAAGAAGTTGGAAACCAGCTACCTCGAAGCTAGTTTATCAAGATAGATTATTTTCAAATTAGCGCTTCTCCATATTTTTTCAACACTTCTATTTCACGTTGAAATAGTTCACGTTTGAAACGCAAATAATTTATAAAATGTTTGTATAAATTATATACGAAGTATCCTGTACGTACTCCTCGTTTGTCCTGAGGAAAATGGAAAGAACAACCTCCTAGCTAGTCACAGTCCTTCTCCCAGGAGCAGCTCCTATTTACGTTACTGACTTATAAGCAACATATTGAATCATTGTCCTATAAAGCTTTATGTTATATGCATTCGTAAATAATAGTGTTAGTTATACATGTTTCATAAGAGGTAATTCAAAATCAGCGTGTTGCAGTGTGAAAATACTGAACTCGTTCTACGTCGTCGTCTATGCAAACGTAAACTCAACCGGACGATCGCCGGCATTATGTACACTGCTGCGGGGGGTGTACGTGTTTTGTCATTTGCTTTACAAATAGAGTTTGCTTTCGATATCACTACGGGAGGTAAATTATACTCCAAAGCCTAATAGAGGACTGGTTCAAATTTCAGCGTCCAAAGTAAAAACGAACACAATTTCTGTTTTACCCCTGGTGGTGGCGTGATTTATTCATCAGTTTGTGTAACTGAGTGTGGATATTTACTCTTTTATGAATGGAATCAAACGATCGATTCTTATGACTGCTCTTTGTAATTCAGTTCTCGTAAATTTAGTAATGCACTTTATATTTTCTTCTCTTTAGTTTGATTTTTGGTTTTACTATAAAGTTACAAAAAGCGTTATCTCATTGATTTCACAATATGTCATGAGTTTTTTAACGTCAGATTATTATCTAAGTAGGAATAAAGACAAAACTCATCCTAAAGGAAATAAGATGAATCTCTTTTATCTTAAGATTATGAATATTAATTGATTACTGACCTGCTTATTTTAATTAGCTTATAGAAGCCATTGTAATTTCTGATTCCTGTTAAAAAAAAAATTTTAACGTTTAAGCACTGCGTTCACGTTATAATAAATTCATAACCTTATGAATGCCCGCCGTCCATTGCTGGTAATACTGTCTTCGCCATACAAGAATTATTAGCTTCTTACTAGCACGTAAATGCCTCTGTGTTCTATGTTTTTAATTTCGAGAACCAGATATTACAGCCCCCTAATGTACTAAACGCACGTATGTAACATTCAGCGCCTTGCGTTCGTATTCCGAATTTAAATTAACAAATCATCGCCCTTATACAGTAATCATTAATCGACACTGATAAAAAACAATTCTTATATAACTGTACACATACAATTCGTATTTAAAGCAATACACGAGTATTATGTGTAACACATATACTTGATAGACATAACCATAAACGTATATACGGGGGAAAATATAAACTATAAATTTAAACATTTAAACTATAAATTTAAACTATAAAACAAACATTTTTCGAAGACGGTCACAAAACTACACGATGATAGTATATTGTTGCAGAAAGTACTTAAAATATATATATAGCATACGCTTACCTCCGTTGTCCTTATCGCTATATCTTTTAGAATATCTTAAGAAGGAAACTCAAAATATCGTCCATAAGCATTCTTTACGACTTAACGGAAACGACTTGAGTATCCGATATATTGAGAATGTTTGTCCATCCAACGTATTATAGATAAGATTAAAAAAAATTACAAATTTAAACTGGAACTACATGTTTACAGGTTTAATAGAGTTTACATAGCCTATTTATTTAAGCTCTGTTAACTCTATTAATCGCCTAGTATTATAATTTACTTCCTGTCACCGGCAAATCTGGGGGAGCCACGTACGTAACATAAGAATTCTGTAGTTACATTTGTATAGGCCTATGACAACTTAAACACCCGGCATCCACGTGCACAAGCTTGCCGTCTCGCGCATCGTCATCGCCAGAAGTCTCTGTCGTTTCATTCTCTTTGTTGTGATGCTTTCGTTCCTCATAGCCAAACCACATTAGGTGCTTCATATTTAAGGTGTGTAATATAGTTCTGTCTTCTGGTATTTTAATGATTGGAACCTGGATTATCCGGTCTCTAGATTAGATAATAAATTCATCTCCATCGTTTGGAGCCATTGGCAGTTTCTTAACCCACATTGATAATTTTATCTTACAAAATTTAATCAAACTAGAAGATAAGAAAATTCAAGTAAAAAAAATCTCCTTAATCCATATGTATAAACCAAGAACGTATTAGCAACACAATAGCAAATTATTTTGGGGGAGCAACAATACGCATTGTGTGTCCACAAACGGTTTTCATAAAGTGACATAAATTCTACAAATAATATAGAATCTGAATGTTGAATTATGTGAAGTTTCGTCATAGTACAATACACGTTTTCCAGGTATGTCTTCTCTCATTACGAACATATAAGGCAGTAAGAGCTTTTCATTTTTTATGATGATTATAGGCTACAATTTACAGTCATAAAGTAAATTAAAATGTCAACAAACATTTGTATATTAAAATTAATATATATATTGCGACAACACAATTGAATAATTCTTGGGCATAGGATTATGGTGTGTGTTTTATAAATTAACAAGTCTATATTGGAAGTATTATAATTATTTATTGCACACCAATTGAATAATAGTTCATACGACACATTTTTAACATACACAAATGCTATGAATTTTGAAATATTGTTTGAAACAGTTTATACAAAGTTCAGATCTGAAATTGTTAACATCTTGAGTGAAGATGTTCCAATTTGATGCGGCGAGATGGCTGAAGGCGATGCGTATATCTCGCGTGTCCTTCCCTCGTGGATTCTGCTGAGCTGGTGTCCTGATGATAAACACGCTGAACTTGCTCGTCCAACTGCAACACTGCCTCGCTGCGATAACACTGATTATTGATTTTTAAAGGTTTTTAAAAATGTTTTAATATTGTTTTACTTATTTACGTATCTCAAGGTGTAACGTGGGTGTTTACTGAAAAGCGGTGTATAGGCGCACACCTTCCGGCTCGTCTTCAAGTGTCCTCGTGTCACCAGCTCTACCGCGGATACATGAAATTCACAATTATATTATTACAACTGAATTACTTGGGTCTGTAGAATAACGCACACGGAGTTCTAAGTTTTCGTACACCTTTCGCACAGTTTACGTGTTCACGCAAGAGAAACTTCTTGAACGCGGACCGCACGTTTACCAGACGAATGCTCAAGATAAACTGCCTTTGATCTGCACATGGCAACAGACAATTTTCAATGATTTTACTGCGTTCTAATTGGCCAATTATCGGTCACATGATAATACGCACACGGCACTAATAGTTCTTCATGCAACACTTTTCATGGAATTGGGAAAGCCTGCACAGATAATTATCTGGGATTTTATTACTTCACGCTTGAGTGAGTTTCATATAAAGATTTCATATAACAAAAATTCACATTTAACAGTTATTTAAAGGTCACAGAATATAGGGAAATTGTAGCTAATATTAAACTTTATGTCTTGTTCAAGTCTCATGTAAATCGGATAATTATAACGGACACAATAAAAAAACGCTAATAACTCGCGCACCCGCGCACACTTTCACAAACACATTACATAGAAAAATGAGGAATAAAATTTTTAAGAGTTTGTCCTATTCTGAATTCTTATCGGTTATACAATACAAAAACTATAGCTAAAAAACCAATTTGAACAAGAGACAAATTTAAACAGGAGAATGTTCGTTATCCATGCATAAGACATAGTTCATTGCTTATCATGATCCTGTGTTCTATCGCAATATGTATATTAAGATGTCGGTATACTAAAGTAATACAAAAGCCGTACCTTCTTTAATAATATACTTTTTTACGTAATATAAAAGTTTATAAATAATACCTGTTTATCTCAAGAACGAACATTCTACAAAGCTGACAGAGATTCGTTATATTTAATTACATATTAGATTGTGTTTCAAAATCCGTTATCGTTCCGGAAAACTGCGTCTATAAGACTCAGTCTCCCTAGGCCTAATCCATTTTAGATCAGTACAATACTGCCGTCTTAGTTTTATTCGTGACCAGAAAACGAAGAAGGTTATTTCTATTATACAGAGGAGTCAATATTATCCGAGTTGATGTGGAACCCAACTACCCCGAATAATCAAAACCCGGATAATTGGGAAAATTAATTTTTTCAAGTTAGTTTACTATTTTCTGGTCAATAAAATGCTATACTTTTGAAGTTTAGTAAACTGGTAGGTCTACTGTTTAAAATAAATATATGGCGGCAGTTACCTGTGAAGAGGATGATAAGGGGCATTACCACTTAACAAAATAGATTTTGTTCATTTTTTTTGTTCATGATAACATTTTATCGCTGGAATACATTTATCAGAAAACCGTTTCTTAAACAGAAATGTTGCATCTATTCATGGAGTCTTTAACTTGTATAATAGCCTATAGAGGCCAGGCTGCTAATTAATGGTGTTAGATATACCCTTTTCCTACACACATAGGTGGTAACGTGTGCTCACCTAAAGTGTTGGTGCATAGAGGAATAGTGATTCTTTTTGGAACGTTTGTACCATGGAGCAGCTTTTTCATCTGGTGACGCAGTTGTTTAAGTGGTAACATTCTGAAGTTCAGCCACCTCTCGTCACAGTTTTAAATATGGTCTAGGATGTATCCTTCATCTTCTTAAAATTTGTTTAAGTTTTCTCCAACATTTTACGACAGTTGCAGATCCGCCACAATTTTTCTCCCTGCAAAATTAATTGACACACCCCTTTCAGATATTTTAACGATTCGGCCATTCAAAATTTTCAGTAAATTGTACGTCTTCCGCATAAAATCACTGGTTAAGAAATTTTGATTTTTCTTGTAGCATAGATCAGGAAAGCGGGATGCTTAGCACACCTGTTTCCCTTTGTTGTGTGAAATAACCTAACCTAACCTAACCTAACCTTAATTTTCCTTACAAAATCAACACGTGTGTAATATGTGGCAAAAAAAGCGAAAACATTATTATGATATTAACAGAAACTATAGTGAGCCTTCAGTGAACGCGAGCGAGCGTGCGTGTATGTCGATTGCCTGGCTGGTGCCATGGAGTTATTCATAATACAATATTTCCACAGCTCTGGGAGGGGAAGTCAAAATATTTCTACTGAAACTGCTTGAACTCGGATTGCTACGCATCTTCGTGCGATGATTTCCCTCGTAATTTGCATTTACGGCGTTGTCAAAAAGTAACACGCGATAATTACAGTTTCTGACTTCAGAAACAAGAGAGTATGCTCAATCGCCTACTACGAACTATTTTCTCGTAGTTTCAATGATTTCCTAAGAGCGGACAAGTTATAACTTTGTGTCTAACGGTCACGTGTGGTACTGAAAAGTAAAAATATAAAACGTAATTTGTGTCCCAGGTATTCTACTAATTGTTTGGATATTGGCACTATTTATATTTGTCTGTTGTTGAAATCCATTGTCTTGTAAACATCAAAATGAGAAATTCCTTACCTCCTCATAGTTCAGAAACATACAATCAGTTCCTAATACACTATGCAGTTCTTAAAGGTCAAATCCAAGTAAATCAATCGAGTTAGAGCCCTTCACTGCCCTGATTCTCTTATTCCTTTACGCGTTCCCTCTCTTTCTCTCTTACACACACTCTCTCTCTCTCTCTCTCTCTCTTGACTCATCTTCTATTTTTACTTCTAATTTTCTACACAGTCATACAGTCCACAAAATACGTATGTTCTTACAAAAAATAGACTTTCATATTTACTCTAAATAAAAAGTTCAATTTTAAATTTAGTTTAACACTTTTTTTAGAATTTGTAGGTAGAAATATCAAACTAAACTAAAAAAGAAGATGGCGTTTGCCAAGGTAACTAATGCTAAGTTACTTGCTTATATTAATTAAAATTAAGAAAACTAAACCAATCAAAAATATAAAATAAGTGTGTTCTATAATTATTTTAAAAATTATTACGATTCTACAGAATATAAAGTATACTTATTTGAACGGGCAATAGTAATAAATTTTGTGTTGTAATAATGAAGAAATTTTCACCGCAAATGTGTTAAGCTTTTATTTATACTATTTAAACGGTGTTTTAAAACTGATTGGTCGAATAAAACTATGTGGTTCAGTGTTAATATAATGAATTATATTTAAATTAAATTATTCAAGTGTGTAATCACAAGGTGTTGCTACTACTACTACTACTCTCCAGCACTACAGCCCATGGTGAGCCTTGGCCTCCGCTACGACCCGTCTCCACTCATCTCTGTCCACTGCCTTCAGTCTCCAGTTCCTAATGCCCATCTTTCTTAGATCTTCTTCCCGAGGCCTTCCTCTTCTTCTTTTGCCCAGTATCGTTCCACTTAATATAGTTTTGGGCATCCTCGTAACATTCATACGGAATACGTGTCCCAGCCATCTAATTCTAGCTGATTTTATGTGTCTCACCAGGTCTTGTCCACCAATCAACTCATTTATTTCACCGTTATTTCGGATCCTATACATATTCCCTTCCTTCACCGGTCCAAATATCTGTCTCAAAATTCTTCTTTAAAAAATTCTTAGTGCACTTATATCCTTATTTACGAGAGCCCATGTCTCGGATGCATAAGTAACAACAGGTCTGATCAGTGTTTTATATAACATCAATTTGGTTCTTGGAGTTAGAAGCTTTGATTTCAGTAATGATTGGTTTGCATAGTAGGCTCTATTGCCGGTTATGATTCTATTTACTATTTCGCTGCTCACTCGGTTTTCATTATTCAGAATAACACCTAGGTACTTAAATTCTGTAACTCCTTGGAAACAGTAATGGCCTGTGTGAAGGTCTAGCAGTTCTCTATTTTCCTTCGCAGACACTTTCATGTATTTTGTTTTAGCCTCATTGACTTCCAAACCAATCCTTCTCACTTCCCTCTCTATTTCAATAAAGGTGTCTTTTAATACATTTTTGTTCCTGGCTACCAGCACAATATCATCCGCATATGCTCCTAGTTGCCTCGTCCTTTTGAAGATGTGTCCTCTGAAGTCTATCTTGTTTATAGCATAGTGTAGTGCCAAGTTAAAGAGGGTCGCAGATAATGCATCACCCTGCTTCACTCCAGTACCAACCGTAAAATCTCGGCTTTTGTTTCTACCCAGAACTACTTTTCCCCTGAAATCGTTCAGACTGAGCAGTACCAGTCTCACAATCTTTTGAGGTACTCCCAATTCTTCCAATGCTATTCGCAACATTATTCGATTTACACTATCGAAGGCTTGCCTGAAATCTATAAACAGTATACGGATGTCAATACCATATTCGAAACAACTTTCGAGTGACTGCCTCATGACGAAAATTTGATCGACTGTGCTCCGGTCGGCTCTAAATCCACTTTGATGTTCACTTAGGATTTCCTCTGCATATACATTTAGCCTATCAAGGAGAATCATGGACAATATCTTATAGACACAGCTTAGCAGTGTTATGCCCCTATAATTGCTGCACACAGTTTTATCTCCTTTTTTAAAAACTGGGCATATTACTCCAGTCTTCCAGTCATTTGGCATTGTCTCTTCCTCCCATACACTACATACTATATCATGAATTTGTGCAGTTAGTGCTCCACCGCCTTTTTTGATCAGTTCAGGGCTAACTGATCACACAAGGCGTTGCTAATGTCTAAAAAATAATATGAAGACAATTTTTTGAAAATTAAGCACTAAATTATTAGTAATTATTAATAGCAAGAAAGTATATTCAAAATAAAAAAGTTAATAAATAATAAACGTTCTTTATAATAAATAAAATATTATTATTTATTTATTAATTAATAAATCTCTCTTACTCAATAAATAAAATATTATTATAATAATATTTTTTTTTATTTTTTACATATCCAATTAAAATAATAAACAATTGCTAATATCACCTGTGGATACAATTTTATACTTTTAATAGTAATTCAGTGGATACCCGCTTTTCGTTTGAAAAGTCTATAACTATTGTTATATGTTGATCATTAATAATTTAAACCGATACAATTTGGACATATCGAATCTGATCCATCAGAATTTTGTAGCTCAAAATTTCTGAAACATCTCATATCTACTCGAGAGTTTTGATCAAATCTAATCGAAAAGTCATTTCAGCACTACTACTCTGAAGACCCTACTGTCCGAGTGCTACGGAGAAAATCGTGGTCTCCAAATCGTGAATTCTGATTGAATAAAGAACTTCCCTTACTCAAACAATCTTAGACAGAGTGTAGCAAAGTCGTCTACACCATGTCTAGCATGTAAACACGTTGAGAAAAGATATAAAATTTCAGTTACTTATCAACCATCACTCATGCTCTGAAGCATTAAAAAAACTTGATCGCACTTAGAGCATTTTGTACTTAATTATGTAATTGAGTCACAACTCAAACTTTGACCAGGTGGCTCAAACCACCAGATGGGTGCATACGAGCAATCTGAGAGACAGAAGTATTATTCGCCCCCCGCCCAGCCCGTCAACAAGTATTTTATTTGTTCAATTATGCAAGAAATACCGTAACTTCTTCTATCATTTTTCCTAAAGGGACCTGCTGCCCCTTCAAATTTGTCTTCAGTCATTGCACTAGACATGGAATAAGGAGACTAAAGTCTTTTATATTCGATACTTTAAAGGCAGTTTTCCGTTCGCTCAAGTCTAACCAGAGGAGTTAATATAAAAAATATAAAGCTTAACATTACCTGGGATTAGTGGCGAAATATGTAGAAGTTAACGTAATTATTTCGTAAAGTAAAAACCCCACTGTAATAAGAGAACTGCATTCTGGTTTATTTCCCATCTCAGAACCTCCACTACGTAATGAGGACTTGCCATACAACACACTCGTTCATTCGATTATCCTAAACCTGAATAACAATAGTTATTCAGGTTCTAATAAATTGAACAACTTTTCACCACCAACTGAATTATCACCTACAACACAATGCTTAGTTCAATACTACTTACATATTTGGTACCACACGGCTAAAAACTGTAAGAAATAGATTTTTGATTATTACTCATACGTCTACATGCTGTAATACTTGTTAAATTACACACACACACACACACACACACACACACCATAATAACAGACCAATTAAAGAAAAATATTTAATTACTCTCAATTCAAGTATATAAAAATATAAACACATGCAAAGAAAAATACAATCTCGTATTTTCGTACTCTGCTAAATACTTAATAAATTACTAAATTACACTATTTATTGTTTCCATTTTTAGTTGTAGTAAAATATAACTAATCATAAGTTTCTTTTGGTAAAGTACTTCAGGTAGACATAATAAAGTAAATTTAAACATCTATGGGAAATGTGTAATGTGGATTTAAAAGAATTAGTATAGCACTTATTTTTGAAACAGGTATAACAAAGGTACGCAATAGGTATTATGTGTTGTCACAAATGAAGTTTTAGGAAGGAAAGAAGAGAGGGAGAAAGATTGAAGCATAGATGTAGAAACGAAGAGCGGAGAAGGGAGAGAAAATGATTGAGATGGGAGTGGAGGTAGTGTGTGGTAAAGGGAAAGTGAGAGAATGAGAGGCTGTACAAGCGAGATTACTCGGTAAATAAGTAACACACGATTTCCGGCGGCGTACAATGGATTTATAACACGTCCGTTGGTGTTGTCACCGTCACGTCTGTGAAACCAATTCCATTATTACTGAATGGTTCGCACCCCCGTCATGTGATTGTGTCTGCCATACAAAGAATCGATACCTCGCACTGCAACTAGTAATCGACAAACGCACGCCGCCACTTCCTGTACAGTACTCGGGGAGTGTATACAATAGACTGTGATTGTGATTGTGATTGCGTCCGTGCCGACCGCCTCTCTACCGGCACGGTACTTTGATAAAATTCTCTTCTTCTTATTGTAAGCTAACTTCAGAATTATAAATAGAAGGAATAAACCATAATCAAATCAAAATTATTTACATTTTGCTTAGTACGCCGCTTACATATTTGAGAACCAGTTCTCCCTACCTCCTCAGTACGTACCACACGAGCTATTTATTGATGTTTTGAGTGCATTAGGCCTACGTATGACTTCCTTGCATAAAAAACATACGTTACGCTGTGTGCCTACTTAGAAACTGCTGTGTGTCGAAAGCACTCTTTCTGGTTACTTAGCCTATATCTCTTTTAAAATTGCCTTTACCGTTCATACTGTCTTTTCCAACTTTTCTCGTCTTCTACCTCTTCTTCCTCTTCTTCTTCTTCTTCTTCTTCTTCTTCTTCTTCTTCTTCTTCTTCTTCTTCTTCTTCTTCTTCTTCTTCTCCTTCTCCTTCTCCTTCTCCTTCGCCTTCGCCTTCTCCTTCTCCTTCTCCTTCTCCTTCTCCTTCTCCTTCTCCTTCTCCTTCCCCTTCTCCTACTCCATTTTTCTTCTTCTTTTCTTCTTCTCCTTCTTCTTTTTCTCTTCATATGATTCTCTTTTTAAAGTTATGTGACTTTAGGATATGTGACAAATTTTTAATACAATTATAGTTATGTGACACATTTATGTACTCATGGATTCGTTTCATTTCCATGGCTTTTTCTATTCTTTATATTTTTTCTCCTTTACCCATTACTCGTTTAAAGTTTTTCCCATTTTTCATCGTCTTGGGTCCAAAGTTTGCAACAACTGTACATGTACTATAATTCCAATTACCGTCGTCTATGTAACATGTTCCATTGAAAAATACAAGCTTCGTAGACACTGACTGTTCGTAACCCAAAAAACAAATTTTAATATTGTATACGCTACATACATTGAATGTTGTAGTATCATACTACGGAAAATTAAATATAAAAAACGCTCTTTAAAAAACCAGGTGAAAACGTATTAAACAGTGCCGCCTATCACACGGGAGCGACTTAGTTTAATAAAACTGTTACTGTCTCTTAATAACTTTTTCATACGCCTTATTATTTTTTTGAAAACAATTAAATATAATATTTTAAGGAAAGAGATTATATATTGTTCATTAGTACTATGTAGCGTTTTTCACATATAGTATTAATTATTCCTTTCAAATGACGTTATTTACAGTATACTATAGTAGTATAGCATATATATTTAACGTTTAATAAAAAATTAAGTACGAGTTCGCATCATGTGACATACGTAGTGAAAAGACTGCTCAGTTTTCTTATCACCCTCATTTCGCCAGTCATTTAAGCTATCGACTAAAACAAAACTTGTATCACGCAAATTTCTTGGTTTTTCCAAAATCTGATAAAATGTATATTAATATTCTGAAATGTTTACAAATGTTTCTTCCTTGGATTTTTTGCAACATTAATAAACAATTTAAAAAATATCGTTTTTTGCAATTATCTCGTTAAAAAATGATTTTTCAGGAAAATTCATATGAACCATTTTACGCAGAAGGAAATTCTGTGTAAAAATGGTTCTTATAATTTTTTGTGTGGGATCAATAGTTTTCTTGTAAGATCGCGTCAAATGTAAGGTAAATATTTCGCCCGCGCAGGGGCGTCGCCACGCTAAAATAGTGAAAACGCGTCGTTCACAAATTATACAATCTCCAATAACTTTTGTTGTAATGCAAATATTTAGATGTTACAAGTCTGAAGTTAAAGAGCAAAGTCTAAATGTTTTGATCTAGTACATTAATTTTCATATACTTTATTTTTATTTATAATAATACTTACATATATAAAAATTTTAAAAATTGAACAAAAAAATTTTAATGCAAATATTTACAATAATACTTGCTATAGTATTCTTATATTGTAATAATTTGATAAGAACACCGTATAGTATAAGATCATATTTATTTTTTTTTTCAATGCAACGATTAAAAAAACGTACTTAATTTTTCAGAAATTTATGCACTTATAAAAAATTTTAAAAACTTCAAATTTAAAATGCGTGTATCACGGCTAATTTTCAAGATATAAGTATATAAGAAAACGGATTTAAAGCTAATTTAAAGAACTTTAAGAATGTAAAAAATTTGTTTTATTTATACATCATAATTTTATTACAGTTATTTATTTATAAAAGCACGCACCAAAAGTGTCCTTTTTAATTGTTTTATTAATAACTTTTACATGCATTAGTTTTATAAGTTGAAATTTTGAGGATTTACTAGTAAAGTCCTTATACTATTGAGGTATAGCAATACATTTATACCTTGGTGTATACCTTTAATATACAATGGATTTGAAAGGTAGGTATAACGCGCTGCTTGACCGGCTGCGACTGAGTCTCACAAGGGAGGTGTGCGCGGAATCGATTCTTTAACAGTAGTCGAGCATTTCGTGCTGTATTGTAGTGCTCCAAAACGAAAAAAGCAGTGCGTAAAACACGTGGTGAATAATTTTTTCATTTAAAAAGTGGTTTTTAAATCAGACATTGCAGTCGTTTTGATGGATATAGCAACAGTTCAATCATCATAAAAGGGCTTGAACATTTGTGTCGGTCAAATAAAAACATGTCTCCTGATATGCATTTCAATCAGCACATGTCCGTAACAGTATCTCAAGAATCCTTTTGATCTAATAAAAATAAGAAAACACGTTTCATCTCCATTCTGACAGAATATTTGGAAAATTCAAATATATGCGTAAAAACTGCAGACGATGATGCTGATTTATTAATTGTGCAAACAGCTCTATTAATGTCCTTTAAAATACCTGTAATTGTTGCTGAAGACATTGACATTTTAGTGTTGCTGACGGTTCTCACACCGGACCATACGAAGATGTAACTTATATGATGAAACCAGAAAGAGGCGCGACTGCTGCAGCATTATATTCATCAAACAGTCTGAATGACTACCCATTGACTAAAAAAAAATATATTATTCATCCACGCTGTAAGTGGATGCGATTCAACGTCGTATTTTTACGGCATAGGAAAAAACTTGTAGTTACGTTATTTGACTGCTCGCAATGAACACATAAGAAAAGTAGCTGAAACTTTTTACAAAAAAATCAGTCATGATATATACAAAAATGGCATGGCTTTCTTATTTTTCCTCTGTAAGGCATCAAATGATATCTTCTCATTATATCATTATATCACTATAACTTGGATAAATTTTCATCGTATCAAAATAAAAAAAACGAAATGTAGAGAATTTTATAAGATACAATTTTTATTTGAAATAAGTTATTTGCTTCTAAAATTTACTGTTAAAAAGTTATTACCAAAAACGAAAATTTCTGACTTATTATTGTTAATTTAAAAAATCCAAGAAACCTATGAATGTAAACAATTTTTTATATTAATATAGATGACTCCACAAATCTATTCCACAAGGTTATTTTTGTGATACAAGTTTTGTCCCACTTCGCACTTTTTTCGGGCTCAAATGACTGGCCTACATCGCCGCGTTGGCTGTAGCGTCAGGGCTCCAGGTAGTCAACCATCAACCTTAGTAAGGATAAAGCATTACTAGAATAATCCCAATTACTGTACTTCTATCACCGATAACAAGGTATTGAAAAGTTTAACGATAAAAACGAGTTTTGTGGAATCTGAGTGCAATAAAGTCTATGAGCGTGGTATGAGAATATCGTTTAATGAACTTAACAACATTTATGTATGAAATATGGAGTAGTTATTTGGGTAAAAATAAGAATAACTACGTTAAAAAAAATCACATTATGATAACTGAAAATGAGTGCCTTTTTAACTCAAAATAGAAAATAATAAAGTTTTAAAAATTATTTTTCATGGGAATATCAAAGTTATTTTGGTTTAAGTATTCTTAGGTTCTTAATAATTATTTGCGTGAGTGCGAAACGTTTGGTGATACTGTAACAGAATTGTATCTGAAAGAAGAAAGAAGTTAAGTGTGTAGTGGGTAACTTAATTACGGCACTCGGATTACGATACTCAACTAGTTTAATTTAACGAGTTAAAAAGACTATTTGAGGGGGGGGGGAGGCAGAACGATTTGATGGCTTCGCTGATTTAGTAATTCCCGTCTACTGATAAGGACTCTTCACTACAGAAGTGAACCTGTGTGTGTGTGTGTGTGTGTGTGTGTGTGTGTGTGTGTGTGTGTGTGTGTGTGTGTGTGTGTGTGTGTGTGTGTGTGTGTGTGTGTGTGTGTGTGTGTGTGTGTGTGTGTGTGTGTGTGTGTGTGTGTGTGTGTGTGTGTGTGTGTGTGTGTGTGTGTGTGTGTGTGTGTGTGTGTGTGTGTGTGTGTGTGTGTGTGTGTGTGTGTGTGTGTGTGTGTTTATAGACAAGTAATGACGACAGACTTAGTGTTGATTAGATTTCTTTTGAGTTGTTCCACTAGTCTTAATGACTGCACAATACCGCAGTACTGTCGGAGTTAGTTTTAAAAAGACAACTTTTCTCCTAATTGTCTCTCTCTCTCTCTCTCTCTCTCTCTCTCTCTCTCTCTCTCTCTCTCTCTCTCTCTCTATCTCTCTCTCTCTCTCTCCCTTTCTCTTTCCATTTCTCTATCTATTTATCTAACTTCCGTCATTCTATTTTTCGATTTATTTACGTCTGTTAGTCCCGCTACTAGTCTAATCCCCGTCCCAGGTTTAACTTACAGCGACCTGGGAGTCGTCCCAGGTTTAACTTATCTTATGGGAGCTGTCGCGCTCTGTCTTACCCATGTGTTTCTCCTATACTTCTGTCCTTTTCTGTCGTTCCAATGTTGCCATTCGTACTAAATGTGAAGTACAAATTTTAAAGAGTTTTAAATTTTATTGATGTTCTACATGCTGTGCTGCACATTTCTGAATAAATAACATGTCTGTAATACAATTACCGTCTTCATTAAAAAAAATTTATAAATTTATGTTTACTTTCAGATAGAGCAACGTTTCAATCAACCAGTGACGGTTACCCTATTATTAAGTTTGTGGGGTTAATTTTAACCACGTTTTATTTACAACAAATTTCCTTTGTTATAAGCACATTTTAAAAGCCATAGCGCAATAAATAAAATGTTTACTGATTTTTATCTCTATAATTAATTAATGTCGTCCGTGTGTATATTAACATTTTCGGTCTGTGAGGAAATTTTTGATTTCTTGAGATAGACATATAGTATAAGCGTAAACGTTTTAGTAAATAGGCTAAAGTTAATTTTAATTAACATTCTGCTATTCAACTTAAGGCGGTTTGGACCATATAATATATACAATTGTTTGTAATCATTGTAGCAGACGCTTCGTGAGACGCGCGCCAAGATTTGTCGCCACCTTATTCACGTTAACTCGTCTTGCGTATGGATTGTTTGCGTTAGTAATAAAAACGTTTATACAAATTTCATATACAGCTTACATATACAAATTTCGTATCCATGGGATACAGCTATTTCTCTTATCCAAAACGCTGACTAAAAACGTAAGTTTCACAATTTGCTAAACAACTCATTCTGTGTGGTGGAACATATTTTTAAACGAGCTTACTCACAAACAAAAAATACCTAACGCAAATGTTTACATTTATCTTTTTCATTAAGACCTTCTTTTTATAGTAGGCTATATATAAATGTACTATAACAAAATATTGTGCCTTACAAATTGTTGTTTATTAGTATTACAGTAATATGTGGATGTTGAGATATTATGTGTACTAAAGATTTTAATTTGGTTTTCAATGGCGATTTCTAACATTACCTTTATATTTCATATTTTAAATTATATTACTAAAACATTGTGTGTGTGTGTGTGTGTGTG
This sequence comes from Magicicada septendecula, assembly GCA_034769895.1. Lineage (NCBI taxonomy): Eukaryota > Metazoa > Arthropoda > Insecta > Hemiptera > Cicadidae > Magicicada > Magicicada septendecula. Next base: position 387,905,524 of record CM068368.1, on the reverse strand, counting down.
TGTGTGTGTGTGTGTGTGTGTGTGTGTGTGTGTGTGTGTGTGTGTGTGTGTGTGTGTGTGTGTGTGTGTGTGTGTGTGTGTTTATAGACAAGTAATGACGACAGACTTAGTGTTGATTAGATTTCTTTTGAGTTGTTCCACTAGTCTTAATGACTGCACAATACCGCAGTACTGTCGGAGTTAGTTTTAAAAAGACAACTTTTCTCCTAATTGTCTCTCTCTCTCTCTCTCTCTCTCTCTCTCTCTCTCTCTCTCTCTCTCTCTCTCTCTCTCTCTCTCTCTCTCTATCTCTCTCTCTCTCTCTCTCTCTCTCCCTTTCTCTTTCCATTTCTCTATCTATTTATCTAACTTCCGTCATTCTATTTTTCGATTTATTTACGTCTGTTAGTCCCGCTACTAGTCTAATCCCCGTCCCAGGTTTAACTTACAGCGACCTGGGAGTCGTCCCAGGTTTAACTTATCTTATGGGAGCTGTCGCGCTCTGTCTTACCCATGTGTTTCTCCTATACTTCTGTCCTTTTCTGTCGTTCCAATGTTGCCATTCGTACTAAATGTGAAGTACAAATTTTAAAGAGTTTTAAATTTTATTGATGTTCTACATGCTGTGCTGCACATTTCTGAATAAATAACATGTCTGTAATACAATTACCGTCTTCATTAAAAAAAATTTATAAATTTATGTTTACTTTCAGATAGAGCAACGTTTCAATCAACCAGTGACGGTTACCCTATTATTAAGTTTGTGGGGTTAATTTTAACCACGTTTTATTTACAACAAATTTCCTTTGTTATAAGCACATTTTAAAAGCCATAGCGCAATAAATAAAATGTTTACTGATTTTTATCTCTATAATTAATTAATGTCGTCCGTGTGTATATTAACATTTTCGGTCTGTGAGGAAATTTTTGATTTCTTGAGATAGACATATAGTATAAGCGTAAACGTTTTAGTAAATAGGCTAAAGTTAATTTTAATTAACATTCTGCTATTCAACTTAAGGCGGTTTGGACCATATAATATATACAATTGTTTGTAATCATTGTAGCAGACGCTTCGTGAGACGCGCGCCAAGATTTGTCGCCACCTTATTCACGTTAACTCGTCTTGCGTATGGATTGTTTGCGTTAGTAATAAAAACGTTTATACAAATTTCATATACAGCTTACATATACAAATTTCGTATCCATGGGATACAGCTATTTCTCTTATCCAAAACGCTGACTAAAAACGTAAGTTTCACAATTTGCTAAACAACTCATTCTGTGTGGTGGAACATATTTTTAAACGAGCTTACTCACAAACAAAAAATACCTAACGCAAATGTTTACATTTATCTTTTTCATTAAGACCTTCTTTTTATAGTAGGCTATATATAAATGTACTATAACAAAATATTGTGCCTTACAAATTGTTGTTTATTAGTATTACAGTAATATGTGGATGTTGAGATATTATGTGTACTAAAGATTTTAATTTGGTTTTCAATGGCGATTTCTAACATTACCTTTATATTTCATATTTTAAATTATATTACTAAAACATTGTGTGTGTGTGTGTGTGTGTGTGTGTGTGTGTGTGTGTGTGTGTGTGTGTGTGTGTGTGTGTGTGTGCTTGCCACTTATACGTGTGAAGTATAATATTACTACTTAATTATGCAAAAGAATTCTACAACAAAAATATTAAAATTATAATCATTTAAGAAATACAGGAAATACCAAAATTATAAAGTGACACCTTAAACCAACTGCCAAACTATTAAACAAGATGGTTAATAGGTAAACATACCTAATTTCAAGAGCAATAATAACGACAACAGTGCCAAACAGCTCCAGTACTAGATATAGGAGAAATGTACTAACGTGGAGATACAAAATGTAAAATTGAATTCTAATAACTCTTAAAATTATAAAATCCTGAACAAAAATAATTTAATCTAATTTACTTTTGTTAGATAAGCTTAGATAAAATTATACTTCCTGTATGCGGTAGATGATGGTCTGATAATACATGAAGTCACGGAATTAGACTATACAGTCTCGAAAAATCTGGAATAATGGTGAAACGAGACAGTAATAGGTGTCTTAGCATCTCGTGAAGACGGTTTTCACACATTCATGTACGCTAACGGAGTCAGCATTCGTGCTCGAAGACTGCAAAATCCTGCAACATGAAATACGAACATGAAACGCGCATAGAACATTCCCTTGAATAACTAGTCGACGATGAATGTTAAATAAATATTATTAATATTTATTTATAAAACTGGAAATAACAATGTGTAGAAATTTTCTTTTTCCCCAATAAATGCACAGTGATAGTCAATGTGAACACTCGTCTACTTCCCAGTAAGTCATGAATAATTTATGACGTTTGTCATCAGCTCTCTCTAGTCGCCACTTCTGTTCACGAATGCACTTGCTTACAGCATGTAGGCTACACGAGTGTGATGTTATCTTCCCTGGTACATCACTTTTATTATATTTTTCCTTTATCTTATTTCCATATCCCTCGTTCTACTTGACCTCTACAACTCTTTATTTGTAATTCTTGTGGCAACTTGAAACATTCACAGAATAGTTAGGTTTGACAAAGTCGTGTAACTAGTAGCTATGTGTACACAGTACGTAGGCCAATGTATAGTCTTCGAGATATCTGAGAATTTATTTGAAATGGAAGACGGTAAAAAACACAATTAAGGAAACCACTTACGAAGTGCTTAGCTGGAAGGAAGATAGAAAACGAATAGTTGCATATGAAAAAGCAACAAAAAACAAAAATGAAGCTAATAAAAGACATGTGGAAAACTGAACAAAAAAAGGAGAAAACGATATGAAGGAAGGATAAAAAAAGCAAACAAGTTATCCAAACGTAAGATAAGGTAGTACGAGAACTGTACAGTGCTTAAATTGAAAATCATGTTATAGAAAATGTAAACGTATTGTGAAATAATAACGACCCTAGCATAAAGAACATACCAGGAGTGCTACTTAAAGCAGGAGATAATGAGCTGGTTGATACGATACATAGCCAAATCAGAGATTATGGAAAGAGGAAAAAATGCCGAAGGCTGGCATAAATCGGTCATACGGTCTGTACACAAAACGTGGCAGACTAGTATGTAAGAATTACAGAAGTATAGCCGTCCGTTGCACTGCACTTAAACTGTTTACAATCATACGAATAGTCGAAAAGATAGTTACTCCACTGGCAGAAAGAATACCAAACAGGACAGAAACGTGCACAGGACACGAACAGGAATGTGCATAAGAGACCAATTATTTGCAGTCAAACAAAACCTAATAAACTTTATAGGAATGTAGTTTATAGGAATGTAATAGGTAGTTTATAGAAATGTATATCACTTATATATGGACTTCCACCATAAAAGAACAGCATGTTGAGCAGCAACTTATACAGTATAATGATAGGATTTGGAATACCACAAAAACTGATCAGCTTAAGAAAATTGGCCGAAACTGAAAAATAATACAGATGACAATACAGAACAAACTCACTGACCGTTTGACATCACCCAAAGACAGAAAAAACGGGCTATCCTCTGTTCTTTTCAACCTGTTTCTAGAAAATGCAGTAAGAAAAATCAGTATAGACCGCTCATTATCCCCACTCTCTGCAACAAGACACTGCATATAGCATATAATGGATCAAATATCAATATAGCCATCATAGGTCGTCCAAATTAATCTGCTATGGGGAATGTATAATCCTGAAAAGAAATAATACAAAAGGGGTAGAATTATCAATAAATGTGGATAATATTAAAGTAATGAGTCAGACAAGATGCTATCGGCCCAGGCTAAACCTTAGAAGAAAGAAGAGTATGGAAGGAGACAGAAGTTTCATATACCTGGGGCAACGATATCAGAAGATGAAGATGAAATAATAAAAATGATAACTCTGTGCAACAAAGTGTAGTTTGCACATATCACCACTTTGAAATTAAATGATATATAAAGATATCGTACGATCCATCCTATCTTGTGGTAGTAACATCTGGATACTACCACAAAGAACACTGTAACACTTGGAGACATTTGAGAGGAAGCTTCTGAGACCGATACTCGACCCCGCATGTAGAAATAAGGATTAGAAAACAAGAACAATCGGAATGTTTATTATCATTTCAATGAGCCAACACCGGAAATACATATGAAACTGCCTCAGATGGACTGGCCGTGTTGTAAGAATAAATACATCTCTATACTTAAAAAATAATTTATACAATATTCCTTACAGCATTCCTTGCAATAACAAGCTATATCAAGTTTTATATCACCTGTTTTTATGAAAATTGGATATATCCTTAAAAGCTGTGCAGCGACTTTCCGTGGAACAGCTACATAGCTATGTTTATTTAGGTCTGTCTACAAGCTATTTCTGTATGCTATTTACATTCCGTAAAATCTAAAATGGGCGGACACCATGGGAACAATAGAGGGCAAAATGCAAAAATGCCGTCCAAGGAAAAGGAAGGAGGATGCTGACGCCGCAAACAGAAATTCTGGGATTGTGAGGACGAAAATCCTTTGCCACTGACAGAGTGAGTTAAAGGTCAAAATGCAGAAGGCCAATGCCAAATTTTGGGTTGTAACATCATTGGAGGATTGCGAAATAGTCTTTCATTGCAATGATAAGATATTAATTCCATTATGGAGGCATAAATGACAAAAAGACATAAAAGACATTATTTCAAACTATTATCATTTGCTCCAATTTATCGGAGTCCCATTTATCACATTACTGTATATATATTTTATACACTACAGATATGAAAACATATTTGTAATATGTACAGATATGTACATATTAATAAATTAGTCTTTTAAATTGTATAAGAATGCCTACTCGATACGTAATGAAGGTAATAGTTCCTACCGTAAGACTGTAAAACACAGTAGATGGTTAGATTCAAAAATTAATTATACGTAAAATCAAAAAATTACGAAGTTTTATGAATTGAATCAAGTGGCAACTAAACGATTAACAAAAATTACCCGCGGTAAGGGAGAAACAAAATTCTGATATTAAAAAAGGGCCTTAAATAGAATTAAGACAACACAATTACTGGATATTAATGAGGCACTCAGTAGTGAATAAACTGCACCATCTTTACTCAAGGTTACTCATTTTTTTTAATTCGCTTTTACTAAAAATCCTGTTAAAATGTATACATAGGACTAACCAGAAAAAAATATGATACTGTACTATTAAAACAAAGAACAGGTTAAAACGTCTTTTGATTCCTCTTTGAGCAACTATCATACCTTATAATTAACCAGTCGAAAACGATGGAGGGAATTAGATTTTGAATGAATGAGGTCTAATGTGTTGGGCCAAACTGTAATTTCACGTAATCCTTGAACGCGTACTCTGAAGAAGCTATACCTTAGTCTAGTGGCGCTAGTTTGGTGAACTCTACATAGACCCACAGCGCTCTTTCACAAAGTGGAAATTTCTCCTGTCGGCAGGCTGGATGTGAGAAGTGTATCGGTGGGGACCGACTACTTCTTCTCTTATAACGGCACGGTAAACTTAGCCTGTAGAAGCAGACAAACCACAGACATCTGCAATTGGGTCCTCGGTCACTATGGTCTGAGGTTTAGATGACTAGTTATGACATGAATAAGTTATAAATCTATTGTGCTAACCGCGATTGAGTTACTTAATGTGTTAATTTAATAATTTCTTAAATTTACCTAGCCCTTAAGTTGGACGCCATTTATAACATAATATTTAATATGCGTATTGATAGCACAATAAATTAATTATTAAATATATAAATTTAATGATCACTGAAAAGTATGTGTATTATTTAATCTTAATGATGATTCTAACTATCTACGTTCATCAACACATACGTGATATCATTTATTTAATTGAACATAAGAAACTCTTAAAATCTATTTGCATTCTTTCAAACTTTAAGTCAATATTCGGGTTGCATTGGTAATAATGAACGCATGTTTCTGGTTAACTAAAATACTAGTTTAATTATCATTTATGACATATTATAATAGTACATAGAATACGTCGCTGTACCTGAAATACATACATATTTATAATAAACAAAGATATATCTCAATATATGCTGAAATAAAGAAAACATACATACATATATAAATCAAATGATGTTACAATTCAATATTCTACTTATTTAATGCGTTCATTAAATCCCAAATAAGCTTTTGTTTATACGTTCATTAACTACTTATTTCAATTTTACTCATTACTTTTCTTAATAATTTCTCAGGTGTGAATTCTTTGAAAGAAACCAGGTCAGTAGAAGTTACAAATTAGAAGTAATTATAATAATGGTTACTTGGTTAGTGAATATCCATTAGTTGTTGACGTAGTCTCGTTCTGGTGATGGAGATGGCTCGTAGATACATTCCGTCGTTAGTTGTTTTATCACTGCCACTTATCACTTTATTCTTCCGGTCACTCGCGTAGGTGTTGTATAGGTGTGGGTAATTGAAGTTTAGTGTTCAATCAATGTTCTATCTTACTGTGTTTGCTGTGTGTTCGTTTTAAAGTCAATAAACATGTCTAGTTTCATTTGTCGCTGCTTCCACAAACGATCCTATAATTGGTTAGTTTGTTTAATGTTTCGTGTTCATTATGTTGTTGAGACACAATATTAAGTTCCAATAAGTTGTATATCGTTTAGTGATGCTGTCTGTTAGTGTAACGGTCTGATTGTTCACTTGGTGTAAATTTCACTAAGTCCGATAATGCGCACGTCGGTAAAGTAATACTACCGCGATATGAATGTATTATTACGTCTTAAGTTCCTTGTTATTTATCTAACTTCCGAATGATTCGAGTAACAATGGAAAGTTTATGATGTACCGTCTCTCGCACTTGAAGTTAAACTACTTGATAATTGAAATGTAAACTGTCTGAAAATTCTAACTGCAAAAACTTTAGTATAACTGACGAAATTTTGAGTGTGGCTGCGTAAAAATTGAGTATAACTGACCAAAAATTGAGTACAACTGACGCTCCGTCTTCCTGGACAGCTAGTTTTATTAATTCGTCCCTACTCAAAATTTTGTCTCTGGCGCGCTTCACGCCCACTTCTTTTCGAGATTGGTCAGTTTTTGATTTTCTCGGAAAATACTGTCCCACTCTGTCAAAATCCGACGTCATAGTTCTTTCGATAGGTTCTTCGTCTCAGTTGCTATGGAAACATCCCTCACCATCAAATTTCTCGCTGGCTGAAGGTCTCTGATAGGTCCGTAGGTCTCCCTGCTCTCCAGCTAGACGATCGTTGACCCGCTTCGAAGAAACTAGGGCTATAAACAATTTGTCTAACAGCCTATTGTCTGAGTAAACTCTGCGTTTCTATAGATTCCCATTATCTGTACTTACAGTCTTCCTGGCGTATTGTTCTATGCTCTTACCCCTTTTTTCTGGCTATTACTAATTTCGAACATCTGCTGGTCGTTGAAGTCACTCCAACTTTCCCTTCGTAAATTCTTGTCTGTCAATTAGACGATACCTCCAGCTGTGTAACACGACTTTAGTTTTTGTCAGCCTATCTTCCAGTATTGTTACTTAAGGTGCAGCGTTTCCGTTTCATTGTAGTATGGAGCATTACTTGTTTTTGTCGCTTATCGTCTACTGACGTAATACGGCCACATCTGCTACAATTCTTGGTACGGGTGTGAATGTCCTCCTTACTTTGTTACAGCTGCGGAGAGCAATAATTCTGGACGAAACTTTCCCTGTCATCTTACGCCACCAAATTCTATAGTTGGATAGAACTTAATGCGTTTCTATTGTCAAGTCAGCAACGCTTCACTGACACCTTCTCATTACTCCTTATTTATTGCTCCACCACAAGTCGTTGACACTTGCCTCGTGCGAACGTACTCTGCCGAGGTGAGAATTTAAAAATTTTAAAATTTTCTGCTCGTTACAGTGTCCTCAATTTCGATTTGACGATGTGACCTCTGGGAACAACTCAAATCTAAATTCTGCGCCCTGTACGTCGCCTCGCCGTGTCCATCTTCTTCGGGGGAAGGTATACACAATAACCTACTTTCAAAAGCTTATATGACCAGTGGTACACCCCCTTTTGGTTTCAATTGGTTCTCTGAATTTATTGCCAGCTATTTGGGATAGCTGAACGCATTTCACATTGTCGAATTGACATATAAATACCTTATCTTTATAATTTATAAGATAAGTCATACGTTCCATAAGCAATTAAATAATTTCATCAATTAAATAAGATCTTACCTTCTAAAATATCATATTCACAATACAGTATCAAATAGTTAAGCGGTTCAATGTAACCTTTACATGGTATCAAAGAAAATCTCCTATACATATACACCTTTGTGCACTATTAATGATCTTACCAATAAAATCTTTTAAACTATTATTTTAAAATTAGATTGTTAATTGACACAATCGCTACGTTAACTGTAATTATCTTAATAATTTACATACACGTATAACATTTAGTTTCAATGATTGACCTACTTCATGATACATCATTTATAATCCTAACCTACTAATTACATATATTCACATTAATAAAGTTCATTCACTATCTAGTTCGTTAAATATTATCACTTATCTGATTTAAGTGTCCATTTTTCTCACTTTGTCCTTTTAACTTATTACCATATAAATCAATTAATAGCAATTAAATGTCCTTTGCATTCACTGCAATAATTTTATAAAATGTCACACTAAATGTTAATTTATCTTATTATCTAACATTTACTTAGTGCTTAATTGACTAAATACAATTTTGATGTTATGTTTCAACAATTAAAGTACATAACTTTCTTAGATAAGCCAGCTTGAATGATATCACCGCGTCAATTACCCTAACGCAGTTGATTCATCAGCATCGGCTAGCTTCTTAAGACATCTTCTTCTATTTCTTCCTCTTCCTTCATCTTCAATTCTCTGGTTCATAGTATTTTTTCAATTGTCTGGCATTAAATTTTCCACGGAGTTTCTTGTCATCATCGCAATCAACGAGTAGATAAGTGGCTTCTCCGAGAATTTGATGCACTTTATATGGTCCGCAGTACAGTTCGCAAAAATTTTCAATTCTTTTCTGGACCGCGTCCGATTGATGATATGTTCTGATTAACACTTTCTCACCAATGTTGAATCTTGTAATGGTTTTAGTCTCATTACATAATTTTGCTTGTTTTTCTCTCTTCTCCTTCATTTTGATATATATTTGTTTATGATCTACCCCTTTAACTAGGAGCATATCCTTGTTGATGTATTTTTCCCACGCTCTGGGAGGTTTTCTTCCGAGCTGAGCTTCGTACGGTGTTACTTCTATCGTCTCGTGGTACGTTTCGTTAATACAACTCTCGACGATTGGTACGTAACGCGACCACTTTGTATGTTGATCACCAACAAAGATCCTAAATAAGTTCCCAAGCTGTCTGTTGATTCTTTCAGCCAGATTCGCACAAGGGTTCCTTATTGCGGTAAATCGTGGTTGGATATTTAGTTCAGTTATTCCATCTAACCATTTTTTAGATGAAAATTGCGTTCCGTTGTCTGTGATAATCACTCTAGGAGATCCTAGTTCTTCACAATATTGGTGTACTCTCCTCAGTGTAGCGACGGTCGTTGCCCTTCGAAGTGTGAAAAGTCGTACGTATTTGGTAAAGTTGTCAACCATTATAAACAGATACCTCACCCCACTAGACGAAGCAGGTAACGGTCCGTAAAAGTCCGCGCTCACAAGGTCACCCTTGCATAACGGTATTATGGCTTTTGTTCCTCCAAACGAATTTCTGTTGCCGGAATCCTTTTTTTTCTGACAAGTGTCGCAAGTCCGTACGTAATTTTTCACCCTCTTTAACATTCCGTCCATGGTAAAGTACTCCTGTAATACTTTGATACATCTCTTCGCACCGGGATGCCCATACATACGGTGTATTTCAGCAATTATTTCGCCAGACACACTGTTCGGTACGTATAGTTTCCACTCTCCTTTGCGTAATCTGTACAATTTCTCATCGACAAATCTATAAAATTTATTTAATTTCTTATCTACACAATTTTCCTTAATCTTATCAATAATATACTTAAGCTTATGATCTTGAATTTGGTGCCTTCCAATACCCATTAGGATCTTGCTTACCTTCTTATCCATTTTGATTGTCAGGTGGTTAATTAAATATTCGGAAATATTGTCACTAATTACTTCTGGTGTGGCATCTTCTGGATTTCTGCTCAGAAGATCGGCAATAATATTGTCCTTACCTCTACAATGGACAATGTCAAATTTGTACTCCTGAATACTTAAGATCCAGCGTGTAATACGCGAGTTGTTTAAATGACATTTATTCATAAAAGTCAGTGCTTTATTATCAGTAATGATGGTTAACGGTTGTCCTAGTATGTATATACGGAACCGTTCAAGACATCTTACAATACACAAAAGCTCCTTCTCCGTAGTGTAATAATTTATTTCCGCACCCTTGAATGTCCTACTGGTAAAAGCTATTACTCCAACTCTTCCTTCTTCATCCAATTGATATAGTTGTCCGCCATATGCAAAGTTGCTGGCATCACATTGCATATAATATCTTTGGTTTATTCGGGGAAACTTTAAGATGACTGTTTCTACGAATAACCTTTTAACCTGCTGAAAACACTCATTTAATTCCTGTGTCCAGGTGAATTTCTGTCCTTTCCGTAGCAACTCGAGTAATGGTTTAGTAGTTTCAGCGTATTTGTCTGTAAAACGATTATAGAAATTTGTCAACCCCAGGAAACCTTTTAATTGTTTTTGGTTCCGAGGTGCAGGGAACTTCATAATGGCATCTATCTTCTCGTCCGTTGCTCGTATTCCTTGCGTAGTTAGTTGATAACCGAGGTACGCGATTTCTTGTCTGAAGAACTGCGACTTCTCCAAATTGATGGTTAAATTTGCCCTTCTTAAATTAGATAATAATAAGTCTAAATGTAACAAGTGCGTTTCTAAATCTTCTGAATAACACAGGCAATCGTCGACATAAATAATGGTATTTTCTTTTACTTCTTCGTCCAATACTGTGTCCAATCCCCTGGTCAGTGCAGCAGAACTGGTACTCAGGCCAAATGGTGTAACTGTAAAACGATAACACTTGCCGTCGTACATAAAAGCGGTGAAGTCCCGGCATTCCGACTTCAGTGGTACTTGCCAGAAACTGCTAGTTAGATCCACGGTAGATAGGTACTTCATCTCTCCACATCTCGCCAATATGTCGTTTATTGGAGGGGCTCCCTCATAGTCCGGGATAGTCACACTGTTCACCTTCCTCGCATCCAAACACAATCGTACGCTACCGTCCTTCTTGATTACAGTAACTAGTGGGTTGATATATGCGCTGTTGCATCTCTCAATGACCCCATACCGTAACATTTTCCGAATCTCCTCATCTACCTTCCCTTTATAGGCTAATGGGACAGGCCATCCTCTCTGGAAGTACGGTGTCTGGTCGGTGACTCGGAACCCATGGACATACCCATCGATTCTTCCGGGGCATTCTCTGAATAAACTACAATTTCTTATTAGAATCTCCCTTAACCTTTCCAACGTTCCTCTATCTCCGCATTCTATACTTTCTATCTTCTTGTTAATGTTTCTGATGATCTCTTCTTCTTCTTCTACGTCCACCACTTCTATATGCATCATAGGCACCGTGTACGTCGCTTCGTTATCCTCTCTTCTTATCTCGACGATTCTTCTTCCCATGTCAATGAGACACCCTGTTTCTTGAAGAAAATTGGTTCCTAATATGCATGGTTTTATCAAATCTGGTATTATTAGGAAAACACATTCATATTTAATTTCTTCAATATAGATATCACATAATATTTGTTTTCTGATTAGCTTTGATTTATTACCAACTGCGCTAACTATTAATGTGTTAGACATCGGTAATATTTCATAAGGTGTAATGTCATGTTTGTTTTGGTGAAACCACGACTCAGATAACCCAGCTATTACCGATCCAGTATCGATTAACGCTTGCACACTAACATTATTATTGAACTTGATATTTATCTCTGGACACCTGATTATTCGTTGAGAAATTTCTTCATCATCATTACACAATAAATCGCTTCGTAAGTCCGGTAGGATAATATTCGTCTGGTAGTCATTTATTTTGACGGCTATCTTTGTTAATGGGTGGAGGGATTTTTTTTTTCCTCTTCTTGTTGACGATTTCTCTTTGGTTGAGTGCCCGATGCACCAGCTGTCGTGTTTGTAAATTCTATTGTGTTGACAGCGCGCCGGTCCGTGTTACGGGGCGGGTGATTTATGGCGGGTCTGTCACCCCATGTCTTCTTCTGTATACCGCCTCCTTTGTTCAAGTTACTTTCACCTTCCTTATACGCATTCCTGCCCTCGTTTGCCGCTGCATAGTTCGCTTCTCTATTAATTCTTGGTTGAATCTGTGAATACTCGATGATCAGAGATTCGAAGTTTGGTATCGTCACAATTCCTCTTGTAACCACCGCAAGCTGGATGTCACGCCCAAAGTGACGAGAGATCTTACGTATTAACTGATAATCAGATAAAGTAGGTGTTAACTGCTTACTTTCCAATAAAATCCGTTTAATATATTGAATAGCAGTAACTGGTCCGCGCCAATCAAATCTGCCAAACTCCAAATGGTCCCGAATACTGTCCTGTCGTTCCTGGCCCCAATATTTTAGAGAGAACGCTTCCTTGAATTCTGCGAAGTTTGATATCTGGTCACGTATCACTCGCCACCAAATTCCTGCGTCTAACTCCAGATGTTTGCCAATCCACTTGATATTGTCAGCGGGATAATATAACTCTTGAACTTCGGACAATTCTTTGAGGAATTCCATAGGGAATCTGTCTGTGCCATTATATTTGAGATCATTGTGGTTAGGTCCGTTAAATCGATTTAATATTCCACAATCACCTTCCATCAGTTGTCGCTGTAACCTCTCTTGGTTTTCTCTTACCTTATTTAAATGTCCTTTTAATTCTTCGATCCTAGTTGTCTTTTCTTTCGTAGTCTCGTCCAACTTCTGTTCTGTTGAACGTTGTCTACCGTCTACGTCTTCTAATCTTTGTATAATATTACTATTTGTTCCTTCTTGCTCCTGTTGTCTCTGCAGCATGGTATTGTGCATCTCGGCCTTAAGTTCTTCGTGCTTCTTATTGTAATCCTTAACGTGAACATCGAACTTGTGATTAATCTTTTTAACGGTCGTCTGGGTAGAGTGTACCGCCGCCATCCATTCTTGTCGATCATTATCTTGTTTTTCTTGTATTTCTACGTACTTCTTGTCGGCTTCCTCTCTCAAGTCCCTCACGATCTCATCTTGCCTTTTCTGCAATTCATCGACCTTTCTTTCCCAAGTCTGCTGGTAGTCACGTATCTCGGACCTTATTTGTGTCATCTCTTCCTTATGCTGGTCGAGTTTTTCATTTTGTTTTTCTAACTTTTCACTAATTAATTGAAGACTTTCTTCTCTAATTAATTTAATATTTTCTTCTAGTTTCTTGCTTCGTTCTTCTTGTTTCTCGTCTCGTTCTTCTTGTTTTCTGTTACTTTCTTCGCTAATTAATTTAATATTCTCGTTCTGTTTTTCGTTCTGTTGACGGATGAACTCCATCAACATCTGTATAGTTCCATCCTCTAGTTTTGATGTCTGTCCTCGCGCCCTATCTTCTGGACTCTCCACCACACTACTTGGTCCGCTAGGCGTAGTATTGTCCTCGGTATTTACTGCATCTAATTGGTTATTAATGTCATATTCTACACTGTCTGAATTGCTCGCCATTTTGGCCCTACTGCGCGTAATCATTCAAACTGACTTACACTAATAACACTTATCTAACTTCTACTTCTAAAGCACTACTTTTTCTACTACTTCTACTGCCTGTTCTTTACCTAAGCCGTACGTGTTAACAATCTGTGTTAATACGTATCATGCCGTGCGAATGGGCGCCATTTTATAACATAAAATTTATATGCGTATTGATAGCACAATAAATTAATTATTAAATATATAAATTTAATGATCACTGACAAGTATGTGTATTATTTAATCTTAATGATGATTCTAACTATCTACGTTCATCAACACATACGTGATATCATTTATTTAATTGAACATAAGAAACTCTTAAAATCTATTTGCATTCTTTCAAACTTTAAGTCAATATTCGGGTTGCATTGGTAATAATGAACGCATGTTTCTGGTTAACTAAAATACTAGTTTAATTATCATTTATGACATATTATAATAGTACATAGAATACGTCGCTGTACCTGAAATACATACATATTTATAATAAACAAAGATATATCTCAATATATGCTGAAATAAAGAAAACATACATACATATATAAATCAAATGATGTTACAATTCAATATTCTACTTATTTAATGCGTTCATTAAATCCCAAATAAGCTTTTGTTTATACGTTCATTAACTACTTATTTCAATTTTACTCATTACTTTTCTTAATAATTTCTCAGGTGTGAATTCTTTGAAAGAAACCAGGTCAGTAGAAGTTACAAATTAGAAGTAATTATAATAATGGTTACTTGGTTAGTGAATATCCATTAGTTGTTGACGTAGTCTCGTTCTGGTGATGGAGATGGCTCGTAGATACATTCCGTCGTTAGTTGTTTTATCACTGCCACTTATCACTTTATTCTTCCGGTCACTCGCGTAGGTGTTGTATAGGTGTGGGTAATTGAAGTTTAGTGTTCAATCAATGTTCTATCTTACTGTGTTTGCTGTGTGTTCGTTTTAAAGTCAATAAACATGTCTAGTTTCATTTGTCGCTGCTTCCACAAACGATCCTATAATTGGTTAGTTTGTTTAATGTTTCGTGTTCATTATGTTGTTGAGACACAATATTAAGTTCCAATAAGTTGTATATCGTTTAGTGATGCTGTCTGTTAGTGTAACGGTCTGATTGTTCACTTGGTGTAAATTTCACTAAGTCCGATAATGCGCACGTCGGTAAAGTAATACTACCGCGATATGAATGTATTATTACGTCTTAAGTTCCTTGTTATTTATCTAACTTCCGAATGATTCGAGTAACAATGGAAAGTTTATGATGTACCGTCTCTCGCACTTGAAGTTAAACTACTTGATAATTGAAATGTAAACTGTCTGAAAATTCTAACTGCAAAAACTTTAGTATAACTGACGAAATTTTGAGTGTGGCTGCGTAAAAATTGAGTATAACTGACCAAAAATTGAGTACAACTGACGCTCCGTCTTCCTGGACAGCTAGTTTTATTAATTCGTCCCTACTCAAAATTTTGTCTCTGGCGCGCTTCACGCCCACTTCTTTTCGAGATTGGTCAGTTTTTGATTTTCTCGGAAAATACTGTCCCACTCTGTCAAAATCCGACGTCATAGTTCTTTCGATAGGTTCTTCGTCTCAGTTGCTATGGAAACATCCCTCACCATCAAATTTCTCGCTGGCTGAAGGTCTCTGATAGGTCCGTAGGTCTCCCTGCTCTCCAGCTAGACGATCGTTGACCCGCTTCGAAGAAACTAGGGCTATAAACAATTTGTCTAACAGCCTATTGTCTGAGTAAACTCTGCGTTTCTATAGATTCCCATTATCTGTACTTACAGTCTTCCTGGCGTATTGTTCTATGCTCTTACCCCTTTTTTCTGGCTATTACTAATTTCGAACATCTGCTGGTCGTTGAAGTCACTCCAACTTTCCCTTCGTAAATTCTTGTCTGTCAATTAGACGATACCTCCAGCTGTGTAACACGACTTTAGTTTTTGTCAGCCTATCTTCCAGTATTGTTACTTAAGGTGCAGCGTTTCCGTTTCATTGTAGTATGGAGCATTACTTGTTTTTGTCGCTTATCGTCTACTGACGTAATACGGCCACATCTGCTACAATTCTTGGTACGGGTGTGAATGTCCTCCTTACTTTGTTACAGCTGCGGAGAGCAATAATTCTGGACGAAACTTTCCCTGTCATCTTACGCCACCAAATTCTATAGTTGGATAGAACTTAATGCGTTTCTATTGTCAAGTCAGCAACGCTTCACTGACACCTTCTCATTACTCCTTATTTATTGCTCCACCACAAGTCGTTGACACTTGCCTCGTGTGAACGTACTCTGCCGAGGTGAGAATTTAAAAATTTTAAAATTTTCTGCTCGTTACATAGTCTAATCACTAGTTTAGATGGCTGGTGGCCAGTAATCAGTTACCCCGCTCTTCCATTTTAAACCTCTTTCCTCTGTTGCAATTTTGTCAGTAGGTAATAGCACTAGCACAACAAACTCGTTCTGAGATGATAAACGAAGAGCTAATCACTGAAGTACTAACAGTGTATTCGAGAATATGTCAGCAAAATGTTCCAGTTTTGTCAATTCTACCTATTCATGCAGTAACTGCGCAGTCGGTTTTATATATAACTTTATGTATCCTATATTTCTTCCTTACGGACATAGCAATATGTAATCACAGTCTTTGTGTACAGCAAATCTTACTCCACATTATTGTTATTATTATTATTATCACAGTCTCGTTTTCCTGATTGCAGACAAGAGTATTTCTACGATTGAATGGAATTCCGACACTGATAATGTTATGGAAAATTAAGAAATAAAATGAAAGAGATTTATTAATTTTATTAAAAATATTTCAATGTTGATCTTTATTGACAATTTTTGTAAAATTATTTATTCCATGCAGTCTTTCCCGGTGTCCTGTACGTTAAAATTAATTTTACTGGATATGAAATAGAAAACTATTTGTCGTCCTGGAGGTGTAGTTGATTAATGTTTGAAGAACAAAGATAAAAAATCAAGCAATTAAAAATACAGCTAACCTTGGTTAGGTATCCTGATAATGTAGATCAGAGGCTACATTACTTTAGCGTATGATACATATGGAGAACATATCTTCCATTATCCATAAATAATGAGGTTAATCAAGCCCATTAGATCAACGTATAGGGTACGTATAGATACAATCTGAGATACAAATTTGAAAATATCCCAAAAATTACGTGACCAGCAGCATACAAAAAACTGGGAGGACTCGTCTCAGACCACTTCCTAGATGAATGATTTAATAAAATCTGTCAATTTTTTGGAAGCTTTTCATGAATCTGACAACTTTAAATATGTCAAAATGTGCCAAAAATTACGTGATGAGCAGCATGGGAAAAATTGGGATCCGTTGATGAACATTTCAATCGAATCTGTCGGTTTTCTGGAAGATTTTGGTCAATCTGACAGATAAAATTGAAAAATATCCCAAATTAGCGGCATGCAAAAACCGAGTTATATTGACTTAGTTCACTTCCTTGACGAATAATTCAGTAAAATATGTAAATATTTCGGAAGTAGCCCATGAATCTGAAATTTTAAATATCTGAAAATGTGCCAAAAATAACCCATGTGATAAGCAAATTTAAAAAATTGGTTTGATAACGCTTAATAAAATACCTGGTATGTATTCCAAAATTGATTGATTAGCAGCATCCAAAAAACTGAGTTTGTGCGCATGTACTCATACCTATTACCTACACATTATATAGGTGGTGAGGTATAAAATATTGAAGAAAGACACAAAATGTACTGATTAGGTTTATATTAGCAAAAATAACACAAAACTTCTCTGTCACATTTTCAATTTATTAATTTGCAAGAAATTTGTTACTGAAAATTACAAGAATAAACTAGAAAAAAACTCAGTCGTTCTCGTCGTCTGTACTGTCAGAGTCTGTGTCTTGCTCAATTTCATATTCAGTGTCGTCCTCAGTTTCTATGTCGTCAATGTTGGTAATTTCCTCTGGCAATTGAGGCCCTTCAAACCAGAGTGGTGAGTAATCACCTTCTTCCGAAATAAACCATCCACTGTTATCTGGTCGCATCCACTGTTAAATTACATGTTTTTTAACAAAATCTGCAAGTGATACAAAAGCTGCGCTGTGACCTTCACGAATTGCATGCCAAGATGTGTTACGATTCTTGCCAGTTTCTAACTTTGATATTGCTCTCTGTCTATAATATTTCCTGCAAGAATTGTGGTAACGCACTTCAGCTGCGACAAAATCCTTGTCTCCTACAGATATAAGTAACTGGTCATCTTCGAATATTCTCACGTCATTTCGTATGTTGGTTTCAATTTCCACTGTTTGGCACTGTACTAGGCGTTCCTTTTGGTGATTCAAAACTTTTGGTGATTCAAAACTTTAGTCTCTTTCTTACAGAAGATACACTTTTTGGACAGAACACCAGTCCCCCCTTTAGTAAGAATTGTTGATGTACACGACCTGAGGTATTTTCGTTTAACAGGCAAATCAGGAGAAAGTGTATGTTGTGTTGGGGGTAGAGTAGAAATACTGGATTCTTCAAGCTCAGGAGTTTCTTTAATCGCGGTAAAGTACCTGTAACAATTTTGGTGATATCCGTGAAGCCCCTCAAGCGACTGAGGAAAGTTGTCAATAACGGTTTTGTACTTTGACGTCTTCATCTTTTTACGCCAAAACATGCATTGCTTAATTTTTGTGAGAGTATGTTCAGTGAATCGGGACCTTTTACCCTCTCGTGCTCCATCACCAATATGCAAGACACAAACTACTTCTTCCATTACTACCAGCTTTCAGTAAATTACTCTGTAATCAGAATATACCAAATTTCTAAATATTTCCTAAAACAGATTTTTGGGATAACAATTTCGGCTGTTCAATCATGCTTTTAAACAAAAGTATGATTGAACAGACGAAAATTGTTATAAAAAAATTGTTTTTTGAAATAATTAAACTAAAAAATGAGTATCCTGAAAATTATGGTAGGAACAAACATTGAATGGATGACGAAAAATGAAATTAAAAAATTGTGTAGTAAGTGGATCATAACATTTAAGAAGAAAAAAAATAAAAATGCAGTACAGCGTCGATTATCCGGACTAATTCATACCAGCCATAGTCCGGATACTGAAATAGTTTGGATAAACGAAACAATTATTGGAACTAAGAACAAATATTTACACAGGATATAAATGGGGTAATAGCATTTTCTCCTTTTTTTAACCTTTATATAATTTTCACTTTATCTTCAAGGGAAAGGACAGCACGCTTTCTTTTTGGCATTGTTCATAAAAATTAATTCACAACACGCGAAATCACAAAATCTCGTAGGTAACACAAAATCACTTTTTGATTTAAAAATGACTGGAATAATAAAACAAAAAGTTTAAACACAGATTGAGAAAATAAAACAGGTGAGTAGAAAGAAAAATTTTCCGAGAACGTCAAAGGATAGCGGGAAACAATTACGCATAGACCACCTTTTAAATATAAAACAGAAACAATAAAAATAGAAAAAGAAAAATTTTTTTTAAATAAAGGTTATTAAAATAAAATAGAAAGGTTTTATAGAAAATTAGAATAAGTTTTTAATAGATTAGATTTTTATTGATTGTTATTTTGAAAAAATAAATTAATTTTCAAAAAGTCATGTTGTTTTAAATTAAAAATTTTTTGTATAAAATTAGTTGCCTGAATAACCATAAATTGGTGATGCTCATCACAATTACTTTCAAATTTCTAAATAAATCTTTCCAAATGTCGATAAAACTACGTTCAATTTCCAAATAAGGTAGGTAGGTACTTACGTGATAAATGCTACGGCTCAAAAGTAGATTTCTTCAAGACTTCACTGACACTACAACTGAACTAGAAATTTGTCAAACTAACTATTTGAAATATTACTTATAAGCTGCAAAACAAGAAACCAACTATCACTCCTATACTTTGAACCAAGCAGTATGTAACCAACATGAACAAAACCCCCTCCCCTTCTACGGCCACTCAATCCCCACTCCTTCTCTACGAAAACGTCTCCAATGCAGTTCCAGGAAGCTCCCATTCGTGTTATTTTTGCTAATATAAACCTAATCTGTACTATTGTGTTTCTTTCTTCAATATTTTATACCTCACCACCTATATAATATGTACGGTTATAGGTATGAGTACATGCGCACAAACTTAGTTTTTTGGATGCTGCTAATCAATCAATTTTGGAATACATACCAGGTATTTTATTAAGCGTTATCAAACCAATTTTTTAAATTTGCTTATCACATGGGTTATTTTTGGCACATTTTCAGATATTTAAAATGTCAGATTCATGGGCTAATTCCGAAATATTTAAATATTTTACTGAATTATTCGTCAAGGAAGCGAACTAAGTCAATATAACTCGGTTTTTGCATGCCGCTAATTTGGGATATTTTTCAATTTTGTCTGTCAGATTGACCAAAATCTTCCAGAAAACCGACAGATTCGATTGAAATGTTCATCAGGGAAGGCACCTGGATCAACGGATTCCAATTTTTCCCATGCTGCTCATCACGTAATTTTTGGCACATTTTGACATATTTAAAGTTGTCAGATTCATGAAAAGCTTCCAAAAATTTGACAGATTTCATTAAATCATTCACCTAAGTAGTGGTCTGAGACGAGTCCTCCCAGTTTTTCGCATGCTGCTGATCACGTAATTTTTGGGATATTTTCAAATTTGTATCTCAGATTTACCAAAATCTTCCAGAAAACCGACAGATTCGCTTGAAATGTTCATCAGGGGAGGCACCTGGATCAACGGATCCCAATTTTTCCCATGCTGCTCATCACGTAATTTTAGGCACATTTTGAAATTTTTAAAGTCGTCAGATTCGTGAAAAGCTACCACAAAATTGACAGATTTCATTAAATCATTCACCTAGGAACTGGTCTGAGACGATTCCACCCAGTTTTTTGCATGCTGCTGGTCACGTAATTTTTGGGATATTTTCAAATTTTGAAATTCTGCCACAGCCAAACTCTTCCTGTTAGCCATCTGACTCGATGGTTTTTGGCACTATGCATGTCATGTCTACTGTTCAAAATTGTCAAACCTTCTGCTGCTTATCACGTGCATCCCGGACTATCAGGCTTCTTCGCTTCAGGTAACTGGTAAATATGCCAGTACCGATTTACATCCGTTCGTCCGTTCTGTCAAAGTACTCTTCAATTTCCTTCTGTTCCCCATAATTCTCTCATTGATGCTAAATGAATTGAATTTGTATTTTACACTATCGTTTCTGTATTTGTTAAGTCGTGCGCATCCTTTGACCTTTCTGAACTTTCTGTTGTTTCTTGTCATACATCTTTTTTCATAAGAAAAAAAATCAAAATTTTAATGCCGTTACTCATTCATGTCGTCAGTAATGTAAAGGTTTAAGAATTATTTATTACATTGCATATACTAATACTTACACTTGTTTAAAAAAATTGCAAATTACTGCGATGAAAAAAAGACAGACACATGATTGAGTTTGATAAGGTACAGGTTATATCAAGTTTAGTCGCTACCACTTAGCTCATGTGTTTGAACCAACAAATGATGCAATCACATTCTGAAACATGATTACGTCAGTTATTTCTAAAATTAAGTTTTCACACACTTTACTCATTAAAATTTTATTGATGTTTCTAAAACATTTCTGTAAGAAAGAGTTATACTAACAAGTGGTACAACGTATTGAAACGTCATTTCTTGTTATATAAATAAATCAGGTATTCCAGATAAAATACTCATTTTTTATTAGTAGGCCTATCATAAAATTATGAAAGAATCTTGTGCTATCAATACTTTCTCTTTAAAATTTTCACACAAGTAAGAAGTCGGCCGAATCACACATCATTTGTCTTGCTAAGAATTGATGACATAAGCCAAAGAAAATTGTTGGATTCCCAGAATAATATCAGTGAGATTATAAATATGGACATCTGATAGATGTATGCGGGGAGAACTTTCCTCCTAGCACAAAATACTGAAGAACATTTAGGAAAGAAGAGGAAGTCCAGTACTCGCAATGTTGAGATCACTTTTGCTGTCAGTAAAGAGGTGTTAAATGTCGCTTTCCGTCTCTAGGAAAGTGCATATACTACACAGGATGAACTTTCCACAATCGTGGGATTTACAATTTTAAAAAATCGTGTAGAAACACATGGTCGCTGCTTAGCGTAAACATGGGTGATATCATATAGTGATGCCATGCAGGCACAGAATAATAGAATCGAGGTCCACCAGCCATCCTCCCATTGTGAGTCTTCTATAACTATTACTCTATAATAATATATACTCTAGAGTGATATTACTCTATACTCTATACTCTATAACTATATACAGTCTTCTATAGTCTTACCTCTCACATCACATCGTTCACACCAAAGTTTCTGTAACTTTCACCAGGTTACAAGCCTTTTAGCCCATTTACTCAAATATGTCTCCTTTCCATGACCCCCTGGATCTACCCTGTTTTCGTCGTCTAGGTGAAATCCAATCTAGCAATCCAGTTTTCATGTCTAGTGCATTGAGCCTGGACATCTCGCAAGACCGTCTCCAGCAGCCCATTCCCCCTGTTTGCAGCTTTCGAAAGTTTCTTTGATTTATCTCTCAAGTTCAAAAGCCGTAGATGACTATACTTTCCAAGATAGCACAGTAAATCGTCTTTTTAGATTTGTGGTTATTTTTCCACCCTAAAGCACAGTCTTCAGCTGCCCTGTCACCGCTTTGCCTTGTTACAGAATACAGGTAAGTTCATATAATAAAGAATGTAAATGGTAACAAAATAATAGCAGAAAAAATACGAATAAATATTTGTAGTGTAGTTGGCATTATTTTCATTATTGTCGATGCGAATAAACATGTTTTTCATTTTTCCATATGTGCAATGACAGCGTGTCAGTTTACCATGCTTGTATCTATCAGTACACATTTATTGCTACTAAAATTACAATTGAATTATATGTAACTTCTGCTATCGATGAACTGTGGATAATTCAATTACAAACGTACTGTCAGACAGCGTACTTATTTAACAAACTGTGTATCACAAACATTATCATGTAAAGCTTTTATGGAATAAATGATTGAACGTATCATGTCACATCAGTCAATTGAATTAGTTACGCCACTCTGAATATACAGCCGTAGATATCTGCTTGTTTGCCATATTATTGTAACAAAATTATCTCTATTGATAGGTTCATTATCTATCAATGTCGTATAATTTTATTATCGTCTGAAAATTATAAAAATTATAAATGATATTGGAAACAAGTCTCTTTCTCCCTTCCTCTCTCTCCCGTCATCTCTCTTCATTCGTCTCCCTCCTCTCGCTCTCTCTCGCTCTCTCTCACTCTCTCTCTCTCTCTCTCTCTCTCTCTCTCTCTCTCTCTCTCTCTCTCTCTCTCTCTCTCTCTCTCTCTCTCTCTCTCTCTCTCTCTCCCTCTCTCTCTCTCTACTGAAACGTGTTACAACTGTATTAGGACATTCCATTGTAGTTGTATTCCTCATTTATGTAATTAAGCCTCGAATAAACCTTTTCTAATAACTGTAGTTTACATTTAGATCGCTTCTAAATTAAACTTAAAATCTAATTTAGTTTAGTTGCCTAGAAAAATAACTTTGTAAAGATATTTCATCCTTTAGACTTTTAAATAATGAAAGTGCATATTCATATCGAAATGATAAAAGATAAATAACTTGACTCCTTACTATGAAAGATTCATAGTACCTCAAAAATTCATTTCTGTTTTTACCAACATTCTACTTTATGGCATAAATCAAAATGAAAATAAATTTATCTAAGGTGAAAGTACTCTGGAAAAAAACGGTTCCTCTTTCAATTATTTTAGGCATGTGGTACTCAAAATTATTGAAATTTATTAAAATATCCTCATTGGATACAATTGACCACGTATGAAGTATGAATGGTCCGAACAAACGAATCTGATAAAAATGTACCAGCCTTTAGAAAGAATGTCACTCAATAGTTAGGGAAGCCACACATCCGTATGGTAGATGAAGTCTGACACAACCTAAAAGAATTTAAACTAAACGATTAGAGAGCCAAGGTTTGGAGTAGAGATGAGTGGCCTCCGGAACTAACCACAAATCGAAGAAGTTTTGTAACCAGTTATTGTAACAATGGTTATAAATAAAGTCTTCTGTCTTTTTACTGTCACAGCTACAGAGAATATTCTCTCTTACAAGAGGATTCTCTCTAGACAATTTCTTCGTATTATTTTTCTTTAGGTACACTATGTTCTTAACGTTTTGGTAGATAATTTGTGTATTATACGACTTGAAATTTAGGAATTACAGTGGTACGCACACAAGTATTCTGAGCGTATTTTTTAATTTATTTAAAAATTTGTTTTATCTTTTTTTGCTGTTCGTGAAGTCACTGTTATGATACTACAGCGTTCGCAAGTGGAGCAGTATATATTGTAAGTCGATCCTGTTGATAAGGGTGATCAGAAATGGAACGAATTTTACGATGTTCTCAAGTGGTACTGGTTGCAAGTGGGATGAAACCATTAAACCCCACTAAAGTTGCAAAGTAATATACTCTTAAACGCGTCATTGTAATGTGTTACTGCCAATTTTTATTCATATTTGGTCTACAGAGGATGGTTTTTAAATTCCATCTGTTTATAGCCTCTTATACATCCCCATTGAATTTCATTACTCCTTGACAATTTTCACATCCGTATTAGAACCATTAGTTTAGTTAACGTCATCGCGGCCCACAAGGTTAACTATTGTATTCACATATCTCCACATAATCTTTTGGTGAAATTTTACAACAGCCTCAAACAGATGATTACGTAACTGCGGATTATATTTCGCTTACACTCCCACATAATCAGATACTTACTTTACCTTATGCCATTCGGGAAGTTTTACAATTTCAACCGTTGTTAATACAACTAGTATGGATCATCGGGTAGTTTTTTAGTTAATATATTAGCGTTAGCGTTTTCCCATGTGTAAAACCTTGAGTCTGTTTCCACATATTTCATTATTTTACTTTATTGCAGTCACTTATTTAAGCCGCCCTCTTGTTTTACTCATTTTGGCATCTTGCTTTACCTCATTTTTCTTTGATGGCTCTAATAAATCCAGATTATTGTCAGCTTGTTTTGCACCAACGACAAGAAAGTAATTCAAAGATGGTCCCAGACAACTTCTGAAATCACCTTGAACGACAGAATCGTCTTCTACAAATCTTGGTGTATGATCTAATTTCTACAGCCCTCTCCAGTCGAAGTCTCGATAATCGTCATATAATTCATATATGACTACACCCGTACGAGACGTATTCTCCAATGTTTATTCTCAAGACGTGTTCACGAGTGTTTGGGAAAACGTTATGGTTTGTTGTCCACTGACATAATAAGGAATTTTATAAGAAACAATGTAATGTATGTAAGGTATGTGTCTAGGCATCAGGCGATACATGAGATATTGATAACAGCAACTAAAATCTCTTAACAGCTTTAACAATTAAATGTAAACATTACTGCAGATGCCAGTTTTTCAACCTTATGCGGTCATTTACTTCTGTTGTACATATCAGATTAATTTTGGACAGCTCTATGGACCTTACTCTACGTACAATGTACATTTTTGCAGAAAGGAATTTGTAGGAATACATTATCGTAAACACCCCTCTTAACGTCATAAACTAAGACCCACTTAAGGCGTCATAAAGTAATGATATTAATTTCAGATGTTCATTTCCACATTGTACTTCTATTTATACCCTCATAACATTATTTTTCTCCGGCAATCGGCCAACAATAGTAGAAATAGAATTTGATAATATGCGTAGTAGTAGAGACAAATAGTTATAATGGATCGAGTTCGATGACAAATGTGAGACCACATTCGAAAGAAGACAGTGTAGATTGGGTATTCCTGTTTGCTTAACACTGTGCGATCAAAGAGATAAATACAAATTGAAGATTAACGCTTGCCGCTACGTTCTGCTCAATAGTAAACAACAGTTGTCCATAAGTTTCTCATGCGTTACGATTGACACATAAAGCACTAATGTTTGATATAAAGATCAAGGGAAACATTCAATCAGCAATTGTCGATTAACCTGTTTGCTAAGAACACCTTACAACACTAATTTCACCAAGTGTACTGTATTTTTAAAATAACGCGGAGTTTAAGATGTATAATTTTCACGTGTACCTCAGCATAATCACATTACGGAACAACTCCCATTATTTATGAAGACGTCATTTCTTACCTACAATATTTAAATATTAAACAACGTTTATTTGGTCAATTTCAAATTAAACATTATTAATCGCTCTTTAGATGACTGATTTTATTAGATTATCACATGGAATTAACAAATTATACAAATAAATATATAACTATTATACGCCGTGCTGTGCATATCAGAATGTGTTTCCTTGTGTCCATTATCTGTTCGACGAAATCGAATCTGACCGCTAACAAAAAATGAACTTTAAATTACTATAAATAAATAACTTAGAAGTCACTATAACGATGTAAATATCCATCACTATTATCCTCAAGTAATTAATCCTAAGACCTTCTGTGGTTCGTTGAGATCTGGAATAAGATTTACATTTTCAAGTGATAAGTAGGCCTTAAATTAACTGAAACTGAAGAGAGCAACACGCAGTACGCAGGATGTGTTGTCGTGCACGTCTTGTATAGGTGTTGTCTTGTTACTAACTCATGTCAAATGGTTGAGCTGGACTTCACTGTTGTTTGAACCCGGTAGAGGTCGGATTTGAATTGAATTCACTTTGAGCCGTATTTGTGTTATCCACAAACAGCGACAGCTGAGTCACTTGGAGAGAAAGTCTTTGACACACGTTACTTATTTTTGTCTCGATAAATGAACAAATGTACACGTATATTTTACACGTGCGCATGCATTGTGGGTATTACGTAACCAATTTCTGTTGCTCTTAATTTTGAAAACAACATTACAACTGACTAAAATTATTATAAAATTTAAGTGGCAACACTCACGTGCACTGAAATGCATTAGTAACTCATTAATTATGACCCTAGTGACTTACACAAGCGAACGTTTATACAACATTTTACATTGTTACATTGGTATTTCGTTTTCAGTGATGAAATCGAAGTAGACAAATTATTGATATAGTTTATGGTTACAGTTGAGCTGCTTCTGATCCATTTGAAACTGATCATTAATTATGATGACGAAACTCATAGGTCTTAGCAAAATTACTACAGACTATTTTTATCTGAATACAATTTCTTTAACATAATATTTATAGAACTATTTTGTTCAAATAGTTGTTGCTACAGCAATTTCTTAATAAGTAAGTCACTTATTATATAATAATAGCAGTTTACATCCAAGACACTTTTTTTCTTACTTGGTACATGTTTAAGTAGTCTACCCATCGTCAGCCATTTTTGTTTTTAGTCTTGTAGAATATTTGTGTCCTGATTTGTTTCTGCTGTAGATTCCTGTTGGCTCTTGGTTGTTTTCATTGGTGTTATTATACATACGTGTAATATATATAGTGTTTTAATTTTTAGTGTTTTAAAAATTAAGTCGTGTTTTGTGTTCATCTGTATTTGTTCCGGTATTAGTTTGTTTTGTGTTTTATTTTTACATATGTGTACGTTTCTCCATATACTCATTATAGTGTCTTTGTGTGGTATACGTTTTATTAGTGCCATGTTGCTGATGTCTGGGGATTCATGTCCGGTAATTATTGTGTGTATGACTAAATTGGATTTATAAATGTTTTGTTTTTTTCACGCATTTAGGTGTTAAAAATAAGGTTTATTCAACTGTTTTTTCGTCTGGGCTTGTGACATCTGATGCAGTCTTTCTATTCTATTTGTATATTCTATTGTTTATTTAATATGAGTTATTTAGTCTTTGGATATTGTTTTTGTTTTTTGTAACCTATTTTAATTTTTGTATTATTTATGTACGTAAATGTAGCCCATTTTTTACTGTTGTTTTTGTTATTATTACTTAAGTATGATGTATTGTGATCAATTCTTAAATGTACTATCTTTATTTTATATTTTATTTCATTTTGTATTTTGTGTATAGTTGTTACACTATAAAATTTTCTTCGACAGTCTGTATATTATACTTCATTCCTTTTTTATTTCCCGTGTTTTTATGGATATTTTATACATTCTATTGAAGAGTAAATGGAAAGATGCCATTTTTCGTTGTGGTTGGTGCTTAAAATTCTTAGGAATGGTAATATTAGTGCAGGTTGGTTTCCTGTAAGTTGTATTTCATATTGTAGTTAGTTATTGTTTCTTGTAAATACTTATAAGAAACTTATAACTTATAGCTACAATTATGTCTAAATGATTGATTTTGTTATGTTTTTCTTTATCTTCTCTAAATGTATGTTTGGGCGTACGTTGTTGAGGTGTTTTAATATTTCATCTGCATTATGTTTTCGATGTTAGAAATATATAGTCCGTAATCCACATATCTTATCCATATTCCATTTGGATCAAAAGATTTTATAATTTTATGTATTTTGGTGTTAATGTGCTCTAAGAATATTTCTGCTATTACATTTGACAGAGAAGATCCCCTTGCCAATCCTTCAAGTTGCTGGTAAATTTTAGTATTAAATTTAAAATAATTTTGGTTTAGTTGGAATGTGTTTTTATTTCGAATTTGAGTATTCTGAGTATATTCTTTAAGTTTGTTTAGCTTATGATTATGTTTCTGATTGTTTCATCTATTGGTATACATATTGTTAATATCATATGATGTGAATAATGTGTTTTCATATATATTTATTTTTCTAGTTTGTCTACTAATTTATATGCATTTTTTATGTTGTGTTTATAATTTGTTAGATTAGGAGTTTTTAGTTTTTGTGCTATGAGTTTTGCTATTTCGTATGTGGCTGCTTTACCGACATTCAACAAGACTAAAAATAAAGATGACTGACGATGAGCAGACTGCTTGATGCCCGAAACATGTACTAAGTAAAACAATAATATCTTGAACTTAAACTAGTGTTATATATATTAAGCAAAAGCTATGTTGTTTATGGAAAAATACTTATGTCATTGTATATCATCATTATAATTGATAGCATGTAACCTAAAAAGAATAACTCGACCTCCTTTTGCTTCCCCTTACATTTGTATAATTTTTGCGCTACTGTAAAAAAGTTATTGTTTTGAATTGTAACACACCTTAGTTACATAACATTCTCAGGAGAGACGAATTTTACTTTTAATTCTTTCAGGAAGTATCTTGTACGGCGAATATTTTAAATTATCCATGTACTTGAATCTTGAGTTAATTGTACAAAATGTTCATGTATGCCTTTATCGCTTTTTAAACTTTATTTAATTATGACCTATCAAAATAATATGTGGAGGATCTTTAACTACTCTTCAAATTCTTTAACTACCTGCATACTGTGGTCGAAAATAATTTGAATTGTTAACACTGTTAAATGGCTAGTGAAGCCATACCAAAATAACCTCAGAAGGGTAAGTGCTGTCTGGTATTTGTGCAGATGAGTGACAATGCAGAATAGTAACAGCCTGCCTAGACCAATGGAGTGCAGTTGAGACGTGATAAAACTTCTAGTATCTGTAACTGGGTGATTTAGTTATGGAAAAAAATTGCAAACTGTGCGTAGAGCGTTTTGGATTACCAAATTTTGTGGATTTTTCGATGGAATGTATGTTTTACCCAACTTAATTCAGCTGATTATATATGTATGTGATTGTTTATTCATTTGTTTTGGATTTTTTGTGCCCTACGTGTTACTATTGTAATGTCAAGCTGTACATGTCTACCAAAAATATGTAATGTGTTAGTCTGTTTTGGATGTACTGCACAGCCGTATTAATACCACAGACGTAACTCATCTGAAGGAGGTAAATAGTAGAGAAAAAAATGAAACAAGTGGTATCGGTTCATTGGCAAACTGTAACACCTAGCAAAACTGGTCCATAAGATTAATAATAAAGTCACCATTTTCTATGGATTCACGTCTAAAACCGACGAGTGGGTGGATAGAATGAAAACAACACGGTGACGCAAATTATACTGTGATTTGAGACCTTATGGCTACAGATTAAAAACACAATTATTGTTATCCTAGTAGAGCACCTAACAAATGTGTACGACATTTCTAAATCACATCTAAAATCTGGCCAGGCTGTCTGAAGGATTAACATGAATTCACAATACTAGATTAACAAAAATTAAAACATACGTTCATTCATTAAACAAAAAATACGTTTAATTCTAATATCCTTTAAAAAAATTATTTCCACTTTTTTATTATGTTAAAAATATGTTTTAACACACATCATCTTTAATTCAGATAGAACAGCGAGTGCAGGATGATAACGTCACAGAAATAAATCAATTACTTGAACACTATGCGATTAGCATGTACGTTACCATCGGTGTTGTATTAACATCGGATAAGCCAAACAGCGCAGTAAACCAATTATGTAAAACTGTAATAACGAGCAACTCGTAATGGGTTAGGCTACTGCGCAGTCGTTTATTATCAGTGTTACGGTACGTAGTTAATATTTTGCTTGATCCAGGCTCTACCTGACCGCAGTTGCGTGTCAATGTTTGTAAAAATAAACATAATGATAATTTGAAGTGTCAGCTCTTTACAGCTGCTGCTATAAAGAGTTAACGTAACATACTTTCACAGAAATGATTACACCGGCACAATACATTCACAGACACTGGGTGATACTTTCACAGAATCACTTGTAACGTATTGCTGCGTTACAAATCCAGGGAACCCATCTTAACTGACCTCTGCCAATTACATGGGCTGCCTACGTTGTAACGAACTGTATTCAAAACAAATTAACTGAACAAATTACTTACTATCTGTGTAAGGAAGCAAGGGAAGGTATTTTACTGATTTACGCACTCATTTTTATGTGTAACAAGACGACTTCTCTTTATTTAATAACAGTTACTGACAGATCCCATGACATCATTAATTAAACTAAAATATTTAAATGTTTTCATAAAACTTTGGGATCAAATTGATTCTATATCGCTATACCTCGGATCCGAGTTAACTTTCTGTATTTTAATAGTAAAGACTTTTAATTATTTTCAATTCATTATATTAGCTTGCAAGGCTTCTTTAACCATTTGAAGAATGGTACTAATACTTGGTACGATAATAAGTTATATTAACATGTAAAGCGTTACAACGTATGAAAATTAAATTTTTACAGTAAATACTTAGATTTTCTCTTTTACAATGTTTACGTAAGATTAATCGTCTTTGAAAAGTCTCTTTTAGAATTGTGTAGTGTAACATATATTATTAATAATATATATATACTTTCACTTATGAACTTACTGTTGTCACTTCCCAAACGTTTCAAGATGTTGTTTCTCTTCTTCAGTGGGTTGAGTACTAACTGTCGATTACAGAATAACCGTTACGGAATGGAGTGTGTGGTGGGGGTTGATGGTGGGAAGGGGTTGGCGCTGAGGTTCGAATTATGTGTATGGATCAGTGTGTCAAATAGTGTATGTGATTACGGCAAGTTTTGTTGTAAGCGATGTTCAAGGAGGTTTTCGTTATCTGTAATCTAACATTTCTGTACTTGTGGATGTAATACGCTGTGTTGGCGGTATAAAAATTATCTTGTTGTTGCATCCTCTTCGTTCACTTGTTAATTTAATAATATATATATACTTTCACTTATGAACTTACTGTTGTCACTTCCCAAACGTTTCAAGATGTTGTTTCTCTTCTTCAGTGGGTTGAGTACTAACTGTCGATTACAGAAGTACTAACTGTCGATTACTCAACCCACTGAAGAAGAGAAACAACATCTTGAAACGTTTGGGAAGTGACAACAGTAAGTTCATAAGTGAAAGTATATATATATTATTAAATTAACAAGTGAACGAAGAGGATGCAACAACAAGATAATTTTTATACCGCCAACACAGCGTATTACATCCACAAGTACAGAAATGTTAGATTACAGATAACGAAAACCTCCTTGAACATCGCTTACAACAAAACTTGCCGTAATCACATACACTATTTGACACACTGATCCATACACATAATTCGAACCTCAGCGCCAACCCCTTCCCACCATCAACCCCCACCACACACTCCATTCCGTAACGGTTATTCTGTAATCGACAGTTAGTACTCAACCCACTGAAGAAGAGAAACAACATCTTGAAACGTTTGGGAAGTGACAACAGTAAGTTCATAAGTGAAAGTATATATATATTATTAAATTAACAAGTGAACGAAGAGGATGCAACAACAAGATAATTTTTATACCGCCAACACAGCGTATTACATCCACAAGTACAGAAATGTTAGATTACAGATAACGAAAACCTCCTTGAACATCGCTTACAACAAAACTTGCCCTAATCACATACACTATTTGACACACTGATCCATACACATAATTCGAACCTCAGCGCCAACCCCTTCCCACCATCAACCCCCACCACACACTCCATTCCGTAACGGTTATTCTGTAATCGACAGTTAGTACTCAACCCACTGAAGAAGAGAAACAACATCTTGAAACGTTTGGGAAGTGACAACAGTAAGTTCATAAGTGAAAGTATATATATATTATTAAATTAACAAGTGAACGAAGAGGATGCAACAACAAGATAATATATTATTAACCCTCGATAGACAGGCTATCGAGTCACCTTTACAATCGAATGTAGAAACCTCGTCCTGGGGCTGTCCGTCTTGGGAGTCCTTCTAGTCGGCGTCATCATCCGGTCGAATCTTTGTCAAGAAAAGCTAGGATGTTCACAGAGGAGATTGCAGCTTCTTTGGTGTATGGATTGCAGATTCTCAGATGTCCTAAACAGCGTTTTATGCCTGGTATTCGTGTCTCTATGAAGTTCCTGTAGATCACATCTTCAGGAATGATGTTGAAAGTGTAGTTACTTCTTGAAGGGAGTCGTCATCTTGTTTAACACTATTTCTGTCTTTTGTGTTACATATTACGTGTTCTTGTTATCACATATTTATACTTATTGGTACATAACACACGCTTTTAGTAGTAGTATCTAGTATACTATATTTAAATTAAAACAAATAAATTAGTAACATTTTTGTCGGAGCTTTCGCTCGCACGTCTGCACTCCGTGAAGTCAACATAGCAAGAGAGCGTTTTACTGCTCGCTTCGACAGGTACTTAACAAAAGGGAGAGGGGCAACTACTCCGCGAGAATATAGTCCCTATCTTTATTTAAGTTAACATTGTTTAATTACAAAACTATGCCTTAATAAACATATATAATTTAAGTGA
The DNA here is from genome assembly GCA_034769895.1 of Magicicada septendecula. NCBI lineage: Eukaryota > Metazoa > Arthropoda > Insecta > Hemiptera > Cicadidae > Magicicada > Magicicada septendecula. The sequence continues at coordinate 387,872,313 of CM068368.1, read as the reverse complement.
GTTATTCTAACGACTATTTGTGTCTTCAGATTTTTTAATTATTAACATTATGATTTTTATCTTATTCTAAATTACAGACGACTCGGTAGACACGTCGAGTCCGGAATTAACAGGTCACCGCATGATAACAAGCAAAGGGTTAAATATGACAATAATAACTTTTTACGATTTTCCCTTTTTATTAGTGTTTCTAGGGACCTCTTAATTACTTCTTATTCACATACTGAGTACATACAGGGGTTTTAAGCATTATAGTGAGATTTAAAGTGGCTTAATCGCTCGCAAACATAATTCTTAATTTTTTTTTTATTTTACGATTATTGTTACAATTTAAATCGTCACACACTGGATGCTGACACTGGCTACAGTGGAGAGGTTGACAAGAATTTGTGGAATTAATAGAATCAGTGACCCTTGAATGAGATACCTTTTGTTGCTAGAAGGTTTTAAGCTCAACTCAAACTAAAGTCTGAATATTTGTAAGCAAGTTACCTAACATAATTCTAACTTATATTAATAAAAGTTTACATTTAATATACAGACAGCTTAACAATTTTTTTAATTAGTGAGTGGCTGAAAGGGGATAAATTTGGATTCTTGTTAAATCAGGCAAAAGCTATTAGATGTAAAGAACAATTTTTAACATAATATTAATCATTTTTTAAACTTTTTTGTTTTATAAAATTAATTTCATTGCTTTTATCTTGTTACGGTAAAATTTGACCTAGTTACAATAGTTCAATTATTGACCATTTTCATCCAAAAAAAAAGAAACAAGCTGTGTTTTTTACAGTTAACTTAAAAACTATTTGATTAAGACAAACAGTTCTAAATTATTTATTTTAAAACATTACCTTTAATTTAATATTAAATTTTACTTTCTAAGACAAAAATTAACTCAGTTACTGTAAGTTAAATGTTTTGTAGTATAAAGTGTGCATTTTACTATTTGTTTTAAACTTTGTACATATAAACATAAGCGTTAGAAGACAATGGCTCATTTGTAACTTACAGAAATTGGTTCTCCCTATAATAATTTATAAATAAGTTAAGTAAAATGTAATAATAAATATTAAAAAATGAAAATATTCGCACTTCTGGCTACAGAAGGTTGTAATGTGGCTACGATACAAACAAGATAAACTGAATTTTATGTAACATGAACTGTATATTCCTAACATTTTACTACACAAACAATAAAAATCTTGTTATTGGAAAAATTTTGAAAATATCGTAAATGCGTACAAAAATTTGTGTAGTCAAGTTCAATTATTATTTTAATTACAGTACCGATTTATTAAGTTAAGATTTTCTACGTATATTTGTTATTAATTTTTGTAGTTTTTATAAGCCTTTTTGTAATGTAGGCTCCTTTCTTTACTTCTGACCGCTGTCACGTCACAGGCGTATAAAATCAAATTTCATATGATGTCATTACTTAAGATTATTAGATAATAATCTTGACATTTTAGATTATTTACAGTGAAGAGTTTCTACATTTAAAAGCCATTTGTTGAATCAGTTCGGATATTTTATTATGAATTATAACTACCACTCTTTCCGATTAAAATATCTATTGACTTTCTTATCTTCTTTTTAAAATGTTATATATATGGAAAAAATAAGTTCCCCATGAAACATTACTGCTGAAATACAGTAAATGAACGTAGGCTATAAGGTTACACACGAGTTGACATCACAGAACGTCTACACAAATTTAACGTAACACATATTTTTTTATCATTTTCCTTTATGCAGTAGCAGTATATCTACATGTAGTTCATCTTATTTATCATGTTGTGGAGTTTATACATTAACATGGTATTTTAATAAAATATATTTATGTAGTATAACAGATAATTATTGTTATAAATACTACAGAATACAATGCGTAGATTTTAACTTAATAAGAACGTATGACTAATTACAATGTTTTGTCAACTTAAATCAACAAATCTTATAAACTCACCGCAATTTTACAACTTATGGAATTTCATTAATTGTGTTCTATTCTCGTTAACAAATGGGACATTCGTTAGATATATGTGAAATCAATTACTTACGTGTTTGTTACAGTATTTATGCTATCTATGTGTACCCTACATTACAATTTGCTGAAGTATTAAAATATTACTATAAAAAATCTTTCCTGGGCAACTAATAATTGGTATACATCTTCCTTTCCAACTAATAATTCTCAGACGCTTTGTGATAGAAAGAATAAGCTGTCAAAAACTCAGGAATCACGAAAACCGATTTAATGTACGCCTGCACATGTGTTTTAGAAAAATGATTTCTTTATATTTTGAATTATAACAGGTCAATACCATACCAAGGAAATTTGCTTAATTTGCACATTACGGTTTTTTTTTTCATATAACTGGGGACTTGGAGTATGAATGGTGTCAGTGTGTGTGTAATTTCTTTCGCATAGTTATTGGTTAGCATTATATCTACTTTCTTCTTCTCCACAACACAATCTACTTTTATATATTCTTATTAACTACTCTATTTTTTTTACATACTATTCACACTTAATATTTACACAATAAAACACAAAACTCTTTCTTATCTCTATCACTTAAATCTACTACCGGTTTTTTTTTTTTGGTTGTCTTACTCTCTCTATATAGAGTAATTTTCTAAATCTTTGCAATTTAGAATTCTATCTTGTTTGCATTGAGTACTAGATAACTCATCTAGTTAATGAGTATTCATTAATGTATGCTTCGCAGAACTGGATCTCAGGTTGATCAGGCCTCATTTCCAAACTCTACGTTTAACATTTTCTACTATTTCAGAAGTATAATTTACTTCACTACCTAGTATTCCCTTTATTATTCTGGGTTATACTATTACTTTTCTTCTTCTTATACAATTTTAGCTGCGAAAGATGCGTTCTCCGCACATATTTTCGAGTCGCAGGTTCGCACAGTGCTACTGTAACTGGAGTTAGGTACTTCTGGATTTGGTAAGGGCCACACCATCGGTATGATAGTTTAGAGGTGGTCTTATCAATCGCACTACTAGTGGGGTGAGTCTTATACATTACTAAGTCACCTACTTGGTACCTAATTGAATTGTTATGATTACCTTTCTCGTGGTATCTTCTGGATTTCTCTAAGTTTGCTCTTAAATTAGAGCGGGCTTTATTCCATATTCGCTTTATCTGCTTATCCGTTATTTGCGGGGGCAGCAGATCATGTATATTCCATCTTGTGGACAAAGGGTGGTTTGGTCGGTATTTGTACAGTAACTCAAACGGGGTCGACTTGTGACCTTCGTGATAAGCTGAATTAAAAGCGTATTGAATCCAGGATATGTTTTGGTCCCACGACGTGTGATCGTTCGCATGATAGGCGATTAGCGCAGATTTGAGGTTTCGTAGATACCTTTCAGCAATATTGCCTTGCGGTCGATACTCTGTAGTGGTTATATGGTCTATTCCTAACTTGAAACACATATTCCTAAATTCTTTCGTTTTAAACTGTGGACCATTGTCAGATACTATACGTACAGGAGTACCGTAGTCTTTAAATAATCTTTCCTGTAATATTTTTACAGTCGTCGACGCTAATGCTCGTCGCATGGGATACATCCAAACAAATTTAGTGAACGAATCTACACAGATGAGTAACATTGTATTACCTGATTTGGATCGTGGATATGGACCTGAAAAGCTATATAAAGTTTAGAAAAAGGGGTCTTAGGGATTTCTGAAATCAGTTGGCTTACTTGAGTATTTCTGGCTGGTTTACTGAGGGCACATAATGTACATTTCTTTACGAAGTTGGCTATTTCGCTGTTCATATTGTTCCAATGATATTCCTTTCGAACACGATGTATTGTCTTATTGATTCCCATATGGGCTCCTATGGTAGATGAATGGAAGTATTCCATCAGCATGGGTTTAATTACATCAGGGGCGATTATTCTTAATTTCTTTCCGCTTCTTATCTTGTGACACAGTACATTTTTGCTCAATACGTACTTCTCGGATTTAATACCTTGCGTAAGTTGTTCTATAATAGGTTTCAGTGAGGGGTCTTGTTGTTGATACAGGGCAATGTTGGTAAAAGCAAGGGGGAACTCAGTAATTACGGCGTTAGCAAGTGTTATTTCCGGATTCTCCTTGTTTTCGGGAGTTTTAGTGGGCGACTGGAACATACGGGACAGGGTATCAGCGACTACGTTTTGAGTACCTTTTATATGCTGCACTCTGAATTTGTAGCAGTTTAACTTCAATATCCACCTTCCAATTCGTCCTAACTGTTTAGGGTGATTCAATAACCAAGATAACGCCTGATTGTCGGTTTCCAAAAGGAATTCTTTATGTTCTAGGAAGGGTTTAAACTTCTCGAACGCAAAAACAATTGCTAAACATTCCAATTCATATGCGGAATACTTTCTTTCTTGGTCGCTCAGTGTTCGTGATGCATAACTAATAGGTAGTCTACAGTTATCTATCTCTTGATATATCACTGCACCTAACGCTACACTGGAACTGTCGGTTTGCACTACGAAAGGTTTCGTGAAATCCGCTAGTTGCAAAACTGGGGGAGATATAATACTTTCTTTAAGTTGCTCAAACGCGTTTTGATGTAGTGAGCTCCATTCGAACTTCGTTCCCTTCTTTCGTAAGGAGTTTAGGGGTGCTGCTATTTCGGCAAGATGGGGAATATATTTGTGGAAATAATTTACCATTCCCAAAAATCGGGCTATACCTTTTGCATCTCGTGGGGGTGAAAATTCTCTAATAGCGCGGGTTCGTTCGGGGTCAATGCTTACCTTTCCATTCGCTTTCACGATGTGACCTAAGAATGAAAACTGTGGGACGGCAAAACTTACCTTCTTTGGGTTAACAGTTAATCAGTCGGCTCTTAGTAACCGAGATAACACTTCGCGTAGATGTTTAAGATGTAGTTCCATAGATTCGCTGTATATAACGATGTCGTCCAAATAGTGATACACATATTTAAATTTAATATGGTGAAATATCCTTTCTAATAGTCTACTACATACGGAACTTCCTTGAGATATTCCAAAGGGTACTCTAGTAAATTGGTACAAATTAAAAGGAACTGCAAACGCGGTTAGACGTTTTGATTCTTCTGAAAGAGGTATTTGGTGAAAAGCTTGATTCAGATCCATTACCGTAAAGACCATAGCTTTCGTAAAATAATGAAATGCACTATGGATGTCTGGAAGAGGGATTGATTCAAATTCTATTCTTTTGTTTAATTGCCTGTAGTCCACAACTAGTCTGTGTTTATCTTGACCTTTTGGTACTAAAAAGGAGGGTGAAGAATATGGGGACGTAGAGGGTTCAATGACTCCTTGCTCCAACAACTTGTTGATATGGTTTCGCATGACTTCCATCTTGGGAGGCGACAACTTGTACGGAGGTAGGCGTATTACTTTCTGATCGCTCAGATTAATTTTATACTCTATTAGGTTAGTGAGTCCTAGTTTCGGTGTAAGAACTGAGGAAAATTCTTTTATTAAATTCAGTATTCTCACTCTATCTCTTCTTTCTAGATGAGATAAATCTGAGTCTTGGTATATAACATGTGCAGTAGATGAACAACTCTTTTTCTTTATTTTTTTATTACAATCAAATTTAAATTTCCGTGTTCTGTCAAATCGGAAATAATATACTTGCTCATAGATGTCAAGAATCATTCCTGTTTTACTAATAAAGTCTGCACCTAATATTAAATCAGGTCCTAATTCCTTACATATTAACACTGTAAACATCCAGGTCAGGTTCTTGATTTTAACCTTAACGGTAATGCTCAGGTTTATGCTTATATTACGTTTATCGGCGGTAGCACACTTTATATTCACCGGTTGATTCCGTTTTACTAGATGGTGTTTCGCTAATATGTCCGCTAATTCTTGGCTGATTAAAGTTCTACTAGATCCCGAATCAATTAAAGCGATGGTGGAGGTAACGCCTAAGTCAACTCGTACTAATGGTAATAGATTCTTAGTCCAGTTACATTTATTAATCGCGTTACATTTTCCATGAAATTCTCTCACATAGGGATCGATTTCTTTCGAACTTCTTTTCCTTCCACGTTGGTTATAAAATATTTTATTATTATTATTATTTTTTTTACTATAAGTTTCCTTGCGTTCACCAGATTTCAAGTAGCTGCGGAAGACACAGGATTTCGGGTCTCCCTGCCTTACATGTTTTTTGGAGTTGGGTGATTCCGTTGCAATGGCTTCCTCTTGCAGTCTTTCTTTATGTGTCCATATTTGCCACAATTATAACAGTGGGTTTATTGCGAGGTGGGTACGTTGTTTCCGCTATATATGGTGTTACACTTAACTTACTAGATTTGCGCACATGGTGAGGTCTACTAAAAACTTGCCTTTCATGCGAGCTTGTTACATCAGGCACTAGTGCTCGCAATTCATTTCTATTAGTTCCAGCGGGTTTCATTGCTTGTCGATTTTGATCTGAGTACCATACATTTGAAGAATGGATACTGCACTGTTCTAGATCAGCAATTGTATTGGGTCTATTTATCAACGATATACGAGATCTTTCTTCAGGTGACAGTCCTATTAAAATGGTGTCGACCATTTGTGTCTCATTCCAGTCTACAAGTAGTAGTCGAGATGATTCCTTGATGTCGGAGATGTAATGAGCTAATCTCTCCTGATTTCCTTGTACTCGGAGTACCATCTTTCTTTTTATCTCTTCATAAATACCTATGGGAATAAAGTATTTTATTATAGAGCTATGTAGCTCTTCTACTGGAAATGCAGAGGTTAGAGCTTCTAGGACACGATTCTTTAACGGGGGTTTACATTTCGGTAACAGCGCTTGCAAAATTTGGCAGTCATTCAGCTGCTGTAGATCTTTTATCTGGAGAAGATAGCTAATGAAAGTTAGTAGTTTGGAAATATTTAATCCATCTGTGTAAGAGACTTCTGTTAAGATTTTCTCCACTGGATGAGTCATTTTACCGTATAGGTCCGCGTTATAGTTCATAGTTGTCACTCCTTTATGAGAACGATTTGATTTATTAGAGGTGGTCAATTCATGATTTCCGGGACGAAACTGAAAATGCTCGGGAGGAGAGGCATTTAAATCTTTATCAGTATTTTGCTCTTGGTTCGCTTGCACTTGCGATACGGCGGGTGAGTTCCGATCAGTGTTAGCCGGAGGTAAATCAGTAGTAGGTGATTGTACTGGGGAGATGTGTAACTTCTTTAAGGACTTCTCTATTTCGTCCATCCTGAATGAGTCGGATTTTCTTCTTAAGTCGTTAATAATTGAGGGTAAGCGGCGTAGAGCTTCGTCAGCTAGGTTTTGCACTTCAAGAGGTATTTCCGTGAGATTAGGCCAGATCAACAAATTTTTCATTCGCCGGGTTAAATGCTCTATTCTCTGGGTAGTCCGCAAAATTATCGCCGGAGATTTCTCGTCCTGGAGGGTTTGAGACAATAAGGTAAGCTCACTATACTTGGCATTACAAATTTCTTTCTCGCTTTCATAATCGAGTTCGCTTAGGTAATTTAATTGCACGGGTGTATCAAATCCACATTCGCGAATTGACCTACGTAATTCCGCGACTGTTACATTCGCATGGGGTAGTCCACGCAAAAGAGCTTCGTAAGACAGCTCGTCTTTTAACAACAAATCCGGATTGAATTGGGCCATTTTCTTTTTTTTTTTTTTTTTAAGTTCTAACACATTAAAACGTACACATTAAAATTAATTCTACAACACTACACATATATTACACATATATAGGATAAATTCTTAAGTAACTAATTTGCACAGATTAGACAAGAACAATTTCTCTTCTAAGGGAGAGACAGAAATCCCACACACATACTTTTCAAGGTTAAATAGCCGGTCAGCTGTTTTCTGGAATGTAGTTCACCCTCTTTATTTAGTTAACAAAGGTAGGGTGAGTGTGTCAGTGAGAATGGTGGGTTTTACTCTTACGTATTGTTATCTACACAATGCCACCGATTAACTAACTCGACCGGTTTAAACTGGAGGAAGGGGAGCACAGACGTTAGGGTGAATCTTATTCAACAATTTACACTACTCTTACGCTTTATAACACATTGACTCTATTCATTCATATACTTTCCCCAATTAAATTAATTATTTATTTTGTTCACAATTTCAAATTAAGAAATTCTTTCCACGTAATTAACTGGGTCTACATTATGCAGGAGCATTATTATTATTAACAAAGTTTTGTGACAACAGACATATGTCAGTGTATGTCTAACATATACTATGCAGGAGTATTCAAGAAACAACAGGTCTTGGATTGTCGCAAAACAAACCTGTTACAGACTGAGCAGTCGACCAAACATTACAAATCATATATGCAAGTAGGTACATGCATATTTCTTCATACAATGATATTTCAACTTATACAGACTATCATTTACGTATGTTTTGAGATACGTAAGATATGAGATATGTTTTGAAAATTAAATTTACATTAATTACTTTCTCTGAGTGCATAGATCAATAACTGAATGATAAATAATTAGCAGAGTCGTGCAATTTTGTTTGCGTCACGATGCTTACAAAACCTATATATAAATTAGCAGAGTTGCGCAATTTTGTAACGTATTGCTGCGTTACAAATCCAGGGAACCCATCTTAACTGACCTCTGCCAATTACATGGGCTGCCTACGTTGTAACGAACTGTATTCAAAACAAATTAACTGAACAAATTACTTACTATCTGTGTAAGGAAGCAAGGGAAGGTATTTTACTGATTTACGCACTCATTTTTATGTGTAACAAGACGACTTCTCTTTATTTAATAACAGTTACTGACAGATCCCATGACATCATTAATTAAACTAAAATATTTAAATGTTTTCATAAAACTTTGGGATCAAATTGATTCTATATCGCTATACCTCGGATCCGAGTTAACTTTCTGTATTTTAATAGTAAAGACTTTTAATTATTTTCAATTCATTATATTAGCTTGCAAGGCTTCTTTAACCATTTGAAGAATGGTACTAATACTTGGTACGATAATAAGTTATATTAACATGTAAAGCGTTACAACGTATGAAAATTAAATTTTTACAGTAAATACTTAGATTTTCTCTTTTACAATGTTTACATAAGATTAATCGTCTTTGAAAAGTCTCTTTTAGAATTGTGTAGTGTAACATATATTATTAACCCTCGATAGACAGGCTATCGAGTCACCTTTACAATCGAATGTAGAAACCTCGTCCTGGGGCTGTCCGTCTTGGGAGTCCTTCTAGTCGGCGTCATCATCCGGTCGAATCTTTGTCAAGGAAAGCTAGGATGTTCACAGAGGAGATTGCAGCTTCTTTGGTGTATGGATTGCAGATTCTCAGATGTCCTAAACAGCGTTTTATGCCTGGTATTCGTGTCTCTATGAAGTTCCTGTAGATCACATCTTCAGGAATGATGTTGAAAGTGTAGTTACTTCTTGAAGGGAGTCGTCATCTTGTTTAACACTATTTCTGTCTTTTGTGTTACATATTACGTGTTCTTGTTATCACATATTTATACTTATTGGTACATAACACACGCTTTTAGTAGTAGTATCTAGTATACTATATTTAAATTAAAACAAATAAATTAGTAACATTTTTGTCGGAGCTTTCGCTCGCACGTCTGCACTCCGTGAAGTCAACATAGCAAGAGAGCGTTTTACTGCTCGCTTCGACAGGTACTTAACAAAAGGGAGAGGGGCAACTACTCCGCGAGAATATAGTCCCTATCTTTATTTAAGTTAACATTGTTTAATTACAAAACTATGCCTTAATAAACATATATAATTTAAGTGAGTTATTCTAACGACTATTTGTGTCTTCAGATTTTTTAATTATTAACATTATGATTTTTATCTTATTCTAAATTACAGACGACTCGGTAGACACGTCGAGTCCGGAATTAACAGGTCACCGCATGATAACAAGCAAAGGGTTAAATATGACAATAATAACTTTTTACGATTTTCCCTTTTTATTAGTGTTTCTAGGGACCTCTTAATTACTTCTTATTCACATACTGAGTACATACAGGGGTTTTAAGCATTATAGTGAGATTTAAAGTGGCTTAATCGCTCGCAAACATAATTCTTAATTTTTTTTTTATTTTACGATTATTGTTACAATTTAAATCGTCACACACTGGATGCTGACACTGGCTACAGTGGAGAGGTTGACAAGAATTTGTGGAATTAATAGAATCAGTGACCCTTGAATGAGATACCTTTTGTTGCTAGAAGGTTTTAAGCTCAACTCAAACTAAAGTCTGAATATTTGTAAGCAAGTTACCTAACATAATTCTAACTTATATTAATAAAAGTTTACATTTAATATACAGACAGCTTAACAATTTTTTTAATTAGTGAGTGGCTGAAAGGGGATAAATTTGGATTCTTGTTAAATCAGGCAAAAGCTATTAGATGTAAAGAACAATTTTTAACATAATATTAATCATTTTTTAAACTTTTTTGTTTTATAAAATTAATTTCATTGCTTTTATCTTGTTACGGTAAAATTTGACCTAGTTACAATAGTTCAATTATTGACCATTTTCATCCAAAAAAAAAGAAACAAGCTGTGTTTTTTACAGTTAACTTAAAAACTATTTGATTAAGACAAACAGTTCTAAATTATTTATTTTAAAACATTACCTTTAATTTAATATTAAATTTTACTTTCTAAGACAAAAATTAACTCAGTTACTGTAAGTTAAATGTTTTGTAGTATAAAGTGTGCATTTTACTATTTGTTTTAAACTTTGTACATATAAACATAAGCGTTAGAAGACAATGGCTCATTTGTAACTTACAGAAATTGGTTCTCCCTATAATAATTTATAAATAAGTTAAGTAAAATGTAATAATAAATATTAAAAAATGAAAATATTCGCACTTCTGGCTACAGAAGGTTGTAATGTGGCTACGATACAAACAAGATAAACTGAATTTTATGTAACATGAACTGTATATTCCTAACATTTTACTACACAAACAATAAAAATCTTGTTATTGGAAAAATTTTGAAAATATCGTAAATGCGTACAAAAATTTGTGTAGTCAAGTTCAATTATTATTTTAATTACAGTACCGATTTATTAAGTTAAGATTTTCTACGTATATTTGTTATTAATTTTTGTAGTTTTTATAAGCCTTTTTGTAATGTAGGCTCCTTTCTTTACTTCTGACCGCTGTCACGTCACAGGCGTATAAAATCAAATTTCATATGATGTCATTACTTAAGATTATTAGATAATAATCTTGACATTTTAGATTATTTACAGTGAAGAGTTTCTACATTTAAAAGCCATTTGTTGAATCAGTTCGGATATTTTATTATGAATTATAACTACCACTCTTTCCGATTAAAATATCTATTGACTTTCTTATCTTCTTTTTAAAATGTTATATATATGGAAAAAACAAGTTCCCCATGAAACATTACTGCTGAAATACAGTAAATGAACGTAGGCTATAAGGTTACACACGAGTTGACATCACAGAACGTCTACACAAATTTAACGTAACACATATTTTTTTATCATTTTCCTTTATGCAGTAGCAGTATATCTACATGTAGTTCATCTTATTTATCATGTTGTGGAGTTTATACATTAACATGGTATTTTAATAAAATATATTTATGTAGTATAACAGATAATTATTGTTATAAATACTACAGAATACAATGCGTAGATTTTAACTTAATAAGAACGTATGACTAATTACAATGTTTTGTCAACTTAAATCAACAAATCTTATAAACTCACCGCAATTTTACAACTTATGGAATTTCATTAATTGTGTTCTATTCTCGTTAACAAATGGGACATTCGTTAGATATATGTGAAATCAATTACTTACGTGTTTGTTACAGTATTTATGCTATCTATGTGTACCCTACATTACAATTTGCTGAAGTATTAAAATATTACTATAAAAAATCTTTCCTGGGCAACTAATAATTGGTATACATCTTCCTTTCCAACTAATAATTCTCAGACGCTTTGTGATAGAAAGAATAAGCTGTCAAAAACTCAGGAATCACGAAAACCGATTTAATGTACGCCTGCACATGTGTTTTAGAAAAATGATTTCTTTATATTTTGAATTATAACAGGTCAATACCATACCAAGGAAATTTCATGAAAAAAAAAACATAAATATCATCGAAAATATTACTAAATTTGAATAAACAAAATGTGGTTTCTGATGATAGGAAAACGTTTATACTGCTACTGTGTGAAACCTTACACTACTTTTTGTATTATATTTGAGGTTACCCACTGTTATCTCTCCCTTTTCATGGAAAGTATGTTCTATGCTAACTGATAAAGTAATTGACTTAAAGTTTTAAGTGTGCCAGAAGTCATTTCGGTAGATTGTGTTAGAAACCATTTCATGGAAAATTGCAATCTATTAATTTTTGTCTGTTGTAACTCCCCTAGTTTTATAACTGCCAATTACTTAAGTAGTTTTATTTTTGTGTTGTTGCATATCAAAACTATTATGAATATTGACGAAAACATAAATGAACAAATTTCTTTTGAAAGGACTTCACTTTGTGATTTTCGAGTGCTCTCTGTCAAGAGTGCCCTAAGATTGAAAATTATATTCCATTCAATACTTCATGTTATTCATTATTTTATATTTTTATATTTCTTTTAATCGATCCACGTTATTTTGATAAGTCGCTAAATATCTGTTTAGTAGGTCTATTTGATTTTTTCTGACTAACTAGTCGGTTTTTTCATAGCGTATTTGTTTGCTTCTTCCTTAGTTATACTACTGTTTTCTCTGAAACAATGGTAACGGAAATGTAGTCTTTACAATAAACAGCAGCCACCAAACATTTAGTTACTAGCACAATTCACTCAAATGTTGCAATTAAATAGTTTGCTCGACTCATTTTAAATGTTTAGTTTAATTATTTCTGACTGTCTCTCCTTTCTACGTCTCATATTAAAAATATTTAAACAGTTTTCAATTACAGTCGTACCACATATGACTCCTGCAAAGTTATACTCAATTTATGGTTAAAACACATTTCGACAAATATTCTAAGTAACAGTCCGTAGTGGTACAGGTTCAAAGCAGAATTGCAGGTTTAAATTCCAATTAAGTTGATCAGTTTTCTCTTGCCGATTTCCGACAGCTTCCATGGTTGGTGGTAGTCACAGCAGTCATACCTTAACTTGATAACATTTTTTTCAATATGGACTAGGAAAATTACAGTCGTAGTTTAATTCTGCTGCACCGCATTATTTCCATTTTGTCAGGAATTCACACCGCACACCCGCAGTCACGTTCGTATCAGCCAAAGAGTATCGAGATCGAGACATTATCTACTGGGGATAGAGTCCCGCATGCATCCCTTGAGTAAAGCTGTTTCTCTACTGTATAGCGCGATAGAGACAATAATAAGGCACTGGTGAAATATAAACATATATAACTTTTCCATCGTCTTCAAAATAACGCTGTCGCAAAAGCCAGTACAAGCGTGTTAAATTTAAAAGCACACCAGGCTTTTTACACGTTTAAACAAGTCAGTCACATCAAGGTTAAGGTTGCAGGTACAGTAAGATGTGTAGTGTTTTCAGATGGAATAGAAATCAACGGAGTTGTCACTGTAATTCAACAATTGCTTGTACCACAAAATCTATTATTTATGAACTAGTTACGGGAGACTCAGTTTTCAATCAGTTACCTCAGTTTTGAAATGGATGTCTACATGTTCTAACACAAAACAATGTATAACATAACAGCAATTAGATATATAATCAATAAACTTAAATACATATTATATATGATTTTACTAGGATGTGGTTCTAATATGTTAAAACGAAATCGGAATTATGGAAAATTAATAATTTATGTTACGCGATCACAAGGTAAATCAAGGCAATATTTTTATTTACATTATATAAATAATTAACATAAAACAGAAACAAATAATTTGTATAAATAATCGAATTTTAAATGACCTCTGTAGAGTAAGAGAAGTTTACCAGACGTGGATAAACTGTTTTCGTGCCAACGGCACATGATATATAAATTGTGTTGTACTTTACAAAAAACACCAGTTTTCATGAAAAGCATAGCGTTTACTTTTACTGCTATATTTTCCGGTTTGGGAAGTGAAATGGATCAATCTGGGCGCCTGTCGCCTTCAGTGCAAAGGAAAGTCATACATTGTGTCAGAACAAAATACGTTATAACATGTAGAACTTTATTAAATCGGAAGATAAGGAAATATCAGAAAGAAAGTTATAAAAACGGATAGCTCAGCCGTGCGGTGTGTCTCTAAATAGTGTTTTTATAATTATTAAAGAATCATCACGGTATATTGATAATATATAATCTTTCAGGACGCCCCATAAACAATATACAACAAAGGAAATAAAAACTGATTTAGACGATTTTGAGAAGTGTAGACTATTCGACTAATTATGTACGAATGTCAAGCCATAGTAAGAAAAAACATTCAAAAGTAATTTAAATAATTTTAAATATCAAATTAATTATAATGGTAATGCTTCCAGTCTGAACACATTATTCCATGAGATTTCCATGGAGACGTGCCAAAAGCAATAGGAAACTTTTTAATAGGCGAAAGTGGCATTAGAAACTTAAGAGTTGATATATAAGAAAATTACAGCAATTCAGAGGAGAACGTTGGCCCGTAGTATACAGAGACGAAACTTACATTCACAGTTTAATGTCAGTTACAAAATTTTGACAGACACTGACAAAGGTGGCTGAAAATTCCAATAAATACATAAATTTACCTTCAAATTTATGTATATAAATTAACAAAAAGGCAGACATGGTTAACTGGTTAGTGAATCATGGGATTCCTTTAGTCCATTTATTAAAACCTGAGCTCTATTTAATAATTAAACAAAATAACCCAACATACGAAACTTTTAAAATAAAGCTATTTTGGCAAACAATGAATATTTCATTTTACGACTGCCACCCTACCACCCAGATCTTAATCCTAGAACTAATCTGCGCAACTGTGAAGAAGCGTGTTAAAAGAAAAAACGGGCATTTAACGTAGACAA
Organism: Magicicada septendecula; assembly: GCA_034769895.1. NCBI lineage: Eukaryota > Metazoa > Arthropoda > Insecta > Hemiptera > Cicadidae > Magicicada > Magicicada septendecula. Next base: position 387,857,221 of record CM068368.1, on the reverse strand, counting down.
TGTTATAAACTTAGCAAAAAAGGAATTTCAGTGTATTTCTCTCTCAGACTGGTCATCAAGATGTAACTACGCCTTGAAAATTGAAAAGATTATGTGAGATCGGAGCAAAGAGTGTATAATGTAACATATCGTTAGATCGTAAATGTAAATGTTAGATCCCTTTGAAATTAATAACGACGGGATAGCAGCAGTGGAGGCAATTTGAGTGATGATAACAGTGAAAGAAACAATAGTGGATGGAAAGCATTGAGCTAAACATTTGTAATTGGTTGTTAGTAATTATGTGCTATATTACATAAATACTTAGCCTACTTACTTAGCGGCACGATAATCCATTACTGAGTCAAGGCCACCGGTTGTCCTGGTCAAGTGCAGCTGCTCTCCAGTTCCGGGTCCCAAGTCCCAAGGATATGGCGCGCATCATAATTCACACCGTCTTCCCAAAGAGTTGGGTCTACCAACTCTCCTGGTACCATAGATCTGTTCTGTGAGTGCCTTCCTGAGTATTTCATTCTCCCCCGTTATGATCAGATGCTCAGCCCACCTGAGTCTACCAAGTTTTATAACTTTCACAATATCTGGTTCGTTCAGAATAGTGTTCAGTTCTTGGTTGGTCCTTTTCCTCCATTCACTTCCCACACATATTGGACCAAAAATACTGCGGAGGATTTTGCGTTCGTGAACCAGCAGGCTTGACTCAGACTTTCTAGAAATGGTCCAGGTCTCAGAACCATAGGTGAGAACTGGGCGGATTAGTGTTTTATACAGAAGCAGCTTGATGCTCCTGGCAATTGTTCTGCTCTGGAACAGGGGTCTGAGACCAAAGAAGCACCTATTAGCTGAGGTGATTCTTCGCTTTATTTCTTCTATCGTTTCCCCATTTGAGTTAACTTGACATCCTAAATAAATGATGATTGTTGTTGACATCCTAAATAAAATAGTTGTTGAATTTTTCAAAGGAATAGATGCCAATTTTGACGTGCTCTCCTTCTCTAGCTTCCTGTCCTGTGACTCTGTCTTGCTTTCGTTTATTATGAGACCCAACCTCCTTGCGGGACCTTCAAGAGCAAGAAAGGCTTCAGTGACTGCTCGAAGGCACGCCCAATGTATCCCAAAGTCATCGGCGTATCCTAGAACCTGCCCAACCTGTTGAATACAGTCCCAGAAGAATCTATTCCAGCATTTCTCATAGCTTTTTCTAAGGCAAGAATGAAGAGGAAACAAGCAAGAGCATCACCGTGGAGGACTCCCCTTCCATAGTCAGACTCTCCTGATAATTCATTCTGGATCCTCACCATGTTCTTCACTGTCAGCATTGTCATCCTACACAACCTTAATAATTTCTTTGGTACGCCTAGTTCTTCAAGAGCTGTGTAAACTTCTTGTCTATCAACGATATCGTATGCATTTCTGAAATGTGTGAAGAAGTGCCTATGATGAGTTTGTAGCTTATGTTCCCTACTTTTCTCCAGAATTTGTCGGAGTGTGAAAACTTGGTCTATTGTCGATTTCGCTCTTCTAAATCAGCACTGATATCGACCAATCACCTGATCAGCATGTGGAAACAGTTTTTGGTATAATATAGGGTATGGAACATTATTTTATACGCCACAAGGAGAAGAGAAATGTCTCTGTAATTGTTACAGTCTAGTTGATCCCCCTTCTTATAAACCAGACACATCCATATATCCTCTATTCATATATCAATGATAAGGTCTTGAAGGGGTTTAACCACCTCTGGGCCACCGTTTTTGAAAAGCTCCGCAGGAAGATCATCAGAACCGGGAGCTTTGTTGTTGTTAAGTCTTTCTATTGTCGCTATCACATCATCTTCATCAGGAAGCTCGATGTGTTCATGTTCCTCTAGCTCAGGTGGTACATAGTTGTCTGCCTCGACACTCTTAGAAAGAAGGGTTTCAAAGTCCTTTCGATTCTTCCTCTTTTCTGTAAGTAGGATGCCGTCAGTGACACGAAAAGTTGGTGTCCTGGGTTTGAAGGGTTTTCTACCTTGGTTTACCTTATTGTAAAATTTTTTGATCTCATTGGCATCCTTAATATCTTGGATATCTACCAGCTGTTGATTCTTCCACTGGCGCTTCTTCTGTCGATGCACCTGCTTCTCCGCTCTCCACTTTCTGTACTCATCTGCTCTTTTTCTTGTGTGCCTCTGTATCATTGTTGTATAGGCTTCGTTTCTGAGGTCTGTAGCTATTTTAGTATATTGTATAATTTGTTCATTAATATTGTCTCTTCTGTTCTTTATGGATAATTTACATCTGCTTGTTTTTAAAACACACACACACAGTCATTTCACATTCGAGCCTGCTATTGATGTTATTTATTCAAACAAATTAAGATGCCAGTGTAATGTTGACTACATAGGCCTGAATTACTAGGTTTCCCTGAATCGTAACATATACACGAAGTATTACATACTCCAAAATATACAATGTTCGTTATTACCTAGGCTTGACTAGGAGATCAGGAGAAACACTAATAGACACAATAGTCACTGATTACGTAATGATTGCAGTATTAAACTTTAAACATTTTATAACTCGGTGAAACCTTTATATGGTTCCTCTATTATTCTATCGCTTGTTTGGTCTTACAAAACGTCCATAAAAATTGTTTAGTTGTGTCGAAATAGAAATCGAAATCAAACTTACGTACGCAGACTCGTCACTCAGGGAACAGGCTAATATTTTCAACTGTAGCCTTTTTATATTCACATTTATTACATTGTTCCCGCCTTATCCCCACTACAATGTGCGCGATTGCTTCATGTCTGATTATTTTAACTATATTATTGTATTATTATTTCAATAAAGTCAGCGTCGACTGATTAAGTAATTTAAATTATTCAGTCACCATATGCAAATTACTAAACCTGTGCTTACATGATTTTTACTCATGACTCTTACAAATATTGTGTGTATGATTCTTACTCATGCAATATGTATAATCGTCATTATACATATGAAACGTACATGAGTGAAATTCTATGAAGCAAGAACCATTTTTACCTGTTCTTGCGGAATTGACTCTCTATATTATCGTTCCTCCAGGAAAAAGCTCTGCTTGTAGAGGCAAAAATGAGGAAAACCAAAATTGTGAATCTTGTTCCTGAGTTTTTATAACCCTCCGGAACAAATCCTGGATGCGTCTCTGGTTATATTAGTGCAATAAATATTTATTCATTATCTTTTACGCTGCCTTAATATAAAATGAAAAAACAAAGCAACAGATTATTTAACAGTTTTTAAAAGTATAATAACAAAATAAATTAAACTTGTCAATCAATAATAAACGTGTTGTTTTTATTTATTTGTAAATTGGATTATTTGCTTATTTAACTGGGCAAGGTTAACTGTTTTAATAATTTTATGGAAATTCCTTAAAACACACACACACATTTTCGTAACAGGAAAATAAGTAAATCTTTTAATGTACAATAAAGAATAGTATAAGTACAGTATCAATAAGAATCAATTATAAGTATCTTAAATGTTTTAAGTGAATTATTTTTAAACATTAAATAAATAAAAATATTAGTCTTGTTAAATGATCAGAAGCATTTAACATGCCGAATACGAGCTGTGACCAACTTTTTGCGACATGAGCCACTTTTATGGCCTTAAAACTAGGCGTGCATCGTGAGGGAGTTTTTTCTTAGGTTACTAAGTACACACATAGACGGACGCGCACGCGTGCACACGCACACGTGTATTTATATTTACTTATTACTTATTTAGTTAGTTAGTCATATAATAGCCATAAAATACAGACGTATAGGCCAACATCAAACTACGTTTGTGGATTATTATTAAGGGTCTACTAAAACTAAGTAAGCTACAAATGTGAACAACTGCCTTTGAGACTGTTAGAATAGCTGTACTTCTAACGCTTTTCGATGTTTCTTTCCAAAGACCACGATGATATTGTAATTGTGTTATGGAAAACTGATGTAATGACAATTTTTGCATTTAGTTTGGGTTTGAGTGATCCTTAAGCTATTAAACATTATAGTCTATAATATTATATATTATCAAATGATCATTACTTCTGCAAGTAGTTGATCGTATTTTTGTGTAGTTTCAAAAGTAATAAAAAATAAGATCAACTATTTGCAGAAGTAATTATAATTTTATAATACATAGGCTAATATTATACAATAATACTGCAAGAAACTCATCGAGTTACTTATGAAAATATCGGTATGGAGAACCATCCATGACTTCCATGTTCTAAGATTTATATTTTAAATCATTTTCGAAATGAAATATTTCCATAGAAACTATTTCTTTCTACTTCTTTCTTCAGCCTTAACCACAGTACTGTGGTCGCTAACGTATATCACCTCACGTTAGCGCACTCGATTTTCAATGATGATGGCAGTCGATGGCACTGTCGAAACGTCTGGTTTTGCAGGAAACATTGGACCATGGCCAAACAGCACGGGAAGGAATTTTAACAACAAACTACTTCTTTGTTGGCGAAAACGTAGTACACATATAAAAAACTGTCCCTTCCCCTTCAACTATCATTTTCATTTATAGAAAACTACCCCATCCCCCTACAACTACCCTTTCCATTTATAGACACTTCATCTACCTTTCTACAGTGGATTATTCTGACCTTCTTTTCAAAATACTTTGTTTATCAAAATTAAGTACTTTACTCTTGTTAAAACATATAACGTTGCGGGTAAACTACCCCTTCCCCTTAATTTTTGCTTCACCAAAAGCAATAGGCCTTGAGTCCTCTACAACTCAGGCACGTATGTTTAACTCTGTTTTAATTTTCGGCAGTTATCGTTCGCCATAGAAAATATTCTACACACAGACAGACACTACCGCGACACTTTTCGGAAAATGATTTTCCTTCATGTTTTGAGGGTAGTATAATCGGAATCAGCCCTTATCTCGAACACGAATTTTTTCGCGATCACCATACTTCCATTTCCTTACGGAACATGGAAGTAAAATTTATAAACACTATATGAAAATTAAAATTTTAAATATATAACTATTGACTACAAGGTAGTCAAGGTGAATATATAACTAGTTCAGGCTACAAGGTAAAATTTAACATTTTTACCAATAAAAAATTAGCGATCCGTGTCAGTAGTTACATATTTGTAATTAGTTAATCAACGGACCAATCATGGACAACAAAATCCAGAAAAATTCAAATAAAAACTTGTTTTTAGATATAGAACTTTATTAAATTACATTAAAAAAGAAAATGTACCTGTTGGATCATCTTCAAATACTGTTTTGTAATAATTTTTTTCTTAATTTGACATTGACCTGCTCTTAAAATTCCGTAGAAAGTAGGGATTTCAAATTTATTATAACAAGTAAAGATACAAAAAAAATATCAAGATCAAGTGACAAAAGTCCTTTTCTTGTCTTACCGTTTACCGCTTAACGTGCACGCGTACTGCGAGTTGGCAACCACTGCTTAAGCGGCCTACACACGATTATTTTGGTGAGTCAGTTCGATATGTTCACTTTTATGTGTCACATCAGATTGTTACGCGTTGCCTACACATGGCCTGCGCATGCGTAGCCATCCGGTGTCTCACATCGGTGTACCGTCAGTCGACTGTATCTCAAAAAATGCCTTTTAAGATATAGGTAAATTACGAGAAATATTGTCATTGTTTATGTTACATAACAATCCATTTTTAAAAAATATTAAAATTAACAGATATTTTTAAATGCTTAAAACAAGACCTTTTAAGAATGTAATGGTAAAATCAGTCAATCTAAATAGCAACAGTTTATTATTCGACTTTTTTTCCAACTGTTTAAAAATAAATTTTTAACGGTTTGTTTTCCTTGCGCAAAAGCAACATAAACGCCCATCACTGACCAGTATGCGCGGAAAGCTAGGTGTGAAGGACTGAACGGACTGACTCCTACACACGAACATTTCTACCTGATGTCATGCCAAACTGACACACCGCATGAGCTCACCCTACACACGATCGTGTCGGAGTTCACATCGGTGCGAGGTACCGATATGACACACCGAAATGATCGTATGTAGACCGCTTTAGACGTTCTGTTACACTTTACTCAGTTTCTGATGACCTTCGCATTGCCACTGTACATCTTACGTCCACGTTCTAAAACCTTGCTGCTTTTTTGTTTACATCGTTACATATATAGTGCATACTGCTGTCAGTGTACTTTGCTTATAGAAGTAATGAGATTTCGTTTAAGTATATAAAGATGGTTCCCAGGACGCCCTATAAACAGTTATTTTCCTCATCTCATTGCCATGCCATCAATAGGATCATCTAATAACTTTTCGACTTTTCTGTTGGGACTCATCGCTGATGTAGCAGTCTAGATGTTTCTGAATTTCCTGTCCTTACATAATATTACACTTGTAGGATTTATATTTTTTGGATTAATTTTGAGTGATTTTGGTTTTTTGAGTTCTTTTTGGTTTGAGAAATTTTGGTTATTTGAGTAATTTTTACTGACGTTTCCAATTTATTTAGTTACTTTATGGACTCACACTGTTTACTTATACAGGGTCCGCCAGTGAAGCGGGAAATTTTGAAAGTCCAATAGTTCATTTTCTGCTCACGAGAGGGCGTGGAGGTTTTCGATTGTTGTTTTACATTTAATGCCATTTGTTAAACATGGAGCAGTGGTCCGGTGCACAGCGTGCTTTCTGCGTAAAATCGTTTTATAAGAACGGTGACTGTGTGACTTCTGTACGATTGTTTCGTAATCATTTCAATATTCCACGACATGGAAGAGTGTCGTCCGCTCATGCAATTATGTCATGGGTGAAAAAGTTTGAAGAAACTGGTTCCACATTAAACTTAAAGCATAGAGGAGCAACAAGGTCTGTAAGAACAGAGGAAACATTGAAAGAGTTCGAGTAGCATTGACGCGTAGTCCACAACGTTCTGCAATGAAACATGCATCCGTACTAAACATTAGTGACACATCGTTACGACGAATTTTGCATAAAGACTTATCTTTTCATCCTTACAAAATTCAAGTAATCCAGGAGTTGAAAGATGGCGATATGCTGGCTCGCAGGATTTTCAGCGAAGAAATATTGCGACGTGTAAATGATGATGAAAACTTTATTCACCGCATGTTTATGTCAGATGAAGCACATTTTCATTTGAATGGATATGTAAACAAACAAGATAGTCGATATTGGAATGATGAAAACCCAGGTGAGTTGCATGAAAAGCCATTACATAGTCCGAAAGTTACGGTGTGGTGTGCAGTTTCATCATCTGGCATTATTGGGCCATATTTTTTCCAAGACGATAGAGGAAACACCACAGCTGTCAATGCAGACCGCTACACACACTGGTCAGAACAGTTTTGATGCAACAGCTCCCTAGGTTTCCGGACATTAATTTTTTCCACCAGGATGGGGCCACCAGTCATACTGCTCGTGTGTCCATGGCTGCTTTAAGAGAACTCTTCCCGGACAGACTCATATCCAGATATGGCGACATCTCGTGGCCTGCAAGATCCCCAGATTTGTCCGCATGCGACTTTTTTCTTTGGGGATTTCTGAAGAGCAGGGTGTACATTGATAGACCGCACACCATACCGGAATTAAAAACGAATATCAGACAAGAAATTGCACGGATTCAACCTGACCTGCTTCGTCGAGTGATGGAAAATTTTCGGTCAAGATTAGAAGAATGTTTACACAGAAATGGCTCTCACTTGAGGGGCGTTATTTTTAAAAAGTAAAATAATGGCATACTTCACTCAACTCAAATCTGTAAAAAAATTCTGATAATAAATGTTTCATGAAAAAATTGGGTACTTTTAATTTTCCCGCTTCACTGGCGGACCCTGTATTAGATTTTACTTCTAAATATAAATTAAAAACTGTAAAACTCTTTTTAAAAAATGTGATGTGTTTCTATTTTAGGAAACATATTTATTCGTAAGTTATTTACTTTTTATTTTTCGCTAAAATAAATGTGTTAATGCAAAAATTCAGTTTAATTGAATTCTATAACAATTACTTCATCAAGGCCTACTATAATATATCATGAATACATTTTTACATAAAATGTAAATACAGATTTATATAAAAATGTATAAAAGGTCATCATCACTTGTAATCGATAATTTTTCTACAGCAAGAAATAATATTCTAATTTTCAAAAACAAATATGTGGGCCTTCCACGTGTTGGCATGCTTTCAACTTGATATAGTCTGTACTTCTTCGTGTACTTCGCGCAATAAACTGCATCTCATTGTGATCATCTGATCGCCTGAAAGTTTACTGTGACCTGCCCTGAATATGATCGGGGAAGACAGGATAGAGGCAGGGCAACGTCCACTAGTAACACAGAACACATTTTAGATCGAGACGAAGAAGAAAACAAGGTTGTGTACACATACGGACCGCTTCTAAAGAATGACATTCACCAAAACGCTCTTTGAATCTTAATGTTTTAACGAAACATTTCCGTGATGTATTCGATTCGATAACGAGATTTCCGTGATGTTGACGAACAACAAAACATAAATATTTATACATTTATAAAGTAATCTCTAAATAAAAATAAAAGTAGTCTGTAACAACCTCTAAAATATTGTCTCCTTTAAAGGAATGGAGACGGTGGTATACGTCCCGGTAAAAGTAGAATAACAAAACAGTCACAAGAGAAAAAACTAAATGACTTAACTTCAGTTTCTTTCCCTGAAGCATTAAAAACATATACGGCCTCTTATAATTCTTTCGCGCTCCTGCTCCCCCTCCTCACTCTTTCTCTCTCTCTCTCTCTTTCTCTCTGAATTTTCTGCTATCTATCCCTTGGCAGTTGTTTCTAAAATATCCTTCTTGGAACCCATAAACATAATTAGCTTAAATTGCCAAAACCTTATGTAAAACTTTCCTGTATCCTACGGTTAAATTCTTCGTGGAAAATGTTTTAAGAAAGTTAACCCTCATGTGTTTAAGAGAGAAGTTTTTTAGTAAGCCAGTTACCACCTTAATAAATTTTTATGCGAAAACTTTATATAATACTCAGACTCACTGCTTAAAAATTTGACAACACTTTAAATAAAATAGATTACATTATAATTGTAAAAATGTATTTTATTTTATATGAACATTTAATATAACTGAGTTGATAAAAGCAAGTAAGTACTTTAAGATTAGCTTTGGTAAACGTGGATTTACGTTTTGGTATAGGTCTATATAAAGAATACATTGTGTGAATACTTCATACGTTTTCTACATTGACGTCAAAAGCTGAATAGAATTCACCGTTGAATTCGATTATTCTGTGAATTTGCTTGGTATTACTTAATAATATAGCTATTCCCTTATAGAGGGTGTTTTTTCTTGTCCCGCAAATATTTCCTTACTTTTTATATGTCGGAATATATCCGCAAAATTAGCTCTGATTCTTGTTTAAAGATTGTTGTGACGGTAGAACACAAACTTCTGCATTCACTAATAATTAGTCTGATTTGTAGTGGATTATTAAATATTTCTATTATTATTTCCACAGGGTTACTTAGGTGATTATTTCCACAGACTGTACTGACAAACAGGTCTCTACCTCTGTTTTTGTAGCTTCTAGTTATATATAGGCCTACTAGTCCACACACACACAGTTCACCATGTTGTCACTAACAGTAACTCCAAGTAGGCCTATAATGTGATCGGTCAAACAATAATTCAATTCCCAACAAGCTAAAAATAATGAGGTCCAGTAAGTAATTCTCCAGTTTCAAAATATTTTCCCAGAAAATTGTCGAGATATTACGCAATAGTTTACCATATGATAATCTGCTTTGCCCTAGGTTTGTAAATTTATATTTCAGTGTTTCACGAACTTCAGTTATATTAATGTGCTGCCTCTCATAAACTACCTTCAGTGATCTCCTAGTTAAAGCTTAGTATTTATATTATCGTGAATTACAAGTAACAAAAACTACAATATGAAAACCACACAAAGTATCACGCATGTATCCATCCTATGTTACCCATAAATACCTATATATACGCGAAAATAATTTTGTGTGTGTGTGTATTGCGATGTATAAGGGTCGCATAGGAGTAGTCGGTTATATCGAATATTGGAATGCTTCGGATTCATTATTGATTTTTTTTAATTGCTCTAATAATTTAATATTGTTTCTGATAACAAAATAAAATAATAAACTGTCTCTGTTGACCTTTCTTTTACAAATTTAAAATAATTTTCTCTAATATTCTAATTACATAAAGATTTAATTTATACGAGTTCTTGTGTCTTTACTTTTATAAGTGTTTTTCAATAAGTTCATAACAAATAATTTCACTTCCCTTTATGACGGATGATGCTATGTTTATGCTCCGGTCTTGGATAGACGGCGATCTCCTCCTGTTGTCCGGCGTTCAGGGTCGTTCTCGGGTTGGGCACTTCTACCATTTGTAGTGAATTAATTTGTCATAGTAATTTATTCTCTGTATTAAAAGTACAGAATACCTATAAATGCCTATGCGGACAATCTTGTACTATATCGTATTAGCACTCCATATTTAATCTACTCGCGAACTTTCTGACTTGTTCTCATGCGCTTTTTGTAGACCAATCGTCTAAACGGGTAGCGACGACCACGCGTTATTGAGTTCAGAAAAAGACTGAATTATACCCTACTAAGAATAAAATCAAATGAGATTTTATCCAAATGTCGAACGTTCATTTACTGAAAAATTTCCTTTTTTGCCATCTTCAGTAAAGATAACGTTCTTCCTGCAAAAGACTGTCTACGGACAAAGTTAAGCTTGTAAATAAAACCAGTCTAATTTTAATAAGGGTCATAAAACTTTCTTTATGAAAAACTCATATATTTAGTTCTTTAATTTATGAACAAATATTACCACTGGATTGATATTTCATTTATCTATCGTATTCTGGTATTTACCATTCATTGACATGCGTATTCTGGTGTAAGTCTCGTGTCAAAATTTTGATTTTCACAAAAGTTATTTAATGTAACGTATTTTTTATTATTATCCCGTAACATAGTTATACATATCCGCATACGCGCACTTGCCATGTGCCTACGTATAATTTCGCACTAGTTCACAACACTAATTAATTATTGTTTTTACAGTCAAAAAAGACTTGCAGTGCAGTCTTTACTTAGACACATTCATTGCAACATGCTATCATACGCTAAGAGTTAAATTACTAATTTATATGCAAATTACACCTATTGTAATATACATGTGTGTGTGTGATATATTCAGGATATACATAATATTTTGTAAGTTAAATGACGTTGTAATGTATTGTTTCAGTGTAACTACGTAGCTTTATGAGGTCTCACAACTGACTTTTTTGTAGATTAATGTGACTGAAAAGGTTAGGTATTAGTGGAAACGTGTATTCAGTAACACATTCAAGAACAATTCCTAGAAGCAAAAGCAATGGCGTCGGTGGCGTCGGTTTACTTCAAATCTGATTCGTTGCGACACTGATCCTAGCTACATAGGGAAACAAATCATAAATATAAACCAGCTTTCCCCCAATATGACATATAAATTGCCCCGGATGATGGACCGACTAAAGTAGCTTATATCCGAGTGTGTGCTTGTGTGCGTGTGTGTCTCAGCTGTCATAGCATATGAGGAGGGTTGGTCGATTGCGCATTCTTTTGGGGGTGATCACAATCATTCTCTCCCTTCTTCGCATGAGAACATGGATTAAATTCCCCACATCCCTAAGTATAACATACCATCACGGATGTTGGAAAGACCCTTATATAGAATCTGACTTTGTTTTCTTTGTATATTGTTTTATTGCTTTACTTCAATTCCTTATCATCAGCGTGGAACAAAATTCATCATGCCACACATAGACATTGATGAGGCAATGTACCTCTAGTCACTAGACTCTTTCTACGCGTAAACACATACTTTCTTATAGATGACAACTGGTTAAACAACACACTGTACGCTACTGAAAGTTTCGTGATTGCAATTTAATATAAATTTGACTGTAAATGAGAGAATTCCACAAAACCACTTAAGAAAAATGTGGTAATGTTATTATTACTAAAATATTCCAACTGCTTACCGGATAACTCCAAGTATTTAAAATTATTCATAATTAGGCTTTTATATCTCCGTGAACTTAATTCCATGCAAGTATGTCTATACAACTGTCTATATTTATAATTAGCCCATGTTGCACTCGTGTGAGGCAATAAGAATACAACTTTAAGTACTAATTTTTAAAGGAAACATGACATTAAGTGAGCAAATTATAATTCATATTTTGAAAAAATATAACGTACTTGATTGTAAGTTAAAGGACGAAAATATAAAGGTCATGGAAGAGTGGACCTTAGGCCATCTAATTTCGCGTCGTCAGGTCATATGGCAATTTCATCGACTCGTGAGTTGTCTGCAAAGTTTCTCATCGCAGCTTCAGATTCTTTGTTACCTTCAATACCTACATAACTCGGACACGACACAAAAGTAAAAGATGAAGCAACGTCTTCTAACGAATGTCACAACGCAATTATCTGTAACAATAAAGGGTCCACTGTGCCCGGATTATCCAAGGCAGTTAGAAAAATCAGTGAATCCGTACAGATAACAAATTTCCTCTTACCTCGGTGATCACAGAATCGAAGAGTTTGCCACAGCGCATATAGTTCGGCAGTGTATACACTTTTCGCCTCTGACAGTGTTTAGGAGTGGGAGGCGTCCTCGATGACAAACACACTATCCACTCAGCTCTTCGTCTTACAGGCAGCAGTGTATACAATGGTATTTTCTTCAACGTATTCCTCTAGGAATGATCTGAAAAAGAGCTTCAGTTTAGTTGGGTGGCACGTTTCTTGCTTCTACTGGAAACGTCCAGGCGGCAGTGTGGTTTACGAAGCAGCCACTCCATTTCACAATCCAAGGGATAGTTGGCTGTGGACTCGGCGGCAGTGTTGGTCGATGCTCTCCTTGCACGGTGTCACTTGTTGCATGGATGATGATTTCCTCTTCAGACGTACTCATTGGTTTCACAGCACCTGAATTACTCACTCGGCTCAGCATCACTATGTTCGCCGATGTCCATTTGAGATACATTTGCTTTAACCAAAGTGCCAGGAGCCTCGCCCGTTCCAGTAGCGCGCACGCTCCAATTTCTTTCGCTGTCTATAAAGCCTGCATCGTTCTGTACTAGTCAGTGGTACCTTTTTGGGTTTCTTTGGAACTGCTGGACGCTTTCTTCGCTGAATCTCATTCTTAAACGACGCTTCAGACGATCTTGAAATGCGAGTTACCACGCCGCCGCCGCTTTCCGACTCACTTTGTGCACCCCGTTGTCGCTTCTCACAAGTTGTGGTTTGAACTCTCGGTGGTGATCTTTGTTCAATGGAGTCCTCGCTGTCCACATATGATCGTTTTTTCAAATTCGGGTTGCGTCTAGTCTCTATTCTTGCTCGATTTCTGCAAATAAAAAAAAAAATAGGTCAAATATAAATATGTTACGCAGATAGAAATTAACGTTTGTATACATGTACGTAAATTAGGAACTTTAACCTCCAAAATGAAATGGGTTTCACTCGATTATCACAAACCGTCTATACATGGCGAGCACTCGAAGCGGACCGAGTCCCGCAAACTACCTGTTTTGCGCGCGCCCTCCCCCTTGCATGGACGGCGGTCACGAGTCATGCCTTTTTTTTGCATTTGCGTATTTGATGGATACAACGACAACAGTATAGTTTATCTGTAGTCATTTGTTACAAAGTCATGAATGATTTGAAATCTCACAATTTCGTGCCGCACCGCTTCGCGTATGCACCTCCATACCTGGACTTATAAGACGTTATCACGTCAAAGTTCTTGTGCCCTCAAATGTGTTTCCTGCAGGCAAAAACACATATAGGTGTATGCTTGGCCAGTAGCAGTTTCGTTTCGGAATGATGCGACGTGTACCGTTCATATTCCACTGAAGGGAGCTCTCCACGCAGGGTGTTGAAGAATCAGGCCCTACAGACCATGCTTACTTCCTTGGCTTTCCTTTTTATCAGCCATTTTTCTTCTTTTTCTGCAGACTGCCGAGTTCTACTTGTCTATGGTTACCGAGGTCGTCATAATGTCATCGGTGTTATCAAGAGCTCACCACATGGTCTTCGGGGACACTTCCTGTCCCCGGTTTCACTTTTAAAGTCTCCCCTGGTACATTTAGGCGGACGGAGGGTTGGACAGCGGTATCCCCTCACCGTTTCATCACCACTGTAGCTGGCTACAGTCGAAGCCACATTGTTAGATTCCTCCCTTCTTCGCGGACGGACTGTGGGTCTCGTAGTAGAATGTTATTTTATGCATTTCCGTTAGATGATACTGTACTTACTTGTGTTGTAGATTAAATTTCGCTCGATGAAGCGCGTAACTACCGGCAGTATTTCATTTACTATAGGTATTGAAGTCACTGCCGCAGTACACTTGACAGACTGTACAAAGCTAATTTTGCTCTGGTCTGTCGTGCAAACAACTTTTTCAACTTCGAGGTAGCTGATTTTCTTTAAACGTTTCACTTCCTGAATTTCTACCTCTTACTTACACACAGGGCAGCTGCGTGACATTGAAGAGTGTCGCCATCTGCAGTTAATACACTTCATCGGTTGGGCACAAGGTTCATTGCCATGGGCCGACTTCCCGCAAAGTTCTGACTCGAGCACATGTGGATTCCGTGTGCCTAACACTTACACACTGTAAACATTGCATGGGCCGAGTGATAAAAGGTCTAACGCTCAGTCGATGGGTACCTGCTCTTATTTTCTCTGGCAGTATAGTTTTGTTCAACGTCAAGACGTTGGAGACGGAAGGAACTGTTTGTCCATCCGTGCGCACGGTCAGTCTCCGACATGCTACGATCGCTGCGGCGGTAATTCAGTTGTAATCTCCTCCTCAGTGCAGTTTAGCAAGTCATGTCTCACTACCTCTCCCTTTATGACGTACAGAGTACCATGGGGACTCACTCCGACTTCTATATCGCCGATATTTATCAACATGAGTAGCCGTGCCCCTTGCTGGTCGGTTAAGGTCTCGATCAATAGACCACCAGTCGTTTTCCTAATGCCCATGACAGACGATCCAGCACAAGCAGAGTTTTCTATTAAAACAGGGACTCACTTTCGTGCCCCCGTCCTTCATTTTAACTAACAATTACTTAGGTACCACAGGCGTACTGGCTCAGCATTCTGCAACCGTGCAAACATCCTTCTCTTCACCGTCCGAGGATGATTTCTTGCTGGTCGAGGGTTTTTATGGGATTCTTCAACACAAGAATTACTTTGGGAACCTAACAGTTGAGTCCCATGTGTACCGAATAGTTATCAGACCACACCGGCAGAGCCCTCGAGAACCACGGCTAGTACTAAATATAACATGGTGCGTCCTGATGCCCTGAGGCCGTCGTTCGCGACGCACTAACGTAGAGCCATCCACCTATTGGCACGATCGGTCCCACCGTGGGTTAGGATGTGTTTTCAAGCGGTACACACAGCCTTCTCGATCTCACCTACCAGTGCCCTGTTAGCCAGCTAAATAATAACAGCTGTTCCCCGCCCTTCACGAGGCTAAGGTATTTAGGTTATAGGGTTGGGTTTCTGGTGGGCACTATCATTATTGTTTGTTGTTGTTGTTCTTGTTATTGTTAATTTCCAGCTGTCAGTTTATGACAGAAGCAGGATTAATTCCATTGTATAGCTTATGGACTACAAGAACTTTAATAGTTAATCAGTGAAATGGGTCAACATGCCTCATCTAGTAGGCCTATTATCCAACAATGGTCAATTAGTGGTTGATGTGAGTTTCAAACGGTGTTGGTGAACGCCGATGCATTGCAACCGCTTGTTGAAATTGAGATCAACAGCCTAGGCTAGAAAACAACATAGATTCCTTCGTCTATCCCACTGGAAATTATAACAGCGTCAGCAAAGACTCTAAGCGTACACCAATGTGGGTGTTGATGGATCTACAGTGTCTGATCAGTCGGTTATGTGTTACATAGTCGGTGAATATTTCACGTTTACCACTTCCATCTTGGACTTTTATCTCAGTTCCATCTATGTCATTAGTACGACTTTCATCTTAGTTACTAATGTTCTTTCAACGATAAAATCTCTGAAGGTGAACATCAGATGTGATACAACAACTTATCATCATGAGTGTTGCTGACGTCCTAGCCTCGCTGTTCAATTAAAACTGAATGTCTGGGGGGGTGTGCTCCTGTTCCAAAAAATATCCCTAATATACTATGAAATTTCTACAGAGGGATATATTACAGAGGAACCTCTTACCTATTATCTTTCCAGTAACATGCCTTTGTAAGTAAGCGATCTACAGTTACCAACTTGGCGTCTTTTTTCTGTCGCAAACCCAACATTTAAAGTCGTGTCATGCAGGAATGCATTTTATAAATTCGCTCATTGTATCCTTCTGAGTAAATTATGAACTTTTAGTTTATGTCCCAATTTATTTGGTGGATTACATCCTATCTTCAGCAGCGGTGCTTTCGATGAGATTTCATGTGAAGTCTGATTGCTTTGTAACCAAATCAGGAGTTTCACAAGGTTTCAATTTGGGATCTCCCTTTGTTTTAGGGAGGATTAAATTTATTTTCAGGAGTGCATAGGTAAGGTTGGAAAGTGGGCAAGGTATACCTCTTTATCATTGAAAATAACAATTGTCATATACACTACTGCCCAGGTACCAGTGGCGGCTCGTCCATAAGGTTCAATGGTTCATTGAACTCCCTAAATAATTTAAATATGTTGAAGTATTTGTTGAGATAATGGTTTAATATGTAAATAACAAGATTTGCGGAATTATTCTTATTGACTGAGCAGTAATGGATTCGCGTAATAGGGGAACTGCTACTATTGATTGGAGGTGCAAAGCAGCTCTCAGCACCTCCTGGACTGTGTAGACAGCTTTAGATGGGGAAATCAGTGTACGCAAAATTACACTCAACAGTCGCTAATCCTGAGTGTTAGCGATAGAGACGAATAGTACCGAAGAGGGCCGAATCGCACTGACCGGGAATTTTAACACCTTCATAATACCGCCATTCGCCATTATTATGATTTTAACACATGATTTCTCCGTTTACCATCAGTTTTGTGTCAGATTTCTCTGTTTCATTTAGAATGTAATGAAAATGCGTGTAACGTGTAAATGCTGATCGAAGCGTGTATAACCTTCAAAGTGTTTGTTGGTATAGCAAAATTGAAAGTTAAGGGCATGGAAATGCGCGAAACGATTACGGTCTGATGGGAAAGGCGATGTAGAGGGAGTCGTTGTAAGATGTGAGAAAAGAAATGTTGTTATCAGCGACGGTGCAGCCACCCTATGAAAATCACTTCTAATAGTAGCAAAAACTCGCGGCTCTTAAGGTTTGTTTGTAAATGTGTCACCACGAATCTATGTGTGTGTGTGTGTGTGTGTGCCTACTGTCACACAGCTGGGTTTAAAAAAAATTATACATTTATTGTTTCCGACGTAAATCAAATAATAATAATAATAATAATAATAATATTGTAATTGTATTACTATACAAATCAACCAAAAGATATGTACTGTTCACACGTATCGGAATTTGTTGCTGTTACATATCAGAATGTTTTATAAACATATCTGAGTGTTTGGTTCTGTCATTGTGTACTGCTGAGACGTAAAAAACTACAGCCTTTCTGACCGTTCTTATCGCAATGGAATTTGCAAACTGTACACTTCCACTCCTTAGTTACACTCGACTATCTCTACAGTTTATCATTACATAAAGGAAAGCGTTCTTCGTATTAATTTAATTCCAAGAATCTTTTTCATCTTGGACAACAAAAAACTGTTTATTATTACTTCCCGTGCTTGACTATGAATAACTTTCCTGTCTTTGGTAGTTGAAGGAGATGTATCTATTTTAACAAATCTCGTTACTGGATGATAACACAAATAATTACGATAATACGTAATTACAGAATAAAAACAATCAATAGAAATTAACTGAAAAATTAAATAGCTTATAAAAATGAGTGACTGTAAAACAACGATACAATTAGTAATGAATTGAAATAATAATAACAAATGCAAGACTGAGATAGTACGTCACACAGTAACTAACAATGTACGGGTAACTAAAACATCACAAGCAAGTTGGCACCACCTTCACTTGCATACCAGCTGATTCTACGTTACCCTCCCTCCATTCACAATTTCAAAGACTCGTCCATCCATAAATTGGTTTCTGCGCATATGCTCTTAACTTTCAATTTTACTATATTTTTGTGTGTTAAGTGTTCAGGTATTTCTTATTTTTGTGTTCAGTTCATTGATTTGGTAAAATGAATAGTGTTCAGTCTATTTTAAAAACAAATGTTTCTTCTCTCTCTCTCACTCTCTCTCTCTCTCTCTCTCTCTCTCTCTCTCTCTCTCTTAAAGATAAATGCAAAATTAAGGAACTCGGTAGGCTGAGCCTAGACTAAATACTGACACAGTCAATTTCGCACTGTAGTACATTCTCTGATTCGTCTTTCTTTACCCTGTCGCGCTCATTTCGCATAGAACAAATGTTATTTCACGTTCCTATTTTCACAGCCTCTTCTCTAACTGACTTGAGAAAAGAACACTCCGAATTAATATTTCTTACATGTGTGATATACCAGGTTTTGATCAACTGTTCTGTCACATTTGTTCTCTTTTTCAACTGCTAGATGTCTCTCTTGTACCCCAGTGGGGGTGAGTCAGTAGGGCGTAGAGGCGAGATGGAGTCCTGCGCAATTTACAAAAATTACTATCACAAACTCTTCTAATTATTATTGTGACTTTCTTCTCCGAGTATGAAATTGTTTTGCTCCTGCAGGGTTTCACTTCATCAGAGTCAAAATAATTTCATGCTGCAGAACCAATTAATTATTTTTTGACAGTCATTCAGTAATAACAAGGAGTCCTACTAAACTCCCTTTTTTTTTTTTTTTTTTTTTTTTTTTTTTTTTTTTTTTTTAAATGAAAACATCAGAGAGCCAGTTCTTGTAGACAAATCATAGATACATTATATATGACACCATATGCCTCGTACCGTTTGCCTACATGGAACGAATTACTAACAATTGTTGGCCCAAAAATAGGACGAAACCCCCAGCTTCCGTAAAGTGCATTATTAAAAAGGCTTGCAATAATAACAGATGACAGATCTGCGCCTCTTATTAAGGTTCCTCTTGACAGAAACTTCTAGATGCGAGAGACGGCAGTAGCGAATAGTAAACACTCGCAGACGGATAGATGGACGGAACTTTATCATCATTATCATCTTCAAGGATTAAACCAAGGATGGTTTGTTCCGGTCTCAAATAGGCAAAGATTACAGCTGGTCACTCCAGCGCCTCCTCGGATGTCCCACACTTCTCCGTCCCCTCGGCTTATAGTTCCAGAGTTGTTTGGGGATGCGGCAGTCATCCATTCGGCAAAGATGTTCCCACCAATTCAGCCGATACTGGGCGATCCTGTCGAGTATACTCATAATATTCAGTTCCTACCATATATCTGTGTTTCTTCTATGATCTTGGAGAGTATACCCTGCCAGGTGTCTGAGAAATCTCATTTCAACCGCTTGGATGCGACTGGCCTGACCTTTCGTTAAAGTCCGATTCTCAGACCCATAAAGAAGTGTGGGAAGAGCCATCACTTTCTATAATTATAAGGCGTGTTCCTTTATTTCCTGACTTAAGGGTTCGCCTGATGGTCCCGCACATAAGGTTCAACTTATGCAACTTATTCACAACGTCGTTGCTTGCATTATAACGGAACTTTATAATAACAGGAATAAATTATCAACATAAATAATATATAAAAATTATAACATTTTCTTTGCATAGTAATTAACCTTTTAAAGCACAAACTCCAATAAAATTGCAAAAGTTAAGTTTTAATTTTTATTTTCTTTATCTTTAACTAGTATTAAGTGAGTCTCTTTATATGTTTTTAATTTAAATCTAGTTTGTTTTAAAAGCGTTTGACATCGGTGGCAATCGTAACAGTAATCGATGGCATGTAATTTTGTCTGATTGCAATCGAGAACGCTATCTTATCGTCAGACTCAGTAGTCTCGAGAGAGACACAGCACGAGAGAGAGTCAGATAGCTTGCTACAGAGGAAGGGAGACAGTATGATGGAAGGAGGCTGCAGTGCTGAAGAGGGATTTTATTGCAAATTACCCGAGATTCTAACGTACCTCGTTACTCTCCCTGTTGCCAGTGAGCATTTTAAAAACAAATCAATAGGTTTTCGCTTTACGGTATTTTCAGTGTAAAGTACTTACATTCTGAATGTTATCTTGCTACTGTACACAAATAGTCAATCTTGTGAACCTATTATTTTACACAATATGGTTTTAATCATTGTAATCACGATAATGGTAATATTAATAGAGTCCTTTTCTTTACTTCGACATATTGTTGGGAATTCAAAAAAAGTTGCCAACTGTAGCTATACAGTGTACTAAACTGAGAATAGTTTACATAACTAAGCTATCCTAATCTTATCTACCCAGTACTGTACTACATTTCAGTCATCTATTATTATTCCAGTGGTATCGCAATTACTCATGTTCCAAGTTAAGTCTAACTTTATACGTTCGTACTTCTACAGACTTACGCCAAATAGACAGTACATACACTATTTTGAGTAGGTCTCTATCATATAACATTATTATAAAAAAGAAACCTTACAAAACCAGATAACGAAACCACGATACTTCATCTTCAAATAATATTTTCTCCTCCATTACTCTATTTCAACCACTCCTATCCTTTGGCCCTTTTCTTTATAATATATACTCCAAACTTCAGAACCGCAGACAACTATCGCCTACTATGTTCTTAAGAAAGTCTTAGTTACTATTTTGCCTTCCACAGATACGTAAGTATCTCGGTTGCTCACCTACGGTTACATATTCTGTTATGTTTAGACTGATTTGCGGACGGCATATATATCACTTTTCTTCTCAGTTTCTGAGCATATGATGTGTGTCCTCGTCGTCTTTCGCACATATAACTTCATCAGATACAACGTGTAGAGTATAGAATATATTTCTCCGATCAGGGTTCCCATGTTGTTATATTTTCCTTTAAATAACTTTAGAACTTAAAAACGGTAAATCTTGAAAGGTTTGGGGCAATGCAGCAGCTCTATCTTAGTCCTTCAGTTGTAAAAAATTCTGACAATCCTAGACCTAATCAAATTAATCATGAAAATACTAGATATGTTTGTGATTTATCAGGTGAGTTTTGTATATCTTTGTGACACTCAAGACACCAAGAAACATTATTTATTGGAAAACCGTAATTCCTGTTTTAGAACGTTTCAGATGACTGGAAAAAAAGAATTTGAACTCCATTCTTGTAAATTATTCTATATTTCGATGTTATTGCTCTTTAATAGCGTCATATTTGGAAATGACAAAAACGTGCCCAAGGATATTTGTTAGCAAAGATGAAAAAGACAAAGTGTAACCCAAGTTACTGTGAAAAAAGTAGGTATAGATACACTAACAGCACTAGGAGCTTATTCAATATCTGGACACGCAAGATCTGAACACCTTAGGGGTTCTACCTACCGGATTAGTTTATAGTACAGAGCAGAACACGACGAAAAAAGCTGAGAAAATAATTCCAGTATAAAAAATCGTTATAAAGTCATCTGCACTAAATTATACTACACCGAGGTTTTCTAATTACAAATCACTGCTTACAAAGTAAACATTCATTGTTATTGTTAGGAGTCAGATGTTACATTAAGTCAGAGATTTGTGGAGAGAGCTACAGCAAACAACAGAGTTAATATGGAAGCGTTGGTCGGATGGTCACACACACACACACACACACACACACCCTATTAGCTACGGAAGTACGTACTTAAAACCAGCGGAAATAATAGACCTCTATGCAGTCCTCAGACGTGCTCGCAATATACGTTGGATAATGAAAATGCTGTGCAATTATTATGTGAATTTTAAGTCTTCGTATACTTTAAATCCAAGTGTAGATAACGGTGTTTATTTTGGAAAATAGAACTAAATTGAAAAGAGTGAATGATATTCTCAGTGCAGTACTATACTAAACTGCAGTACTATGGTTATGGTTTATGGAAAACAGCAGCAGATATACGGTGGATCCTAAGTGGGATGGCATAGTTGGAAATCAACTAAAATGTTGCCCAAAAGCAACAACAATGTGTGGCCAACCTGTACTTACTTCTTAATGTTCACACTCGGTACTACGGAACAGAAAAACAACTACTACTACTACTACTACTACTACTACTACTACTACTACTACAAAAAATGCAGTTTATTGTACTTTACAAATCATGTAAATTATAGTGTCCGTGTACAGTGCAAACATTTGTGTGTTTTTCGGAGGGAAGAGAATTGATGTCATGTGCGTGCAGAGGTTTGGTTGTCGTGTCGTTTTCGTGACAGTCTCGTCCAACTGACGTACCTTTGTACTACCAGTCTCCGCTTAGTCACGTAATTAATGTATTTTATTATCGGACACAATCAATTTAATTATTTTTTGCTTCTTCCTTGTCTTTATTTCCGGAGTTTCCGGCATTGTGCCTGTTCCATAATTGAATATTATCGATTCGATATTAAGACTGCCAAACTTCATACGAGAAAATAAGGGAGGCTCTCACTTGGTTCTGAAAAAAGCGGTAGACCTTAGAAGCCCCATTAATACCTCTAACTCTTCCTTTGTCCCCTTGGCATTAGGTTGTAAGCACACAATACATTACCGATATGAAATATGGGAAACTCACGATTACACAGTGAGAAGTACGCCTTAAACTGATTATTTTAAGGCGTGAATCTACAAATAATCGTTTTCCACTTTTTTTATTAAAGCAGAAGTATTTTACTTTTTTAAGTGAAAGTTTTTATGTCGATCCACATTATGTTGCCACTATTAAAATAGACACAATGAAAAATTATAACATAACAGAACCAATGAAAAACATAGCAGCAAGTACAATGTACAAATGAGAAACGAGAAAATGTGAACTGAAAACAAAAGTTTTGGTCGTATATCTTGGTATTGTACTGCCGAATTTACCCTGGTGATGAACCAACTACGTAGAATCTAGTTATTTTAACATTAGCAGTAGATCTAAATTCCATTTTTGTGTGTTTCTTTAAACATGGGATGCATGAGCTTCAGGATTAAATGAAAACGGTGAGACGGTCATGGCTTAAAAGGTATGTCATATGAGAGTTCCGATATTCTTTACATTTACTTTCGGGTTGTCCCTCTTTTTCCTAATCTATGATTAGCCTATATTTCATTTCGTTCGGATTTTCACATCTGTCTACGTTGACATTTTATTACTTCATCATTATACTCTCAAACTTTAGTTTATTGTACTCAAAACTTTACTCCTTTATTTATTTTTCTCATTTTCTTTAAACGTATGTGGTTTTTAAGCCCCTTCAAAAAGTGGCTTCCAACTTGCCGCTTTTAAGTTTCCAAAAAAATTATATTTATCTTGAAGCGGATTACCGACCTACTAACGTAGGTCCGTTGACAGAATAGTTAGCCTATTGTAAACTATTTAGACGTTTTCTTCCAGTTTCTAACTAGGCTTCCTTGTCTTAGACTTTAAAGCTGATTCTTCTGCTCGCAAGGTAGAACTAAATTGCTGGCTGTGTTTACTGGCAAAAATCATAAGACTGTTTTACGCGTTACCTATCCTACTGAATGTAATGATATGCTTAGTGACTAATTTACAAACATGTTTGAGTCTTACCAACATCAAGTAGCCAGACGATACAGATGTTCCAGGTAAGGCGAAGCCAGGACAATTACACGTTCTGTCAAACGTGGTTGGTCATTTACACGAAAGGTTGGTCAAAATTTTGAAACTGAGTAGTCAGTGTTTTTTTTAAGGAATTCTGTATTAGAGATGTTAATAAGCAATTAACCTCAAACTAAATGGTTAATACGTGTACACGCACACACGAACACACAACACACACACACACGGACACACACACGGACACACGGGGAGGTAAAAAACAGATAACAATGAAATATTCTATCGAAAATATGACCAATCTTACACGAAAATAAGTAAGAGATTATTATAATAATATAAATAATTAATATATCGATATAATTATAATTAATTATTATAATATTATTATATTAATTATTATATAATTAATTTAATAATAATAAAAATTATTATTATTATTATACATTCAGTTATCTAATTATTTGACACAACCACATAAAATACAAAGACTAGAAATCTACTGTGAAAGAGCCTGTGGAACATTTAATTTTTACATTATCTGTAAATGAACTGTCAATCATTAACTGAACTGTTCAAGTTTTATTTTTATGTATAATTATACACATAACATATATTATATTATAATAATATAATGATAATAATAATAATAAAAATAATACTATATATAATATATATAAACGTGTCATTTCACTAAACATAATAACCAAATAACAACCCCTTTTTAAACAATAAAAAAGTAGCAAATGTAGTAAGGAAAGTACAAAGCTATAGCCAGAAGTATGATGTCAATTTACCAATAAATTACTGTCAAATGAGTAATATTAAATAGTATAGTTATTAGAATAGGAAGTGAATAAATCCTCCATATAAATAAATACCCAATATTAATGATAAGGTGAGTTGTGTGGTGAAATCAAGGCGACGAAAAGAAAGAAAAATAGTGAGTAATAAGATTAAAGTGCATAACCGAACCAAGGAAATAATACTAACTGATATTACAGAAGTAGTAACAATGTGTAAAATAAATAATAACTAATGTTTGTGTAAAAAACGTGATGGATTTATAATGTGGAAAAACTAAGGCATAATAGGCCTATCCAAGTGGAATAAGTAGAATTAATAGTCCTGTTCTAAATTAAGAAAATACTAGTTAAGTAATAGTTATAGTTATCTGTTCGTGGTAAAAAGAATAGTATTATGTTTTGGAAATGATTAAGAATCATTAAATATTACATGTTAGTTTGTTGTAGTTATGTTTAAAATAGTTCTGTTCCATGAAACTCATGAAAATGATATAATAACTGTATAAAGAAAGTCAGGGGATCTAGGCCTAATGAGCCTAGAGTGAAAAAGCAGTTGTAAAAATTAATATAATAGCAATAGTAAGTAAGAACAAAATGTAGGTAATACTATTAAAATTGATAATATAAGTTTAAGGACACCTTAAGTTTAAGGTATATCAAAAGAACCAGTTATAAAATAAGTAATATAAAAACAAAATTGTTAAAATCATAAATCAGTGAACCGGACTAGTCATGTTTGGTTTCTAATTAAATTATAAGAGAAATGCAATGCAATAATGTTATTATCTTACGAATTCAAAGTAGTATCAGAAAGTTATGCTAATTTAAAAAAAATATCTGTTAATTTTGTAAAATTTTATTAGTAAAATCTAACAATGTAAACAATATTTTCAACCAATGAGAGCATAAGGCTGGTTACCTTGACAACCAGGCACTAACAGAAAAAACCGTTAGTCCATTCTTAGATTCAGAGAAGAGCAGATCAAAAATTATATGCAGCTCAATATTATAATTTAAAGGTAATAAATCAAATAGAAATAAAACTGCAATAAACACTAATGAGATGTTGAATAAGAATTGTATGACAAAAAGAAATTCAATAACCAGAATTATTTAAAATCAAAGGAAAAAATCTACTTAAGAAATTATAAAAGAAAACGAACTCAGAGAGACAAATCAGATGTAAAGGAATGTGATGAGTATAAATTAGCAACTAAAATGCAAAACGACTAATCTACACAGTGACACTTTTTTCACTCATTAATAAACTTTATATAAACACTCACTTAAGGAATAAACTAGGAACAATCAGTTAATATCTTTATTCACTTTTTAATTTATGGTTATCAAATTATTGAACATTGGGATTTTCTTTTAAAACGAACTCATAACCTAGTCACCAACCAGCTTCAACACTTGTAATATAACCTAAGAATTAATTTATAAAGAACTGTATAATATTTAAGTTTGTTTTATGTGAAGTTTTGTACTTTCAAAAGACCTCTTGTTCATTTTTTTTCTGTAATCACAAGAACCCAACTGTTTAAAATAATTAAAGTAAAAAGTAGCAGGTTAACAAGCCTACCCTGGACTTTGAAGAGTTGCCAACCGCTGAGCAAATAAAAAACGGAATTTGGAGCAAAAATATATGTAATTTAAATATTTCATTTTGTGTTTAAAAAAGAAATTAATTAAAAAAAACACTCGAGAACAATACCGTATTGCCTATTATTAATTGTATCTTAACTTATGTTATTATTACTAACAATTTATTCATCCAAATAGCCAAGGTGGAAATTTTTTTTACCAAAAATAGAGGTTGGTAACCCCTAGTTTTTGGAACGAAAATTCAAATTGACAAACAGACCAAGGTGAGTCGCATTAAAGTGAAATAAGAAGATTCCTTTTAATTGTTTTGGGGAAAATAAAACAATTTGGCGCCTTAAATCGGGAAAATAACAACAAATAACATCAGCGAATTAAAGTAAGGTAATAGATTGGCAAAGCAAGGTAAGGCTTACACGGGTACGACATAGCAGGAGTGTAACAAATTGGCACATATCAGTGTGGCTTTCAAACAATACTAAGTGAGACGTTACAGAATTGACGCCAACAACTTGGGGCTTAAATAAACACACAGAGTCGATATTAGACGTTATAATATATACATTTACTTATTTGTATATAGATAGTTATACATTCGTTATAACGTTACAATGAAGGCTAGTTATTTATATTATATAAATAACTACTATATTATATACAACTGGGTATGAGATTTGTTTGCTCGTCGTCTTTGGTCGTAACTCTTAACATCGTCTTTCCGTTGACAACCACATATTACTGATACTATTTTTAACACTAATCAGTTGATCAGTAAAGTGTGATTGTAACCAATTTTAATTACCTATGAATCATCTTGTGATTATAGTAGGGATACAATAAACAAATCAGGTAAAACAGCCATAAACGTTGATAATAGACAATTAAATAATATATCAAACCACCATAGGCTGGATGAAGTTTTCCAAAAATAAAACACTGTTTATATGGTAATGAATCCTATGTGCAGAACAAATGGCTCAAAAAGTGTACAGGCTTCAGATATTAACTATCTTTGCTTGGTAGACGATTGAAAGATTAAGTTTCCACCAATACGGTATCTTTCATTTATAAGCGACTAATTGCAGCTTTTATAGAAACTGTTGCTATGCAATACCATAATTGTATATATATTTAAGTCGTTTTGGGGAGGGGTTCTATTGAACTGCGTGAGCGTCTCGTAGTATATTGACTGAAAGGAATCTATCCTACCGTATCATCAAAGCTATCTACTTAGATAAGCTGTTGGCTATTAAAAAAAAATTATTTCAGTTTTCACAGTTAGTCTCTATTTCCATTACGTTTTTGTTTTACACTATATAAAAACGAGTTTAACATGTTATATCGTGATGTCATAATGCCCTAATTCATTATTATAACTTGAAAGTACGCTTAACGAAACAGAGAGTAAATGAGTGCTTCAGAAATCATTTTCACACGCCTTTCCTTCCGTGTGAAAACATCAGCTTTTCCACAATTCCAGCAGTTTGTCTTTAAATACAACCCAAGGGATTTCTTTTTTTTCTTAACTCAACATAAAACAAAGTAAATGGTTTCTCTCTCTTTTGTGTCCATTTTTTTTTTTTTTTTACTTAAACACAACACCTAGGGCTGAACACATTAAATACAATTGGTTTTGTATACGTTTGAGTGAATAAAGGAAAAACAGGAGCAATGAAAAAAATAATCTCTTCCTCAGGGGGTTCTTAGCGCTCTGCCCGGTTTCAGAGCTTGTTGCTTTCATCAAATACAAACGACAAAAGAATATTCTATTAGTTTGATCCTTTTACAATGGTTCAGCAACGATAGCGAAAAAAGGGAAGCATAAAACCCTTCGAAGTGGACGGACAGAAGCGACGACTCACGTAAGTAGCAAAGGACAACAGTGAAACCGGAGGGGTGGTTTGGCGCTGAGAGGTAGTTTCCGGCGGAATTCTCGATACATTGTTTCAAAAGTAACATAAACACTTTTATTTCCTTCGACTCGTTCGTCCCGTTTGCTTCTGGCTCTTGAATTATACAAACATTTCCATCCATTTGACAACAAGATAGAGAATATTTGAATTCTTGTTCCTACTCCCCTGTTTAAGCTGACTTACCCTTCTTCTGACTTTAGCTGCAAGCAGCAAAACTACAGTACGCCGTCTTTTATATATTTCTATTTTGAAGTAAGTTTACTTCTATAGATTGTGAACAGAATATTGTTTTCTCTGTGAACTTTCATTTTATATATTTCGTAATGTACGGATTAATATTTGTTTGTTTGCGACATGTAAACAGTATTTCATGGTACGTATTTGGTTTGCGGTTTGTTATACACTATAAGTTATCGATAATATTTGTTAATAAATGAGAAAGTAATAATGCTGTATTAAAAGTAGATTAAATGACTATAGGCCTATTTAGTTTTCTGTAAAAAGCTAAGACGTAAAACTACTGTTTGTACAACGTTTGATGTAAAATAAGTTTTAATGAAATTGCATGATAGTATATAAGTTTGTGTGTTATCAATACATACCATCAATTCAGAGATAAACGTTGTCGTTTACGCTTACTACAACCAAACAAGTTTCAGCTGTATGAAAAAAAAACTCAAGTAAGACATAGATGACGATGTCTGCTTTACTCACATCAGTGTATATGGATTTAAATATAGGCTTCAGACTGCGAAAACTCTGATAATGAACTATCGCTTTCTACATGTTTTCTTGATTAATTGTTTTATGTTTGATTGCTTCAACGTGTCTTATAATGTTTTTTACTGAACACAAGAATCTTATCTTACCTAGATAAATGCTTCTATCGTTTACATTTTCTATACATTCACCACACACGACCTAAGGCCTAATTATTGAAATATGAACACTTAACTAAAAATGAACTTTTTCATGTGAAAACTTACTGTTTTATTGGACGCGTTTCGGCTTACGTATCCGCCTTCTTCAGCTTTGGTAACAGACTGCCAGCATTTTGTAACGGTTGTGTGGAAGGTGAAGTGGGGGTGGTGTGTGGAGGAAGGGGATTGGCGCGGGGATTCAACTTACTGTTTGTTTTCTGTATAATTGTGTCAAAAAGTGTATGTGATTTATATTGTAATTGATCGTTGAGTATGTTGTTTGGTTGTGTTGTGTGGTGTTTATATATTTCGTATTGTTCAGTTGTGTTGAGTTTTCGACCTTTGGGTATGTAATGTAAAATTTCAAGATTAGTGTCTATGTTGGTGTAACTGTGGTTTTCTTGTGTATGTGTGTGGCAAATGCGGAGTGTATATTGTTGTTGGTTAAAGCTTTTAAGTGTTTGTATGGTTTCTTTGATGGGGACATTAGTGTATACATTGGTTATAAGTTATCAAAAGATGCCAGAGTTGAGTTATGTGGGATGTGTATGTGTTCAGTTTTCCTGACTAGGTCAATGTTGTTTTTGATGGATGTGTTGTTACTGAGTTTAATGTTTTCTCTGATTATTTTGTCTAGTTGTTTTGCGATTTTGTGGGAGGGGGCCTGTGTGTTGTTTATTAATGGTCTGATTGGAATGTTAGGTTTATGTGTTTTTGGTAATACATTTAGTTTAGGGGGTTAGGTTTTATTTGTTTAAGGTATTTGGCGTTTTCTGGTTTGATTATATGTTTTGTGTTGTTTATAACACTGTTTATACACTAATGTCCCCATCAAAGAAACCATACAAACACTAGAACAACTACTCAGACAAAACAACACACCTGAAACACACATACAAGAAATCATCACACTTACCAAAATAATAACTGAACAAAATTACTTTACATACAATAACAAAATATACACACAAACAGAAGGACTCCCGATGGGATCCCCCATATCAGGAATACTAGCAGAAATATATATACACAACATTGAACAGAACCACATAATAAACAACAACAAATACACTAACAAAATTATATACTGGCACAGGTATGTAGATGATATATTACTCGTATTCAAAGGCAACACAAGACAAGTTGAAAACGTCCACAAATACATAAACACTATACACCACAAATTAAAATTTACTGGAAACTGAACAAAACAATAGTATAAATTTTCTAGACCTCACAATTAACAAAACTAACAATACACACACGTACAAAATATACAGGAAACCAACCACAACCGACATGGTTATACACAACACATCAAACCACCCAACACAACATAAACATGCGGCCTTCAACCATATGCTCCATAGACTAACTAAAATACCCTTAAATAAACAAGATTACACTTACGAACTCAACACAATAAAATACATAGCAATCAAAAACGGTTATAACCCCAATTTAATAAACATACTACACAAACGCATAAAAAACAAAAACAACAAAACACTAAATACCATCAACACACAACACAATAAATACATATCACTCACATACCACAACTCATACACACACAAAATCGCCAATACATTCAGAAAACACAAATACAAAATAGCATTCAGAACAACCAATACTATCAAAAAACACATCAGTAATACAAACACAGACATAGACAAATATAACAAAACAGGTGTTTACAAATTAAATTGTAATGACTGCAATAGTTTCTACATAGGCCAGACGGGAAGATCTTTTTCATCCCGTTATTCTGAACACTTAAAAGCTTTAACCAACAACAATATACACTCCGCATTTGCCACACACATACACACAGAAAACCACAGTTACACCAACATAGACACTAATCTTGAAATTTTACATTACATACCCAAAGGTCGAAAACTCAACACAACTGAACAATACGAAATATATAAACACCACACAACACAACCAAACAACATACTCAACGATCAATTACAATATAAATCACATACACTTTTTGACACAATTATACAGAAAACAAACAGTAAGTTGAATCCCCGCGCCAATCCCCTTCCTCCACACACCACCCCCACTTCACCTTCCACACAACCGTTACAAAATGCTGGCAGTCTGTTACCAAAGCTGAAGAAGGCGGATACGTAAGCCGAAACGCGTCCAATAAAACAGTAAGTTTTCACATGAAAAAGTTCATTTTTAGTTAAGTGTTAGTGCTGTGAAAGAAGAGATGAATAATCAAGACAACTGAAATATGAAATATAGTATGTTCTAACCTCAACTACGGTGACTTTACATAACGTTCAAAAGTGAAATAAAAATGCTGTTTAAATGTAATGACACAAAATTCATTACAAACTTCTAACTAAACCTTAATTAACTTAGTTTAACATATTCAATCCACGCAGCTTTTAAAAAATGCAGCTCATAATTGTTTAAAATTTTTAATTTTGATAGTCTCGGACTTATTTCTTGTCGAAGTTACTATTGATTGATACCAGTATTGGGATAACCACGTTATTAATAGGGCTAAAACCTGCTCGATTAGTATGAAAACGGTTGTTATATAATGGAGCAAAGAGTATGGTATTATAACATCGCACTGGAAAACTCCTGTGTAAACCACAAATGGCTAAAGGTGCCGTAGATGTCAACGAATGCCATTGTCTAATGCCGTTGAAGAGTCGGTAAGAGTATAGAATTCCACTTTGCATTCTTGAACCTAGTTAACTGTACGTAAGAAAAACAACGAGAAAGAAAAGAAAATATAAAGGTGAATCAAAGAAGAAGTAAATAACTCTGTTAATTTTTGTGTTCTTAGAGAAACATTATATTATAGGCTATTTATGTTTAAATATTCTCGTTAAATTCATATTCATGACATACTTTATCACGGACGTACAAATATTCTTTACCAGTTTGCCAATGTAGGGTGCCTAAGAAAAGTTCTACCTGGCAAAGGAAAAAGCTTCAGTCAACTTAAAAAGTAAGCATTTAAGTTACCACTAACGTTTTAATCCATAGAAGCTATTTTCTATTCTTTCGTGCAAAGCTCCCGCAGTATAAATAATGTTAATTATATCGTGATTATCTCTTTCCTCAGGGCTTCTTTTGATACGTTAACTACATTAGTATTTCACTTTTAATGATTGGGTTTTTATGTATAGTCCCTTATTAGCGATATACTAATTCTGTGCTGACATTTTCTACTACAACATTTTTAGCATTCCATATCTGACAACAGTGAATGACGATCTTTCCTAACACACGTTTGTGATCCGAACATATATCATTAATCTTAAAATTACTACATAAGTTATGAAATTTTATTCCTGTAGCCTGAAGAATTGAAAAGTAGGATATAAATTAAAATAGCAAAGGATATCGTGACTGACACTGCTAATGCCTCCGCCGTCATTATCCGTTAACTTCTCTCCAGAACAACCATTGATCTATTTTAAGTTAACAACCGATTCCCATCTTGAAAGGCTCATCTTCCTGGTTTCTTCAATTAGCATCTACAACCGCTGGGAATATTCGTCGTCTTCCTAAACATCTAGCATATACTGTTACCTTCTATTTTATTTTAATAACGCAAGGTTTATTAAAACATGTTAATAAAAAAGTATTTACAAACTGTAATAAACTATTATATTTAAAGTGTTATTACGTAAATTTGTGTACATAATTATAAAAATAAGAAACTTCTATAGGCGATATTAAAATTACCTACTTGAAAATAGTTATCATTATAATTATATTATTATATTTGCAAAAAATATGAGTTCCAATTAACATTACGGTTAGGTGTGTATACGTGCGCGCGCGGATATGCCTTTGTGTTTATGTTATTTTCAAAAACGTGAGCTAGCAAACCAGAGGCAAAATCCGTAGGACTCCATTTAATGAAGTGGCTCCTTTTAGTTTCTCACTTTTCAGGTGACTATACCAGAGTGTGCATTGTTTTTTTTTTTTTTTTAATAACAACACAAGAAAAGTATAGTCTCGTTCCTGTTCATGGTACGTACGATATCAAAAAACAGTTAAAATGCATCAAACAAAATTTAAGAATATATATTCCTAACACGTGGTGTAATTCGTGTAGAGTGGGTGGGGTTGGGCGGTGCACATCTTCCGTTTCACAGCCAGTTAATCCGTTCTCCGATCACTATCTGTGTGACAAGCTGACACGCCTGCATCTCATCTGCTGGTGTCATCTTAAACAAACCAATCCGATTGCGGCTGAGTGCTCTGTAACCTCACACCACGCGAACCTCCTCTGCGTTACCCCGTTTGGGATATTACACCCCTTAGGGTCATGTGTACTGGATACATATTAGAATGTGTAAGCAGTATTACGCACTATATTAGGCTATACACTAAATAAGAACTTTTATCAAACCAACCGCGTTTACGTATATTTATACTTATGTGTAGACTGTTAATATTTTTATATACAGAAATAATAATCATATAATAATAATAATAATAATGTGTGAGTGCGTGTGTATAATTTTTCTTTGTAGTAATCCTTTAAATTTCATGTAATAATTGCATATGTAATTGTACAGACAAAGTACTAAAACTCGGACAGCATCACAGATTATTGTTATTCATGACGACGACGACGACGATGAATATGATGATGATGATGAAGACTCAGAATTATATTAATAATTTCTATAGTAACCCTCTTATAATCACACTATGGTTGCGAAACGCGGGTAAGGTGCCAAAATTAAAACAACACAATTGTAGAAGTTATTATTATTATTATTATTATTATTATTATTATTATTATTATTATTATTATTACTATATTGTTTACAAAAACACATACACACACAAATATGCATGTGTATGTGTGTGGGCGTGTGTTGCGAAATGACAGGATATATCTGTATATAAATTTGCAAAAGGAAGTTGAGTGAGTGAATAACTCGTTCATTGGCAATAAAATTTGTACATACAAATATTTTTATCTTTCCCTGTACGAAATTTAAATAATTAAAGATCTCTTGCAATTTCAATTGAATTTTTTAAACAAGCTCTTTGATTATCTAAACATTAAATCCATAACGATTCCTTTAATATAATTTACTTGATTAAAAATATAACAGATTGAATTTTCTTTACGGACATACTGCTGAAATAAAATTATCAAAATAAAAGCACATGTTATTTATTGAATTTATATCTCTAATATTAATTTAATTAAAACTATAGTCTTTGAATTAACTTATGTGCTTAGAGACTTTAAAAATAATTACGATATCTTTAACTATCTTAATTTTTTAAGATACAAAAAATTAACTATCTTAATTTTTTACAGAATATAAATTAAAATAATTTTTTTCCATTTTCTCTGTGTCAGTGGGTAAAAATGATGACTAACTCATTTACCATTTCACCACGATTTCAACATGCTGTCCTCTGTTTTCCTGTTCCTTATTCTCATTTCTTTCTCTCAAAGTGATACTGGCACGTCACAAGTCGATGTTGTCTGTCTTCTCGGTCAGTCTAGGCAGCAACTGTCAAATAACTTTACTTGCTGGTCCGACTAAACTTAGTACAGTTGCTTGATGCGTTAACGATATATAGTGTAACGCAACATAGTTGAGGTTCCCCAACGTTACATAAAAGACTGAATGAAATATGGTCAAAGACCATACCCTGACTTAAGGTTGTTCAATAGTTCATATGTTTGAGAAGGACCTCAAGTAAAAAGGAGGCAATGACTAATATTAAATGTAAAAGAGCCAGACCAATGAATGATTGGATGTAATGAAATGTTTGTTTTGTACTGTGACATGTTAAGGTCTACAGAATATTTATATTGTATGTTGAATGTGTTAAAAATGAAATGATGTTGTTTGATAATAATACTTACTCAATAATTATGTTTATATTTTATATTAGATTTGTTTTTATACAGCACAGTATAGTTACCAATGTTAGGCACTGTACTAAGTTGTCAGTATTGTATAAAATTGAAAGATACTGTTGTTCTAATTAATGTTTATAAACTGGATCAGGAGTGTGACCAGTGTTTCAAGTCTAACAAGTAGTTCTGACAATTATGTCATAAATTAATAAAGGGTTCCAGAACCAATTGATTAATGTAAAAACAACTAACCACCAGTAAATTAAAATTCATGTAATTAACTATGTAATCAATAATTAATTGTACAGTAGGTCAGGTAAAAAGAAAATTAAGTTAAAAACCAAATAATGTTATAATGGTTGTAAATGAATCTATAGGCCTAAATTCCATAGAATTCTATATATATTTCCATATTAGTGAAAGGAAATTAATACCTTTTTAGTAAACCCAGTCCAACGAAACTCTAGTAAAACATTTACTGTTTAATAAGGAAGATTAGGGGAGAATTTTATGTGATTCAATATTAATCCAAGCATGGAGTATTTTATTGGAAAGGAGTAGTAATATTCTATAATGCCGGCTCAAGGATATATAGAAAACATGGTTGTTAAGGCAACTGATTTTTAGTAAGTTGTTGATTTTGGATAGATGGTACTGATTGTTACAAGCTATTAGGTTGAGATGAACCGATATATTTAAAATATATGAATAAATATAAAGAAAAATATATATCCAAATTGAAAAAGCATTTTTGCAAAACAATTATACTGGAATGTCAATGAATCATACAAATTAAATAACCCTCTAAATTATCAATGAATACAATAAAAAAGAACTGGAAAAGGATAAATAAAAGGATATATAGAAAACATGGTTGTTAAGGCAACTGATTTTTAGTAAGTTGTTGATTTTGGATAGATGGTACTGATTGTTACAAGCTATTAGGTTGAGATGAACCGATATATTTAAAATATATGAATAAATATAAAGAAAAATATATATCCAAATTGAAAAAGCATTTTTGCAAAACAATTATACTGGAATGTCAATGAATCATACAAATTAAATAACCCTCTAAATTATCAATGAATACAATAAAAAAGAACTGAAAGCGTCTCACCTCATTCACTAAATAATTCCGCTGAATTTGGTATCAAACCAATTCATGCTATAAATTGAAGACCAATAAAGAGTTGAAGCCTGAATTAACGGAAATATTTGGAAATACAGAAGATTCGATTGACGAAATAACCTTCATTGACAGCGTAAGCTGAGATCCTGATTCCAGTTCGTTGTGACCAAGAATTGTGAAGACGCAAAAGAAGAATCGAAGCACAAGAGTTCCTGTGGGGTTATCATCATCCATTCATTGAAGACCAGAGCAGTTTTACTGGGTGAAGACGATATAAACTGCATTTTGACCGTTGTTGACAAACATTCACCGCCTAATGAAGCTTTCGCCGCTTGGGTAAAAAAACAAATTATTTTCATATCATTGTATTTTAAGTAAATAATTTTATTCTTTTTGTAAATTGAACAACCTTAATTATGCGTTTTACCTGGCCTTACTAATGGTTCAAAGAACTACACGAACCCTGGTATAAGAATTATTTGTCATTATTTTCAAAGTATATATGTTTTTTTTAGAGTTCGAATAATTAAGAATCGATATATGTTGGGATAGTCGATTGGATCGTCTTATTGTTTGTCTGAGACAACGTAACTTGTTAAATACCAGAGAAAAATAAATAAAGTACATTTGTTGTATTAGATAACGTTTTAATCATTGCAGAGAAAATACTATATGTAGTTGGTGTAATAATTTATTAACAGATTGATACAAAAACTCCGAGTAACTCACCTATAAGTATACTTATTTCTAATAACAGCGCTCCAAGTTTGCAGCTGGTGAGACGGGAGATTGCTGAACTAACGGGTTTTGCCATACTAAATTTGAATGAAATTTTTATCGTTGAGGGACTAGGGTTGAGACAAAAACCACTTACATTCAGTAAATACTCCATATATATTGCTCATATTAAACAACCACTGAGAATTAAATTAAGTCTACAGAATACTACCATTATAAATTCAGGAATATAATTCTAAGTTGGTGGACTTAATAATCTGTGTTCTGAGGGTTTCACTGGTCACAACCGCAAGGTATATTAGTTAATAACATATTAATTAAACCAGGTAACAGCACTTTAATTGTTACGAATCGCCACCTACAACGTATTACTTGGCGTTTGTTACACCGGAGTATCTTATTACTAATTACACTCATAGACAAGATTTCTTTATAATTTGACGTCTCCAGCTGGTATCATACATTATAACATACGTCCTCACATAATTAACAAGCAGTTCGTTACTAAATTGATTACAACAGTGGGGTTTTCAAACGTCCTCATAGGTGATCTTTATTTCTTTCTTTACAAATTGACGCTCACAACGTGAGGCATCATCGTCGCATCTTAACACACACATAATTAGTCTCTTTACAAATTGGCGCATAACAACGTGGAACTTATTTAAACACGTACTCAACACATCCTATATATTTCCTTTCTTTACAAATTGGCGCTCAACGAGTGGGCTTTAGTTAAGTAAAAAATCATATTATTTGTTACTTAACTTGAGCAGGCAACCATTAGAGGCACAGGAATGCAGAAGACCAGAGGCAGATCGAAGAAGAGGGCAGAAGAGAAGGAGAAGGAAGAAGGTGGACAGGAACAAGAAATAGAATTAGTCACGGACAGTGAAATGGATCAACAGACAGGTGATACAGAAGAAATCGAAATAGTTAGGGATACGGAAACGGAAATAGTGGAAGAGGATGCCCAAGGGGACCAACCAGAAAAAGCGGAAGCCAGAGGAGGATTAAATTGGGAAAAATTAATGGAATTAATGAGTAGTATGAAGGAGGATAATAAACAAACTAATGAGAGTTTAAGACAAACTAACGAAAAATTTAAGGAAACTAATGAAAAAATAGACAGTATCAAAGAAGATTCCAGGAAACAGAAGGAAGAATTAAATAAAAAATTTGAAGAAAACTCAGAAAAGCTAGAAAATAAAATAGACAGTATCAAAGAAGATAATAGACAAACTAATGAAAAAATAGACAGTATTAAGGAAAGTACTAGTGAACTTTTAAGGCAAACCATAAATGAAAATAATGAACGATTGAAGGCCGATTTTAGACAAATCAATGAAAAGATAGACAGTATAAATGAAAATTCAGAAAAGCTGGAAAATAAAATAGACAGTATTAATGAGAACTCAAGAAAACAAAACGAAATTTTGAGCGAAAATTTAATCAAGCAAATGAATAAAAGGTTTGACAGGAATGATGAGAGTTTGAGGCAGATTCTGGAGAATACCAAACGAATGGATGAGAAAATTGAAAACCATAATAAGGAGTTGCGGCAAATCATCAATGAACAAGGCCTAGCATTGAGGGAAGTCATCAATGGAAGTATTATAATTGTCAATGAAACACGGAGCAAAGGAGTTGATAGCTATGAAGTGGAGGTAAGACAGCAAATAAATGAAATTAAGGTGGATCTGGAAAAGACAGATGAACCCATCATGCAACTCAGAGTAGAAGTAGAGACCAAAATTACTCAAATAGGAAACATACAAGCGAAGACCCAAGAAAAATTTGACAAGATACCAATTGATAGAACCGGAAGTATAGAACGAGTTCATGATGAAATGAAGATAGTGAGAATAAGACAAATGTGTAAAAGGAAATTAATAGATACACGGAAAGAATTGGAAATGATTAAAGGGGGATTAGTCAAACTGCATAATAGACCAATTACGGAAAACAGAGAAGTAAGGCAAGTGAGAAACTTTAAACGAAACACACTTGAATTCCCAGATGGACTAGAAGGACCAAAAAGGCCAAAACTAACTAAGGAGCATGGAGGACTTATAGAATTTATGTATGAACCATCAGAACAATTAAGAGACAGTACAGAAGAATCAGTTCAAAGGACAATGATGAGCTTGACTATAAATGACAATTTTATAGTGACAAGAGGCAAGAACTGTACAATAATGAGATATGTCACAAGGACAGAAATAACTCTATACACTAGAGAAACCCGAACAACCAGTATAGAGGAAATAATGGACCACGGTTAAACAGATTCCAAACAGAAAATAATGAAAAGGGACGGATTTTATGGATACAGGACCAAGCAACCCATTGTAAATAAAAACCCAAAATTCTAAAGAAACTGTAAGAACAACTTACTCAATAATTATTCAGAAACAGTATGATTTAAAATAAAGAGAATAAATACCCCAAAATTCAAAAAATGAAGTAAGCTCAACTTACAAACAAGTATCTAAGAAAACAATTTATGAGTTATATAAGAAAGAGAATTTTGAAGATAAAAAGAACAACCAAAGTCGAAAAATAAGTAAGAACACCTTACTATACAATTTAGAAGAAATTGCTTTAAACTGGTATGAAAGAAGAAAAAAATTTTACACTAATTCAACCTAATAAAAATCATCAAAACCAGAAGACGAAATGAGTTTATCTAATGTAACATAATAGTGAGAAATGTAATTTCGAATCTAAAAGAAATAATAATGATTGTGCCAGAAGAATATAGCTACATAATGTAATGTATAGTACTGACCAAAATCTCATAACCAGCTGTATTGATCACAAAGGAATATGAGCCAATGAAGATAAGAGAATGAAGAAGCCAAAATGGAACCATCGAAAGGATCACAAGAAAAGAAAAAAACAAATGGTTAAGAATTATCCGTAAACAAAACCCAATTAATAAATGTCAATAAAATAGCCAAGTATTGGAGAGAAAAAGTGTATAATAGAAGGAAGAATTAATATGAAGAAATAATATGATCTGAGTTAAAGTACAGTGAATAATCCCTAGAATATGATTATTATTTATTATTTTATTGAAGGTCACATGATGACTACCTTACGAGGTTTATTAATGAAGATTGACTGTAGAATATTCCAGCAATCATTTAACTGGGCAGAGATGATGTTCCTCTGATCCCAGAAAGTATGTAACGGACGACGGTAATTGGTTAGCCGATAGAGCACCACCGATTCGATTCCAGTTATAATGTTAGGGAGGTTTAGGAAAATTAAATATTAGAGGGAAAACTCACAAATAAATATAGAGAATTAAATAAAACCAGATCCAAAATGTATAATTAATGAAGAATGTCACAAGAATGATTATAGAAATAAGATTTAAACTTGGGAAATAATTGACTTTAAGAAGGAACGAAGAAATGATAATAAAATAATGAATAATTGGGAAATATAAAAGTACTATAAATAGGAAACCAATTGGCCAGATACAAATTAGAAGTTTATTTCTTGCTAAACTTTGTTTATACCAAAATAAACTTATTTCGAAGGGGGGGGTGTTATGTAACGCAACATAGTTGAGGTTCCCCAACGTTACATAAAAGACTGAATGAAATATGGTCAAAGACCATACCCTGACTTAAGGTTGTTCAATAGTTCATATGTTTGAGAAGGACCTCAAGTAAAAAGGAGGCAATGACTAATATTAAATGTAAAAGAGCCAGACCAATGAATGATTGGATGTAATGAAATGTTTGTTTTGTACTGTGACATGTTAAGGTCTACAGAATATTTATATTGTATGTTGAATGTGTTAAAAATGAAATGATGTTGTTTGATAATAATACTTACTCAATAATTATGTTTATATTTTATATTAGATTTGTTTTTATACAGCACAGTATAGTTACCAATGTTAGGCACTGTACTAAGTTGTCAGTATTGTATAAAATTGAAAGATACTGTTGTTCTAATTAATGTTTATAAACTGGATCAGGAGTGTGACCAGTGTTTCAAGTCTAACAAGTAGTTCTGACAATTATGTCATAAATTAATAAAGGGTTCCAGAACCAATTGATTAATGTAAAAACAACTAACCACCAGTAAATTAAAATTCATGTAATTAACTATGTAATCAATAATTAATTGTACAGTAGGTCAGGTAAAAAGAAAATTAAGTTAAAAACCAAATAATGTTATAATGGTTGTAAATGAATCTATAGGCCTAAATTCCATATTAGTGAAAGGAAATTAATACCTTTTTAGTAAACCCAGTCCAACGAAACTCTAGTAAAACATTTACTGTTTAATAAGGAAGATTAGGGGAGAATTTTATGTGATTCAATATTAATCCAAGCATGGAGTATTTTATTGGAAAGGAGTAGTAATATTCTATAATGCCGGCTCAAGGATATATAGAAAACATGGTTGTTAAGGCAACTGATTTTTAGTAAGTTGTTGATTTTGGATAGATGGTACTGATTGTTACAAGCTATTAGGTTGAGATGAACCGATATATTTAAAATATATGAATAAATATAAAGAAAATATATATCCAAATTGAAAAAGCATTTTTGCAAAACAATTATACTGGAATGTCAATGAATCATACAAATTAAATAACCCTCTAAATTATCAATGAATACAATAAAAAAGAACTGAAAGCGTCTCACCTCATTCACTAAATAATTCCGCTGAATTTGGTATCAAACCAATTCATGCTATAAATTGAAGACCAATAAAGAGTTGAAGCCTGAATTAACGGAAATATTTGGAAATACAGAAGATTCGATTGACGAAATAACCTTCATTGACAGCGTAAGCTGAGATCCTGATTCCAGTTCGTTGTGACCAAGA
The DNA here is from genome assembly GCA_034769895.1 of Magicicada septendecula. NCBI lineage: Eukaryota > Metazoa > Arthropoda > Insecta > Hemiptera > Cicadidae > Magicicada > Magicicada septendecula. The sequence goes on along the minus strand of CM068368.1, from coordinate 387,815,545 downwards.
ATTGTGAAGACGCAAAAGAAGAATCGAAGCACAAGAGTTCCTGTGGGGTTATCATCATCCATTCATTGAAGACCAGAGCAGTTTTACTGGGTGAAGACGATATAAACTGCATTTTGACCGTTGTTGACAAACATTCACCGCCTAATGAAGCTTTCGCCGCTTGGGTAAAAAAACAAATTATTTTCATATCATTGTATTTTAAGTAAATAATTTTATTCTTTTTGTAAATTGAACAACCTTAATTATGCGTTTTACCTGGCCTTACTAATGGTTCAAAGAACTACACGAACCCTGGTATAAGAATTATTTGTCATTATTTTCAAAGTATATATGTTTTTTTTAGAGTTCGAATAATTAAGAATCGATATATGTTGGGATAGTCGATTGGATCGTCTTATTGTTTGTCTGAGACAACGTAACTTGTTAAATACCAGAGAAAAATAAATGAAGTACATTTGTTGTATTAGATAACGTTTTAATCATTGCAGGGAAAATACTATATGTAGTTGGTGTAATAATTTATTAACAGATTGATACAAAAACTCCGAGTAACTAACCTATAAGTATACTTATTTCTAATAACAGCGCTCCAAGTTTGCAGCTGGTGAGACGGGAGATTGCTGAACTAACGGGTTTTGCCATACTAAATTTGATTGAAATTTTTATCGTTGAGGGACTAGGGTTGAGACAAAAACCACTTACATTCAGTAAATACTCCATATATATTGCTCATATTAAACAACCACTGAGAATTAAATTAAGTCTACAGAATACTACCATTATAAATTCAGGAATATAATTCTAAGTTGGTGGACTTAATAATCTGTGTTCTGAGGGTTTCACTGGTCACAACCGCAAGGTATATTAGTTAATAACATATTAATTAAACCAGGTAACAGCACTTTAATTGTTACGAACCGCCACCTACAACGTATTACTTGGCGTTTGTTACACCGGAGTATCTTATAACTAATTACACTCATAGACAAGATTTCTTTATAATTTGACGTCTCCAGCTGGTATCATACATTATAACATACGTCCTCACATAATTAACAAGCAGTTCGTTACTAAATTGATTACAACAGTGGGGTTTTCAAACGTCCTCATAGGTGATCTTTATTTCTTTCTTTACAAATTGACGCTCACAACGTGAGGCATCATCCTCGCATCTTAACACACACATAATTAGTCTCTTTACAAATTGGCGCATAACAACGTGGAACTTATTTAAACACGTACTCAACACATCCTATATATTTCCTTTCTTTACAATAGTTATGAACTGTCGTGTTCTGAGTCTGTTAAGAATTGCTGTTACAGAAATTAAGTAATTACAATACTGCTGCATACACTTAGTAAAGTCATATCTGCACTGCAGAAGAGTTGTTTCTAGAATATGACTGCCATATAGCCTAAACAACTGTGTATTTACTCGAAACCTGATATCTGACAACGTGTATTTATGCATCTGCATGTGTTGAAAATGTGCTACGTATTTCCGTTCTCGGTAGGCCTATGCATCCGCTGAAATCAATTATTAAAATTAATTTATTTATTGAATTAACTTAATTAAATTAATTATCCATAATCTTATAGCCATTCCGTACACTATTACGATAACTGAATAGTATTTCCATGATTAGTAATGTTATCAACACTAGCTTGTAATGATACGCGTTCACAATACATTTTCACACTTTTTCACTAGTAATTTACACTTCATATACTGAACCCTACATTCAACCCAAGTTCTCAAATCTAATAACAATATGATTTTACTACATTCGAATTTTCTTTGTGAATAATTTTATTTTGCCCCATAATAATTAAGTTTGCTTTGTGAGTTAGTACAGTGGAATGCTAATCACATTGCAGTACATAAGACATTATGCGCTAATAAAAATCGTCTTGGCGCAGTTCAATAGTCAGTAAATGACAACATTTTTATGAAGTGTTATTAAGATAATTTAAATATACCCTGAAGAAAACAATAGAGCCCTTATACTTGTAGATTGCCTACAACTGATATGTACCATTACAAGAAAGAAAGACGCGAGATACAGACACAAGTAGGTGTTTATAATAATGGCTCCCATGTGTACCACCCAAGTAGCTTAGGAGTAGGCAGTGTAGACGTACGGAATACAAGGAAGGTAGTGTGTACGCACTACGCTTCAGACGCCCATTATTATCCTCAGGATGTTATCCCAGGTACTCATTGTCAATAGGCTGAGTCGACCTGGAGGCTAAAAAACGCACCTTGATTTTATGGTGCGCCCCGGGAATCCAACCCGGGACCTCTAGGTTAGTAGCCAGGTACCATACCCACTGATCTACTGAGCCACCGGTGTTTATATAAACATGTAAATACACATGTCACCGGCAGATAGGCCTACACACATCATTATGTTAATATCATATAACATCACTATCATGTTGATTCTTCAGTGATTAGGATACTACTACGTAATCTCTCCATCACAGAGATATGTTATCATGTCCCTATCTCATTTGATTGTCCAACTTCTCAGTTTAGTCGCCTAACCATACTTTCAGATCTAGAAAATACACACACACACACACACACACACACACACATACGAGTCATAAATAAATACGTTTGATACTTTGTTTAGACAGTCTTCCCGTACCCATAATTTTCATATCAGCTATTTTGTTTTACTGATATTGTTCACACTTACTTCTTTCCGAATGTGTTTATTTCTTATTCTGTAGCTCTTGTGTGTGCGTCCTTTCAAGCCTCGTAAGAAAGTTACTTCGGATAACTATACGTATTTTGGCCAGATATCCGGAAAAGTGATAAAAAAGTTAAATGTGAGTGGAGGTGCGTTCAGAAGCTAACACGCGCGTGTCCATTTCTGTCAGTAATCAATAAGTAATGTCTTTTCTCATTGTAAAATTTGGAGTGTTTTTACAAAAGATTCCATCCGTACTGAAATAAACCATGGGAAAAGTACATCTGCGCATACACGGAATACGTCTGTGTTTGTTCAGTTTGTTGCGAGACAGAGGGTGGAGGGGGGAGTAAGAAAGAGATGGACCTAGAAGAGAAAGGGGAAGGAGAGAATAGGAAACCGTTGTTCAGAGTTTGTTTTAAGCGCGCAATTGTTCTTTTTGTTCTTGTTATTTAGTAAGGGAGGGATTACGAGACGATTCTGACGAGGCAACAACAATGGACACATCAAGTTAAGCCGACGTGGGTTTACCGTAGACGCGGCACCACTTCAAGTAGACAGACCACCCAATCAATACAACTAAAAAAACAACACAGGACTACACATCCACAACGTCCTTCTATACTGATTGGCATTAAGTACTAATAGCGCCCGACCTTTCCCGAAATGTCCAAACGCGCACTCAACATGTGTGTGTGTGTGTGTGTGTGTGTGTGTGTGTGTGTGTGTGTGTGTGTGTGTGTGTGTGTGTGTGTGTGTGTGTGAGAGAGAGAGAGAGAGAGAGACAAATTTTTTGTTAATCTATTATTGAATCGAATGTAGTGTTGTGTTTTGTTGTCCTCGTCTTCATTAACGTTTAAGTTTTAGGCTTTTGGGCCTATTCCGGCTCCACAACTCACCTGTTCCTCCACAACCCTACCATACTCCTTAATTTACTTGAATCGCTCTAATAACTTTGTTATCACTGCCAGTTACAAAACCGGTATCCCTATAAAGGTATATAGGCCTAAGCTTCAAAAGTATAAACCTATAAATTTACGAGTATAACTTATAGGATTTTTAATAACTTCCACTATTATTATGTGTTTCGTTGTGTATATTTGAATCTGTTCAGGAATCAGTCTATTCTTTTATGAATTTTGTATGTATAAACGTTTTCTTAGATGTCCATTATTCCTCTTTAATCTCTTGATTCTGTAAATTTAATACTTTCCGTGTCAGGAAAGGGGAATATAAAACACACGAACACAAAACCCCAGTTTCCACCACTATATCTGCTGTAGTTGCTTGACCCGCTGCCTTAGGGGAGGGTTGGTGTCTTTACTGGTTTGTTGTGTTCTTTTTCTTTTCTTTCCAGACTTCATCACGTTGTTTTGAGAATCTTTCACGTACGGTGTCTTTAGCACCCAGCATCCCTAATCGTTCCTTAAAAAGATGAAATAGTCGACAACCCCTTTTTTGTAAAATTTTTCTTTCGTTCGTCGCCTTCCTTAGAAATTTCTTCTGCATAATCAGTATTTTACGAGAATTCTAGTTCTAGTACATCCTCATTAATACATTCTTCCTCATTTGAGTCAAGCACTTCTTCGATGTCTCCTTCCTTCACCTCTACATTTACTGAAGCGTTGCACATCGAGTCCCAGATTAGAACGAAGCCACTGCATGCGGCCCTGTAATGGGGACCGGTGTATAGAGATACTCGTGTTCCCCAAAAAAAAAATGTGGGGCGCGCAAAGCGAAGAATCGCTGTGTGTGTGTGTGTGTGTGTGTGTGTGTGTGTGTGTGTGTGTGTGTGTGTGTGTGTGTGTGTGTGTGTGTGTGTGTGTGTGTGTGTGTGTGTGTGTGTGTGTGAACATAAAATATGTGCAAGCTACATAGGCTACAGACTACAAGGAAAACATTTCAGTTGCACTTACTATGCACTAAAACTGCTGCAAAATGTATAAAGCTTTGATTTATTCGTAAAGTGCAGGAAAGAGAGAGCCATAAGAAAATACTTGAGACGCTTAGGTAATTTGTAATAAAATTCCTTGTATTAAATTTCCTTTTCAACAGAGCGACGTTCTCCCATGACACTATTTTACTCGCTTCCTCTCTCTATGGGAAGTTGCCTAAATCTGTCCGTCCGTCCGTTAGACTTTCTCTAGTCTCTTTATCTCTAGTCTCTAGACTTTCTAATCGCGTTGTCTCTAGTCTCTAGTCATCGAATGATATACTTGTAAGTGTGGTATTTCTTCCGTTGGCTCCGTTCGTGACGGGACGGAGAAAACGGCATTCCGGCGTCAAAACCTGTCGCTAGCAGCACTTAATTGTGCAGCTCGCTCTATGCGCTAGTTGACGTGCTACACAAATAGTTCGGTCTTTTTTTTAACACACCTCGTATATCATGTACAGTTAGACAGTTGATTCATGTCTAGTAAAGTAACGTATACTGATTTTTAACTTATTATTTAGTAATACCGGTAGTAAATATGTTCATTTACGTACTAAATATGAAGTAATTACTAGGCCCTATTTTCTGACTATTTGTACATACGTTGATTACAAAATTTGGTTTCTATATTTTCGGGGATTGGCGTTCTAACCTTTAACCCCCTCCTGGGTGCGCCACTGTACGCGAAGGAGCATCGGTTACCTTCGATTGTCTTCAGGTTTTTAGTCACACGTATTCTCTGTTACTCGAGCATGCTCCCAGTCACGCCAGGAAAAATTCCTTCTAACCTGATTTATTGTTACCTGAACATATTCATGAAACAACCGGCATCTTACCATCACTCGCGCATGCTTAGAAATTGAATCGTGTTTATTTTGGTACAGCGTATTTCTTGGTTAGATGTTTAATGGATCGTTTCAGGAACATCTGCTAATTTCTTCCTAAAGGACCGTTTTTATCTGGCGGTATAATTTTTAATAGCCATTATCCTAGCAGCCGTTTCACCAACGCCCGTTTGGAACCTGTTAGTAAAACTCTTGTTAATACGACTATGCTACTATGATATGAGTTGATTTTGCTTTAGATAGGCTGAAAAATTAGCTCTGGACATTTCAACGGCCGGTTAGTTACCTAACAAGACAAATATCTTCCGTTAAGTTAACCAACTTTTTAACGGCCGATGTCTATAACTGAGTTTCGTGAAACAAGTTATCTCCTGTTAAATTCTTACCGGAGGTCGGTGAAAGCGGAGCATTAGTGGGCTACAAATTTTTGAGACATAGTAAATTATTTGTGAGATTTAGTTAAGAGTGTTTATGAGCTAAAAGTAAAATGTTTTGAAATTTAATAACTTTTTACGATTATTTTGGACAAGTATTTTTTTCTAAATACCGGAAATTATTCATTTTAAGTGTAGTTTTTAGTTAACGTGTTTGGTTAACTTTACAACTTTACCAGGTAATATATTAATAATATATACCAGGTAATGGTAATATATTTAAGTTTCATTTAGATGGCAAGCTAAAAAACGTTAAGGTAAGATGAGATACATAAGTGTAAAGTGTTGTGCTTACAAATAAATTATAATAAAAATTATTTCAGGGTTTTACTTTATTTTTAGTAATGCTTCATATTTATTTGTTTTCATGTGAAGAAAAAATAAGAAAATAAGTAAGTTACAGCGAGACGTTCTAATACTTTTTGTATAAGTTATAGTTCATAACTTTAAAGTTGTTTTTGACATAATTTTTAGCAAAAAAAAGGTGTGACGTCATTTTATGAAACTGGTGCTTTTGTTCTTTGTTCTTAAATACAGAAAGGTAAGATTCATATGCAGCACAAATACTCGGGTTGGTGTCTGGTGTGTGCATTGTGTAGTTAGTGGTAATAAATACATATAGAAGTATTGTGCACGCGCGCGCGCGCGCGTGTGTGTGTGCAAGCGTGCATGTACGTTCGCGAGTTCGCGCTATGATGCGGGTTTATTTTGGGCGCGCGCGTGTGTATGTATTATACTTTCCTTTGTAATACTTCTATACAATACGCCTTGGTATTAGATGAATAAATTTAACATTTGCTACTCACGTCAAGTATTTTATTTTCAAGTTTAGGACATACAAAATTTACTTCAGCCCCAAGCTTACCTACTTCCATAGTGGCTATTTACTGTTCCGTAGGTAAATTCACTTATTTCATTGGTAAATTCATTGTTCATTATAATATTACTCAAACTATGTAAATGTCTTTGAAATTGTTTACAACTAAAATAATTACATATGAAACGGATATCTGGTTGAGCTGTTTCAAAAGTTCTCATTGCCCATGCGTTACTATGACGCGTTGTTTTCGGAGCAATTATTTTGTGTTCGGAACAGTTGATTAATGGTGGTAATCTACACCCCACTTCCTGCACTGCCTACAATCCTCCCACTACAATCTGCGCGACGGTCTCATGTCTTAATATTTTATCTTTACATAATTACACAATTTTTAGCTTAGCTGTATTTACAATTTTTTATCATAACTTTATTTACTCACTTCACATTCAGTTTGCATTTATTTTTTTTATAAAAAGTTAATAATTTAGGATACATTACAACCGAGGGAAGTTAGGTAACCTGATATTGTTCAACGATACAGTTTTAGCATCGAAATACGATTCAACGAATAGTTTCTTTAAAAAAACCGGCCTGATTATAAATGTGTAGGCCTAACTCTACTGCCGCGTTTTCTCTTGTAACACGCGAGCGCGGCGACATAAGTGTGTAAATGTAGTTCTCACCTGTGGATCAGGGCATTGTGTTCCTTTAACCCTTACCCTTACCCTTACTGGACCGCCGACACAGAGAGACATGGGTAACAATTATTCTTCTGTGGATCAAAGTAAACGCACCACCGCCGGTAGAGAGCGTTAAACAATTTATTTGGACACGTATTTAACAAAACACACACACACACACACACACACACACACACACACAATCAAAGATGCTATTGTGTAGTAACCCACCAGTCCCTGTCTTTGAAGGGAGGTGTGCCGACCCGACTCATGTCGGCGTTCGATTACTAGTTGTGTTGCGTAGTATCGATTCTTTGAAACGTCCACAACGGTGACAGAATAGAATCAGTTATGAGTAAGGGGTGGAGCGTTTGTAATAATGAAATTGGTTGCACAGTAACAAACTTAAAGCATTTTGATTGTCTGTTACGTTCCAGAGTGAAATTCTTTTTTGAGCTTCACACACCCACGCACGCGCACGCACACACACACATATTTATATTGTACCGCTTTGTTAGTGAAATCTGAAACATTAAACTTTACGTGCTTTTAATTTTATAATATTGTACATTGCAAGATAACAAACACTGCATCGTTCATTACTATTTCGACATAAAGAGGGGTACTAAGAGTCATTACGCTGTACTCAGAGAATACTTTCTAAGGTTTCTGTAAAACATCTGTTTCTCTTGTTACTCTTGTAACAAAGAAACATTGGAAAACTCATGAAAGGAAGGTAAAAATTCAAATTAAATTCACTACTTATAAAAAGTCATTAATTTGGGTATTCCTTTTACTGAAAGTACAATACACATATGTTGTAAATAATTCTTGGATTTCGTTGTCCATGACGTGTGCGTTACTTAACTAAATATCACTATTGTATTAACGACTCGGAACACTAAGTTTTTTATAAGTAAAATCATAAAGATTTACCTTAAAGCCTAAACCGGTTTTCTCCTTTAAAAGGCTTCTTCAGAGGCTGCCGTAGTAGCGCTGTCCGTCTTGTTGTTGGCGACGGGATAGATTTTCGAAAGATCGATGCTGTTTGTGTTGGGTGAGATGTGTTCGAATAATGGGTGCGATTTGAATTGTGTCTGTTCGTTTAGGATGTCGTTTTAATTTGTTTTTGTGTGTTTGTAGATTTCTAATTGTTGTAGAGTGTCTAGTTTTCGGCCTTTTGTGTATACGTGTAGAATGTTCATGTTATTGTCGATGTTTTTATATGTGTGGTTTGCTTCAATGAGGTGGTTTGCAAAGGTAGATTCTGTAGTGGAGTGGAGTGCCTTTGTGTGTTCAATGTATCTCTGTTTGAAGCTACGTCCTGTCTGGCCTATGTAGAATTTATTGCAATTTGAGCAATTTAGCTTGTAAAGACCGGTAGATCGAATTTGTTTTGTGCTTTGTGCGTGTGTTTTGATAGTGTGTGTTCTGTTTTGTTAGTAGTTTTGTACGCGATAACAATAAATACTACACACAGAACGATGGCTTACCCATGGGCTCCCCCATATCCAGCATTCTAGCAGACGTCTTCCTCCAACACTTAGAAAAAACAAAAATACTCACAAACAATGACAGACACTCACATAAAATACTATATTGGCACAGATACGTTGATGACATTCTATTACTATACAGGGGAAACAAAAGACAATGTGAACAGTTACTAACGCACATAAACAAAATACATAAAAACATAACCTTTACTGCCGAATACGAACACAACAATACCATAAACTTCTTAGACCTCTCCATCACAAACCTAGAACACAGGCACAAATTCAGTATATACAGAAAACCAACCACAACTGACACACTAATACACAACACCTCCAATCACCCAATACAACACAAACTAGCTGCTTTCAGAACCATGATACATAGACTTAACAACATCCCCTTAGATGAAAAAGACTACAAAGACGAACTAAACACGATAAAATATCTAGCAGAATCTAACGGATATGACAGAATAATAGTCAGTAAACTCCTACACAAAACACAAAACAAACAACAGACAAAGACAGAAAACAACACATTCATAACACTAACATACATCAACAAACAAACTGAAAAAATAGCCCACAAATTCAAAAAATCAGGTTACAGAATCGCTTACAAAACTACTAACAAAACAGAACACACACTATCAAAACACACGCACAAAGCACAAAACAAATTCGATTTACCCGGTGTTTACAAGCTAAATTGCTCAAATTGCAATAAATTCTACATAGGCCAGACAGGACGTAGCTTCAAACAGAGATACATTGAACACACAAAGGCACTCCACTCCACTACAGAATCTACCTTTGCAAACCACCTCATTGAAGCAAACCACACATATAAAAACATCGACAATAACATGAACATTCTACACGTACACACAAAAGGCCGAAAACTAGACACTCTAGAACAATTAGAAATCTACAACACACACAAAAACAAATAAAAACGACATCCTAAACGAACAGACACAATTCAAATCGCACGCATTATTCGAACACATCTCACCCAACACACACAGCATCGATCTTTCGAAAATCTATCCCGTCGCCAACAACAAGACGGACAGCGCTACCTACGGCAGCCTCTGAAGAAGCCTTTTAAAGGAGAAAACCGGTTTAGGCTTTAAGATAAATCTTTATGATTTTACTTATAAAAAAATTAGTGTTCCGAGTCGTTAATACAATAGTGATATTTAGTTTTGTAAATAATGTTATGGGTTTGGTTTTAAAACATTCAAAATATGTGCCATCATCTGTCTTAATGAAATTACGTGTTTTTTGTTTTTATTTTTAAGTCTTGAGGGTGTCTCAAAGTAGTTAACCTTTGGCATAATAAAAGCAATCAATGAATCGACCTGACTGTTTCGATCATAAGTAAAATCAAGACAGGATCAATGGAATTTTTCTAATTTACCCAAAAGCTGGCTTTTCTTTTGTTTTAAGTTAATAGTTAAAAGAATGTTGTTTCTTGGAGACTTAATTTTGTAACGAACGTCTACCAGTCATTAAGTAATAAAAGATACAGATGCTAGAAAATACGCTTTAATACTTTTTTATTAGTTATTATAAGGTTTATAAAACCATCAACCAACAAGCATCAAGCATCTGTTATGTTCTGAGAATTGTCACAGTAATAGTTGTCATGTTTGGTAAGTCATTGTGAATGTCGGTTGATGGGGAATTTGCCGCCATACAAGATATCGGTATGGAGAACCATACATGACTTCCATGTTGTAAGATTTATGTTTAAAATAATTTACTTGAATTCGGTTCGGTAATTTCTAAAAAATATCGCCCACCCTCAAACTAATTTCACTATTTATAGATATTTTTGTTATTATGGGGTAGTCGTTTAATATAATGTTATTTTCAGTAACTTTATCCATAAAAATTAGGTAGACTTACTTTATTCTTATAAAGAAAGCGGACTACGCAGATAATCATCCCTCCTCCGAAGCGCTACGAAGTCACTCATGAACCCTGAGCATCTTGCAGAGGGTTCATTCCCTAAAGACGAAAAGTCTGTCTATGAACCCTTCCTCTGTAAACACGTGCAGTTACACTGCCCAGCGATCCACAGGAAGCAAATCGCCATCCACGCTGGACACTTTTCGGCTTGCACGCGTTGTGTTGGTGCGGGTTTCAGCACTATCCATTTAAAAAGCGTGCAAATGTAAGAAAATAAACACGAGTGAGGCCAGAAATAACGCGAATTGTGTATGTGTGTGTCTGTGTGTGTGTGTGTGTGTGTGTTGCCTGCCTTTTTATTGCGGTAATCATAATATAAAATGGAAACGTCAACATTACATAATTGAGATATGCTTGCTTGCCACGAACGATATATTTTCTATCAAACATGATTTAAATTAAAATGAAAAAATATATAATTCTGTTAAAGTTAAATAAATGTTTCCATCGAAACTACTTCTTTGTTCTCAATAACGTAGTACACATATAAAACTTATAAAAATTTACCTCCTCCATCATCAATTTATAAAAAAATTAACCACTTCCCCCTTCAACTACTCTTTTTATTTGTAGATATTTCATCTACCTTTCTACAGTGGATTATTATGACCTTCTTTTTAGGATACTTTATTTATCAAAATTAAGCACTTTACTCTTGTTAAAACGTAAAACGTTGTAGGTAAACTACCCCTTTCCCTTAACCGATCTTCGCCAAAAACAATAGACCTCGAGTACTCTATAATTCATGGTTATATGCAAAATATTATTTGATTCTGTTTGAATTTGCGGCTGTTATCGTTTGCCATAGAAAAAATTCTACACACAGACAGACACACACACAGACACTTTTCGAAAAATGACTTTTTTTCATGTTTTGATGGTAGTACAATCAGAATCTACCGTTATCTCGAACACGATTTTTTTCGGCATGACCATACTTCCATTTCCTTATGGAACATGGAAGTAAAAAATCACGATTCGCCAACACCTCGTACTTGGTCTTAACAAGGACGTCAATACAAATTCAAACAGAATTTTTGTACACTTCTTTAGCGCAATTCGTTTTCCATCTGTATGTTTAAACATATAATAAAATAATCTAAAATTTTACAAAAACTTTTTGACATGTCAATGGACTATATACCTAAAGGAGAATTTCTTGTATAAGCCAAGGTAAGTGTAATGTTACCTACATTTATTTTCGTTTTGTATTTACAGTTATACAGAATCTCGCAATATTTAATGGTCATGGTATTTAATGGAGATTTTATGTATTTTTCATTGTGTAGTTAAGATCAATGTTTGACATTACACGCAAAGGACGTCACAAGCATGGATGAGGGAAATATCATTGTGTGTTACCAAGTAAAGCCAAGACGATTACTCCATGCTTAACATTTGTTCCATTTAACAAAAAGAAGACACAGTATTATATATATTATAGGTCGTGTATTTTCTTGGAAAAAAACAAAACGGATGGCAGGATTAGAATCAATTAGGTGAATTCAAAACGGTGTAAACAATTTTTAATTGTCTATACGCATTAAGGGAGTTATCATTCGATTCATCTGGAGTTCAAAGTTTACCAGTGATCTTGGATTAATGTTAAGTAATTAAACCTAAACAATTTGTTCTGACTTTACCAGACCAGAGTTCGGGACAACACAAAAGGAGAATTAAGTGTTTGTCTGAAATTTATGTGTTTGTCCCCAGAAGCCTAAAAATTCCTGTACACAGTTTGAAAAGTGTATCAGTAGGTTTGTTTAGACGATAGTAGTGAGACTGGGTACACATTTCAAAAAATTATAAGTGTCAAAAACTAAAACACATACTCATGAAATATTTTAATTTGTTTTTCCATACCCCAGGATGTTTAACTTATTCACGTTAATATTATTCCACCGTTGTTGTTTCCCTCAAATGGCAAAATTCGAGCAGAAGTTTTGAAATAATACTTTTTCCGTTAACGGAGCACAAATTTTGTTTGTGTTATAATAATTGTTACTTATTAGTTTATAAAACAAATAGTTATAGTTGTTAACAAACAAATTACATTGTTTGATGTTTTGAAGACCACACGAAGCATTTTTGTTCACACATTTTTGCTTTCCGTGGTAAAATTTCGTACAATTTAATAACAATTTTTTCGACGCGTATTAGCCTCAAAGACAATATAAAAGATTGAAAGCAATAACATCTTGGCACTCCACGGTACATATTTCTATCAAAAATGGATGAAGTTATTTTTAATAAAATTAGTGTGTGTTAGTGAGATTTTAACTGTGTGTTAGTGACTATTTTACTGTAAAAAATTACAGTTATGTTTTAGAACAGATATTAAAACATTATTAGTAACGGAGAGAAAATTTAACTATAAGCAGAATAACGTAGTTAGTGACACGTTAAAAGGAAAACGCTACTCTTATATGGAAACTCAGAATAGATATTTGTAGGCCTACTTACAGAAAGTTAAGAAAAAGGAGAGGCCATAGTAACATGCCAACGGGCGATAAAAGGAACAAGGAAAAACAAGACGTAGTACACAAGTACGATAAAGCAGTATGAGTAAGATCTAAGAGAATTCTTCTACTAAACACTTATTTACAAAACTCAGAATTAAATGTGACCTCGGTATACGCTCCAGAAAAGAATCTGAACTCAGGAATAAGATTACATCAGAAATGTAATCAAGAAATTATAATTAATAACCTACAAACACTGCTTTCTTTCTGGATAGCGAATGAGCTAAAGATAAATAACGGTTTTTAAGCACAAGTCTGAACACATACTTACATGAGAAAAAAGAAGCAATAGGAGAACAATACATTATATAGTCGCAGACAGCAATAGCGATCCACAGAAGGTATTAGACTTAGGTGTTTTCCGTCGACAGAAGTAGGAAGCGATCACAGATTGCTATTAAGTAAATTAGGAAATAAAATGTCAAAATGTACACCATAAATACAAATTATCGTAGACCTCTTCAATCAGGACAGTATAATAGACCTTTATTAAAGATATAAGACGACTTGAATTTAACATACAGCAAAATGGAATAGATGGTGGCAATAGTGTAGAGACAGAACGGGAAAAATTCAAAAATAATGTTACCAAAATTGGATCGTTACCAGTGTTACCATTAACAAATCGTTATCATGATAACCAAAGATAAGAGAAAGTCAGTTACAAACTCCCGTAAACCATTAAGGTATAAACTTGTGATTTATGCCAAAATAACAGAACCAGTATTAAAGAGGAGTAACCTAGGAATAAAAGTTACAAGTAACAATAGTATATAATGTACAAATAAAATACCAACAGGATCCTAAATAAGAGCTGGATGTGTGACTAACCTTATGGGACTTCAAACATCTCATTGAACTAGCAAAAATAGGGTTTACAGAAGTACACATAACGACCATAATTATCTACGCATAGGAGACAAAACCAGGAAGCCAACACTGTTTGGGTATAACACACGTTTGACTTACAATAACACCAAACGTTCTCACTGACACTTCTGCACTGAGACATCCGCTGTGTCTGGCTTCAGACCATAGAGAGACGTTGGCATACTAAGGCTTTCAGATCATACACTGACGTTCAACAAGAGACAGGGAGCTGTGACGGTAGACGATACCCATGTGTAACGAGGCTTTTAATCTAATTTGATTCGGTTCTACCATCACGCTTTTACTAAATGGTATCATGTTCAGCAAGATTCTCAGAGTGACCCTTAAGTAAATTAACAATAAGGGCCTTCATAAATTCTATGTATTTTTTTACTAATTTTACGAGAGTTTTCCAGAGGCCTTGGTGAAACAATTGAGGTATAAAACATTTCTCTATATTGGTTCCTCTAAAATTCTTTCTTTAATTTTTCTGATTCTCTGCTAATTCTTCATTTCTTACTCTTTACTTCTATATTTCCATTTTACAATTTTGTTGGACATTGTTGTTTCTAGCATCCTATGAACAGGTCCGAACAGTACTAGTTGTTTTCCCTTCAGTATCATTTACTGTCGCATTGTAGTTATGTGTAGTATTTACACTGCTGTGTACGTACGTGGGGTTTGTTCAAATGCAAGATGCATTTTTTTCAAGTGCTAAATAAAATTTGTCAAATTTGTCTACTAAAGAACAAGAAATATTGAAGAAGTATCGACACGTTTTAGAAAAGAAATAATTATTTCGGATGATGTTGCTCCTCCCGGTTTTTTTAACTTTAGCTTACATTTGCTTCAGCAATAAATAATTCAGTACACGGCAGAGAAATTCTTAACACACCATGTGTGTTATCAGAATAAAATGACTGACGGGGTCCAAACACAAGACCTTTCTCTAGTGCTGATCTATTCGTTAATTGATTTACATTTTACAGTCGAAATAAAAATGCATTCTTTTCAACTTTTTGCCGTGTTGTCGGGCTATTGATTTGTAGTTTATTTCTCCATTATAATCAAAGAAGTAATCTTTGATTAAAAGGAGGAAAAGGAAGACAACAGAACAAAATCTGTGTGTGTGTGCTTCAAGATAGATAATACCGTTGCTAACAAGTTTTGTCCATTAACGTTACATACAGTACCGTATGTTACAAACAGTCATTAGGAGTGTGCGAGACAGAGAGAGAAGCTAAAGGGAATTCTATAGTCGTTATCTGAGAAATAAACAACACAATCTGTTCCATTAAAAGTGACTTGTTAACACTGCTTCCTTTCATTCTTTCTTTTGTGTGTTTGTTTTTCGCTGTTTGTTTTCTGTTGTTAGCTGGTTTCAAAGAACCATAGCCCAAGCAGCGTGTTCAGCTAAATTGATTGGATGCTGTTATCTCTAATGTAGATTTAATTACTAAGGCATTGGGCTGTGTGAAATAGTCGACATCAGGCACGTTGCCTATTACTTAAAAATGTTTATAAAACTGGAAGTGTTTTATTAACCGAGAGACTGTTATATAACAACGACGGTGTTTTATGGCCACACGTAGTAAATAATTTTCTTTTTGTGTTGCTTTAAAAAATTCATAAATTTTTAACATCCTTGTCTATGAATATTAAGCCCGTTTATTTAAGTTAATAATTTTTTAATATTGCCCACAATATCACTAACTTTGATAATAGTATAATAAATACCCTAGCTATGCTTACGACTAAATCAGTGCTTCCCAAAACGAATGCGATACACCTGAGTAAGGTTAACAGACGTCCTGATTTAGAAAGAATTGTCTCCCCTTCTTTTTAAACACTTTCTTGAAGTTTTAAAATGAAAACTGAACACAAAAGCTTTACAGTTTTCAGTTTCATGAATAATCAAGTAGGTATCATGAATACAAAACAGCATTATAGTAATGTTCATGAATACCTTATGAACAAGTGATAAAACTCATCTGTCAGTTCAAATCAATGAATCAATATTAATAAGATTAACTTTGATTAGTTATCGTTGAATTTTTTTTTAATACTGTGTAATGAAACGTATGTCCTATGCAAGATTTATCATCCCAAGAATGCCTGTAACAACAGTCCGAGTTCAGTACCGCAACAGGCTACTGTTGACTGGTGTTCTAGTTTCACTATTTTTAATGTGGTAAATTCACTGTAACCTTATACCTAGCAGTGCTTAAAAATTGTCACAGAATACCACGAAATTTAAATTATTAACATTTATATGCAGAAAGCAAAAAAGTTAAAAATGTTTTTAACATATATTTTGTATATTAATAGTAAGGGGAGCCGTACGTTTTCACAAAATTCTGAAGATTACCAAAATGTAATTGACTGCAGGTTGCACTGACTAGACTACGTCTCAGTCAGACTTTAGATTATCACATGGAAATGTATGATGAGACCAAACAGAGACAGTCTTTTGCACGCTTGATAAGACGAGGTATATCTAACGAAGATAACGACACATTTCTGAGAGAAGAAAATGTGTACTACACAGAGTTTCTCTGTATAGTGACAAATGGATTCCATGATTGTAAGGTGTGGTACTGTTGTAGGTTACACATAACGAGAGTATTATTTGTTACTATCGACAACACAATAGAGATATCAGGAAAAAAGTTCAAGTGTTGTCGGTTCTCGTATAACAGAAGTAAATGCAATACAGGTATATACAAAAGTAGGTAAACTATTTGTGCCTCGTTTATATTAACGCCACTTATTCTGTCTTGATTAATGCACGTGTAGGTTAAGAAGACGGTGAGAATTCACTTGATAAGAAGAGTATAGCAGGAACACCATTGTGTGTAGCAGTTTTGTTGAAATAATGACCAGATCATTTTTATATTGACGGAAACTAGATTATAGTAGTGGAAAGGTTTACTGGGATATTTAGGTCAAGAATAGAACTGGATGGATTGTCGAATGTGGATAAAAGGAAGAGAACCTGTGATGGCCACCACTTTAATAGGAATTAACTTCAGTTTTATAGAATAAGAATATAAATAGTGAACACAAAGCTGCGATCTACAGAATAATTGTTACTATAAATATATAGTAGCCTGTAGTGTTGCACGAAGTATAGTCTATTCTGAGTTAATCGGGTTGAACTATAACTGTTTTTTGTCAACATGCAACATGCTACTTATCTAAATAGCTGTCTATTGTTGTATGCACAAATCACCAATTGTTGCAGGTTATCAACAAAACTATAATCGTAGTAAAGGAGTAACAAAACAAAACAAAAATGTAATTGAAAGTTAAAGCTGGTGGACATGTAACTGGAAGGATGAAAGAGATGCGAATTTTATCACCTAATCCTCGAGTACTGATAAATGAAATATGTCCAAAACGTGTTATTAATAACTTTATAGAATGTAAAAATTAGAACGGACAGACAACTGAAATAGAATGGAATTGTGACACTGTGAGCAGAGGGGGACTCAATCGGTGCTCGGCGCAGCGCACAGCGGCAAGATGACAATTTATCTATATGACAACAGATGTCGCTCATGTGTTGGTGACACATGTCGGTGGATTTGACTGATTTAATTCTGGCCGATGTTGCTGCAGCTCGCTGCACCGTACTCATACACACACGCCCTCACAACTGCGTGATACGCTTTGTTGCTTTTAGTTTTCATTAAGACGGATAATTTTTAAAGTTTTACGTCTCAACAGACATAGAACACATTTACAAACGATTGAAAAGACATGGTTGCTGCACAAGTTTTACCTATTTCCAACTTCCATCATCCGTGATGTTCAATACTGTTTTCTCTGTGTGTGTGTGTGTGTGTGTGTGTGTGTGTGTGTGTGTGTGTGTGTGTGTGTGTGTGTGTGTGTGTGTGTGTGTGTTTAACTAAAATTATAAAATTATTAGCCGTCGGGATAAAGAAGCGAGGGTTTAAGCGTAGTTGCTGGCCACATCACCTTCGTCCTCGTCCGTTCCCACGCCCATAGCCGAAACGTAAAATCTACACGATTTGTACACAATAACCTCGGCCATGAATGTTTTCTCCGGCCATCAAAGCTTTCGTTCATTATTAAAAACTATCTGTTCCACTAATTGTTTCGTCTTTGTGTAGTTCTTAGAGAATGTCTAAATTGAATAATTCATATATTGTATTATATCTACAATATGTTTATGTAACAAGATACCGCCAGCTATTTGCACATAGTAGGAGCTATTGCAGTAGACCCTACTGCACATAGTACTCGCAAGACCTACAGAGATCAACCACTCCAGTCGTCTCTGTGCTAAGTGTCTGCACGCTTTAGTAATAATTAAATAGTCATTATAATTCTTAACGTATTTTTAAATTCTTATCTATTAACTGCTGGAATTTAATTTTGCGCTAGTGACAAATTTTATAGGCCTTGTCTTACTAAAATTCTTGTAAGAGATTGTGACCACCACCTGTCCGCGCAGTCAACTTTACACTGCACATTTATAACAGGCTTTTAAATAATTTCCTTTCATTTACTTTACCATGATTTTTACAATTGCATGGTGTATAGTATATTTTACTACCAACTAATCTACTTTTTGGCACTTTATTTAACTCTTCATTTTACTTCAAACAGCTCCTTCAGCTGGTATCGCTCAACTAGGTTTGAGTTGTCCAGGTCCTGGGTAGGCTCCATTTTGTAGGGTAGAGGCTGGGTAGCCTCTTTCTGTTTCTGGAAAAATCTTCTGACTTTGTTGGCAATAAAATCGATTTGCAGATCCACACGGAGATCATTGTCCATTGATGATGTTGTTCAGCTCTTGGTACACGTAACGTTGAATAAACAGTAGGTGCGTATTTTCCACTGTTAGTTCGTCATAGCACAGTCTTCTCACGGTCTGTTTCCTTGCTGCAGACCACAGAGGGACAAATGTATTCAGCGCGCTTGTGCATGTTTGTGCAGACAAGCTTGACGAGAAATTTAATTAGTCCAATATATATCAGTCACACCGTATAATCGTCAGCAGTGCTAACACAATCATTACTATTTGTGTACAGGCCCGAAATTTAATTAACGAAATTGGAAGGGTGAGCTTGTCTGTCACCTGTGTCCCGGTGGGCTTTTTAATTAGCGATAATGTCTGGCTAAACACACAAATCATTCCGCACATCATATCACAGAGTGGAAGGGGTCAAATATCATGACATTTCTCCCTTGTACTAGCTGGATTGTACGACAACAGTCTACCAACAAGCTCTTGTTTTGTTTAAGTTGTGAATAGTATAGCAGTCATGTTACTTATTAATTCTTTTTCGTTTGTCTTATGGCAAAGATTTTCCTTAATAATTTTACTTTCAACGCTTCATTATACAATATTATTATTAATACCGTACTTTATACACATTATTATATATTATTATATACGCTTAATGCTAGCATTATTTTGCATTACACCTCATCTTTCACCCAACTCTATGTCATAGATTTTATTGTAGGCTATTGCTATCGTAAATAACCTCATTTCATTGTACCCTCGAGTTGCCTCATTTCATTAAGACTTTTGTCCTCGAGAATTTTATTGTTAGATGAGAAATTTATAATACAAAATTATCAATCATTGGTTAAACAATAAAGTCAGCGATAAGATTTAAGGAGTGTGAACACAAGCTCTAACAGCATATGCCTTACGATAACCTCCGTAGTATACCAAAGACGGGAGGGTTGTGTAATACAGTCAATAACACGACCTCCCCACAGGTACACAAACGCGTGACTATTTTGTATGTACGGCTAATAAGTTCTTGAAATTGTTACATAAGTAACTAAAATTGTACTTCAACGAAAATAATTAAATAATTTGGTTACCTCGCATATATTGTAATGCTAAAGTAGTGTAGTTTAAGGAGTTAAAATAATTGCCAGACCGAACGATTCGACTGAAGTGGAACAAAAGTATTCGATGGAACGTTTTGTCAATTTGTAATTTTTGTCTTAGATAAGACAATTTACAGAACAGCCAAATTAGAGTGCTAAACTGCTGTAAGGTTGTTTAAGACCTGAAGATGTCAGTGATGACGAAAAGCTTTGTCTAAATAATAACAATTATAGCAGTTTAGCAATTTTATAAAAGAAAAGTAAGGATGGCTGCTAATTTAAACAATACGAAGAAGAAATTAGAGTGGTATCTAGTAATGATACAGATACTTACTGTAGATTTTTTTAAATAAATTGTCATGTCCATGTTGTCAACATTACGACGTCTCCATTCGTGTTTCATTGTTACAGAACTTGTTTCTTCAGTAACTGTCTTTTAAGTACCGGACATGATGTAGGCCTACGCTATGCAATTTCTATGCGACGCAATAACTTCATTCAAAATCTGTATAATATTTATGATTTTCTTTGCACAAACTGGTATTTTAGTTTCAGCACTTAGGTGCGTTGATCTCGGCGTATGTTCCCAGAGCAATAGTCTTCTTTCACTGAACAGAGTTCTTACTTTTGTACGATATTATGTTTTTTTTTTTACTTAGCATCCAGTGTTATTCCTAAGCGCTTGGCTTTCTTTTACATAGAATTAATTTTAAAATGATTAATACTGGCACTTTTACTCTTTCTTACTTGTTTGTAAAATATACGTGAATTTATATCCTCTTTTTATCCTCTTTAAAATTAATTCACGACTTCTTGCCTAACGAATGAATTCTTTGTCCACAGCTGTTGCAGCTTTGCTGTGGCTTCTTCATAGTTTTTCCCAGTCTCCGAATTATCAATATCATCTGCAAAATATCCATAGTTCTACAGTCATCTTGAAGTACCAGTGTGCCTCAGGTGTCCAGTAAATTTAAAGGACCCCTTGTATAAATCTATGGGTATTTCATTGAAGTGGGAATATTCAATTCCACGATTGACACAGAGGAGTCGGATGTGCAAAACCTCATGACCTCACAATGTAACGCACTGTCTTGCAATATCTTCGTAACTTGTAGATTAGCTCTTTATCAAGTTTTATCGATTGCTTTAGAGCTAATAAGAAAACATTTTACCATATTTTTTCTTAAGCAAGAATGTGTACATTGCTTCGGTAATCCTGTGAACCAGATCTATTTTTCAATGTTTTTCTAAATCCACAATGATAAGTCAGAATTGAGTCTCTTACCTATCAAATAAATCTTCACTGTTTAATTCATAATTTTTAAAATACCTTCGACTATCGACAGCAGTGAAACTGATCGATAGATCTTTTGTAGGCCTACTCTGGGTTATTCCTAGGCTTTACACTTCTGGCACATTTCATTGCCTCATAACTTTCGTAATTCCATCCAACAGCAACGTAGACCTAATTGACATAATTATTTTAACAAAGACTTCAGACAATCTTTTTAGTGCGTATACAGTAATTAAATCATACTTAGAAGCTTCTTGGCACTCAAATTCCTTGTAATTACTTGTCGACGTCTGCAAGCGATATTTAGGAAATTTATAAGTTTCCATTGCTTATAACTTGTTCAGTGTTTTCATCAGCTGTTTGCCTATAAAACGATTGAATTGTTTATTCAAAATTCTATGAAAATACATTACCTAATTTTTATTACTAATTCGTGATTTTCTGTTTTAAAGATTCATGACTACATTTTTTTTCCAACTTTCAGCATAAATAATCGATTTATATTTCCTAGGTCAAACCCTAGAGACATATATCAATATAACAATACTTTTATTTTTTCTTTAAGGAGTATTATAAACAGATTACTCAAACAACTTAGAAAGAAGGAGAGAATGAGACAGAAATCGTGAATAAGAAATTGGGAAGAAAGAGAGGAGCTTATTTAATTTTGGGCGGCGTATTGTTAAAATTTGGTTTGCCTTTTATAGCTTGTTTTACTGGAAATACACAAGTAGGTGTACGCACAAAATGTAATTCTCATCAACGCAGATCTGATGGGCGTTCTGCACCATCACGATAACACAAGAGTCTTAATATCCAACACATATATAGTCACATATTACCGTTTGTAATAATATGACGTAGGCCTATGTTATAGAAGAAACTGTCAACACCTGTTTGTCGGCTCCTAGGCCTACGGACGCAACCTGCGTATTTTTTCCGGTTCTGAAAAAGTAATTTTTACCCTCGAGCAGTCTGACGAGCTGGGGTTTCAAACTAAACACAAGGTGATGGGTATGTATTTAGCGAGACATATCGTTAATTAAAAAGCCCACGGGGTGCAAGAGCAGACATGTTTGCTTTCCTGGTTCATTAATTAAATCCTCGGTGGCTACACAAGCAGTAAAGATTGTGTTTGTCCTGGTCGTTTGTATAGGTGTTTTAAATGTGTGTGTGTGTATGTGTGTGTGTGTGTGTGAGCGCGTGTGCGTGTGCAATATGGTGACGTAATTCAGCGGATTCGTTAAGCCTCTACGCCCACTGCAGTCTGCCTCGTATGTCAGAACTGTACTTACATTACATAACATACTGCAACAGTCAGCCACCATGTCTTGCACAAAATAAATATGAACATGCATAGAGCGATCACTAGCAGAAGTTAAACATTTTCAAAACATTATAATTTGAATCCAATCCCTACAATGAATTTCTAACATATGATTATGCAACTAATACATTTTCAAAAGTACGCAAAATGCCAAAAACTAATGTTCGTGTCCCCAGGTGGTAAATATTTAATGACATGTCCATATGTTTTCCCCATTTCCGATCCTCATCTTCATCTTAGCAACAATATCGTCATGAATCTGATTTAAGCCTGAGCTTCCCATAATAAATATAATAATCTAGTAGTAGTAGTAGTGGTGGTGGTGGTGGTGGTGGTGATAGTAGTAGTAGTAGTAGTAGTAGTAGTAGTAGTAGTAGTAGTAATTGGTTTATTACACTGTTGGTTTGCGGCATAGGCCTATACTTTCAGATGTGTCACTCTGAGCACACGCTCACGCACTCCTTAATTTACATAAGTCCATATACATATAAACGACATCTATAAAACACATTCAGATATCCGTCTGTATTAGTCGGATCACACGAAAGATATAAAGCCTTGCAGCAATCGTTCTCCCTCGAAAGGCTCCCATAATTTGTCATCTCTATAGTGTACACCTACGAACGTAGGATATGAACACAAGAACACACATAGCTGCTTTCATATTTCTTTATACTTTATTAATAACTATATGAGTATTCGAGATATATTTTTTAGTATCTTGTCTTATTTTATGTAACAATGTTAGACGTTTTTTAGTAAAAGAGGCTATGTACACGCCAAACTATTAAATTCAAAGGTCATGTGAACGTTAAAGTTCAGAATAGATATTTAAAGAAATACAGACAATTAAAGAAATACCTTAGCAGGCCAATTATGTGGCACTTGACTAATTACTTCTAACTAATTACTAGGCAGCGCCATACAATTTAAGGTGTGTTTATTCGTTTTCTAATTTAAGGCAACTCAGTGTAGAAACGAATAGGCCCGCTCGGCATAATATCCTGGGATAGAGTAAGAGGGGTAGTGAAGCTTGATGCTGACACACCGGCGAAATGCTCACACAGGTAGCGTGCCGACCTAAAACCACTGCTATCATGGCTAATAAGCCTATAGAAGGCGTATAATTATCAGTAGAGCAAAGTAACATATGACAGTTACTTAGAAGTTGCAAATACAACAACGGTAAAATGTGACTTTGTAAACGAAATTGTAAATTAAAAAGAAAATATGGAATTAAAATAAATATATGTGTGTGAAGTCACAAGAAACTGTTGGACAAACGAAACAACTATTCTTCTAACGAGTTTTCATGAATTCGGTCATAATCTTAGGCGGAATAATGTAAGATAATTACTGCGTTCAGAATGCCCTAGTAACGTAGTTTAGTTTAACGAATTACAATACCGTCTGTCTCGAATCCGCGGTGACTGAATGCTTCACTGATTTAGATGTTCCCGTCTTTAGCAAACATGGACTTTTTGCAGCATATCAAAATGTTTGTATAGTAATGACTATTCGTGAAATGACTATTTAATCTCTGAACTCTTCAGTTCATTGTAGTAGTAACTGAAATTTAAATCTTCAAATAAGTTTAGCTTATAGCCTGCCCATTAACAATTGTTTACAATCAGGAACATTTAAATAAAATACTTTTAGTATTTGTTTATGCACCCTAAAAATACGCTCATCTGAACAAACGTGCAAGTTGTGTTTGTCTCTTTAAACTGCTACACGATATGTCAACGTTATCTCGAAAACCTACTCGTCGACATCGTCATTTTTCTATCTTAACTTTTCGACCCGAGGAGTTTTAGAGTGGCCTAAAAGCTATAAATATAAAAGTATTTACAATAATTCCAATTTCTATATCAGTTATGAATTTCCTTGTGATAATGTCTGAAGTCCTCGTTTATCGACTTCACCAATTAAACGAAAACAATTAAGTCTTGTATGATACCTGGAGGACTAACATAAAATTTTTGATTTGAAAATTGATAATTTAGTTTATTCTTTTACGAAGTAATTTTGCAAGTTAAAAATCGACAAACGCTGGGTAATGACTACTCCGGTTAATCTTGTTAATCTATTTTGTACCGCCTATTTTCACTGGCACTGGTGATAAGAATAAAGAACTAATAAATTAACAATGATAATAAACATTTTGTTAATACTAATCGTATTAGTATGCTAATATTAGCAGCTACTAACCTCCTGCTGCTGCTACTAGTGTCCCGTTCTTCCTCCTCCGCCTAAACCGCCACCTCTTCCCTTCTCCTCCTCCTCCTCCTCCTCCTCCTCCTCCTCCTACTACTACTACTACTACTACTACTACTACTACTACTACTACTACTACTGCTACTGCTACTGCTACCACTACTACTACCACACTACCACACTACCACCACCACCACCACCACCACCACTACTACTACTACTAATACTACGACTACTACTACTACTCCACTAAAAAACTAATCAGAAAAGAAACAAAAAATTGGAATGAAGGCGTGACAGTAGAAAGTCCAGAAAACACAGTTAATGGTTGGAAATTGTGTTCCTCAGTGCTAGTTGTCATAAAAAACAAAATTGTCATGCTTCAAGACAAATGGCTCGATATTAAATGGAATCCACATAATAATGATAATTGTATACTGTTAATACTAATTATGAGAACTATTCATCGAGTAATATTACTCTTCGTGAATTATATTATTTGACGAATTGGCATTGAGAATCTAACTATTCAATAAGATAAATGAAAAAAGAAAAAGGCATACATGTGCTTTCAGATATAGGCATATCTCTTAGCACCAGAAATCATCAAGACCGCTGAAGGAGGAGACCAGAGGCGGAAGTGATAACCATCAGGTTCAGGAACTGATAAACATGATCTTAAGTTATGAGTAACGGAGTTCCTAACGAACATCGATACGAGAACCGTGTCTACTCGGAAAAATTGATGATTCCTTTAACCGGATGTGTGGAACGATTCATTTAGGGTGACGGGTGGTGGTGGTTGAGTCGTAAAATTGTGTCACTAGTTACACTAACACTATAATACGTACACTGCTGGAGCGAGGTAAGTTAATTGCTGTAATTAGATTGTAGTGCTGAGGTAGTCTTGTTTAATGAGTTATTACAACTGGCTGTCTGAGAAGAGTGCGATCGAACGTTTTGCTGATTTGTAGTTTTGTCTCTACAGCTGATAAGGATTCTTTACAGCACACCCATTTGTGTGCGAAGTAATGAGGAAAAGACTCAGTCTTGATTAGATGTCTTTTCTTTCAGCATTTCTTTTGTAATCCTTGTAATAATAATTCTCCTGACTAGTAAAATAGGATTTAATCAGCTTAACAATTGTTTTAATTTACGGTTTCCTTTTAACCTCTAGTTATGAAATTTAATCAATTAAAAGGCTCAGTGGTACTGGATATTTTTTTAGCGTTTCGCTTGTAATACTTCTAATAATAATTTTTCGTGATAGTAAAAGAAAATTTAATCGCTACAACAATTGACTTAATTTATGGTCTGCTTGTAGGCTACACTTATTAATAAAATTAAACTCAATTATATATAATATTATAAAATTCATTTCCGTTATAGAATATAGGACTGCATATACAAATATTTGATTGTGATATATGGAGATTAGGCCTATATTAAGATCATCATCTTCACGGATGAAACCAAAAATGGTTTGTTCCGGTCTCAAATAGGAAAAGATTAGAGCTGGTCAGTCCAGTGCTTCCTCGGAAGTCCCACACCTCTCC
Organism: Magicicada septendecula; assembly: GCA_034769895.1. Lineage (NCBI taxonomy): Eukaryota > Metazoa > Arthropoda > Insecta > Hemiptera > Cicadidae > Magicicada > Magicicada septendecula. The sequence continues at coordinate 387,788,998 of CM068368.1, read as the reverse complement.
GTCCGGCTTACATTAAGATTATTTACCATTAATAACAACACTCAATACTCTAAGAATGTGTAAGCGTATTTCCAATTCACTTTAAAAAATATGAAAAAAAGCCCAAATAACAGTAAAATTCAAATTAAACCCTACATTTAACGGGTTTTACGGTTTAAAAGAAATCATGTGGACTTTAAAGTTATATAGATGACCATTTAATTGGGATATATAACAATAATATAAATAATAATACTTTTTATTGAGGGGCAAAAATATTTCTGCACCTTCAGAGGAAACCGTCTGTTCCCTGGCATGGGGGCCTCTTACCCACAACGTAACTTTTTAACGTATTACTTCAGGGTGGAGCCTACTGCGCCCTTGTCGGGCTCCTAGTTTGTCTCTTATGCGTCTGCCCGTTGACTGCAAGTGGGGCCTGACTTCTCTTTTTTTCAGAACCGACTGAATGAAAGTAGAAACACGGTCCCATTCCTCCTCGCCACGAAGCATAATCTTAACTACACCTTCGGGCATGAACTCCCCGAGCTCCTTCTCTAATGCCATGCCTCTCTCTTGTAAAACTGTTGCACTCGAAAAAAGAAAGTGTGCAAGGCATCTTCATGGAAGAGGGTCAACATAGGGAGAACCCATGCTGGGCTTTGCAGCTTCCTCTTTCTGTGGAGATAGGCGTTAAAACTGGCATGGGCATTGAAGAACTGTGCCAAATAACAAATTAATAATAATAATAACAACAACGACAACAACAACAACAACAACAACAACAACAACAACAACAACAACAACAACAATAATAATACAAATAATAATAATGATAACATATTGTTACGATATTACAGAAAATTCTACGTGTTTCTCGGCTATTCCAGTGGAACCCGGATGTTATGTGTGTGTGCGTACATATTGCTGCTACTTTGAGATGAAGGACAAATACGAGACATTTGTCACGCGTCCGCAACGAGACTATTCCAGACCATAGCGGTCCGCGCACACTGTGTTCAAGGCCGCAATCAATTACGCTCTAGTGTTTTCTAGTAGTTGACGCGTATTATGGATTATTCTGGAATCTCAGCGGGGTATAAATACAAAATTCAGCGACGCTAAGTTTCAGTTTGAGTGGCGATTTATTCTAGTGAGGTTAGAAGTATTGTGGCGAAATGTTGTGTATTATAATAGTGCGGGACTTTATTAGTTGACATTATTATTGCGTGTAAACAGATTGATTTGAATTATTGTACGAGTATAATCTTGTTGAATAACTTGTTGATTATAAACTGTGCTTGTGGTAATTAAAGTTGGTTATTAGTGTCTTGTATTTTGTTTTCCACTGTACCATAAGACGCTCAGTTAGACCGTCGTAATAGTGGTGTCAGAACTGTGACAGAACCGTCAACAGTGGAAACAGTGGACACTTGGTAAGATGCCGTTATACAAATTTTTTCCTTTTATAACTGTTGGGCTCGACAACTAGTATCTTAAACCTTTATTCCTCAAACAGCAATCAGTGCTCAAAAGAAAAGAATGGACTTCATTTGTTATTGATATGCCTAGGCTACCGACCAGAATAATTGCTTTATAACCGGTTGATCAAGCCAGTTGCTTTTAAGTTCTCTCAATCGATATCGTCTCATCAGCGAGATCTGTTTTTAGATCACTATCGCAGCTGTGGGTGAATTGTTCCAGCCTATCTTTGTCTGGTTACAGGCTATTCGTTTGTTACTCTGGGTTTTTCAACTTGATCTTCAACTTGTACTCCTTCAAGTATTTCTCAATAAATGCGGCTAAGGCTGGCATCAAATCATTAGTCATCTGAGATGTCGACAGTGTTGCTATTGTTACTTTTGCGTAACTCTGTGGTTGCCCTTTTCTTTGTATCTCTGGAATGACAAGTTTCGTTGCATCCACATAGCTCATTTTGTTCAGTGTTTTCTCCTTCTTGTATACTTGTTTATTCGTACGACAGTTCTTGGCCCTTGATGAATGATGTCCACCACACCATAGAGGTGGCTCCTATAGGGCCATCGCCGTGGGATGGCTTTCCACTCGACAGTTTAACGCCTACCTCAATAAGAATGGGAAGACTAGAAGCCCGACATTATGGCAACTCACCAAAGACAACACCAAAGATAATTTTAGAATTATAGGCATAGAAGAAGATAGGCCTAACTCTGAATGCTATATTGAAGTTGTAGTAATCGATTGGGGAACGGATTAAGGAAAAAATAAATCGACTTCAATTTAGATACAAACTCACAGTATATCGCACTGATGACGATGTGTCTTCTTCCAACTACTAAAATCAGGCGTTTGTTTAAATAAATATGATTTTCATTTAATTACTACTGTACAATGTGTGTATCTTGTTATGTAGAGAGAATAGAAAGTCTCACTGAGCCGATCATATGAGTTATAAATGAAATAGGTGCAGATAGTAACACTGATAAGTAAAATATGGATCGATAAGACAGATGATTGAGAGTCAGTTGGGGGGGGGGGGATTCTTAATTTTAAATGTATGTAGTTAAAAGTGAGACTTGATGTTTCTGGATCACTGACAAAGTGCTAGTGAATACGTAGCCTCGTAGGAAATAGTTCTGCCCTAAGAAGGTGTCAAAATATCCGGCTGACACAAAAGACGTATTAATATGCACTTTTGGGTCAAACCAAATTGCACTGGTAGTCGCGGAGTTGTTAGTTTAAGTTTGTGTTCGCCTTCAGTTAACACAAGGTTCAGCTTCAGATTATTTAATTTAATCATGCTATTAAATCATAGTTTTTAATCAAGTAATTTATAATAAAAACTGAGAACTTTCTTGTTGTTTTTCATATATTTAAAGAGATGTAGTTTTTAATTCGACCTAAAAATCAAAAAAATTTGATTTGTTTAAAAGTAATAATAAAATTATTATATGTACACAGAAATGCATTACCATTAAAAGTATCAATCATTTTCCCTCAACTTTAGCAATTCTATAAGTATACCCCCAGTCTGTCATATTGAAATGTGTGTGTGGACAAATTGCAATGGCCCTACTGTATTAATTTAGATTATGTTACAACACGATTACAACCTACAACTTACATAATTTTTTAATAACTTGAAACAGTTCCTTTTCTTTATATTAATTAGTGTTATTTAAAAACGCTATCGAGATGTATAACACGCACACGCGCGCGCGCGCGCACACTCATTCAGTCACACTCACACATTCTGTAGAATTATTTTCATTTCCCATCCTACAACTATTAAATTATTCTGAAAAATCTTTTCCAGTGTGAGGTGGGCTGTTTCGTATTTTGTCCTCTTTACTATGGTCCAGTTTGATGGAGTCATTCCTCCCTGTAGTTCTGAAGCAAGTTCGGAATATATTTCTTAACGAAGGAAATATCTTTTAACTCTGTTGATTACGCTGCTCACTCGCTGAGTATGTGGATTCGTTCCGTATATGATCTAGTCCTTTCATATTTTACCCGAAACTGATTGGATGCTACATTAAATAATTTCAAACAACTATATAAACAAAGAATTATTTCCTATTAATATAGTGTCTTTGATTTAAATAATTAAGAGTACTGGCGAATTTTTGCATAACTGAGTATTGTCATGTAGAGACAAACTTACAGCTAAAAACACCACTTTCTGCACATCTAAACGCAAGATTGTGCGTAAGGAGGTTCTTATATTATATCTCCATTGTTATTCAACTTAAATTGTTAAATTAACTTTTGGAAATAAAACGAGATAAACAACGAACGATAAATTTCATATAACGGATAAAATTTTCATAAAATAAGAATACATATATTTTTCAACGTCCCGTGATTTTTAAAATGAACTTTGATCAGTTGTCATTACTAATGTAATGTATATCGGAGAGCATAATAAACCAATTTTAGAGTTAAACTTTTGTCCCACTCAACTTTGGTGGCAGTACTCTTATCTCTGACGTAACAGAATACAAGACGTTACTGCAAAAATACCGTTCAATATGGTAGGATGTAAAATGAAGTAGCGAGTTCAACTGGTAAATTCCAAAACTATTTAAAAAGTAATAATAATTACAATAATATTCTTTTTAACTCAAGTGTGTGTGCGCGCGCGTGCGTGCGATAGAGAGAGAGAGAGAGAGAGAGAGAGAGAGAGAGAGAGAGAGAGAGAGAGAGAGAGAGAGCGTGAGAGCGTAAGTGCACAGTGTGTTTGGTAAGTTCAATGTCGTTATATCTTATACTCGACAAATTACCACAACTAGAAAATTTGACAGGTCATTACCGTCGTTGTCATCATTTTCAACAAGGAGTAAACCAAAAATGATCTTCCGATCCCAAGCAGATAGTTTAGAGCTGGTAACTCCAACGCTTCTTCGAACGACCCACACCTCTCCGTCCTTTCGTCTTATAATTCAGTAGTTGTTTGGGGATGCGGTAGTCATCCATTCGGTTATGACATTACAACTATTTTAGCCGATACTGGGCAATCCTATCGTTTATACTCATAATATTCAGTTCCTGCCGTATATCTCCATTTCTTCTGCGATCGTGACGAGTATATCCTGCCACGTGCCTGAGAATTCTCATTTCTGCCTCTTGAATGCAATTGGGCTGGGATTAGTTAAATTCCAATTCTCAGACCCTTAGAGAGTGTAGGGAGAGCGTGTAGAACTTCACCCGTCTTTCTTTACTCGTTAATTTTAGAATTCTCCTAATAGTCCCGCACGTATGGTTGAACTTAACTATGGCATTGTTTGTGATTTAAGAATCATTATAGTCCAGATATTCAAAATTACTGACCTGCTCCAATACATTGCTGTCTATAACAATTTTTGGCTGTATGGGATCAGCTCCATAAAAACACCTTTGTCTTCAGTGATCGGTAATTTGAAGTCCTCGCTGATTCGATCTAACTCAGGGTACAACCATCTGAATACCGCTTTTCGAGTTCGGCAGGACAGCCTGATTATCAGCAAACAACAACGTATCAACTACAGATTGATCAGACAGGTTGTGCCAGTTGTGTACGACGTCATGAAGATGCAATGTAAAGGTGAGGTGCCGTTCCTGAAACCTTGCTGGGCCTCCAAGAGAATGATATCCGTTATTCCATTCGGACGTTTTGCTAGGATAGATGCATATAATTTGTAAGACGAGTTAAGCAGGCTGACCTCCTGCTTTGTTATTACAGTCATTACGATCTCCTTTTTTGAATATGGGACTACCTTTGTCATCTACTAATCTTCCGGAATTTGACCAGTGGTCCATCATAGTTTGATAATTTTTCAGTGGAGGTTAGTGAGGATCGGTCAAAAATAACACAAATTTTTAATTTGTTTGAGTCGACGTTTCGACAATGTTTATTGCCATCATCAGGACCTGTGTATGAAATACAAAAAACACAACGGGACAATTAAATATTTGGGTGAACGTGTTCGTGTATGTGAGTGTGTGTGCGTGCGTATGTATGTATCATTGTATATGTGAAGACTTGATATAGTTTGTTTACATCATCCAATATTATCTTCAAGAAAACGAGAAAATTATTGTATGACACAACTTAATTAATACACTATTACAATTTAAATTACTATATGTAATGATATTTTAATTAATTAAACAAACAGTAATCAACAATTGGATATTAGATTGGTACACAAATTTTTTATACATACAGCAGTCAACATATGGCATAGTAAAATATATTACCTATAACTAAAACCAGATTAAGGGATGTTCAACTATGTAATTATTAAAAGTTATTTTTAACATGTTTCATTCACTAATGGTTTAAAAACAATCATAATTTAGAAACATACAATTTACACATAACTGTAGAACTTTACGACTTACATCGTTAGATAAATTTACCATAAACGTTTGTTTGTAACCTTATGTCAACTGTCTGATGTAAGTCGAAAAGTTCTACAGTTATGTGTAAATTGTATGTTTCTAAATTATGATTGTTTTTTTAAACCAGTAGTGAATGAAAAATGTTAAAAATAACTTTTAATAATTACATAGTTGAACATTCCCTAATCTGGTTTTAGTTATAGGTAATATATTTTACTATGCCATATGTTGACTGCTGTATGTACAAACAATTTGTGTACCAATCTAATATCCAATTGTTGATTACTGTTTGTTTAATTAATTAAAATATCATTACATATAGTAATTTAAATTCCAATACTGTATAAATTAAGTTGTCATACTATAATTTTCTCGTTTTCTTGAAGATAATATTGGAAGATGTAAACAAACTATCTCAAGTCTTCACATATACAATGATACATACATACGCACGCACACACACTCACATACACGAACACGTTCACCCAAATATTTAATTGTCCCGTTGTGTTTTTTGTATTTCATACACAGGTCCTGATGATGACAATAAACAATGTCGAAACGTCGACTCAAACAAATTACAAATTTGTGCTATTTTTTACCGATCCTCACTAACCTCCACTGAAAAATTCATTGATTGGCGGTCACTACGAATTCAAGGATTTAATAGTTTGATAATGTTCAAAAACAATCCAATCTTGCAGCAAGGTGGCGCGTTCTTTATAAGCTCAAAATGAGCCCATGAGTAGCCTACAATTTTTCATTTTTCAGGATTGTGGAGCAGCGAAAATTTTATCAGTTGCTATTGAGTTCAAACATTCAATGGTGTCTGCAAATTTTGTTTCTTCCAGATGTTTCTGAGTCCACAGTCGTTCATAATCTCTGAGCTGTGCTATTATTGATCTTCAGGCTAGCTCTTTCTGCTTGACTTAAATACCGTAATGTTTTGTGAGCCTTGTCCTGCCTGCCCTGCACATACTGCTCTATATCACTTACATATTTATCATAACTATTGTAGCATCACGAGATGGTACAAACCAGAAAACTCAATTGAATTATCAAAAAATATAGGGAAACTACTCAAATAGATAAATACTATGTAACTGAATGAGGAGTGCAATAGAGAATGAGTGGTCAAATGAGAACAACCAAAAATAATTATATAAAGAAAGAATTATAATAACTAAACCAATAAACCATGAATAATAAATAAAGAATACGTGTTACAGATGCATGAATAAATTAAAAACAGGAATTAGCCTTGAAAACAAACATAATAAATAACTTGACAAAACAGACATACAAAAAGACTAGACTGGACGGTGTCTTTGACGAAAAATTTACCCAACAGATTAGGGAAGTGATTTTATATATCTTGTTATATTATTGTAAATAGTAATTTTTTATTATGTAAGTGAGAAAAGTATTTAGGGTTAAGAAAAATCATTTGTATAACCAGCCTAAAAGTCAAGGTCTTAAACCTAAGACTGTATTTGTAATTAGCTCATAGATAGTGTCATGGTAAAGACAAGATAATTATTTTTATAATTGTGTTTATTCGAATAGAAAAGTGATAAATAATGATAATGAAACAGTGCAAATGGCACAGTGTAAACAATGATAAAACTATAAATTATTGTGAACCAAGTATGACCATAAGGTGAGAATGTCATGTATTTTATATGAAGTGAACAAATAGCAACACAATCAACTTCATTAGTGCAAGTGACAATATAAAATTAAGTGAAATAAAAGCATAAATGATTAAATAAGAAGAGTGTAGTAAAACAGACCAGTAAAGTTATGGAAATTATCAGTAAACTAACGTACAAGTTGTGTCCAACCCACCTGAAGAAGAAAAATTTAAATTACTATCCTAACTGGTGTAATACATCTTGAATTCGGTGAGATCCTTCCAAACTTTTAACCATATTGACAGAAGTATTACCGTTTTACACAAGACTTCAATATAAACTAAATAACGAACACATTTAGTGTGACTACATTTCTAAACATAATATGATATCAAAAGTGAGTGACACAAACTTATTTTGAACTAACAAAAGTGTAGAACTCATAGAAATTGTATTAAACATTCAATAATGTGCATCCAGCTAAAAAGCAATATGGCGTCTGTCATTTTCTTAACGGTGATGAAAGGGTACACCAGCGCGCCATGTTGAGAAATAATGAACTATGAGATATAGCATAGACATTTAAAATTTATTTTATTTTCTTTTGTCAATTGTATTCCTAATATCTGATAATTAATTATTTTCATTGTTTTATTAATGTTATATTTGTAATAGGTAATATTAAGTTGTAAAATTATCTAATTAATTACTTTTGTATAATCACAAGAACTCACATACAACCATCATACAAAAACAACAATTATTTACTACATGTTCAAATTTTTTATTCATGTATGTTATTATTATAATACTTGTTAGGTGAATTTATAATATTACTGAAGACGATTTTTTATGTTGTTAAAACCCTGAGATATAAACATTTTTTTCGTGCATCCGAGAGCTAGATGGGGCTGAAACCTTAAAAAAGAGAAAATGATTTGTTAACTAATAGAAAATAAAAAAGGGGAACTTATTATAATAAGAAAGCAGGAATAAATGTTTAATGATTCAGAGCAGCAAAAGAAGTGTGTTCTCATTTGTAGTATAATTATATGAATGCTCACTTAAATAAAATTAATTACACATGTGTGAGAGTATATTTTATTTTACAAATTGGGATCCCAAGAACGTAGAGCATCGAAGGCGTTAAAAGGTTAGCATAACCACAGCAGTTACATACACCCATTATACATATTATATTTAAGAAATATAAATTAAATAAATATTGCAAAATTGGCACCAACAACTTGGGACTCTACAAAATACTACTGTGACATTTGAAAATTAATTAACAGCGTCACGTCACATTACAAAATTGGCACACCAACTCGAGGGCTAGGAAAAGGAGAGTAAAATAAATAGATAAGTATTGAATAACACTATAATTTACATTCCTTGTCAGCGATTATACAAAAGAAAAATAAGAATGTCGAGGAGAGGAACTTCGTGCAGGAGAACCAAAAGAACTGACGCAGAAATGGACGTGGAAGAAAAGGAGGCTCAACAAGCACCTGAAGTGGAGGTGATAGCAAGTGATCCACAAGAAAACCAACCAGACAGACCAGCACAAACAGAGAATGTAAGCGTACAGGAATTGATGAGGGTTATGTTCGAACAATTAAGTCAGAAAATAGAAGATAATAGTAAGAAAATGGAAGATAACAATAAATCCAGTGAAACATTAATAAAAATATGGAAACATTAAGAAAGGAGATAGAAGATAACCACAAGAGAATAGAAACCAATAATCGACAGTTGAAGGAAGAATTAAGTAAGAAGTTGGAAATATTGAAAGAGGATAATAAGCAATTGCATGAAAAAATGAGTAAGAAGACAGAAGAACAAATGACAAAAATCAGAAGAAAAATGAAAAATCAGATGGAGGAGAATAATAAAAACATAAGACAACAAATTTCTGAGACTAATGAGAAGTGGAACCAGACAAATCAGGAACTACAACAAATTAAGGAAGACGTCCACATACGAATAAATAATGTAGAAGAAGGTAATATAATTAGAATAGAATCATTGCAAAAGAAAACCCAAGGAAACATAGAAAGAGTACAAGCAAGGATAGGAGAAAGAATTAAAGACATTAATGCCAACATGAATAATGTGAAGGGTCAAGTAATTAATAATAAAGAGAAGATAGAAGAGATTCATCAACGGGAATTAGTGAACATCCGAGAAGAGCTAGAGATGATTAGGAGTAGACCGTTTAGTATCTCTAATGTGCAACCTACCGATAATAGAGAAGTAATTAACTTCAAGAACTATAAGAAATACCCAATGGAGTTCCTGGAAAGAATAGAAGAAATTATCACCAGACACCGATAAACGAGATGGACATCTATCAGGAGCATGCTAGATGAGCACTTCAAGGACATAAACGATAACTGGTGGACTGCAACCAGACACGACATTCAGGATTACGAGGAATTTAAAACACTGTTCAAAGCCAAATACTGGTCGGAATCGACACAAAGTATAGTTAGGGATAATATCTGTAATGGCCAGTATGATCCGTACAGAGGACAAATACCGACAGCATATTTCCTTGGTAAAGTATGTTTAGCCAGGACTTTAGAGCCTAAAATACCTGAAGATTGTTTGGTCACAAAATTATCTTACCATCACGAAGAAGGAATTGCGAGAGCCAGACTTTGTGGGCAAATCAAGACCATACAAGCCATGGCCGCCTTATTGGAAAATTATGAACATGAGAACTATTACCGTCGAAGCCGGCAAAGAAATGATAACTATATTGGAAGAGGTAACAACAATAATAATAACCATAATAATAATCGTAATAATAATAGTGATAATAATAATAATAATAATCGCAGTAATAATAATAATAATAATAACAATAACGACCGGCAGAATCATGGTGATAACAATAATAATAATAATAGAACGTACCGACCTCGAGTAAACCATATACGAACAAATAATAGAGAGATCCTAGAAGACAGTACTATCAAAGACGTAGAAGCTTCGTCAATCATTACGACAGAGACAACTGCAATGAGAATAATTATTACCACAATTGAAAACAAATAGTTACTAAAATTTATAAATTTCGAAGAACTCACAATGTTAAAACTTATCTATTATTAATGATCAAAAACTACTACTAGTTAACAAAGTGAGCACTTATGTATTAGACTATATGGAGTTATGGATTATGCGTAACGATGTTACAGCAAAGTGGTCGTGTGGTTGTAAAGTCTCCAGGCAACTTATGTAAGATAAAATCGTAAAAGGTAAGAGCGGATATGACTAAAGTTGAGTCTGCCTGGAACATGAAAGCGAACAGAGTGGGAACTCAGATCTTTACTTTCTTTCTTGTTTTAAAGAACACTTGTTCTCGCAACACGTACGCGTATAAACATAATTACCTGCAAATTACCATATCTTACTTAAAACTTTTCTTTACTCTCTACAGCGTGGTTGCGTGAGAAATTTATAAGATGCGCACGTTGTTGAGTGGGAAGCTCTTTTTGGATGAATAAAACATTACGCTGGAGACGGTCATGTGAAAATATTAGAATTACAAGTTAGCGCGTTTTTTCTACCTTCAGCAGAAATTATATGATACGAATGTTTCGAAAAATTTTCCACTCACACCATATCATGCAGACTCCGTAGAAGTGTACAGTAGGTCTATTTTCCTCCATCGAATTTTCATAATTAGCTGCTAACGTCTTTTTCTTATTGCGAACCAACTTCATAACTTCCGCAGATTCATTGCATCTGTCAAAAAACCAAGGCATATTTTATAATTGTTATGGAAATTTCGTATTTAATAAATTGTTTAAACGAAACTTCCAGCTTTCTGGCATCATTTATTTATGATATAATATGTTAATATTGCGTTCTTGTACGTTCTTAACTTCCTGAGAATTGAGATGTTGTAATTTCTATTTGTGCAACCATAATGTAAAAGTATCATAGCTAATTCTATAGACATGAGAGTGACGTCTTTTTGTAGAAGTAACTTACGTCCAGTGTTCAGTAAGTTAGTAAAATGTTCATTCACATCATAGCGATGGCGTCTGTTGTAACAGTAGTGAAGCCAAGTATACAACGAAAGACATACCATAACAGTAGACAGTGAACAGTAGACAAGTAGGCCCATACATTTTGTTCATTTGAGCAATTGATCCTTGTAATGACTCACTGTAAAACTTCTTTGTCTTCCGGCTCTTACCCATTATCCCGGTCTCCGCTGCTTCTCTATTCAATGTATTTTGTAAGGCCACAAACTTTGTAAGTTGAATACAATCGTCTGCTCTTTTTATATCAATTTCACATGCATTCTTCCTGGTAACATTATTTACAAATATGTATTATTGACCTGTCTGATATGATTACCTTATACTTACGTGACCTTGTATTTTTTTTAAGCATTTTAGGCTCTAAGAGTTTAGACAATGAAGAATATGCCCGCTTGTGACCAGCAATTATGTCTTCACAAATCCATTAGATCGTCTTCTTCATTTGCTCATTAACGTGAAATCAGATTAGAACTTCTAAATGTATATCTGAAACTCTCAAAAAGTCATATTACACCGGGGCCCTGACAAGTAGGCCTAAATGTTTCTGAATATTGTTATGGAAAATCTTTGGTATAACATACGATAATACGTGGTGGCATCCTGAACGAGTGTGGCAGTAATATCCATCTATTAATGTGGCTTTCAATGTATTAGATCATGATCATCATTCGTGGTGGTGGTGGTGGTGTTCGTCACTAACATCATCACTCGGGTTGTTTATGTTTCTGACGAGATCAATCAATGAATAAAATCAGAGAGAAGTCGTATTTGTTACTGCGTTTACGTCGAATCCAAGATTTCCTGCCAATGGAGACAACTAAAATATTTTTGGAGAGAACGTCAGGTGTTTAGTCATTACAATGTACTGTGTTTACCATGCTGCAGGTAAAATGACAAGACAACAATTAAATCTTTTGTAAAATAAAAAATTAGAAATATTTTATTACTTCTAAAAACTAATAATAAAAATTTCACTGGATAGAATAAAAAGCAAAAAATTAAATAAGAAGTCAAACAGAAAGAGGAAGATAAAGTAAACGAAAACGAAGAAGAAAATATCATGTGCTTAGTGTTAAGAATATAAATTACTGTTAGTGTTAGTATTACTAGTAGATTGTCCTTAACTAAGGATGATAGTGACACTTATTATAGCTTGTGTAAAAAAATGGAAGTAATTTAGCATTTTAAAATCACAATGGCTTACCAGCTAATCTGACCTTCGTAAGGTCAAAGAGGAGGGTCGAGGATTCAAAAAGGTTGAATTTAACGAATCAAGGATTGAACTAAAAAGAAATTATCTTAAATAACGCCTTAATCCTGGTAATTTCCAGTACTTCTGTTAGTAATTTATTATTAAACGATGGTTTTGTTTGCGAGATTTCACTATAGGGAATTAAAGGAAAGCATTGTGCTTCTCGCAGTGGTGGCGCAGTTAATTCACCGGTCGGTCAAGTAATTAATTCTTTTTAATTACTTTCTCTAAATTCTCCTTTTACTGGTGACTTTATTTTGTCATTATCGTTTACCCGGAGCTAATTTCGTTAATCTGCCATCTATATCAGGATTAATTGTTAATGTCTAGATACTGTCTATTTTATTAGGCTACACATATTTCACAATTTTTTTTACAGAATCTATTACTTTGTACAGACTGATGTGAATGACATTGCTTATTCAGGAAGAAACAACTACTGAATCAGTAAATTAAACGTAAAAAATTCATAAACTTCAGAGTGTATTGATGATTCAATGCTGGTGATTCAATTAACTGAGGGACCAAGAAGTTTGTAGAATTTGTGTGTGAGTGTGTTGATTATTAATTTTTTACAAATAAAAATAAGGAAATACACAATTTAAATCAAAAATTTCAGAAATACAGACTTTAAAATGAAAACAAACTTATTTGCTTTATCTATACAACTAGCTGACCCGGCGAACTTCGTACCGCCTCAGAATCAATAAATATTGTGTTAACTTATTAGCTGAATTAAATTCAGTTTTTTATTAAGATAAAATGAGTACTCAAAATGAATTAAGTTCAATAAATGTACAAAAATCAAAATGAAATGTATTTTAATTACATTGAAATGAATGCAATTCACGTGGCAGCAAGGCATTTGCTTTATTGAAGCGAATCGAAATGATTCACGTAGCATTGTTGCACTACTTTCTGTTAAACTATTTGCTGGATGGGTTGCACTCGGGTCGATTCCCTTCATTGAAGCACCTTGTGATATACGACATTTTTCGTTTTGTTGTCAGGTGCGAGAACGAACAAAGCGGATGGTTTGCCGACACGTGAACATGCTACGTACAATTGACCGTGAGAGAAACATTTATTTTCTAGATTCAGGCCACAAACATTCAAGGATTGGCCTTGTGATTTGTTGATCGTCATGGCGAATGCAAGACGAATCGGAAATTGTATTCGTTTAAACTCAAATGGCATATCGGTTGGGATCATCGGAATTCTCGGAATGAGAACTTCCTCACCTTTGAACTTTCCTTTGAGTATCGTCGCGTGAATCACATTGCCCATGAGTTTTCTCACCACCAAACGCGTTCCGTTACATAGTTTTGGTTGGTTCAGATTTCGAAGCATGATGACTACCGAGCCAACCTTCAGTTGTAAATTGTGCGGTGGCAAGCCAGGCAGATTCAATGAGTTTAAAAATTTAGTTGGATAGTTGGTTGCTTCGTCTTCGTTTTTTACAGTGTCGATAGATTTTAAGGAATGCAGTGGACCAACGATTTGATTTTGAATTGTGAAGTTTAAGTGATCCACATCTTTGTTCTTTGCCACGAGAATTGCTCGTTCACTCAACCAATTGTGATTTTTGTGGTTAGCAATGATGTTCGGGAACATTTTGTTGATGAGCTCGTCCTTCGTTGAGACGAAATTGCAAAAATTCGGCGGAAACGAAATCAATCCGTTCGATTCGTCGACAGGAACACGCCCATTACCGATAGTCAGCAATTGCTTGGAGAAATCTTCGGCAGATGGATCGTTTAGCAATGCAACTCGCATGTTTGTCGTCAGCTGAAGTTTCTTCACATAGCGCCACAGAGTCGATGATTTGAGGCAAGCGTTTATTTCATCGGCAGCGGTCGATCTTGGAATGACTGGTTGTGTTTGGCGGAAATCGCCAGACAGTAGAATCATTGCGCCTCCAAAACATCTTGAGTCATTGCTCAGATCTTTCATAGTTCGATTGAGTGCTTCCAATGCGCGTTTGTGCGCCATTGTGCATTCATCCCATATGATGATTTTACTTGCTACCAAAACTTTGGCCATTGCTGAGTGTTTCGCAATGTTGCATGTCGGTTTTTCAGTCGTTTGAAGGTTTAATGGCAATTTCAACGCTGAATGAGCCATTAGGCATCCTTCTAGCAACGTGGCCGCTATCCCAGAAGAAGCAACTGCTACAGCAATTTCGGATCTCGCACGAACAGTGGCCAAAATCAATGACATGAGGAATGTCTTCCCAGTTCCACCGGGCGCATCGAGGAAAAATAAGCCACCATTTCCATCATCAATTGCCTTCATTAACGTATCGTACACTTCCTTCTGTTGGGGGTTCAACAGTGGTACATTCGTTCGAACTGATTCGTTCAATGCATCTCGATCGTATTCACGT
Source organism: Magicicada septendecula (assembly GCA_034769895.1). NCBI lineage: Eukaryota > Metazoa > Arthropoda > Insecta > Hemiptera > Cicadidae > Magicicada > Magicicada septendecula. The sequence continues at coordinate 387,773,827 of CM068368.1, read as the reverse complement.
TACGTTCCAATTCTCGATTGAAAGCGTCGTTCATACCACGATTTGGCGTTGGCATTCCTAACTTTACTAACAAACTGCCGCACATGAGGTAACACATGTCTTCGATCAAAAGCAAAGCCTGGTTATGTATCTCCTCATTCACCTCGAGATCGGGATTCCCTGAACTGACACGAATTCGATGTAAAATGTCTTCTGACATGTCATCCTTGTACTTGTTCCACAGTTCACGTGGATTAGATGGGAAGCATGTCGAAATAATGATAGCAAATAATGTGCGTATCTGACTTGGAGATGCAGAAACAATTGCTTCAGCGATTGTCATGTCCCAATGAGTATCGTTTTCAAGCAAATTGAGCTGTTGACATGCAGCACGAAATGTTGGGCACACTACACCATTGACAGTTCGAAGTGATTCAAATGATGTCGGCCCACGAACATTCACCAGCAACAACCGCAAGTAGAAGCATTCGTCATTCTTCGGATGAACTGTGTAAATGCGACCAAGAGCATCAGTAGAACGCACATCCGGATGATCAGGAACCGCATCGCCTTGCTTCCGACGTTGAAATTTCTTCGATGAAGCGTTCCAAGTGTAATAACCTGGCATCTCAGAGTAGAGCAACGTTCGTGCAAACGGATCGCTTTGGCAAATCGAAAATAAACTTGTCAATGTTGTCGCTGGAGGTGTTTCAGCACGTTGAGCAACATTTGATGCGTTGAAATAAACTCGTTGACCATTCTCCAGATGCACCGCCAAATGTACAACAGTGGGATGACGTTCATGAATGGGGAATGAGAATATACGCCAAATCGCCTCATTGCAGCTCACATATCGACCAACTTGATAGTGCGTGATTTCATCGTTGGTATTTGGAGTTTGAACGCCAAAAACCGCCATATCGCTGCCTTTCGTAACATATTTGCAGATGTATTTGATGGACTTCACTGAATTGCAATACTCCACGTTGCAATGCGCCTTGAATGTTTTGGAAAGAAGTGGCGAATACGGAACAAACCAAGTGTTGTCGACCACGAAATCGTTTCCTTTCACTTTCGTTGTGATAGTTCTACCGTTATCATCGGGTGATCGACGCCGATACAGTGGATAACCATCGTTGCCAGTGATAGTCTCCGCCGTCAAATTTCGTGGATAACGCTTGGAACACTTGCCGTCGACCATGCACGGTGATTGGGGGTTGATGGCGGTCCGTGAATCATGTTCGTAATTACAACATCATGCAGGTCTGGATCGGTTTCGGGATCTGGAATCTTGGTACATATGATGTCATCTATTTGGTCTGGTCGAATTCTTTCGACTAACCAAATAAGAATGTGTGCATGCGGCAAGCCTCGTTTTTGCCATTCAATCGAATACATGCAGCATCGAGTATCCCCAAAGACGTGATGCTTAACAATGTAGTTCATCAGCGACCGGATTTTTTGTTTGAAGACACGTGCGGTGATGTCGTGCCGATCACTTGATGTTTGTCCGGGGAGCAGCAGTTGAACAATTTCTATCCATTTCGGATTGCACGTAAAGGTGATGAATAGATCTGGACGACTGTAATGACGAACATATGTCATTGCATCTTGCGCACATTCATGCATATGACGCGGGCTGCCAATGTACGTCGCCGGTAGAATAGTCAATCGACCAACATTAGCTGCATCTCCTTCGGTGCTGATTGCATCGCGTAAATGAATATACCCCTCCGAACGCAGTTTGGCTTGGTTCAACCGAATGAAAGTGAGGCGCTCCGTTTCGATTTTGACGTACATGTCGACGCAATATTGCTGAAGCAATCGACGAAATCGCAGCAAATAGTTGTCAGCATTTTGACGAATCATCAAACGATATGCGTAATAATTCATCGAGCTAACCTTCTTCACCTGAAATGAAATCAGTGAAATCAGTGAAATTAGTGTCATGTTTAAATGAAAATTATGATATCGATACTCACCGCTCAATGGATTTATCATTTTGATATTGAAGTGATAGCCATCGTCTCCTTGCCAAAACATCAGCGGGTATTGCAATGCAATCGTATGAACGGTGTGTTTCGTATATTCGTTGCAGTTGTCCAGTGACGCGACGTGTAAGCACAATATCGCGCGTTTCCAAGTTTTCACCAACAATCACAATTGCGACTTCATCTATTGTTGGAGCGTTGAATTGGCGTTCGTGTGTTCCAGCTGGTCGTTTATCCGCTCTGATCACGACTTTGTAGTCATCACTTGGCATGCGATCCAACGCAGTTTTGAACAACCGAACCAATGCATGATGTTCATGAAGTAGTTGCTGCAGATCTTGAAGAATTGCTCTTTTCATTGCCGTATTGACAGTTTGACGCCGATCAAGGTGTTCCTCCATATTGCCCATGAAGTAAATTTGGATGAATTTATGCTCTGCGTCTTCAAGCGGTTGCAATGATCCAATTCGATGGTGAATTTGGCCTTGGATCTGTAAAGTCGAAGACGAAGTCAGAATTACTGATTTATGAACACCAAAAGAAAATTAACGTTTACTCTGTCGATCAGAAATTGCCTTGAATGTTGGATTGAATCCGCGTCCTTCGATAATGTCTGCTCCAAATGAAGTCATTTGGAAACATCCGTTGTATCTTTGAGTGTTCGATAGAAAATGTCGTGATTCTGGTGTTTCGCCACGAAGCAATGAATGCAATGGCTCAGGTGGCGGAGGCAATAATGGCAATTTCACCTTGCCACTGAGACAGCACAATCCAGGCGTTTCTCCAGCGAACTTCAATGCACCGCAATGGTCGCACACAACCTCCATTGGGCCAATTCGAACGAAACGATGCGAGCTGTAGTCAATTGTGCAATCATATTGAAACGCTACTCGATTCAAATCAACACTTGAAGAATTTCTTCTTGCGCGTCGAAGATTATCACGTTGTTGATCTGTGTGATAAGCTCGACGATTTCTCATTGCCAACCTTGCCGTTTGACGTACTGCCTCTCTTTGTTCTTGTGTTTGTGAAGCACGAAGTCGGGCCATATTCGCAATATTCCGAAGTCTAATTTGCATTACGGCTTCGTTGTGAAAGATTAGATCTTCTGGCTCGCGGCATTGTAAATAACACTGGAAAATTAATCACACAATTCAAAATTACATAATGAAGCAATTATCGATGCGCGCACAATCACAAATGTGATAACCTCACAAAGTGAACATCTTCGAAGGCAACTTACTGTTTGAAAATCACGATCGAAAATAGAATTCCACAGAATTACGAACGAATCCGCCTGGAAAATTAAACACATAGTCCAAAATTACCGATTGTATTGATTGTCGATGCGCGCACAATGACAAACGACATAACCTTTCACAATGTGCACTTCATCAAACTGAACTCATCTCTTTGAAATCACTTTTCGCTGATGAATTTCAGAAAAAATCGTTTGAAGAGAATTAATTGAATCGAATTCAAATGTAATAACGGTCGAAAACTGAATGAAAATTGGTGAAAATTGGTCTGCACAGCTAGCTCAATGGTATGCAATGAAAGGACCGCGCAACTGAATCAGCTGTCAACCAGCATACAACGCCATGTTCATTTTGTTCCTTTTTTTGTTTCTGTCATGTATCAGAGATCGCGTTGTATACGGATTTTAATTGTTTGTGATTTTCTTACTTTTCCAATGCGCGAGGAAACTTCTCGAGGCAGAGACGAACGAAAAAAATTCATCGAAATCAGTCAATCCGTTCTCGAGATATCATCAAAAAAGCCGTTCCATACAAAATGTATGAGAAAATGAATTTTCTTCATAAATTTTTTTTTCGTGAATTTTTCCCATGTTTTAATATTTATTCTGCTATTCGGGGCGGAGACAAATCCAACAAATCAAAGATCATAAAAATCGGTCCAGCCGTTCTTGAGTTATAAATGGTGTAACTAACCCGACTTTGTTTTATATATATAGATATAATTAAGACCAATAAAGGAAATAATTGTTAACAATTCTCATTCATTAAATGCAAATTATTTTACAGATACATAAATTATATCGCCCAATTCGTTTAAAATTTTGTTGCATTTTTTGCGGGATACATATTGAAATAGGTTTTCTTTATTTCGAATTCATAACAGCGGAATACAACAAAGGCATCATGAATAAAATATGAAGATCGTGAGACAACGGAACCGGCTAATGCATTCGGAAAGTTGACGCCGCTGATATGGAAAATAAGACGCATCAAGAAAAAGTGGACAAACAGATGATAGTTTTGTCTCATAATATCGAGTCTTTCTTTTAAATATTCTGTTCTATTTTTAAGTATGTTTAAGTTAAAAGTATAAACTTACGAATGACGGTGCCCCGTATTATTTTAAAGCTTTTTATATAACAAGTCTTAGTTTAATATATTCATAGTTTTCAGTTTGTATATAATACACATATCAGCAATCTCGGTTTTTAATACCGGTATTGTGAATTGTACTTACAAAGTGTATCTAAATGTGTATAGCTAATTTGTGGCTATCAGAACTGTATTAAGTAAACCAGAATAAATCTGGATGTGATTATTTATGGATGGCCACGTTGGTATAATGTCATTATTGGACAACTAAAGTTAAATTAAGTTTCTACAAGTTTATTTAAAAATGTTTGCAAACAAATGCATGTTTTGTAAATTTATACTTTTGTTTAACTAGCATAGTTTTATTAAAATAAATTTAAAGAAACCTTTTTTAATTAAAATTGTTGACTTCATTTTGTGTTCATTTCCTTATTTTACTAAAGACAATAGAGCTACATAATGAAGTAAGTACTTGTGGTTTATAGATTTTTCTAATCTGTTGAACTACGGTATTTCCCATTTGAACTGAAATATCCGTAGTATAAGTGAATCAAATGCAAATAAGAGAAAATAAACTACTCTTGTGAGTACCATTAATTTATGCAGTCCGGCGTAGCCTAATCTAGTTACCACTCTATATTCTGTATTATATTTAAAAACAACATGCGCGCACAAAATACATAATAAATGTAATATTCTTGAACATCAATGTCCAATTATTTTTTTGATCATAAATAAAACTTTACAGTTTTCCCACTTTCCCTACTACATATTTCCTAAAACCTACTCATATATTAATAAATTAAATTTTGTATCTTTCTGTAAATAAGATTTGCATATTAAAAAAAAAGTGTATGAAAACAAAAGTTATGAAGGGAGAGGCTTCGAAGTCGTTATGATAGGTGTTCAGAATCATTAGTCCAAAGTAATACAGGCTGCTTTCAAGTTTCGTGTTACATACTTCGAGAGCCAGTTAAAGTACACGTATTTACACACTCAAGATATAATTAACCAAATGGGTTTAAAAGCTTATAAAACCATGGGACAGAACCAACGAAGAGAACTACTATGGGTACAACAGAGATTGTGATGAATTGATTAATTGTAAAAATATTTCCTACTATGAACCCAAGAAGAATTAATGGCCATGAAAGATATACCAATAAGAACATCCTGGTCATCGAAAAAGAGGAAGACCAGTGGACCACGGCGACCTTAGAATGAAGGACTCAGAAATGCCATTGATACTCGTGCCTCTGTTAAAACAGTTTGGTGGAGAGGGAAGGGACGGGTATAGGCCTATGTCAGGAATGTGTTTTTAGTTATGTGTTTATATATTATAAGTCCAATTTGAGGTCTGAGATGTAGAATGTATTTATTTATATAAAACCAATCAGGAGATAATAGCTATTATTATAGAACTAATAGCTTCTACGAAAAAACAGTTTTGTTATCTCTATCTAAACAATACTTGAGTGGAACTTTTATGGACACTAAGGCGTCGTCTAGAAACACAATGAAGAGACTCTCTGTACGAGGCATTAAACAAGAAGGAATAAGATAAAATAAATATTAAGAACGAAACGGTAAGTATAAAAAAAATTGGGGTGTGATGTGCCCCTTTGTTTAAGTAGAGCCGCAATTATTCCTAGTGTTAAATACAAGGACAAGATGAGGATAATATTTGAAGAACCAAGCCAAACCAAATTGTCTGTGTGATGTTTCAATCTCTCGATGCATATTACGTATCTTATGAGATTTAAAAATATAAATGTGTTTGGTAGTGTTGTTATAAATATTACAGTGTAACGTACAGTATGATGTAACGTATACATTATCATTTCCATAACTCGCACTTCGGCAAATCTTAATGCTAAATATATGACTACTGTAGTACGATTTACACTACCTTATATTTATCTACATTTAAATTTGTTGCTGAAAATAATCTTCAACATTCGTGGATGAGAACAATCGCGTGTTCGCTAGCATCGCTAAAATAGCACGTGAACAACCCTGCTATTGGAAATTAATATTTTACATTTGACTAACTTTGTAACCATTGGCGATAGAAAAAGACTGTGAAATCAGTGAAGCAGGTCTTGGGAATCAGTAATCTACAGTAGTACAGTCCGATTTATTACTACACGTTATCATTTTCAAGGTTCTAATAAAACTAAAATATATCTGGTTTTGTTGTTTAGTAGAATGTTTGTAAGAAGCAAACTGTAGAATGTTTGCTGCCGATAAAGAAGCGAACTGTATCCTTGAGGAAACAGATGTATTTCTTTTTTTTCTTTTTGAAAAAAGGGTTAAGGGGCTTAGTCACCTTGTAAGGGAGTTGTTTTTTATGTATTACACGTATTATAAAAAGACGCACAGTTTATATTGATGAGCAGTTGTCAGGAAAAAAAACATAAAAAAATGTTATCTTATATTATCTACCATATGTAATTTTGGACGAAAACCATGAGGTTAGTCTGCTCAGGTTTCTTTCATAGAAACACAAAGGATTCCAAGAAGAAGATAACCTCTTCCCTTTTTTCCAGCTTTATAACTTGGCACAGTCAAATCAAGACCTTGGATAGTACAAAATAAAGTCACCATTTTCAGTGGACATTGCCACATTAGGCATGAAAATATTTTAGAATTAGCAGTACTTTTCCTGACATTTCGGTTTTTGTACCTGTTATGACCTTGAGCAAACATGTAAGTAAATGCGAGTATACAATAACACTATGGCCTGTAATGCAGATATGCACTAGTTTAACAAGTTCCAACAACCCACACAAAATACTGTCGTCAAAATACTGTTACTTCCCTGTACAAAATTGTAGCAATTAGGCACAGAATACTCTTTAACTTGCAGGATTCCGGATAAGTAATGAATCCTTTATCTGGGATGGGACGCCAGTCAGGTACTACTTCAGATCTGAATTATTTAAATTTTAAAACAGTTTAGCTTAAAAACTACGTACAGTTTTTAATATGTGAAATGAGTATAATTTTTGTAGTTTCTTTTAGTACAAAACTTTTAGACGATTCTACATTTAATTAGCACAGTAAAGTAAAAAAAGTCTCAAATAAGGCAGTTTTTATTACAAAGTCTGAATTATTGGATTAAAAATATCTTCCATTGATCATGAACTGCAAATAATTTGGTTGACATGAACATTCAGAAGTAATACAATTATACAATGAACCGTGTGTTACAAACGCATCCGTCATATAGCCATGAAGTTTGTATGCTTGATAATTGATTGAGCACTCCGTTACAGTGTAACTGAATTAGTTATGCTACTTTAAATTCTACAGTATTGGTATTGAAATCAGCGTAATCTAATATACTATACATACAGATCTCTCTTACAGTATAGGTCAGATGGATATTTCCAACATACAATAAAAAAAAATTCTGTATAGAAACAAAATTGATGTAGCAAGGAAACATTATTAACAGAGTAACGTTATTTAGTCATGCACGACAAAAGCGAAACAAAGCAAACGAGTGTAAACGCTCTACTGTAACCTTCAGTAAATGTAAACATCGACATCATTCACAGTTAATATTTTATCTCTCAAAAGTAACAACAGCAGGAATAAGTCAATACAATTATTTGTTATCAGGTACAGAGGTACAGAAGTGTAATTTGTATTTACACAGTACACTGGGTTAAATGATTCAGAGGTTTATCAATACCTTGTACAAATACATGTGCGCTACTCATGAACAAGTCCTGAGTCTGGACGCCGTTATTTTCTTGATATGTTTTGTCTGAAATCTGTTGACACGAAAATACGAATTAAACAATTCAGTGATCATAAATCTTAAATATTTTTTTATATCTATTCTATTTATTGTGACCATTAAAATGGAAACGTTTACCTGTCTTTTGAATTTAAATCTAAAACAATGTAGCCTGTTGGTGCAAACGCATCAACTTCAAAATTTGAAACTTCATAATTTCCGATAGAGTTCCAATAGAGTTTAAATTTATAATAGTAGTTACAATAATCCACAATTAAGTCCTGCCACTAAGAACGTTTCGATAGTGCGCTTCTAACCGTGAAGACAATATCAGTAGACATCATCGTAGTAACATTAGACATAATAGTTTCATATTTAATATTACATGTATGCAGAAATAAGCTTATAAACCTTAAACACGCACCTTCACGTTCTATCAGGCATTTTTGTTTTACTAACCTCTCTAATAGTTTGTTCTCAGTAGATAATTTTTATTTTTAATGAATTTCGTAAATTATTCTCTTTAACTTCTCTCTCATAATTCACCTTAAATTTTATTATTTTATTCTTTAAAATTTGTAGTGATTATGTTGGCTTAAAAGTGTATTATAAAAAACACATCGTAAGTATGATTTTATAGATTACTGTAGAAATAAGTTACAACGGTTAACAGGAAGGTTAACGAAATCATTCGCAGTGTTAAAAACAACTACATCGTCTCTCTTTACAAATCAACTAAGTAATGAAACTTACTCCACTGTTACTCCAGTGCAAGGCAACGAGTGTTACTGGAATACTGTAAGTCAATCACAAGTACAGTTCCATAAAGCAGTAAGATTAAAGGTTTGACGTAATTAGTTACTGTCGTAATAATGTTGTCTCTACCGTTATCGTGGAATTACTAGGCAATATAAAAGTATAATAAGCGTTTCTTATTACTACTATTATTATTATATTATTATGTTAAAAATTATTAATATTACGTATACTCAATTATTGACTTTATACTGGCATACTATTAGTAAATTTTTAACACTATATTCCCGATTAACTGACTCTACTTATTAAGCCTTTTAAGGTTAACGAATCAAGGAAATAATCTTGTATAATTTGAAAAGTAAAAAGGCTGCCGGCATTGATTTGTTATCGGGGAAAATTCTAAAGGATTTGCCTCACAAAGGCGTTGTACTAATAACCTACATTTTCAACGCCATACTCAGACTTGAATACATTCCTCTTCTCTGGAAATCGGCTCAAGTAATCATGGTCTCAAAACCTGGTAAAAACCCTCAAGAACCCTCTTCTTATAAACTCATAAACCTTCTGCCGATACTTGGTAATATCTTTGAGAAGCTGTTTGTAAAGCGACTTATGCCAACAATTGTAGAAAACAACCTAATTCCGGATCACCAATTTGGCTTTCGAGAAAAGCACTCTACGGTAGATCAAATACACAGACTAACAAATTTTATCAATAAATCGTTGGAATCGAAGATGTTCTGCTCAGGTGTGTTTCTCGACGTTTCCCAGGCTTTTGACAAAGTCTGGCATCTTGAACTCTTATACAAAATAAAGAAAAATCTGCCACATAATTGTTACCGTATTCTACATTCGTACTTAGTGGGCAGAGTGTTTCAAGTTAAGTACTCGGATGGTACTTCTCCTCTACTACCCGTGGGGTCAGGTGTTCCGCAGGGTAGTGTCCTGGGTCCTCTGCTCTACCTCTTGTTCACCTCGGACTTACCGTCAACAAGTGAAACCACTGTTGCTACCTACGCCGATGACGCAGCAATCCTAGCGGCACACTCCGACCCTCAATAGCATCTCTTATCATTATACAATCAAGAATCATTAAACAATGTTCAGTTATGGCTTGATAAATGGCGCATAAAAATCAATTCAGCCAAGTTAGTACGCGTTACCTTCACCACACGTAAGGCAAACTGCCCTCCAGTAACAATTAACGGTCAACCTATACCGCAAGCTGAAAGTGCTGAGTACCTTGGGATGCATCTGGTCAAGAGACTAACGTGGAAAAAACATATAACATCTAAGAAGATTGAACTTAATCACAAGGTCAGAAATATCTAGGCAGAAAATCACGGTTAAGTCCGTCAACAAACTGTTAATCTATAAAGCAGTTCTTAAACCGGTATGGACTTATGGTATTCAACTTTGGAGTACTGCTAGTACGAGCAATATTGAGATTATCCAGCGCTTTCAGTCCAAAACTTTGATATCTATAGTCGACGTTCCATGGTTTGTCTCCAACAACTCTATACACCGCGACCTCAACGTTCCAACCGTGAGAGAAGGAATCATGCGCCTCTGCAGGACTCACATATCCAAATTAGAAAAGCATCCAAACCACCTGGCAATTAATTTGTTGGATAACAGTGAAGATATTTATAGACTAAAAAGACACAAACTGTTAGACTTACCATTCAGATTTAATTAATAATGAATTCTCTGTATTACCTGTATTGTAATGTCTGTGATATCTGTTCTGTGTTTTGTATTCGTGTCAACATTAAGTATTAACTCAACCTGTATGTGTGCCTTATGGGCCCAGTGTTTAACATTTGAACTAATTGTATCATGCCAGCAGCAAGTGGAAGTGATTTTTGTTCATTTGTTTACATGTCATTGTGATTTAGTTTTGTAATTTGTGTAACTCTTTAATCTACTAACAAAAACAGAAGAGCTGTCAATGGTTAGCTCTTCATAATCCTGTATGTGTGTTTTCAGCCAATTTGTTCAATGTTCGCTTAGTCGAACAGATTACAAATCTCCAATAAATTGGAAAAAAAATATTCCGGATTTTCAAATAACTATTATCACAAACACGCGCGCGTGTGTGGGTGTATGCATCGCTACAGTTATGTAAAGATGTTTCAATGGTAATATTCAACATACCTTCAATGTCTTTATTACCGGCTTGGTCGTAGTTACGTTTAACATTAGGCCTACTGTTGCACAATAAAGTTCACTGTTAGTTGAGAGGAGAAATATTTTGGTGGCATGAAATAACTAAATAGGCAAGTTTATATATAAAAACATTGATTTAATATATGTTGTTTAAAAAGTTTAAACGTTGAAAAGAAATATAATTTTAAATATTTCCTTTTTAATACGCTCTTTACAAAGCATAAAATACATATTACCCATATTATAAATCACATATAAATAACGTACAAGCAACAAACAATATATATATATATATATATATATATACATATTGCAACAGAACACAGGATGATAAGATATGCTGTTTATATCAGAGTACATGAATGACGAGCATTTTCTTGTTTAAATTTGTAATGTGTAATATTTTGTCTTTTAGTCATACGTTTTGTATTTAAAAATTGATAAGCATATAGGTTACACCAAACTCTTCATAAAAAGATGTACTATATTGTCATGTATTTTTTGTATGAATTGGTGCGCGTGTGCGGGTGTGATAATCTGCGATCGCTATAGCGGCAGTGGTAGTTAACCGATTTACATGAAAATTTGACAAGGAATTATTTAAGTAAATAGCTTCGATTTGTGTATACTCTGAGGTTTGTAACTATTTTAGAAATATGGTTTTTTAAGTAAAGCAAAACTCAAGTGTAACTCTTATCAATGATAGGGTAATAAAAATTGTAGATAATTTCCATGCAGGACTATGCAAAATTATACAAAGTTTTTCATGAAATTTGTGTATCTGGTCGTTCCATCAATCATGTGACTTGGGCTTGGCCTATCAAAATACACCAAATTCAGTGAGATTCATACGTTGCAGAGCTAGGATGGATACAGTCTGTCTGTCGACGTTGCTAGGGGAAGTTGTGCCCGGGTAAGAGAGTTGTTCTCTTACAAACGTAAAAATATCTTATATAAAATAAACCATAAATCTTAAAATTCTTAACGAAGTTTTGCGAAAAGAACCGAGAGGGTAAATAATTAAATAAAATTTAAAATATAATACAGTGCTGTTTCGGGTAAGTTAAGATATCCGCCTAGGGAACTTAAAGACACTACAAGATATCGTGGAAGGAGTCAAAAATAACTACGAGACTCTGTGAAATATCGCCGCTGGAGTAGCTTGCTGTGGAGGAGGACGACGAGACGAAGAGGACGCCAGGACGAAGAGGACACCAGGAAGGAGTGAAGCTATAGAAGAGGACGACGAGACGAAGAGGACACCAGGAAGGAGGGACAGGAAGAAGAGGACGCCAAGACGGGACCGACGAGACGAGCGGAGGACGTTGCAGCAAACAAGTAAAATCGATTTATATTATAGAACAATACAAACAATTAAATATATTATCAATACATGACAATTTAAAATACATTATACATCTTTATAAACAATATTTGTATATAATAAATAATTTTTCATCTCCTCCATAATAGACTTGTATCGATTTTTACACACTCACAATATCCTTATTAGAATAATAAAGTTTGATCTGTTGCAATATATTGTAGCATGACAGATTATCCACATTGTTCTAATGTAAAAAATAATCATGTATAAAATAAAAATAAAATGACATCAAGGAAAACTACTATAAAAATTAATCAAGGACCACAGTGAAGTGAAATCATAGTTCGAAGAGATAAATTAAATTAAAACCAACCATGCAATATAATAAACTATAGGAAAATAATGATAGGCCAAAGTATAAAGTAATTATACCCAGGTAGTATAGGAGCATGTAAGGAAATACCCCGGATAGACAAACGTCCATAATAAAAGAACAACTATTGGAAAAACAACCACATACAATAAAATTAGAAACCCCCAAAAAAGATGAAAATAAATAAGAAAAGTACAATGCAATAAAATGTAAATGTAAAGTATGTGTAAGTAAAGGTTCTAGATATAAATTTAAAAATGTAAAAGTGCAATTTATTTTTATTTGAAAAGCAAATCCTGATGATCTCATATAAGTGATATTCTTTATCATACAATACCAGACAAAATGACTAAAAATAATATAAGATTATGCAATAAATAGTGAAGTGAACAAGGGGAAATCCCTAAACTAAAACCAAAAACAGCAAAAGACTGCTTAAAAATTAATTTTAATGAATAATTTAAATGAAGAAAGAGCAGATGTGTTTTGTTTATATTAACAGTTCATTGAACTCAAGGCTTGAATGTTTGAGATTGAGTATAATTTTCTTGTTATAGAATATTTATTATGTTTTAATGGTATCAATTAATAATAAACTTTACTGTAATTAAATAAGGGTAATTTAGTTAAGATGTTATAAGAATTGTAGATCAGAGAGGGTATTAGCAAGCTGGAATAATAATAAACATTGTAAATGAACTAACATAAAATCTAGGCCAAATGGTAAATCTCACCAACCTTGTAATTAGTAAATAAGTAAAGGAAATAAATTAAATTGATGAAAATTGTATAATGTAAATCAATCACTGTGTATAATAACTGTAACAACAATTTGTGAAGGTATAACACTGGAATCTAAAGGAAAAGCGTAAATTAAGGATAATAGTCAAATTAGTTAACCAATTAATAAAATTACTGAGAATTAAAGAAAACTAACCATTTTTAATTCAATCAATGATCTTGTTCAATGATAATTAGAATATGACAGAAATTGTAAACCATATAATGTAGCAGGAAGTACAATAGTTAAAGCCTACATCCAAATATACTGTAAATATGACTTTTTGAGTTAGAAAATACTATAAAGTGTATCATGTTTGGTATTAAATAACGCAGAATTAAATAAGGAAATTGATTATATAATTAGTATTTAATAAAATTAAGTAATAAGCAAAATGTAATTAATCATATAATGTAAAAGTCAATTATTTAGTTCAACATATAATTGAAGCGGAAATGCCAGATGATTAAAACAATGTCGTTTTAATATTAAATCAGCCAGGACCTTTTGTATGGAGAAGAAAGAGAGTTAGTTGATTGTTACACGTTGAGACGTACACTTCGAAACGTTCTCAGACAAATTAATTCATTCTAAAAGATAGAAGATATAATTTTGAACAGCTAAACCTATAAAAATATAAAAGAATAACTTAAAAAAATGAGTCGTCAACACCGAGTTAACGTGGAATAAACCAAATTAAGCGATTTATGAAGATTTGAAGTCGTAACCCAGATAGTAGAACAATATAAACGGGAATTCTAAAATTTTATCGATACGAAATTGGACATTGTAAAACCTTACAACTATTGGAACAAGAACACATTTGAACACTGATTGTCGTGCCGAACAACTGACCACTAATCCCGAATAATTACACTGTGATGAAGAGGAATTAATCACTACTGCTTGGAAGAGGAACACACCAATAATCAACATTTATTTGAAGGAATTCTGCAGTGAAGACGCCTCGTACATACGCAGCACGAGGGCGGCCATTTTGGAATACTCCCAGCATCCTCTGCGGTGACGTCAGTACGTCATCCTGAGTTTGGTTCGAGAAATTTAATTTATTTAACATTTATATCTTAAATAATATTTCTATTTTTTTAAATTAAGAAGTTTTTTCTGTAAGTGTTGTACTTTTCAGCTTTGCCCTTTCTCTGACTATTTAAAATAACAGCTAAAAGAACCTGTAACTTAACATTAATAATTTATATAACGAAAGCAATCGCCCTGAGATATGAGTTTGCGAGCTGTCGATTAGCCGATCGATTCAAAATCGATTAGTCTCGATAACATTAATACATTCGTTGAATATTATAATTTTGCGTTTTATTTATTAGTAAATATATATAGAAGAATTTCAGATAATATTTGACACCTGGACTCCAAGAAAAGAAGAGAACAACATCATTGAAGGAGTACACTCATTAAATAATGGAAGACCACTAACCGATTATTACATTTTATAATCTAGTTAACGCGGAAAAACAATTCTTGTTATTCTAAAGTAATAAATTAATTAAATTAATAATTAAATAATTAATAATTAATAAATTAATAAACCATAAAAAATAATTAAAGAAATAAATAAAAATTTTTTTTCTCAAACAAAATTTTTTTTAAGTTATATCACAAATTTTTTGTAACTCCGAAAATCGAATTTTTAAGAAACGTTACAATATATATGTATATATATATACATATTTATTTATATTTATAGTGTTTACATATACAGAAATGAAGTGTTTACACATATACAAACATTTAATCACATTACACTACATAAAAAAAAGTTCATCTACTTGGATGTCTGACAAATATTAAATTCATATAATTAATTTAATTATTGAAAGTCATTTAAATATTTATTACATGATCATGAAAAGCTTACTTTTAGTATTTTAATCAAAAATAATATTTACTTTGTTCAGTAAATACTAATAAATATTCCTTAATTTTATTCGCCAAAATAAATAATGGCGTAATCCTTTACGCATTTTAATTAAATAAACAAATATTAAAATTACATACATTACATATACTAATTATTCAAAATTTTGTGTTTACACTATGTACAATTATGTACTCATTTTTCCTTTATTTATACCACGACTAAATTTATTTACTCTCTTACCTTTATAAGAAAATAATTGGCGATTACTCACTTTCCTTCAACGTTGTATTACCGTGACAAAGTTATCGTTTGTGTGTGTGTTTGTGTGTGTATGTGTGTGTGTGTGCTGCTCCTCGATGACTCCGGTGCCCCCACGTTGATCGTGTGTCTGTGTGTCCTACTGCATGATGATGAAGATTCTATCTCGAGAATCAAAGTCACATAGTCACCCCATTGTCTCTCCCCGCTGGTTCGAAATTGTCTGGGGTATTTATTGTGTCATGTAAGTTGATAGGCCTGATTTTGCTGGGTGTCTTTTCAGACTTGTCAACCTTTGTTTCATTCTTTATAGGCGTTAGTTTTATACTAATCTAGCTTTCTCTTGATAACCAGCTATATTTATTTGACTGTCTTTCTTACGGAAAAAGGTATTGCTTATTTTTAGCTCGGTAAATGTAGCGAATTCTCTCAGACCTTCTCCATTAACCAGTATTATCACTAAAACCTCCCACTACATTAGAAGTAGGGACTTTTCCAACCTTGGCATTCATATTACCCATTAACAGAATTTCAAGTTTTACATTTTTATCAATTAATTTTTGGAGGTTTCAATAAAACCTTTCTGTTTTGTCTTTCTTCCCCTCGTCAGAAGTAAAAGCATCTATTACCAACTGTCCACGATCATACTTTATCTTCATATATACATATATATCATTCTCTCGTTTTCATAATGACACTCTATTATACGTCGTTGCCATTTACTATCAATGGATATTGCCACTTCTTTAGATTTTTCGTCTACTCCACTACAAAACATCACATACTTTCCTACATACCTTAAACCAGAATTCTTCTTTTTATTTTTCGTTACAACACCAATGTTTATTTTATTCTTCTCATATATTCTCACTAATTCATTCTCTTTATTAGCTATACCCCTAACATTCTATGTTGCTACTTTTGAAGTATTTTTAATCCATTTGCATTTACGCTTTTGCCTTAGCTTAGGTCGTTTTGCCGTATTTGGTATCTGGGAAATATCCGGCATATACGTATTTTTTTACTTAAGCAGGCTACTAGCCTGCTATAAAACCCCCAACCTGGAGGACCAGGAATTTCCATTTTGGGCAGCTCCTTCCCTAGAGAGTTGCTTTCACCTCACCTTTCACCAAAGTGCACCTATAGTAGTACTTTTTCCCTCATATACAACATGCTCATATGTATGTATTTTAATGAGTTTTACAAAAATTTCGTTTACTAAAAATATGTTGGGTTTTAGCTCTGAAAACAGAATACGATATTTATTCATTACGGTACCCCACTTTTTTTTAAGTATTCATAGTATTTATTTTACATAAACTTTTATAGATATTTTCATATTTTTGTTTTTTAGCTACTTTTTACAAATTCTTTTTGACAACGTCTTGAGGGAGCTACATTTTTAGATTTTGAATTTGCGATGTTTGTTGAGGTATTTCCAGATGATTGGAGAGTATTTTAAATATTTTTTAGTATTTATAATTGTTGTATGATTGCGCTCATGATTTCAAATTATAACTACTTATATATATACATAGATATCATGATCGCAGCAAATTGTTTAATGCACTCACACTCAAATTGGTCGTTGACATTTTTAAGTTTTGTATAAATATAAAGTGAACTAGTAACTTGTAAAAGTTAATTGTTTTTAATTTTAGGTTATGGTAAATTTTTCAAATCATAGAGTCATTGTAAACATTAAGGAAAATGATTTTTTTAACTGAAATACGTAGGTATGTTGAAGATTAAACATTTCATTTAATTTTCGTATAATAAAAAAATATATTAGCCTATTTCAAATTTGTGAAAGTGTAAAGCAACCAGTGACAATATAAATTCTAACAACAATTGAGGGCTTTTTTAATTAGATTTTTTTAAATCCTTTAAACAATCGGCGCATTAAATGAAATTTTAGCAAATAATTTACGATTATAGATATACAATGTAACACAGAGGAACTCTTTTCTTGATCAATATTTTTCTGATTACGTGAGTGTTTCCCACAACACACGTAATACAGGTTACCTTCCCTGTTGCTAAAAACAAAATGGGAAACGTGTCTCTATAGTAGTGTTTTGCTAAGCCTTTAGTAAGGAGCCTTATATGATATGCTCCCTATAGATAATTGTTGGAATAGTAATTTCTTCAGTTGGAAGCAACAAGTTATTTACAAAACCGATAACTTCAGACGAAAAGAAATGTAGTTGGTAATTCCATAATCTTTTGGAAATTGCCGTTTTGCTTGAACGCCATATGTTGATTCGTCCACACATTCACTATAAGATTACTGAAGTAACAGGTTTGCATCTGACAAAGAAAAATTTACGAATTACAGAAAATCACTAACAGAATATTTTCATGATCAGATGATAAGCGCAAAACTAATCTGTATGAGCATGTAACTCTCAACAGCATGAAAGGTGCGGTCTCAGCAGTTATATTCTCGTTTTCTTATTTAACTTATGTTGGACGCTTTACAATAGTTAGTATGAATGTAATGTATAGATGAATGCTGCAGCTGAAACACAAAGGAAGGTGACAATCACTACTAATCTTCATAATTTGTAGATAATCTATAGGACAATGTGAGGTTCATCATCCACAAAAATATGATAACTTAAAATATTCATGGACTTAAAAAATATAATAATTTTTCGTTAGGGAAACATAATACACGAATATTACAAACAATGTGGTTTACTTAAAAGCAAGAATTTAAAATATATAATTTTTCATTCTACAGCTGTGTAGTATACGCAACATTAAAATGCAATAATATTGATTATCGAAAGTTATACACTGACTAATATGGCACAAACACATGAAACATTTTCCTACATATTCCATAAATGTTACTTCACAAGACACTGTGTAAAGCCTTACAGCTTTACATTCGGTGTTAATTTAAATTTTATGTGTTTTTTCCAGAAGAATTTCTTTCTAAGGGCAGCCGCGTAAAAGTAAAGCAAATGATGAAACAAAATATAGCTTGTGTTAGGTTTTATGTTTCAAGCAACCCCAAATTTAGTACTTTACCCTTTTATCTTTCTTTGCCTGAAGCGTACAAAATGACGCAACCACTTTGTCTAACACTTATTTGACAGCTCATTGTAAGCCTACGCGTATACAGTTTATACTTGTTTAGTACGCTTTAAAAATTTTATGTATTTTCGTTGTTATTCCCTACAAATTCATTGAAAATATTCCCTAATACAGTGTAAAAATATATAATAATTTTTAATAGGGTACTTAATAACTTTGGTATCATCAAGTGTTGAAAATCTATACTTTTTTACCACTTACTCAGAAAGTATGAGACTTATGGAACAACATGCATAGAAATTAAATGAAATGGTTAATTAAGGAGATGATCTCCCCGCCGCTGTATTTAAAATTGGTAAAAATAAACTTATTATTATTATTATTATTATTACTATGATTCTGACTCTTTAAAATCAGACAAGTATTTAGCCTATATGCTGCGGATACCACAACTAGCTGCTGGCGACGCATTTAGCCATAGATAGCCATGCAACCGTCACACTAACACAAAAGTCGCGCGGTATGCCTTGGTCCTTTACGGACTGTTGAGCAGAGATTTTTTTTTATTTAGCCTATATTACTTCTTATGTTTAATAATTAGCAAGTTATTGTGTTATCTTTATTACACTCATGTTTATATTTTGTTATTATTACCTTAAGCAACGAATTATGTTTATTAATAGGTCTATTATTTTAACTTTAACTAATTTAGGTCAAGAAATATCAAATATAATTGAGACTGTCACTATTACAGACAAAAGTAAAACAAATAACATAGAGTATGTATTTTACTGCGCAGTAGACCGTCGTGAGACTCGTCGAATTAAAATGTAAATCAGTTCAGTTCAATCATTCAGTTGTGGCCGATTCTTCATGACCACATGAACTGTCTTGCCAAACTCTTCTATCTTGCACTATTTCCCAGATTATTTCTTCAATTTTCCATATTGTTACGACGGTCACACCGGATCGTCATAAGTACTGTGGAAACAGAATAGCTGACAATGATGAAATCGCTAATTACAAACTTTACTTAGACACCAACAGCAGTTATAACTCAATAAAGCATTCTTACACAATTCAAGTTAAATTTATCCAACACCAATAATAAATGTCAACTATTACAGTTCCGCACTTACTAACATAATGATCACTTCGCCACAATACTTCGATCCGCACTTGAATAAATCGCCAGCTGTAACTAACTGAACTGGGCCGCTTCGAAATCCTGTATGTATACCTCCGCCGCCTAACATTGTAATTAGATTGCGAGTCTAGATGCTGGTAGAGTAGTCGAGTCTGGAAGGGGCATCGGCATTTCGGGTTACCTAGAAGAATCCTCAGTGTTACGTAATTCTGCCGCGTAGAATTATCTGTAAACGTCTGGAAGAGTCTTGCGTACTTCGGCATGCCACGAATAACGTAGGCACATCGATGCGATACTATCTATTTCATCAGCGTTGTTTGTTATATTTTTATTCCCTGTTTCAATGACGCCACCTATCAACCTAGCCCTCTGCCGTCCTCTTCTCTTGTCTTCCACTTTTCCCACCATCAGATTATTTTCCAGCGAGTCCAAATTCCTTATTACATAACTAACGTATCTGAGTTTTTACATGACTAATATTTAACTCTACAATTAACTACTGGCATTAATTTGTTCTAGAATTGACTGGTTACTTCTCATCGCTGCCTATAGAGCTTTCAGAATTCTTCTCCGGCACCATAGTTTAAAGTCGTTAATTCTTCGACGTTCAGTGACCAGCTCTCGCAACCGTACATTGTAACTGGAAAAATCATGAACTTTACAAAACGAATCTTAGTTGTCAAAGTAATATTTGAGAATACTATTCAAGCTTTATGTAGCTTTTCTTCCAAGAAACAGGTGCCGTTTGACTTAAGGCTTCAGTATCCATCTCCAGAGACTTTCGTGCCAAACCAAACAAAATCGAGCACTACTTCTATTTCCTCACTATATGTATATGCCACGGCATAGTAGAATCAGACGCTAACACTGATTTGTTTTCGTAATTTTAAGTTTGCAATCGGCTTTTCTATTCTCTTTTTAACGCTCAACTTTAAGCTTCTTCACTTCGGCCAGTAGTGTGGTGTCGTCGGCATATCTGAGGTTATTGATGATTCTACCGGCAGTTATAAAACCACCTTTTGATTTATCTAACACGACATTTGCACGATGTACTCGGCATATAATAAGTAAGGTAAGGTGAGAATATACAACCTTGTCGAACCCCTTTTCTCTATCTTAAACCATTCCGTTGTACCGTAATCAATTCTAATTGAGGATTCTTGGTCAAAATATAAATTCCTCGAAAGGCAAGTTAAGTGTTCTGGGATTCTCATGATTTTTAGAGTTTCCCACAGTTTACTATTTTCAACACAGTAATCGATAAAAGGGATGTTAGCAAACCTATGAAACAAAGATAAATAACTTTCTGCAACTCCCTTTTGGTTTTCTCCACGATCCAACCAATATTAGCAATCTTGTCTCTCGTTACCCTACTTCTTCGGAAATCAACTTGATCCTCCTGTAATCCTCGGCTTACATATTGCTGGAGTATACGTTGCAATGTCTTACGCATTACTTTGCTGGCACGTAGAATGATAGCGATTGTCCCATGCCTAGAGCATTTTTTGGAGCCGCATTTCTTAGAAATTGTGATGAATACAAGCGTTTTCCATTCCACTGGCCATTACTGAGTTTCCATATATCTTTACATATAGATATAGCACGTTGACAGCTTCTCTTTTAGGTCCTTAAACAGTTCATTCGGGATTCGTAGTCTGCTGTAGCCTTGTTTTTGACGATATTTTCCAGAACCCATTTTACTCAAGCTCTACAGGATACCTGGTTCTAGATCGGTGGTTACAAAGCGGTTAGCCTTGTCGGTAGTTTCTTGCTTGCATATACGTATTCCTTCCACCTTCTTTTAATCTCATTTGTCTGTATTAGATGTCTGCCATCTTTATCCTTTATCATTTTAATTTTTCCATGAAGTGTCCCTTTAATGTCTTTAATTCCCTTAAATAAATCGCTTACCTTCCTTACTCTTTTATTTTCCTCTATTTCTTTATACTGATTAATTGAATATGCTTCATTATCTCTTCTTGTTAATCTCTGGACTTCTGTATTTAGTTGGGAGTATCTATCTAATTAAAATCACCTTTAACCTTCGAGATACGTCTTTCGTCGGCTATTTGTAACGCCTCGTCAGTCAGCCATTCGCCTTCTTGCCCTTCTTTTCCTTGGGGAACATTTTTATGCTGCCTCCTGAGCAACACTCAACTTCTGTTCATAATACATCAGCCAGTCTGTTTACTAAATCTGGCCCTTCAAATAAGGGATTTCAGATGGCACTGAGTTCAAACCTGCTTGGTCTATCAATTTTTCTTCCTCTCTTCAGCTTAAGCCTGAAATTTGCAAAAAGAGATGATCAGATCAGAGCCATAATCAGGTCCAGGTCTTATTTTTGACAGTTACTGCCAGTTGATGTGTGTTAAGTAATGTAATAAAATGGATGTTAGTATAAACGTTAGCCAGTGTTCTAGAAATGGAAGAATAAAGAGGAAGACGAAAGTATGAAAGGGGAAAGAACATTAATAACAGCAATTTCTGTTGCTAGAAGCAGACAAATTATATGTAGGCGAACGCCAAAGGGAAACAGGGAAACAGAGTGAGGTAGAAAATAAGGTTAACATGGAAGGATTTGATACTGGAGCGGAAACGTATTAACAGAATGGCATCATAGTTTTCAGTATACTGCAAGATGAAGCTAATAAATAAGGGATTAAAATTATTTAAGATGGAAGAGATGGCATTAACAAAACTATTCATCAACAACATATCAGTGAATATGTGAGAACTATAAAGTTTCGATTGCCAGTCTTAGATAACAATTTCTTTCTACCTTGAACAGTTAAAGCACATTACGTAAAGTAATTTATTTATACAACGTAGGTGAAGATAAAATGCTAATTAATAAAATGAAAAACATTAAAAATGTAAGAATATGCAAAAATTAGTATGGTTCCTTTACAGTAAGGCTATAACGTTTATTATAAACATTCCCTAGGTGTTCTCCATCCACGTTTATCCTGATCCTGCACATTTGCTTGCTACCACGTGCTACTCGCAGCTCCACATTCCTTTTCCATTGTCCTTCGTTATGTAAAGCTGGGCTTCGTCTACTTATGGCATGAGGTTTCCACTCCATAACTGTTCAATAAGACACAAGTTGATGACTTGTCACAATTCTTCAATTAAAATTAATCTTCGCCACCATATTCTTATAACGTAATCCAACGAAATATTTACAAATTAGAGCTTATAATTACCGTTACTGGTTCCTTTCCATGTCTCACACAGACACAAGAATTCGGACTTAACATTTAAACCAGAGATTTTAAATTTATTTTTGTTATTAAACTCATCTGACCGCCATATAGAGAACGGTTGGGTAAGGTCCATTTTGCCATGTAAATTCTATTCTCCACGTATAGTACTGCCTCGACGTCTTGTCCTACCACACTGCCGAGATAAGGGAACTCTGTGATTTGTTTACTGTCTATGCACCCACGGCTAACCTATTATAGTTTCCGTGGTTCATTCTTATCTTTTTTGTTTTTGTTTTAACTTGCAGTTCTAAATATTGTGCTTTAATTTATAAAACGTTGAACTTGATTTCAATATCTCTAAAGCATCACCAACGGGGACAGGTCACCTGCAAAAATTAGATTCTATAGGGTATGTTGATCCCCCCCGATTACCCTTCCTTCGTCATCGTGATGATCAGAATTGCTAAAAAAGCAATAGAACATCTACGTCTTACGCAAACTTTAGAGCTAAAGCACGATCTACAAATCGGACAACACGCAGTTGAAAGTGAGACCACAACGTTCCTGAGACAGACTTCAATATTAAGATCAACATTGAAAAAAGCTTATCTGACACTATCTCGCCAAACTGGTAATCAACACTCGATATTTTACACACTATGAATATTACATATTAGTAAACTGTAAAATTATTAATTCTAAGTTATTGGTTGTCGGAAAAGTCCAATTATTTGCTTAATAAAAATATTGTTGTTTACTCTAAATTATACGATTCATTTTTTGATTAAACAAACATTCAAAATTAACATCTTTTGGAGGATGATAAGCCACACATAATCCCATAGTCATCTAAAGATTACCGAAATTGGAATTGACTTTCACTTTTATTTGTGCGTACACCCGAATTGTTGAATTTACGCGCGCGCGCGTGTGTGTGTGTGTGTGTGTGTGCATAACTTAAAGCGTTACGTAGAGTAGAATCAGAAAACGAGAATATAGGTCAACTGTCTGGTTGGTATGCCAAAGGGGCAGTCTCCGTTATACATGTAAGACACCATTTGATGTACTCCAATTATATAATTGTCGGTAATATACAATAGTTACCTAGATTCAGTAGATATATATTCTTGGGTCAGACACCTTATTCGCCTTGGCTAATACCAGAATTTTTAATGTAGTTTAGAATGAGATATACTTTTTGGTTTAATTTATAATTAGATTATACTATGTTAAAAAAATTGAAAAACAATTTAGAATAGTAACAAATGCGTCATTAGGTACAAAATGATGCTTGTTATATCCATACTGTACTATAAATATTATAATCAAATTTCCTATATATAATGTTCCAAAGTGACTATATATATATATATACATTGTAAAATATTCTGGTACACTGGCATATTGCTGCGGAAATAAATTCAAAGTGACTGAACTAACTCACTTCCCTGGTGTGACATGGAATTGATTGATGTCACTGATTGACAGATTAATCGCGTACAAACTTTACATGTAACAATATATGTGATATACAGTTTGCTAAGTAAAGTGTCGGCTGAGCAGTCAGTTTATGTGTGACAGTTTGCAACTGGATCGTGCACAGTTCGTCAGTACAGCACGTTGTACGTGATCCAGTTGTAATTTGTTTATAGGGTAATGAATATGTTCTGACCAATACGAACTAAATCATATTATTGTATGAAATGACCAGTAATACAGTTATATAGACATTACAGGGGACGAAAAGGAACAGAATGAAAATGCTTAATTTTATAAGTGTTCTGTCACCCATGCATTGCAAATATACAGTATGGGGATAAGAATATAAGCTTACTTGATTATATCCAATATATTGTGTAAGTATTAATAAAATAAAATAAGCATCAAACTGATTGCCTTTTGTGATAACAACAAAATGTTTTCGAAATGAAATAAGTCATTAATAATTTTGACGATACAAATACACAAAAAATTGAGCGCTTTTTTTCAAGAATTCTGGCTATTGTTCTGGAGGATGATGACGGAAGAGCAACTCAGAACTATTGAGGAAGTGGTGACCGACATAGTTTGTTACCCCTATATCGCTGGCAATCCATGTTGGATGACAATTTTACAGTAACCGGTCGCGGTTGGGCGAGATGTGACCCAACTAGTACAGGCTAGAACCTGCTGTCTGTGGTCCGATAAATTCCATTACAACAGTTCTTGTATTATTATATCGGTTTATCGCTACGGGTTTTTTAATATTTTATTTGGTGATGCAACTTTACATAAGCATATCTAATATCTTAAATTAAATAACTTTCTAGCACTTGCTTAATAATTTGGAATTTCGAGAAAGCTTAAAATAAAATAAATATTTACATTTTTTTTATAAAAACCATTTCTAAAATATTTTGCGAAAATACATAGTTTACGGAATTTCAATTTACGTTCAGAGAACGCCTTTGTACTTTTGTAGTTTGACCCTTTGTTTGAAGTATAGGCACACTTCACTTAGAACAGGCCACGTACAACTGCCTTAAGAAATAAAATCCACGCCGGCCTCTTTCAAAAACTGCACCTCGATTAAAAACGGTAAACCAAATCTGATTGGAAGCTGAAGTCGTTTGAACTCAACGTGGTACTCTGACGAGATGAGAGAATACAGAGAGTAAAGACTGTTTCTCCGCCGTCAATAACTGTAAACATGGTAGTGGGTTGTTTGTGGAGGGACCTGATCTACAGCTTAGTGCCGTTAGACAGTCTTGAAGGGTTGATGTTTCGCGCTAGCATTATTGTATCTCCTACAACCAGATATAGACTGTCAGGAGGATACATGGCAGGTTGAGAGAGTGCAAGAACTCCACGCGCTCATGGATTCTGTCCTCCATTTCCACGACGGAGTCGACCGGTACATACCTCGCTATCTCAATAGGCAGTTTCTCCAGTAGTTTGATGTTTATACTTGTTGATGTGTCGTTAGTCGTTGTTTGCCATTATTGGCCACAGCGTGCCCTTATTCACTACATCTAATGCCTTTCCAAAGTTAATGAAAGGTGCGTTACGGATGTGAGCAATTCATATTCCCTGTGTTTTCAATTACCTGGGCTATTTTGAAGATGCAATTTAAAGTGATCTGCATTTTCTGAAACCATGATGGGCTTCCAAGAGAATGGTCTCTCTTATTGAATTCAGTCATTTTGCTAGAATGGATGCTTAAGCTTTGTAAGACTATCAAGTAGGCTGACCCCTATAGTTATCATAGTCATTGGGTCTCCTTTCTTGAATATGGATTTGCAATCCACCATAATATGACCTATGGTCCAGCACATATTAGTACAGTTCAATAAACGGTCATGAAGCAAGGCTGGCGCATACTTCAAATCTCTAATTACTTCTACTTCTTGTTCTTCTTTTTCTTCTTCTTCTTCTCCACTTCATGGAGTAGCGTATTGCCTGTTTCGTATTCACAGTATATCTCACCATTTTGCTCTTGGTCCCTACACCCTACACCTATATGCTACTTTAGGTAGACGTCTATCCACCATTCTGTTCACATGTTGCGGCTATTCAAGGCGATATTTTGTGAATGGTATAGTTTATGGAGAATACCTGTAGCTCACTCCCATTGTCCTCGTTACACAAATGGTCTCCCCTTGTACAACCTTATGTTCGCCTAAGAAAACTAATGTCTGAACTCTGATATGTTTGGTTTATAATCTTTGTTACAGGCACCCACGATTAGCACCACCAATACATTAACACAGGCACTGCTAGTGTTTTATAAAACTTAATCCTTGATTCTTTCCTTGTTTTATTCTTTAGAGATCTATATATGATGTACCACATCATCTGAAATTTCTATGATTTCATAGTGACTTTTTTCCTGTTTATTCTTAATACTGATAACGCAATCTAGATAATTACAGAAAATGCAAAACACCTAGTATTTTCCCTTTCTGATTGGATTTCGCCAAATAGGCTGGCGTTTATACAGCATGAGTACACAGGCTTAATTTTGAGTGGCTTTGCGGCCAATGAGGTCACTTCGTAAGCGGCCGATAGTTTAAAGCCATTTCAAAATAAATTTTCGGAAAGTCCAGCTGCATACTAAGTTAACCCATCGTTAGTTGTACTTGAATTTAGAGTCAGACGAAATTAAATGCAACCTAGTACATACACATTGAAAGGACGCGACGCACGAGATAGGCCTACATCCAATATTAAAGCTTAACCTTGTTACGCGTAAACGAGACAAAACTTTATTACAAACAACGAACATTGTGACAAGCCGGGTGCATGTGTATCCATAAATGAGTCACCGTTGGGAGTGTTATGTTTGCCTAACCTAATTAATGTGTTACGTTAGCTAACTCTCGCGTCCATGTATACGTTTAATGTCAGTCTTCAATGTGAACTTGCACTACCATTGGTTAATTTTAGTCCTTGAATATCGTCACCACTATATATGTCCACAAAAACCTACACATTGGCAATTGTAACGTGATTAAATGTTCAAGAAGTATTTTTGTACTATACAAGTACTATGGTCTCATCATTATTACAAAAAAAGATTCTAAATATAGGCTACGTACATACGGCGACCATGGCCACTAAATGGTATGCAGCAATAGAATTTAAACATCTTATGTTATTTTGTTACTTTACTGTTAGTAAGCACAAGACCAAAGCTGTGATTGTCCGTTGGAAGATGATGAAAACGGTTGTCAAGTATCTAATTATATGGAAAATTTTACTAAAAAAGAGCGGGGAACAATATTTTAGTTTCAGAATTTAATATTTGATTCTTGCTTGAGCCTATTTTTATTATTCCTGACAAATGTAATAGGCAAAGTTGATAGCTAGTTTATCGTAACAAAAGCTATTTCTGATGAAGTCAGAAACATCACAAATAATTTCTTACCAATAAACAATAATTACCAATAAACAATAATAATTTACCAATAAACAAGATAATGGTTTATTTTGTCGTCTTCTAGGTTAGCGATTGAAATAAAACACTCGTATAAATGTCGACACCTTGTTTATATACTCGATATCACAAATAATTTTTTCACAGATAAAGACAAAACACGCAAAGTATAATTTTTATCTCAAAATGTGATATCAAACATTAACATAACCATAATTTATACAACCAAAAAGATGACACACAAATATAATTTTAATCCACAAGTGCGGTATCAAATATTTACGCACACGCACAAACTCTATAAACTAAATCAACTCTAAATAAAAACTGACTTCAACTGTGTCTTTTATATTTTTATATATAGTTGGAAATGGCGTAATTCTCAAGCAGGCGTCATCTCAGGATCGACAACCTTCTACTACGGTATATTCAAGGTCATTTCACGCTTATCTTGCATCTTGAAGAACATACTACGCTTACCTATTAATGTATTGTACATTTTGTATGTTAAAAAAATTGATACAGAACGTTCGAGAATATTCTGTAAATAGTGTCCATCAGTATACATAAGTTACACATCAATACTGTGGATAATGTAACAATACGTGAGCAATAGAACATACTTACTTAACCTACGTATTTACAATACATTATTTTAATGACAAGTAGTTTTAATAATACAATCACGATATCACTTAATATATTATACAATATTCATAATATTATTTCGAATGTGGTTCTCTACTATACAACAATTTACTAAAAACTATAACATAAAAGATAATTTTATTCCTTTTCAGCATTTTTTATGGAACGTGGATATTTTCGTATGTATAATGAATGTACAGTTGCAATTACACTTACACGTACAATTATAAAAATTATTCCTCTGTAAGAAACTCGTTGAGTTTCCTGCAGGTCTCCCATGTAATATCTTCAAATAAGTACACTGGAAGTAGGTATATTTTCACCTGACGCACGTTTCACAGAAATTATTCTGTATCTTCGGAGGTTTGCTTGAATTGTAATTGAATGTGTCGCTTACAATATATTGCAGTGTATTTATTTGAAGATATTAAATTATAAAATTCCACTTCATATGTAAAAACATAATAACTTTTACCGAAAAGTGTTTTTAATATTATAACTTACGGTATGAATTACGTTGTTTCTGTATCAAATGACAAAAATTTTCTAAAACAAGATCAAAAGTCTTATGTAATCTATGTTAGGTTATATCGAATGCAATATATGTGTATTTAGAGTACAAACCAAAAGGAGGGTGTCATAAGGAAAGTAACTTCATAGGTCACGGAATAGTATACAAAAACATGTTTACAGTCTTCCTTCTGCGTTACTTCTTCAATCAGAAGCCAGTTACATAAAGTATGATACATTTGTAACGCTTTAAAAAAATGCAGATATATACTATTTTTATATTATTACGAGTATAAAATGGACCGGGACCTTTAAAGCCCTGGAATAAAATACTGGTCGCCAGTGAAATTAAGACTCACAATTTTTATTAACACTTCATGAAACAAAATTGTATTTAATTAGTGGAGTTATACAATTAGCTAATACTTACTTTTATAAAAAATATTACTATAGAAATCAAGTTAAGTAAAATTACAACTGTTCTCATCACCATAAATAACAATTAAATACTTGACATTTTCATTAAATACTTAACATTTTCAGTACTGTATTGCCTTACAACACACTCTTAATATCGGAATCTTATCTTTTGAATTTGCAGAACTCAGAATTAACTATCCTAAAATTAACTCATATAATTTCTTATAAACAGACAAGTTATCTGGTGGCGTATAAAATTTACGAATAAATTCTACCATGTTCTACGTAATTCTAGCGATGTCGAGAAAAATACAATTAGAGTTTCCAGACATCTCTGCGTGGCTCTAGAACATTTCTAAAACACTGGATTATATGCAGTTTACGCAATACATGTCAATGGTCACACAAGCTACAACGCAATTTTATTTGTATCTCAATGCGGCACAGTCGTCACAGACTGTATGTTTTGAGTGCTCTGATAATAATTGAAAACTAATTATAATATAATAAAGGTAGGAAAGAATAGGAAGGAAAACATATTGCGTTAGTAACGTGTTTCCCTTGGGTATATCAAATGTATGTTTT
The DNA here is from genome assembly GCA_034769895.1 of Magicicada septendecula. Taxonomy (NCBI): domain Eukaryota; kingdom Metazoa; phylum Arthropoda; class Insecta; order Hemiptera; family Cicadidae; genus Magicicada; species Magicicada septendecula. Next base: position 387,743,718 of record CM068368.1, on the reverse strand, counting down.
TTGAATCGTCAAAAAAATGTTGGCAATAGTAAACCCCTTAATTGTTTTTTAACTAAAAGCCACAAACTCTGGTGGAGATAACATCTTTTTCATTCCTTGGTACACTTCTATTATATGACTAAACTGATAAGGAAGATTGCTGATAATAAGGCCGCTATAATTTGAAACATAAATTTCTTCTGTTTTCAGCTACTGAACATCAAATTTGGAACTTGATTTCTTATTATTTCATAATATTCTCATTTGGTTAATAATAATACTCTTTTGTTTGGAAAAATGGGTTAAATCCGTGATAATAGGGATTATGGATTAAATCTATAATTAATTGGGGCAAGGCTGAATTGCCTAAATGTGTGGTTTTCTTATTTTGCCCAGGGTTTCCATTACTGAATAAATAAGAAGTTACATTTTCAAGAACTGATTAATTAATATTGGCAGGGACATAGAGGAGAGGGGACATAGGGGAGAACGAACGGGACCGGACCACCCTCGTCAGAGGGTCGAAAAAACTTGAGGAATTTTGTTAATCTCTTAATTTTATGGTTCTTTCATTATTTTTTCAGCTGTTTTTTAACTAGTAACTCTGTTTTTCTAATATACAAACAGGTTTATTACACAGCATTTGTGTATACGTTTTAAATATGAAATATAGGAAAATAAATTCAGTCAGTATCTTCTAACCAATGCTTCGATAAGTCGTATTTATTTTGTGTTATTACACTTTATTTCAATGGGATTGATTTCAGAATGTTTTTCAGCTCACGTTTTTCAGCCACTTTATATATAGTAATGTTGATTAGTCTTAACTTTGTTTTTTTCTTTTGTATGAAACCGACTTGACTCGACCGGACACTGGAGCCCCCCCGAAGGCCGAATTATAGATATGTCACTGGATATAGGCTACCTCAACAGTATATAGCAAACTACAGGGACACCTTTACTCTCTTCACGTTCACGATAGAATTTTGATTTTACGAGTAATGGTTACATATCATATAGACCTATCCCAAAACCGTTCATCTCAACCCCCCCCCGCGAAATGTTTTATGTCTACTGTTAGTAGATACCTTCAAAGAATTCCCGCAGAAAATCTAAACTATTTGTAAGGAGGAAGAATTTTAACGGTTTCGAGCAGGAGATCAATTTGAAGGAGAACTAGCTATTTATTCAATGTAGCATAATCGATAACACATTCACTAAAGACTTTCAGAAACGTAATATTTACCATGTCTGCCTGCCATACTTCTTTTTTATATTAAAGATTTGTTAATTAAACTTTGCATGTGTAAACTTTAATAATTATAATAAGAAGAAGAAGAATAAAGTCTCCTTTTTGTACCACTGAAGTATAACTTCGACGTATGGAATTTCATGTGTAGGAGGCAAAGAATGGAATTTAATATTTTGCTAACTGTGTTAAGATCGATCAATGTATGTAAAATTATGCATGGTAAGTTAAATCGAAATTCACAGCTGCTTCGAACACCAAACTATTAAGTTTAGTTTAATTCAAAATTAACTAAAGTTTAAAACTATTGAAAAGCAGCTGGCAAATTCCTATAATTATATGCAAAGTGAAGAGAAGTAGGAGCTTGTAGGCTACTTCGTTTTGTGCGCATCCTTGGAAATCCACATCTAGAATTCCTTATGTGAATTTAGAAATGCTCAAATTATGTAAATAATTATTAAATAATTAATTAAACAATTATTGTTGTTCGCATTGTTTTAATATTAAATGAATAACTATTACTTGATAAATGACATTTAACATTACTAATAATAAATACTTTTTTAATACATCTGAAAGATGTAAATAAGTATTCAATAGATACTGTTAATTAATAAAAGAAGTAGAAATATGCATATTACAAAATATTGTATAGCAATATAATAAAATAGAGCTGATAACTATAGAAAGGGCTTTAAATCATTATTTTGCTGATATAGCTCTTGAGCGGAAGTCTGCTGAGTTGGTGGTGTCTTAGTTTAGTCCAACTTAAGTGAATCTTGCAAATCGGTCCCCAAAGGGCTGTTAATTCCTTGTTTCAGCCGACTGAGGAGTATGTAATACTTGACGTTATCAAAACCCTTAAAGATTGCAACTCTTCAGGTTTTGATGGCATAACTTTATATGCAAAGTGAAGATTAATTTCTGTCAATCCTTTTGATAAATATAAAAACACAGTGAAAACCCAGTAATAATTATTTTAAGCAAAATAAATATTTAAGACAAATCAACTTCGATTCACATTTGGCTTATCAACAAAAGGTATTCTTGTTACTTCTTTTGAAGACATGTTTGATGGACAATAATATTTTCTGCACTTTATACTGATATTACTATTGTTAACACTGCTAAACATAATATATTACTTGGAAAATTATAGAATACTGAATTACGTAAATTTAATAAATCAATGTGTTATAATTGGTAACAGTTTAAGCAGGAACAGGGTTGTACAATTCGGGGTTCCTTAGGGAACTGTTTTGGTCCCAATTTTGTTAGTCGTTTATACTATTTATTTGTGTAATGGAATATCTAAGGGCCATTTTGCGCCTTTTCCTGATGATACAGTTTGGAATATAAATTTAGGATAATGCATACAATACTTTATTAAAAACTTAAGAATTATAGAGTACTGGTTTAACAAACAAAAAAATTTTAATGAAAAAGAATTAATCTTGTTTAACTTAGAATGATCTAAAATTTTTATAATAATTTGAATAAATGTTTGATCGCTGTCTATTGTAGTTGTCAAAAAATAGAGTAAAGTAACTAGTCGTGCATTCATAAGATCAAAAATATAGTATGGACTGACCTGTTGATGAGGCAAGTACATATTTTAATATTTTGTATGCTTTCCTTACAAAAAAAGAGTCTATAAATGGAATTATTACGAAAGTAACAAGGAAAGTCCACACAAGGTCCGGTTCGGAATCCTCCCACTCAGACAACTGTACGTTTACAGATTCCTAAGACTTTTTTGTATAAACGTTTGGTGATTTTTGTAAATTTGATAAAGGATAAGTTTTACAAAATGCACTAACAGTTAGTGAGTCTAAGTCAACAGTTCTCACACCAAGTACACCCCGAATGTTTAAAAAGATTAAGCTATTTAAATTATGATAGAAATTTAAAGCTAAAATTTATAGTTTTCAGAAGTTTAAAGCTATTTTTTTAATGAAAAGGAAAGAGTGTAATTAAAATTGTAATGGAAATGTGATTAAAATGCAACAGCCAAATTATTTAATTAGAATCTTATGTTGTAATTTATCAGTAATTAATTTTAGTAATTGATTAGTAAAGTATTTTTGAAGTAGTTATTGCTTAAAAATTTAAAAATTATCATTCGCTGGAAGTTTTAATATCACCGTAACCTAATCACTTATTTAGCGCAACCCATAGAGGTTTAAATGCTGGTGACCTCACTCAAGCGATTGCCTATTAATTAGTTTCCTCTTTTTTCACCACCAATGTCTGAGATTCTGTCGTCTTTTAAGGTCTCCTTTGAAACTGCACGATTTCAGAATGGCTTATCGTAAGTAATATTGTAAGCATATTGTAACGTCTATTATGGACCACGTCGAATATGTCTTGTCAGATAACGTTTTACCCATATTATAACGAGTATCTTCACTTCTATGTGACCTATTGTATTATACGTCTATTATAAACTAAAGTCCAAAATTTTCAGTAGGCCTATATTAAAGTATTATTTGTTTAACTAATAGTTATATGAAGAATTGAAGTATTATAGGAGTATTATTTCCGCTCCAAAAAATTAATAGATTTCAAATCTTTTGTTATGGTGGTGTTGATCACTAACTGAAAAAAAGCTTGATTATGAATAACTAGTTATAAATTGTAAATTTATGAAGGTCAATCAAGGTTTTTCAATTTTTGTTTGTTTGTTAAAAGTGAAAGTCACGGTCAAGTACTCGCTCGAAATATGAGTGAACCTGGCGGACCTGGTTTTGACGGTCTCGCTTGTAAGCTTTCGGTTTCTGTTAATAACAATACTTTTCCCGGTTTAACATACGTTATCTTATTTCTATTGAAACCGCACGATTTCCTCATACTACGATGAGGCATCCTCAGTGGTTACACTGACGCAGAGTACAAAGTCTTGAATCACCTCTAATTATACGGTAAGACACGCCCACGATATTAAAAGCAAGCTCGTAATTTACAACAAAGTATTTTCAAAAATTACAATAAATTATACAAACTTAACATAATACAAAAAAACTATTTAAGTACAATAACATTTTAGCGTGTAATATAAAATAACTGAAATTAATTGAAGCCAGTTATTTTCTTTTCTTTGCCTTTTATAAATGTTTTAGATTTTGTTGTCCTTTAACGACTCCTTTTTAATTCCAAGATTTAAGAAAGTCTTATCGTAAGCAATTTTGTAAGCATGATGTAAAGCCTAATCTAAATTATAATTTTTAAATATATTATTTGCATTATGGAAGTATTATTTGTGTTTTATTTTAGTGTGTAATAAAATTGTTTTGTAATAACTGTAACATTCACTTTTGCTTAAATATTTTTTGTATATTTTGTTTTATTTTCTATAACTTATTATAACTTTTAGGTTACTGAACGGGGGATGCTTTGTTTTAAAAACAGATTTGTTGATAGGCTATATTGTAAACGAGGCATACTTTATAAATAGCAGTGGGTCAAGACTTTGTGGTCTAGCACAGTCTAGCCATGAGAATGCCTCATCGTAGTATGGACGGAAAGTTAGGTTTCAAGAAAACTAAAGTGACGTATGTTAAACCAAAAAGCATTTTGTTCTCGGTGAAGTCACATCCTACAGAACGTATAACATGTTGTATTCCACTGATTGTCAATATGTCCAGAGTGAATGGACGACAGTGTAAAAGTAAAATGTATTTTAATAAAATCTGCAGTTAAAAAGTAACGTTATCAACCTATCATTTTTACAGCATTGTCTTATAGAGTAATGTTTAATTTATTCATAAATGGCTTCATTCTTAAAAACGTGTTCGATCAACACATTTCTTAAAAACATAACACACAGTGGAGAGTAGAGAAATATCTGAAGTAATGTGTAGTTATTTTACATACACTAAAAAGTCGTTAATCCGAATTTGATGGAACCGCGCCAGTTTCAGATAATCGAAATTTCGGATAAACCGAGACTTCTATTTACATAATAAAATATTGTAAGTACAGTAACTTTATTTAATAATAATAATAATAATTTAAAAGTTACTTACAGTGAATATGACACAACACACTATAAAACGGCACCGCACTGTAAATTATAGTTTCTACATTACTGGAACAATCCTATTGCTTGTTCGTACAGTAATCAATCATAGTTTTTTGCCTAAGCTTTGCAGCTCGTTTGCTGACTGCCCGATCTCGAAGTCGTTTCATTTTTAGAGTTCTGCAGGGGAAGTTTCAATGGTTTCATTTATGTTTATATACTTTATGTGTACAACATATGAACATAATACTTTACTTTCGAAAATCCGAACAAATCGATAATTCGGAGTACCCCTTATCTCAGTTAGTCCTGATTATTGACTTTCTACTTTATATCACGTGGAATCGTTTGTCTACGCTATTAAATATAGATAATAGCGAAAGGAAAATGCTTTTGTGTATTTTTAAAATTTACTAAAAATTGTTTCGGATAAACCGGATTTTCGGATAAACGCGATTCGGATTAACGAGTTTTTAGTGTATAATTATACACGTGTCGCGTAAACAAGCGTCTCAAAAAACGTGGGAAAGAATTTGAGAGTAGGAGAGAGTGAAAGTATGAAGAGAGTGTTTGTCAACTTTTCTGTTTCAGGTAGACTGGAATTTAAATGTACACTCTGTTACTTTATCTGAACATTTTATTGCCTTACACAAGTCTTAACAAATCATACATTCACTCTGCTATAAACATCATTACTCTTTATAGAGAATAAACGTAAATTTTAATATTTTATAAACACAGTAGTAGATTTTTCAGAAAAAAGCATGTTTTGCCATCGTAGGAACTTTGAGTTTATAATTCTATCATTGTATACAACTGTATTAATTTAAAACATATGAAATTTTAAGAAGTTTGAAACGTCTTATTTACTTTGAATTACTTTTTTCTCTAGTTCGACTAACCATACAGGAAACTGTTTTTGTCAGACATTGGGATGACTAATTCCATTTTATTAGTCGTAGATATTTCTTTGTATTTATACATTCAAATTATTGCGCCTTATTATACTTTTCTAAAAATGCATTCCAAAAATAATTATCTTCTAAGAAAAGGCAACTTTCAAGAATTGAATCTACACCCCATTTAATATTTCTTCTCCTTTTTATATTTTTGTCCGTCTCATGATTAGCCGATGTTAGATATTGCAACTTGTATTTTAAATCCTCTTCAATGTTCGGCCTATGTGCAGTCTTTCCACATCTCTTTCCCTTTGACCTTTACAGTTAAGATCATCTTAGTTATACTTATCTCTTTCATTCTACTTCTCCTGTGTGTTGCATTATTAATGTATAAGATTTAATATATTAGAATCATTTTCTTGAAGAACAAAAAGAAACTTACAGTGAATCTTAAGACAATCTAATGTTTCTCAAAAATTTTGTATCTACGAAGAGAATAGACACTTAAAATTTTATTTTCTCCACACTTTTATGCTTTCTCAAAAAGTCAAACCTCCGCCTCAACAGTCCCTGAAAGGACCATGTCGTACCGCGCGGCTGTTGTGTGCAATGTGACGGTTGCATGGCTAGTAACACAACGCGCCATCAGCCGCTAGTTGCGGTATTCACAGCCAGGAGGCGGCGCTGGTATCTCAGCGCCTACTCATTCGGCCTCACGACGCTGAGTGCACGCCGTACGGAGCCTCCGCCGGGAATTGAACCCGGACCACGAGCGCATCAAGCGCCCGCGCTAGCCACTAGACCACCAGGAGGCTCTTTATGCTTTCTATAATAGAAAAATTAATTTACTCATACGTATTTAATTTAGTTAATAAGGGATAAAACAGATATTACATTACTCAGATATTATAATATAAAGAGATATTATATATTATTACATAAATTAATTGGTGACAATTGTTCTCACCAAATATCAATGTGTTTGTCATAATGCTATCTCCCAATTGTCGTTGTTTTAACTTCTTAACAATGCTAGTTGTCACGTTTACTTTTTTTAAATGACAGTACAAACAAAGACCTTTACGAATTGAGCTTCTAGCTCGGATAACTGTATTATAAACAACCGTGTAAACAAAGCAGATCGCTGCACCAGTACGCTCAGAATGGCGTTACTAATTGACTGATGTGACACAACCCGTTCAATCAATTATCCGTGTAAGCTTAACTCGTTATAATATCTGTGACATACAGTTTTTTAAATACGTAACTACGTTATGTCTATGTGTCTGCTGTAATTGAATCATACACAGTTCATCGATAGCAATGCCACACATAAACTGATAATAATTTATTGTCATACAGTGCTGACTAAACAGACTAGCAATATTGGAATATTAGCACGTTCATAAAACAGTAGATTATTAATGGTCAAGATAAACTGAGGAAATTTACGTACGTATAATACAGACTGCAACGATATTCAGGCAAATATTATAAAGATGCCTTATGTCATTTACTGGATTATGTTTAAACTAATAATGTGTACGGACGTGACGGAGACCCGAGCTAGTCAGGCTCTCATAAAGTGGCGACTACACTTCGTCCACTAGAATTCACCAATCACCTGAGTTAATAACCAGTATACTCGATCCAACCCCTTGAACAATTGCAGACAGGGAAGTAGAATAATTTAGCCAATCTAAAGTCGTCCACGTCCGTTATGCTATTGTAGTATAGTTGGAGAAAACTATATCAATTTTTTATTTTATCATTTTATTACCCACATGCCTTTACATTTGTCTGTCACTATAATTAAACAGTCATTAAGTACAAAGCACACAAATTATTAAATTAACTGGTAGCTGCAGAAGTCGCTTACATTTTGAACAAAATACTTTATGATTAGATAAACTTCAATATTGCATAATTTTTCAATTATAAGAAAACCCCGATTACTCTAATTTCTTTTAGCAAAATAACAATTGTAAAGCGTTCGTACAATAAACACTAAGGGTTCCAAACTATTATATTGGTTTTTGACTTAAATTTGGTTTTTAATTTTTTGAGTAACCATAATGCCTAAACTCCTCATAACTTTTGCAAATGAGTGAGTAGACTTTCACAATTTTCTTAAACTTTTTAAATGTTGAGTTCCATTTTAGGCCTTTGATATCCCTAAAGCCAAACAAAATTCATAGTGAACGCTATTTTCGGACTTGAATGATGGACTAAGTACATTCAGTCTGTCACCCTAGCTGGATTCTTAAGATTATTCAACATTTTTATTCTTTTTGGGTTCATTATTATACTTCTGAAATTTATGAACTTAACACTCTATTCAGATGTTGGTTCAAATTCACTTTATTTTTGATACCCCAAGTTTTGCGATTCCCCGCGGTATTTGTGGGGAAGGGATCAATCGCAGAAACAATAAGATTCTGTAGAATTCAAGTATGGACAATAGATTGAGGCATTCTAAAGTTATCGTCAGACACGCCCCATACAGACATATAGACTGACTGACAAATGCCGAAAGTTCGAGTTAATGGTGAGAACTCGCTCTTCTCGTTCAATCACTTGTCGCCTGATAGTCGTCTATTGTCTACTTCTGGTCGTAAATCACATTGTCAGTGCATATCAAGTGAATGTTCCCGAGCCATAGAAGAGACAAAGTGTGGCAAATTAGCAATTTCCGTGCATTAATAAAATTAAACTGAGAGGAAAACCTGAGATAGAGTTTTCATGACTTTGTCACAAAATACATAATGAAACTACATACTAGTATTTGAACCTTCAATGAATGTGAAGAAGTTTTCCTAGCATCGGAAACTCCAGTATCGTAGATTTTTTGTTCTTTTATATGTTTCCTAATTATTTTAAGTAGTACTTTTTCTTCACTGAATCTTCTTTCTGATAGCTAAGATCTAATATGTAGATATAGACAATTCTATAACTGTATGGTTCTTAAACTGTCCTCTCTGAAAGATTTGTTGTAGGATCTAAGTCACATATTACAGTAATCGTACAGACCATAGACCTCGTGCACTACATAGGCGTACATATACAGTAGTTACATTCGAACTTCTGCCACATTAACTTGTTCACTTTGCTAATACTATTTTTACCGCCACAAGAGGGACATGTAAAAACAGACAACAAGAAATGTAGTGCAAGTGATTGACAACTCCATTGTGACTGTTTACTGTACCACTAAATGCATAGTTGCTGAGATTGTAGGATAAATGTTATGGAAATAAATTATTTTCCATAGTATTTTCCACAAATCAGAAGTACAGTGCTGTCGAGCTGTATGATATAATTACGACTGTCCGTCTTAGTGTTTGTACTGTTGATGTCGCATGAGTACTAGTTAACCTAATACACACATGCATACACAAACACAAAATAGTATGTCAAATTTTGGTTGAGTTACTACTTAATTGACAGACTTCAAACACGTAATATATGGTTTTTATAAAACTATTATAATTCACTTACAAATTACCCCTGACAGGTATCACTTTGTCATATTTCATAGACCTGCACGTTTTACGTATTACAGTCACAGAAGAATTGACATATTCTTTTACGACAATGTGTTAAAACTATATTTTGTCACAGCAATGATGAAAGCACCGAAAAAATTACAATTTAAAATAAATAAACAATGTAGCAACAGCCTCCTCAATTTTTATTTCAGATTTAGGTACATACTGAACTTTTAACTTCCAGATATTTACTTACAAAAAGCATTGTTTTTTCACAGAATCTTTTCTGTAGTAAAAGCAAATATAAGGTAACTAAGAGAGATAAATAGGGTCATTAATAAAGTTGATTTAACTAAAATATCCAAGACGTTTTACCAAACATTTCATTACTTAGTGTTAAAACTAAAGTTAAAAAGTAAAATATAAAATTAAATGAAATCAGTGACAACTAAAAGACTAACAAAATTTTAACCGCGGCTAAATGGGAATGACAAAATACAGTCATTAATAAAACGGCTTAAAGCAGAATTAAGAGAACGCAATTACTGAGAATTAATGACGCAACTAACGGTGAATTAATTGCGTCATCAGTGAGAACCTAAGTTTCCTTTTAATTCACTTTTACTTAAATCCCGCAAACAAAACGCATATTAAACTAAATGTAAAGGGAAGATTAAAAACGGACAGCTTAATATTTAACATAAATTAACATCTTTTTTACATTCAATCTTTTTTAGAGTAATCAAAGCTTATTTACTACTATCACTACCTATGATTTCAGAGTCGGTAACTCATTATATTATTGTTTTATCAAATCCAAACCAGAAGTAGGCACAGAAAGCTTAGATGACGTTAGTGCAGAATATTTGAGAGAAGCGTTACAGATAACAAAGTTTAGTACAGTACGGAGTAAATGGAGAGCTCTTAAAGTGTGCTAGCTTTATCTTACACCTCAGGTTGCTACACTTGCAAAAGTAGTATAAATTTACGTAGTATTTATTTTTAATTGGAAAAGTGGCAGAAAATGAAAGAACTAGAATAAAAGACATCTGTAGTTATAATTTAAAAATGGAAATAGGCCTACAAATAAATGCGAAAATTACAGAGAATTTAGCACATAAACTTTGTGCTAGAATCCTAAATAGGAGAGTAAAACGTTTAGTTGAAAGTAGTAACAGATGTATTTAGAATAAAAAATTCCTAGAATGGACGTCGTGTTTATATTACAACAGGTTACTGAGAAACGCAATGAGTTTAATCAGGAAACTTAATTACCTTTCACTGATTTCGGAAAAGCCTTTAACAAGGAAATACTTTGGTCGAAAGTGGGAGTGGACCGTAATAGGCTCCAAGCCTAATAGTGATATGTAGATTAGTCGATGTTGATGATATTGTCAGAACCGGATACTGATTTTGAGGCTCCTGGCTACGGGCATTAGCTATGTAATTATGACATTAGAAGAAACAATTGATGCCAAATCCTAAGGAATCACAAGGAAATATACACTTGGCAGCTGCAAAGTGTGTTATAATTAAAAACGTTTGAACAGAGGGTTATTAAAAGGATGACCTGATCACTCTAGAATCTTTTAAAAATGACTCCTTCCATAATCAGATGTGTTTTAGACAGTGGCAGCTTCTGATTATAGTTTTATGAAGGGCGCTCTAAAAAAATAGTCAGTTTACATTATACTGCCCTGTAGGCTTATTTTACTTACACACTACAACTAAAAATGTCCTGTATAGAGTTAACATACACTACATTATAAAATGTTTGAAGCTCGAACTTGGTTGGAAAGAAGGCTGCCCCCACGAACCACTCACCCCCAAAAAAAGAAAAACGTATTACATTAGGTTGCTATTTAAATTATTACTAAATTTATCGCTTAAGAAATGTTTCTGTTACTCGTTCGTTAAATTAGGTATATCGCAAATTATCGTCTGTTCTATTAGCCTGTCTTCACTCATGATATTCTTTAAGTAAGATTTAATTAACTTCACACTTTAAAAACACCGCTCAGTTTTCGAAGTATATATAGGGCAAACGTGCATAATTTCGCAGTAATTTCACATATATGACAAAAACTATGTATATATGACATAATAAAAACAAGTTTTCTTAACAAAATATTTACTGCTACAAAAGCAAAACATATATTATAACAAAAATACAAAACACCATGGAGGTAATTACAAAAAAAAATTAAAACTAAGAAGATACTACACTATTCCTAATTTCGCAGCAAGTGTTCATTATTTCCCAATAGGTATTCCTTATTTCGCGCTAGTGTTCCTTATTTCGTACTATAATTTCTATATTTAATAATACTTACATTTTTACATAATATTGCTTAGAACAATAAAATTATAAATATTATTATAAATATAAATTATAATATAATTATAAATAATGTATTCTTCTAATAAAATAATTTTTTTAAATTTTTTAACAATGTTTAAAATAATTTCACAAATGTAGTTACAAAGCTAATATTAAAATTACAAAATTAATGGAAATTTTTAAACTAAAACGAACTAGACTACAGACAATTTAATAATATAATTAATTTGATTATAAAAATTAATAAAAAATATACTTTAATCCATATTCAAATTAAAAGTATTAATGAAAGTTTTAGATTGTTTTAAATTTTGTCTTTAGTCCGAGTCATTCTCAGTAACAAATATTTTACAATTAAAATTTGGTTTATATTTTTTTTTATTTTGGCACTTATAATGAAACCAGCAAAGATATAGTAGGCACTGAATCCAGTTTCCTCCTTTTGTGTCCCCTTTGTAGTCCACACCACAAAAAGAACAAATGTCATCTCTAGGTTTCGGCATCTTTGAAGACCCCTTTTTCACAACTTGGACGCCTGAAGTTGAAGGTAGATTATCAGTAGACCTGTTTTCAAAAGTCGTGCAACTGCTGCATTACTTCTGCGTTTTTGCAATTTCTCAATTGGCTTTGGAAGCGGCAATAGAGGACTTAATGTTAAAGTAGGCGGTTCTGTTTTTTGGGCTCACTTTCTTCATCGTTTTTTCTTCGTTAGTGATAAAACGATGAACAGGCGTAGAAGAAACAAGAGGTTCTGAAATTTTCAGGTCCTCATCTGAAATTGCTTCTTTATTGTACGGATATATTCCAGTCTTCCTGAAACCACTGCCGATGTTTGCCATTGTAACGGAATTAGGGAAAACATAGGAAAACGTTTCCATAAAATCTTTCCTGGAAGGTTTGTAACCACAGTTTTACAGTAACTTCTTTACTTCCTTCTTCCACAGAGATTTCATTGGGCCGAAAACTACTACGTCTAGAGGCTGAAGTAAGTTGGTTGTGTGGGATGGAAACGTGAGAAAAATTATGTCATTTTGGGATGCAAGATTTCAAACTTCTGGAGAAATGTGGCTTATATGGGAGTCCATAAGTAGAAGAACTGGGCGAGCAGATGGACGTGACTTAATGAGATGACTAAAAAAATTATAAAATATTTCACTATTTGTCCATCCATTTTCTGATACAGAGACCATTGTATTTGGGGGGGCTTTAGATTTAACATCTTCAGGAACATCTCTGACTCCCTTAAAAATTAATAAGCACGGCCTAGCTTGGCCAGAAGCACTAACAGTTAGAAGTGCAGTTGTGGTTTCATCCCGCTCTCCTGTAGCTTGTTGAAATACTTTTTTAGCCCCTTTAGGAGAAACAGTTTTAGTTGGCTTCGGAACCAAATTAAAACCCGCTCCATCCGAATTCCATATCAAGTGAGGCTTATCGAGCAGATTGTGTTTTATTAATGCGGCATTTAGAGTGTCAAAAAATTGGTTTACTGTCTCCCTATTAGCTGCATGCGCTCTGTTTACCGATATGTTTTCAGGTAAGAGCATAGACAAACTATAGCGACTTTTAAAACCATCCCACCACTTCCACCCCGCTAATGATTCATCATTATTGAAAGTGTTGGCGATTACCTCTTGAAGCAGTCTTAAAAGCATGCTTTCTAACATCCGTTGCCGACAACCCAAAACCCAATTCTTGCATTTGAATAATATATTGCACTAATTTCAGTTCCTCGTCTGTGGTTAGTGCAAATGGTTTTCCCAGTTTCACTGGAGAAGTGGGGTTTTTGCTAACAGGCTTTCTTGAAAAATAATCTTTAAGTGTATTATAAGGTACCTTACATTCCTTCGCTGCTTTATAAATTGTCCAGCCGTCCTGTGAAACTTTTTGGGCTGCATGATGTAATTCTTGCATCGTATATTTGTTACGGTATTTTCGTCTTTTTTCATCGTCCTTTTTCACTAAAAGAAAAATAAATATACAGATACTAAAGAGAAAACAAATTTTTAAACAAAAGAAAAGGAATAAAAATTATTAAATTCACTAAATTTTACTTTTACTAAAAATGGAGTCATATAAACTAACTAGTAAGTTGAATAATAATTATATTAAGAAAAGCAGTTTCAAAAAAAATTATTTTATAAAAACTAACAAAAATAACATTTTAATTATAACTAAAGGTAAACAAAATACTTTAGAAAGCTTAAAAATCAAAAATGTGCTTGGAAAACACTGCTGTGGCTTGAATACTCGGTAACACTAGAACAGCTGATTCACTGTGACCACCCAACTTGTGCCTCCGTAACTAACAGTTCAATGAGCGGGGATAGATAAAAAACACCTTCAAATTTTTGTTTTCAATTATATATTGATATCTTTCGAAAGCTTAGTCTTTTGTGAATTTAATGAATATATAGTTTTTACTAAACAATTAATTAGGAAGTTACATCAAAACTTACCTTGCAAAATTGGAAGAAAATCACAGAAAACAGGCGCAGACGTCTTCTCGCTACAAAATCCTAGACTCTGTCGGCGAACAGTGGTTGGTAATGGTTCCAGATTATAAAGCAAGTGCTGCGCTCTACAGTCATTATTTAAAATGTCGCATATTACCATTCCTAACTTCACAGTCCAGCCAAATGCAAAATGTTGCGAAATTAGGCATGTCTGCTACACTGTGTGTGCGTGTGTGTGGGGGGGGGTTGCTAGAATTTGCTTTTATGATTTCCTTAAACGTACCATCCAATCCTAAAGAAGTTATAAAATTTAATGTTTTTAAGCAGGCAGACATATCTCCTAATGTTATCTGTAGCCTCAAGTAAAAAACTTCATTTTTGAATACGGGTTTCCTTCACCGATAAATTGAAATTTTCTTTGTTTTCATCATTCTGGGCTGTAAAGCTCACTTGTCGGTGTGTGTCGGCTTCCGTGACACCTTGTGACCAAGATTACCATTATGAGCCTTCACAACGAATACATCTCAGTTCACTTTCACTTTATCACCCACTTCCTTCTCCACGATGTAACGTATTCTGGGTCAACATTATTCAAGTAGTCTACATGTCTCAGATGTAGTTCCTCCCCTCCACAGGTCTATGTTAGAAACGTGTTATCTACGTTTTTCAGCAAACACGCCGACTTTAAATCTCTCGTATAGAAACTAGCTACTATCGGTGTTAAAGGGCCTACAACTATGGTAACTCCATCCGTTTACTGTGAGTACGTACAGTCATTATGTGACGGAAACTGACATAATATCAGCAGATAGTAATTCACCAATCTAATGGAAGGCTTTCCCGAAGAACGGGTACCATCGTTAAAAGATACACAATGTCAAAACTCACTAGGACGCGTTGTGAATCCATGGTGGTGATACTTTCTCTACGAAGTACGCCGAACGATGAACGTATAAGTCGATATTCCCAGTGTAAGGCTGAAGCAAACTGACCAAACGTTCGGCCAAGGCGCAGGTCGGTGATCTAATGGCAATAACCATTGAACAAAGGAGAATTTCTTTCTAATGGATATTCTGGAAGCCAAAGAAGACCCAAGTGTGTGTGCTCGCGTAGTTCGTATTTGTGTATAGTCTAGCAGCCAAAGTATCAGTTTTATCTACAACGCCTTAAATTAAACTCACTTGTAAACGCAGGACGCAACCGACTCACAGGAAACTGAATAGATAAAAGTATGTTAGGTCTAATCCCATTATCTGCTTTATCTATCCAAATTTGAAAAATTTTATTATTCTCTCTCTGCCCCCTTTCTCTTCCATCTCTCTCTGACAGAGACACGCAAGTCCACCCATTCTATTTTCATACTTTATGGATCCGATTTCTAACTTTAAAGTCAATGACACAAAGTGGCAGGCAGTATTATTTGTTGTTTTACAATTATTTTGACTTCACTTTGTTTATAATCGGTTTTAATTTTTTGTACCACTAATATCAAGTATCAATATCAAGTTGGTCGAGTACTATGCAGGAATAATATCTAATTTACAGCCTAACAGGATCCTTCTTGACTGGTGTCACACTTCGAACGATGCTTTTGGTTTCTGCAAATTTTTCTATTCTGTTTTTTCAGTTATCGATTATGTGATGTTTTATGGCATCTTTTACCGTCTTCCTAGCCCAACAAGGTTTTTCATATGACCTTATTTACTTCAATTATTACTTTAAAGATTATGCCTAGATGTTAGCAAGAGATGGAGTGGTTAAATGTTTAACACAAGAGAGCTGTGTAAATTAATTTAAACTGGACTACTGGACAAATGGAAAAGAAAGTGTTGCAGACGAAAAACTACTTACATTACACTTTGCAGATGATAATCCTAACTGAATGTAAGATGGATATTGTGTACATTCTACAAAAATCAAGAACAATACAAATATTGGGCGTAACAATCGTTTCATAAAAACAACATAATATTTTTGTTGAAAATCGAGTGGAATATTCACAAATTAACGGGGAAACTATTACAGTAGAATAGAGCTACCTAGAACATAATCAGGCACGTCAGCAAAGTAGAAAACAATGAATTATATAAAAGTAAGAACCACTTAAATTTTAAACTAAGTTGGTACTTACGTAAAATTTAGAATGTAAATTTTTTAAGTCTAAGATGTTGTGAACTTTACGCTCCGCAAACTAATTTCCGATATTGCACAATAACGTCAATACAAAAAATGCCAAACATAAATTAGTGCAAAAATGTACAGTATCAACGCAAGCCTTTGTTCTTTTTTATAGAGACAGAAGAGCTCAAAAATCAGTTGATAAAAATGAAAGCTTAAGTTTCAGAGTTAATGTACTTTACAACAGAGTTTTTAAAAAACGCGTTCTTTTGTGAGGCAGACAATGTTTTGTACACGAAATTCATGAATTTAAAAATATATTTCACTTTTCTTAACTTAGCATTAGAAATTTTGTTTAACGTCTACGTTTAACATAAGGTACCGTACATAAACAGACAGAAATGGATGTTGTCTACTTTATATGCCTTGCTATAAGCTATTATTATCCTGCTTTAATAGTAGTGAATGTTATTCATAGATTAACAAAATTATCGACATAACAGAATATTTTTTTAGTTTTAAGTTAGTTACTTAGTCTGTGCAACGTTCCGTCCATATCGCCTTCGTATTTCCCATATACTGTGCCCAGATAAAACTAAATTAAAAGAAAATATAAATGCTATAACATTTATACGCAGCCACAACATATGAACGCAAACGCTATGCATCAATTGGGGCACAAGAAATACAAATCTTGATTTAATTAATACATTTTATATTTTTTTTTTTATCCTGTTAAGTAGTGGAGAATAAGTTGAACATAATTTACACCGAAGCAGCATTCTGCGGCATCATCATAGCATTACATTTTCATGGTTTTGAGTTCCTACTAGAAACGATCCATTAAGAACATCGCATACAATAAAATCGAGAGTAACATACTAAGTCCTAATACCTAACGAAAGCTTTCAGTTTTTATCAAATTATACTATCTGTTTCTCTTGATATGTAAGTGCTGTAGGCCCTATAGTTTACAACAAAACACAGATGCACATAGTGCATAAAAGAAATGTGTTTGTAATCTCATTACCATCACTAACATTTGTGTACAGATTCTTGAGCAAATGCTTCCTGAGCAAAAGGTATCCAAGCAGTAGCGTAACTCCTTTTCTGAGCCCCCCGCAGGAATCCATTGCTGCCCCTCCTTTAATTCATGAAACAGTTAATTCTTGAATACTATCCTCTCCTTATAGCTGTGGCAAGTATTAAAATTATATAACGTAAACAGAATACTGTTCTTTCTTGTATAATGTATACTCAATTAATAAAATATAACTTTTGTTTCAATTAATAGTTTGATTTGTTATTTAGTATCTTATATGTCTTTCATCGATGTAAAAAAATACTGATAATCACATATCACTTGTAACCAAATACAATTATTTTGTCATTTATTGAAATTATATAAATCTTGAAAAAAGTACAAGTTTATTAAATTTAAACTCATTAAGACAGTGAATATTTGTATTAAATTGTATATCGTAAACTTTGTTATCTAATCTAATATTTTTAAACAAACCAAAGATCTGTTTCACCTTTCAAACGTTTTGTCTTGTGCTTACAGCTTTGTATAACCTCCCAGCAGCAAGATTAGTGCGCTATAAACACATATTTATATCATGTAAAACTTTTATAAGGGAGTTTGATAATATAGTGGAGAAAACACATTAACTTCATGCCATTGCAATATCCGTGTTACATGGATAAAAGTTAATAACTTCATGTTTAAGAAAAAGAGATTATGAATTCCTGTATGAATATGTATTCTCTTAATATAAGTGCATAACATGCAATATTGAAAACCGTGAACCAGCTGTGTTCGTCTTTGTTAAACTAAAATAAGACATCTGGTAATTTATAGTAAATAAAACGTAAGTTTCATATTTTAAGATGTCATAAACATTAACAATAACGTATTAATAGTCTCCTTCATTTATAATTGAATAATAGTGATACATCTTTATTCTTCCAAGTATGAATATTGTAATCCCACACAGGTCTGCATTTTAAATTATATTCTGAAGTTGGAGCACTCAAGTAAAATACTTTCAAGCGAGTCGAATGTATATTGTACATTATAAACAATGGGATAAAACTTCAATTTATTTGTTTCACTTCAGTTCGTAGTCCTTCAGTCTTTCGACTGGTTTGTACCCTCCCCGCATATACCCGTGGCGCGTGTGGTACTGAGTCTCTCACAGGTATATGGGACCTACAGTTTAACGCCGGATCCGAACGGCAATTTCTTTGTGTGTGTGTGTGTGTGTGTGTGTGTGTGTGTGTGTGTGTGTGTGTGTGTGTGTGTGTGTAGGTTAGAGAGAGAGAGAGATAGGCAGGCAGGTAGGCAGAAAGACAGACAGAGACAACAGACAGACAGATAGAGAGTGATAGGTAGACAAACGGGTAGATAGAAAAAGATATGGAAGACAGACAGTCTAAATATACAACAAAAATATTTATAAAAGTGTTTATAAATTTTTGTTAACTAGAAGTTAGAAAAAATAATTATATTCCTGTCAACATTTACTACATTACACAAAAATGAAGTGTGTAGCTTAAGCCTGCTTTTTTACGAATAAAGGCAAAGGACCTTCTAGCAAAGGCTCCATCCATCATCGTGTTCCGCGTGTCATAATGGTTAATATATGTCCTCGCTTGTTTTGTCCTTTGTAACACTCATCACTTATACATAAATGTACATATTGTACACAATAATCTAACATTATATTATATTATTTGTTAACGACATGATACACATAGGTCCTGTATTAAGATTTTAGTCAATAACTGATTTTTTCGTTACCTAATTTCATTACCGGTATGCAATAATTCGTCTCTATACGGGTCACTGAGATCTTCTGGTATTTGCTACATAAGCAAAAATTCATAACTATTTATGACTCTACCGTAGCAGTAAAATATTGACTCCAAACTGTATGCACAAATTTGAATTTTATGTTCCGGTAAATATAACAAATTGTTTGAAGGCTACTAGCAATAAGCTCTAAGCCTGAACACTAAAAACTAAAAGTGTACCTATCTAAACTGTAGTTATTATGAAACGTAAAACTATTACTCCTACAGTATGTCGTTAAGGTCCAAAATCGGATCCTAACCTCATATCATAAAAGCAACGTTTGGATAATAAGAGCTTTTGTTTAAAAAAAATCTTTTTATAAGATTAGGGATAAAGTTAACATCTTACGCGTAAAGCTGTTAAATTTATATTACAGCGTATCTCCATTTGCAAGGTTATAAGAGTGACAATTTCTTTTTTTACTTAACATCCGATTTTAAGTTACTCAGAATGAATTGTGATTCATTATTTGACATATCATATACTTGATATGGAATTTTTAGCATTTTGTAGATACTTTCTGAATTACCGTTGCTTTTAATATCGACATACAGAGTCTACTCACACAATATTATGATTGGCCAAATGCCATCGTAAACTAGTAACGATTATAGGAACGCCAATACATGATTGCAACAAGTCTATCACGACTAGCCAACTCATATTTAGTCCAGTTTGTATTTAGGCTTCATGTATTACTGTAGCAGTTAACAGTAAAATGTTAATTTTATTAGCTATACCCCAATTACAGTTCTTAATTTTCTCACACTGTAGTAGTAACATTATTTATTTCGATACTTTTAGTTTAGATTAAATAGATTAACAAACATCAAAACCACATTTTGGAACGCCTATCAAGTGGCGCCGTTTAGATTTTTGAAGTTAAAGTTATGAAATTAACATAAAACTGATAAATAATGTCAAGTTTGTACATTTGTATGTACAATCTGAACATTTGTAAGCTCAGATTGTCTTATTATATAAAATAAATTTTCAAACTTTGGGTATGTATTGCAAACACAGAAATTGAGTTAGAAAGTTGTTTAATTCTCGTAAAGATCTTCGAAAATATTGCAAGTTGTGCTAGTATTAAAAAACACGTGCTTCCCCCACACAGCCATTTGATAATGGTAATCCAAAACTGTTATCCGTACACAAGCTTTAAAATGGCTGGCGGAAAGAAAAACCTATAAATAGAGGTGTAAAATAAAGGTATTCCTCATCACCCAGACTTTTAATACAAAAATCAACCAAATGATAATACAATGTAGCTCTGTGAACCAATATATGTTGAGGTACCAAAATAAATAAGCACTTTTTTCTTGAACACACTGCGGATTCCAGCGACAGATACACTATTTAGATAAAATACTAGCACAGTATGGTATAAGGATATCAGCCGTAAAGAAAAAGGTAATAGCTCATTGGGGAAAAGAGACGGTTCCTACGAAAGCAATAGATTCCTGGGAGAAGACAGTCACTTTCAGCATCATGGCTGTGATGTCAAGTATGAATATATCAAGGATCTTGCCAACAAAATTAACAAGTATCAAACCGTATGTGAAGTACTAGCAAAAGCATTTATGTATAAAGCCTAACGCCGCTTATCTAATACTTTGGTTCCCCCTATAGTGGTGGGCGGGAATGAAAGTTGGACAGCAATAAAGGCAAACGTTCAAAGACTCTGGTCGTTGGGAAACAGATTCTTCAGATCAACTAAATTATATAGAAAAGAGGATAGTATAAGCAACGCGATCATAAGGAATGAGTTGAATAGTTGAATTTTCAACTGAACATCTTAGCAGAATATCGAGAATATTGTGTCATTTTATGTCTGTGGGAGTTCCATCAGAAAGTTGGGGATGTGAACATGTCCGGTAACAAACAGGGAAAGAAAAAGGAGTCAAAAATCTGAACACAGACTTGAAAAAGATAAAGCTGTTGAAGTAAAGCAAGGCGTTTACCTGAAGAACTAGGTAGATACTAGAAGGGTGAACCGCACTACAGCTGCACCAACGTAGTAATGTTTACTGCTGACAAAGTAGAAAGCCCGTGTAAAGCTTAGGAGATGAGACCTCTTTAGCACTATGAAGAATTTTATACGTGCAAATAGTTTGAGAAGTTAGTGATACTTGGGACATGAATATCTTTAGCGCATACAGCTAAGCAAATGAATATATGAGTACAAAAAGTTAAACAACGCAGTATATAAACAAAATGGTCTCCAAAGCGTAGAGCGAACACATGTTTGAGTCCCAAAACAAGTTGTTATGAGTGTGTGGGAAATTATCCGTATATATGTGTAGATGAATGTGTCGTTTGTCTCACTATGAATACGACAGGAAAAACATAAAAATTTCAGTTGAAAAACGGGGAAAAATAAAAATTCTGTAAAATGCACAAACAAAACAAGGGAAAGAGTGAACTATGGATTCTAACTTCCTTAGCTGAAAGCATTGTGCTTAATTATAAAATCTCATTAGAGCTGAGTAATCTCGTTGAGTCTACGTCAATGCGTCTAGTGCAGTGAAATGTGCCTTTGGTTTTAATTGAATATTATCTGCATAACAAAGCTTTTCCTTACTCTTTATTAATCAGAAATTTACAACAGACTCGCAGTCGTAGAGAACGTCTGCCACAATTAAATAATATTAAACTAGAATGTAATTACTACTCGCCTGAAATCCAGTAATCGCCATTTTACTGAGTTTAACAACCCATACTGCCGTTTTATATGAAATGTATGCAAATACACAATTGGAGAAATCTATTCCAGAGCAATAAGTAAAGGCAGTAGTATGATGAGTATACAATGAGTTTAATAACAATGAGTAGTCATGTTGACTTCCAATCAATGGATGAATTTAAGGCACTTAAAAGGGAAACAGTACAAACAGATATTTGTATCTCGGCCCTCCCACCATCAGAGACACGTAGAGATCGTAACATTTGTCACACATTTATTTTTGCTAAAACTTGCATTAAATATTATTTTTTACTGACTGGGTTTGATTACACCTTATACAACATTTACACAATTTTGTGTATATTACTGTATAAAATGAAATTTTCAACTTTAGTTGTTAATATTTTGAAGTATTTACACACATTTATCTTTTAACATACTATAAGTATATTAGAAAATAGTGAAATTTGTTTTAAATCTTACTGTATCTGATTAATAATTTAAAGAATTTTTAAATAAAATTTTAATATCTTATAAATTGTTTAACGTTAGTTTTATGAAATTTTAAAATAGAGAAAAATTGTAATTTATTGTTACGTATTTCTTTTTCTGTGATTTGAACGGCCGTCTTAGCTCAGATACATTACTTTTAATATGAATAATATTATCATCATCATCATCAACCTTAGGGATTAGGCTCTATCCTGAACCTGTTCCGGGACCCACTTCGCTATCGGCCGTCCTACATCTCTCTTCACAACCGGTCTATATTCCATTACTAGCACTGGAATCTTGTCACCTGCCATTCTTCCCAAATGTTTACACCACCTTCGATTGTTGCTCCTTAGCTGTTCCAACAATGGGTCGACTCCCAGTTCCGTACGTATATTCACACTCTTCTCATATGAGTAACAATGAACCGAAATAGAATAATTTGAATCAGCTCTGTTCGATATTTTTTCAACCCTTACATTACGCGTTAATTTATTCAAAAACTTGGAGACGCACAAAATAAACTCATAGCCTAGTTAAAAAGATTTATTTTATTCTCTTCAATCTTAGATCTGCTATATCCTGTAAGATTTACAGGATTTGCTAGATCCTATTTTTGTTGATTTGCTGAATCAGTTAATTATGTGGGACTTAATCTTATTTTGAATACGTTACCTGTCTGTCGTTCATAATGAATACAATAAAAGAAAACTAAAAGTTGTAGAAAAAATCATTTATTGACATATACAAATTATAAAATTAAAAATGTTACCATACAATTGATATTTCACTTATAGTTGAATAAAATCAATAGCATAAATATTTATTTCAACTTTTTTAATACGCAAACTAACAGGAGAGATGTATTCTAACTTTTAGTATTAATTGTTAATATCTACTGTTGGTGAGACAGAATCATAGTCTGCAGCTACTAATTCAGATAGAATACGCTTTGGTAATTATAACATTTGCAGCAGTAGTACTGATTTTGTAGTAGTCTATTGATATCCGAGTAGGCGACATAATTCTTTAGATTTGTGAGACCTTGCTTGCAGCACATATTTCACAAGTCCGACACAATTCCTCTACATCATGGCAAAGGTGAAGCCAATAAACTCGTTTCCGTATTTTCTCAATTGTTTTATGGACACCAAGATGACCTTTAGACACGCTGCATCTCCTTAAAAACAAACTACACTTTACTTCGGGGAACTATCAACTGCATGACCACGTCCCGTCAATCTGCATTTTCCCAAGCCTTTTTCAGAAATACGTGTTCTCCAAAGTTAAAGATTTTCACTGTGTCCAGTGGCTTTTCAGGACTTCGGAACCACGGCGGATCTCTTGCTAGTCGGGGAGACGACCCTCCCCTTTAGCCGTCAAGATCGGTACAAAGTCTTCTTCAGACATCTGTTATTATCGGAGATCTTGTGTTGTCCAATTGTCTACCAAGAAATCTATAGTTATGGCTTGAACTTGTTCAGTTGCGTTCTGTTCTTCCTTTCTGCGGTAATAACGGCAATCTAACAAGCAAGGTCTTCGGAATAAGCCATCTGCATTACCATGCAGACACCCCCGTCGATGTTGTACCCTTGCACACGATCAAGCCACATTGCCAACTACCTTTCCGGATTTTTAAACCTCAAAAGTCATTCGAGCGCGGCATGGTCGGCACGTAGTGAAAACTCCATCCAATTAAGAGCTTTATGAAAGTGCTCCAAAACTCGAACGGTAGGCAGCACTTGTGACAGAAATATATTTTTTTTTTATTTTGTAGTCTTTGTGTCAATTTTTACAATTTATCCAAAACATGACAGGGTAGTTTTTTCTTAAAGCCAAATTTGTTGAAATTGAATAAACTTTACTTTGTATGGTCAAAGGAGCTGAACAAAACACATGTTATTACTTAATATCATCCTGAAAAATTAAAGACTTAGATGAATTATTGTATATGTTTTTAACTATGCCAGTATCCCTATTTTCTACTAAAATTCTCATATAAGTATATTCACAATCTTATCCCGTGTATTTATGCATCAGTATGATAGTTTAATCGTATCTTCTTCATTACTTCCCTTTTAAGTAGTAGTGTGTGTACCTCAAAGCATTTGGTCACACCGCGTTTCCTGGTGGTCGTGTACATATTTTCTAAGATAATATCATAATATTAATAACGCTGTCTCAGAAAAATCGATAAGACAGATGTCAACATTACATATGAGGAAGATAAGTCATGACATTTTCAGTAATATATTTTTCCTCCATTTTATGAAAATATCTCGAACCCATTTTCATTCCAGATGTGTACAAGTTATGCTACCTAGCTGATACAAAATTTTGTTTCCTTTACATGCAGGGGTCCTCACAAAAACAAGTCGTTATCTTTATTGTAAATTCATAACATATACGTAACAGAGAAACGATATCATGAATAAACGATGTAGACTCAGAGACCATAGCACAGACTAATACATTTGGAAAGACGACGCCACCATTACAAAAATGAAAACTCATAAAGAAGAGAGTGTAACCGTAAATGGAGTTTTGTATCAATCTATATAAGTGTTGACTCATAATAAATATTTTATTTGAGCATTTTAATTTAATATGCGGTTGTTCACTATATGTTTGAGGTGTAAAATGATCTATACGTACATCGAAACAGCGTTACTTCATAGCTGCACTGAGTAAAATGTGTTCTTTAACAAGAAAAGTATTGATACTATTAACATTAATGAGGGTTTAGATTGAATTTGTTAATGACTACGTGATTTCCTGTTATATCTATGACTGTGTGAAAAGTGTGTTCTTCATGTTTCGCACAAACAGGACACCCGGGCTTGCTACATTACTAGTTTTTCACGGACAAATGAGAAGTTGCTACATTAATTTTAACAATTTGTTGCCTACCTGAAAAATTTGACCAGCCGTCATTCCGATCAATCCTTTTTTACAGAAATTGTAGTTCAATATTTTTAATTAGCCAGTTGGAAAAGTGTCCTATTGTCCAGCACATTAACATTTATAACGCAACAGTTGACATAATGTTAACATATCAAAAATTACATTCTGACTAATTTTTTATCATTGTCATTTATATTTCTTAACGGTCAAAGGACAGACCAATCAGCTGTCTCTCCAAACGTTTGGCACCCAACTATTGCGTGAGCACTTCACATTACCACTGTAATATTCATTTTATAATTTGTTTTCGTTGATTACAAATATATGTAAAATACTATGTATCATTTATTTGTAATATAATTTTTACAATTCTTTTTACGAAAAACATTTATTTTGTAATAATACGTTATTATGTAATATTTCACTTTAGTTTAACTAAAAAAAAAAAAAAAACATATCTAATTGGCGTTGGTATTGAACATACTTAAACTGAAATATGTGAAAATATAAAATAGTTCTTTATAATTTTGAATTACACTTCAGTGACGTGTCTAAACTGAATGTTGAAGTTCAGTTTAAATTAAAATTTAAATTGGAAACTAATTTTTAATTTTTATTAATTGACCTGAATCGTTAGTGTTTATTAATGCGGTCTACATTTATTTTTTATGTAAACAGTTGTAAAGCCAACAGTATGTCCAGTTGTAAAGGCACAATCAATACAAATTGGTGGAAACATTAAGAAAAAGCTTTGTTCAACACACTGTTGTTTACACGTAGGGGGGGTTTTAATCAAAGTCTACAATAAAAATTTCAGGGTTATTCCAATGGCTTACGGGTACGGGTACATGTAAAAGTTTGTAATTTTTACTGTATATATATTTCTTATATTTCAATAAATGTATACATAAGACTGTAAATAATCGTATATTAACCAGACATTTGTCACCATCCAGATTGGTAGGGAGGGGCAGGGTAGGTTACCTACCTTCAGCTGACATACATGCATTATCTCTGTGCCACGTAGCCTACTGTATCATAGATATTCATTTTCAGGGACTGAGTCCACCTGGAAAGCTGAAAACCGCACCTTAATTTTATATGCGTGTGGTATTTGAATCCGGGACCTCCATATTAGAAACAAGCCCCACACCCGCTTTTCTACTAGGCCCCTAAAACTAGTTTGTATACAAATAATACGAGAGTGGTTCTAAAAGTAAGATACATTAGCGCTGCCATGCAACTATGATCCCAATCCGGTTTCGTTGCAAGATTTGGGATCTTGCAATGTAGGTGGCAGTAGTTTAAAAAATACCTCCGATTGAAAACCCGGTCAGTGTAGAAGTGCGGGCATTTATTCTATTTCTGAAAGAAAAAGAAAAGAATCTAACAGAAATTCACAGAGAAATTGTTGAGAGTGTCCGGTGAGAATCTAATTTCAATGTTTAAAGTGTGAGTGTGGTGTAGTCAGTTTAAAAAAGAGAGGACACTACTGTTTGACGAAGAACGCGCAGGGAGACCTCAAACTGCATTGAATGCTACAAACGAATTTCAAGTTGAAGAACTTTGGTATCCGAACATTAAACTAAAGACTTGCATACACATTTAACCTAACAAAAACTTCTGTTTATCGGATTGTTCACGATACTCTAGGCTACCAGAAGGTTTCAGGTGCCCAAAGCATAACCTGACTACACTTACTACTGACTGACCACTGACTGACCACTGACTAAATAACACAAAGCATAAAGGACTGTTATGTCCTTAACAATCTGCTACGTTATCGGGAAAACAGGACTTCCTTGACAGTAATAACACTAGAGATGAAACGTGGATCTACCGTGATACCCCAGAAAGATAAATGGACTCAACGATATGGTAACATCCAGAATCTCCAGTTGCAAAAAATTCAAGGTAACAACTTTTGCTTGAAACGTTATGGCGACAGTACTCTGGGGCAGGAAGAGACTGTTGTTTGTTAACTTCATTCACAGAGGAGTGACAACTAAATGCTGACTGCTACACTGAAACTTTACACAAATTAAGGGAAGCCATTCATCGACATGTTGGAATGCTGACATAATATTGTTATGAAGCATTTGACTGACAATTAAAAATTCTATTCTGCTGAGAGAACACTT
This sequence comes from Magicicada septendecula, assembly GCA_034769895.1. Lineage (NCBI taxonomy): Eukaryota > Metazoa > Arthropoda > Insecta > Hemiptera > Cicadidae > Magicicada > Magicicada septendecula. Next base: position 387,716,093 of record CM068368.1, on the reverse strand, counting down.
CAAGAAATCAAGAGGACGGGGTGAGAAACTCTTGAGCACTCACCTTACAGTCTTGATCTGGCTTCTTGTGATTTCCACCTGTTCAGGAAGTTGAAAGAACTTTTTTCAGGAAGACGATTTTCATCTGATGAATTGTGAAAATTGAGACAACAGTCTGGATGACATATTTAGAAGTAAATTTTTATGGAAAAGGTATATTAAAAGCGTCGTATTTGGACAAATACTCAAAACGGTGTGGGGTTATATTGAAAACTAAGCAATATTTAACCTTCATTTCGGTATGTCATTCAAATTAATTGTAATACAAATTTTATTTGCTTCTTTCAAGTGTACTTTACTTTTTTTACTACCCTCGTAGTAATACCAATAATAAACCCTAAGTATTTTATAAAATGTATACACGCAACATGAAGCAAATTGCTACCAGGCATACTGTAGTTGATTGTATCATACTGCAGCATTATACATTACTACATAACTTTACCTGTAAAGACAAATGATAGTGGTTATCTAGATTAGTGTATCAGTGAAAGCAAACTCTCACGGCCGTAGTTGTCAATAGTATTGAAATTGGATACTATTAATTATCCAAGCCGTAGTCAATTAGATGTAACATCCAAATTTGAAGACCTTTTCGACGTGCCTACGACTGCCATCATCAGTGGCGCGGGCGACTGCCATGTAACACTACGCGGGCGTTTGTTACTGCACCACTGAAGATGGTTGTAGTGGGTACGACCAAAACGTCTGGAATTGCCATTTTCAATCTAGTGTACCACGGTCTTACAGCCAGGATAATTATTTGTGGTGTTAGTGTATCAACTCTCCACAGCTAAATGTGTGCTGCTCGTCATACCATGGGGGCAGAGGAATTGATATATTCTATTGAATTACGAACAAATGTTGGCACACAAAGTTCTCTTTTAAAGTATAATCTTACTGGGCTACGTAAAAGGAAGGAACTTCATTAAACGTATCATTTGATACAAAAATTAGGAAATAATCTCAGAATTATTTTCATCTACTTTTATTTCCATTGTTAATAAAAATTGTTTAATTAATTACATATAAATATTATACTTTGTTAACAAGCATTTGTATATATTAATGAATCCACTTACATATAAATAAAATTAATTTCATGGGATATTTCATGTATAGAGACAAGAACTGTAATTAAAAATCTCGATATGGCCTTAGTTCCCGGGCTTCAAATTTCGAAAGGATGGAATGTCTCTCACTCGTTAAAACTTTTAAATTTCGTAGTTTTATAATCTTCTCAGAAAGCGGAATTTTGTCTTACTTTTTTAAGACGCTAATGGATTTGAACCAAACGTTATCCTACAAAATCTGTATGAATATTGCATTTAGCTTGTTAGCGAGCTCAGGCAATAGCTTATATAGTGTAATAAAAATTAATTGTATGCAAAAAAAATTTCAAGAAATTTATAAATGTATTGTTAGTACACTATGGTGACAGCTGTATTAATTATTGTTCTATTATTTTCTTCTACGAATGGTTTTTATATATCATTCGTTTGCTAATAAAGACCTCCGTGTCCGAGAGATAAGTAAGCTAATAAAACACTAAGAAACTTTACTAGGAGAATAAATAAGAACCTTTTCTGAGTTGTCTATTTAAAAAATAAACCACCAAGGTGAAGTTCAATGTTTTTACCACAGCTCTGAGTTCTAGGTTACACAACTACAGTCTCCGTGATATACGTAATCTTCATACCTCATGGGCATACATTAGGGGGCTGAAACACGTTGTGATAACGGTACGTTGTTGCAAAGTTATAATACTATTTTCTTTCCTTCTAAATCTTCATCCAGCCTTGTAAATGCTTCAACTTATCTACAATATTATGGAAATGTACATCGTTTTGTTTACGGAAGCATTAAAGTTTGCAGCTGATATGCACAGCAAGCGGTCGCCTATAGGGACATACAGTTAATACGCATTCTCTTTATTGAAGGTCTCGGCCGCAGAGAAGACATTTGTTTATAAAACATCACGCATATAATGCACGAATATATTTCATCACGATTCACCTTACCACACTGTCAAGATAAGAACTCTGAATGGCTTTTAAATTACTACGCAAAAGTTTTCTCAAAGACGCCGCAGATATCACAACGCCTTCACCTCTCGAGATATCAATAGAGTTTAAGAAGTCATTCTCGTCGTCCTGAGAAATTTCTATGGCTATACAAACTTTCCTTACTATCTAACCTAAAATTATTGCATAGCGAATGAAATGTGTAGGGCTACTGTGACGTGACATTCTCCCAACATGGAAACCTATAATTTTTTATAGTCAATAATTACATCAACTGACTTTTGAAATATTAACAAATATTATTATTATTTGGTGTTCTGCCCTAAGGCAGGTCTTCAAATGGTAAAAGCTCTCCAAGCTGTCCTGTCTTTTTGTTTCTTCGTAACAGCCTCTGATTTTAATGCTACCTATTAACTTCAGTCTTCTACGCCCTCTTCTTTTTTCTCCTTCTATGACACCCTCCGTGGCAGTGGTAAACAAGCAGTCTCTTCTTAAACAATTACCTAACCGATTCCTCTTCCTATTTTCTATTACCGTCAGGAATCTTCTCTCTTCCTCTAGTCTTCTTGAAACTTCATCATTCCTTACTTTATCAACCCACCTCTCTTTTTCCATTGCTCGCCAAACCCACATCTCAAATGCTTCTAATCTTTTCTCATCCTCCTTCCTCAGTGTCCATGTCTCTGCATCATATAAAGCACCGCTCCACACATAACATTCGGCCAACCGTTTTCTTAAATTCTTATTAATTTTTCCACACAGCAGTCTTTCCTTCCCATTAAATGCCTCTTTCGCTATAGCAATTCTTGTTCTAATTTCACGAGTGCACGACATATCTTTACTTATCAAGCTTCCAAGATATTTAAACAACTCCACCTGTTGTATTTTCTCTTGCCCTATCTTTATGTTTGCCATATTTCCTCCTCTGCTAATCACAATATACTCAGTTTTTTCCTTATTAATCGTCATTCCATATTCCTTGCATACTAAATTCAAATCTCTTATCATTTCATTCATATTAACAAATAAAAGTGTAATAATTCACTGTTTTTGTCGTAAAGAAGTTTTTGCTTAAGTGGAATGAGTTTGCTTTAGTCGTGTTTCCTCTATTTAGTAAGTATAGATTTAGTCTACACGCATGAGTTCTGATTAAGAAATCTGAATCATACATTGACAAATGAAGCACTTGATTATATCCTACAGTACTAAGAAATTACGTACATTTTACTACACTTAAGTACCAAGACATTTTCTACATTATAAGAAAATTACGTAAAATAATGGTATACTGAAGAACATGAGTTGAAGAGGGCTCTGACTGCGTCGATTGGCGCTCAGAAAGAATTGTTGCAAGACGTTCTGAAATAGTGTACGTTATTTGTTGCTAAAAATTTCATCAAGTTTATGTGAATGTCTAGCTTTGTAGTAACTATTCTATTTGCTTCTGACTTGTGTCGTTCGTTTTATTTGGAGGTAACAAAGTTATTCCATTTTTATCTTGATATTTTCTAAACAAGTTCCCTAGGCCTTCTTTCCGTATCTTCATACTCACAGTCTTCTGGAACAGACAACGTGACAACGTCTTTGTTTATGATTTGTGCTGGCCATATCACAATTTACATAAACATCCATAAATTCCATTTTTTGTAGCTTCTTTCGTTCCTCTTACGTTTCCTTAATATTTTTAAACTAAATTTCCTTTCAGTCCAACAAGTTCTTATCATTTCCCGTCGCACCCACATGTCTGCTGCTACAATTTGTCAATCTCCAACTCTGATACCTAACAGCAGTGTATTCCACACCACAAATTTAACAACAGCTTGCCTTATCTTAATATTGTTGTGTTTATTTGTTAAACAGTTTTCTGTTCACTTATTTTTGTTTCGCAAGAACTAATTTTCTCTTCACTGATTGTAGATAACGGAACTGTTTATCTGAAAGACTTCGTTGTTGTACAAATTTTGTCTGCTTAGGTTTTTTTCTGCTCCCTCTTCCAGTTGACATATTAGTCGTCCCTCACAATAAATTTGTATCTCTTGAGTGGTCCAGTTAACACGTTCAACATCGCTAACAAATTGTAGGCATACTCTCTTATGTAGATGCCGTTTTTTTCCTCTTATGATTACCTTCACAGTTACCTTCACACTGTCACACTGAAGGAGGTTATGGCCTCACTGACTAAAGCCTGTAGCTCAACAACAGTTTCTGAAGCTCAAAGTCAAATGCATTTACCAGAAAAATTAAAGTGTCTCACCTGTATTGCCAGTATTTTATTGAAACCTAGATACCTTGATAAATTTTATTCGAAGGTACATTAGTCCATCTTCCCGACAGGCAAAAACTGATTTTAGCAAAACCTGAAACAAAATTTGACAAAATGTTCAAGCATCCTTCAAATTTCTCGACGAGAAGATATCAACACAAACATCAAAGATGATCATAATAGAAATCCATTTAAATGGAAAACGAGAAGACAAACAGTTAAATAAGAAAAGGAAAATCTTTCCTCGAATATTATCGCCATTGTAGATTGAAGATACTCTTATGTCATAATATATAAGAAATCCATAATACTATTTACTTTTTGTTTGTATAATACAATGCACTGTCCAAAAAGAAGTGCGTGAACTTGTTAATTTATACGAGGAAACAAAAAAAAAATACTCTTACACCATCTCCTTAAAACGTTTTAAAATAAAAAAGACTACGATGATGAAACGAATTGATTACTCTTTTGGTATTACTTCCAGATTGCGTGATAATATAGATAATAATGAAAAATAAATGAAAACGTTGCTCTCTGAGTAATGTGCGCATACATAGTTGCCATGTAAACAGACCGAACTCATCTACGTTATTTTATATTAGTAGCCTTCTATTTAATCTCCCAAAGCGAACCGAGTTCATTGCTTTCTTTATAAATAAACTGACCCCTGTAATAATATATTTTTTAATTTCAAAGATAAACACAATTTAGTGGTTAAGTCTAATTTTTACTAAACTTATATTGCAACACTAACACGCAATTATACTTTCCATAACCGCTTTCAAGCCTCTCGGCTCATCTTCAGATGGAACACAAACACAACAAGGTTTTGTTCTTCATTTCAGTATACTCAGTTCACTTTTATTCAAATCACCCTTTCTCTCAAGAGAATCATTAGCATTTACCAACTTAATATTAAGCAGGGGCGGCGATTTGGCCCCCCATGGCCCGCAACTGCGGGAGCGCATGGTCTTCAGGGCAGCAACCTTAATGATAGGGTAAAGAATAGGGATGGGAAAGGATAGGAAAATACCTGATTGCTTTTTAACAAGTTAACCATGAAGTATAAATAATTAGCAGATTCTTAAATGTGGCTTTGCCGGATATTCCTTAATATGAGAATTTGCCGTACATTATTAACTTAAAAAAGTTAATGTCAGAAAGAGGGAGGAGTTGAAGGTGCAACCTATAAACGTCATAAAGGCAGAGAAGTAAACTATAATCTTTAAACGTCAGAAAAATTTAGCATTTAATGATCATGTAGAACACATCGGACAACAGGAACTTAAAGGAGGAAATTTTCGATTTTTAATTGGACTGCTCACGAATTATGATTCTGTACTTATTCAAAAACCAGAGGGAGAAGTAACATACCTCAGTCATGACGCGCAGAATAAGCTCCTTCAAATTCTTTCTAGAGAAGTGAAAATAACTATTATGAATACTGTGAGGAACGCGTTATTTTTCTCCACAATTCTTGACATCACTCGAGATATATCGCGAGTTGATCAGTTGAGAGTCGTTTTCCGTTACGCGAAATTATAATTGATGAATGTGGCAAACCAGCTGACTTAAAAGTGAATTAATCTTTTGTGGAATTTTTTTCGGTCCCCAACCACACAGTTTAAGAGCTAAAAGACCATTGTTTTAAATTTCTTTCAAGTTAATAACATTGACTTGAAAAAATGTAGAGGTCAAGCTTACGATGGTGGGCGCGCTACGTCTGGTACGTACAGGAGCTGGAGGAGAATGAAAAATATGTCCGCTGTTCTACACATAATATTAATCTCGTGTTGAAGTACGCCGTCAAAGGAGTTTGTGAAGTGGCCAATTTTTTTTTTTTGTGGTGGATTGTATTTTTCAGTTTTTTAACACGAGGTGGTCAGTGCTTCTAGATAACGGCCTACCTTCTCGAAATCTTAAAAGGTCGTATCCAACCAGATGGACTTCAAGGGACGAGGCATTGACAGCTCTCAGAGTCAGGTTGAGAGATGTCATTAAAGCACTTGCGGAAGTAAGTTTAAGATCAAAAACTTGCAAAAAAAGACAAGAAGCAAAAGTACTGAAAATGAAACTTGGCTGAAAATCATTTTTCATTCATTTTCCTCAACATAATTTTCTCCAAAACCTTTTCCATTGTAACCTCCCATAGTAGTTACTTCCAGTCAAAATCAATCGACATGAAGCATGCTGGAACTCTCATACAAAGTGCTTACGATAATACCAAAGTTATGAGAAATAATTTTATGGAGTTGAAAAAGAATCCTATGAAGTGTTACAAACGTGGGGAATACAGTCAAATTTTAAACAAAACAAGGGTTCATCGCGTAAAGAAACATTTTGATGAACTGAGCCAAGATGAAAGAATTGAAGAAAATGGAAAAAGATTACAAGTTAAAATTTATAACCAGGTACTAGACATTTTAATTACGAGATTTTAATGAGCGTTTTGAAACATTCAGTGCGATCATTGAAAAATGTTATGTACTGAGCCACTCAGTACTGAATAAAGCAAGTGACGACGAACTATATTCATTATCTGTGGATCTTAAAGATCAGTACAAGACGAATTTATAGGGCTCGCACCAGATGATAAGTTTCCGATCAAATATATAAGAAGTAATTAAAAAAAAGTGGCAATCTCGGAGCTAGCTAAGACCACAATATGTAAAAACGCAACTCTTTTCTAAAATTTTCCAGAAGTTGGGACTGCGTACATTAATTTCATGACTGTCCTATGACAACGGCAAGAACTAAAAAATCGTTTTATAAATTAAAAAGCATAAAATCATATTTGAGAAGCACAATGTCACAAGAACGACTCTATGGCTTGTCACTTCTAAGCATTGAAAATGAGACGGCACGGATAATTTTCTGATCGATTTTGCAGGATCAAAATCCTAAAGAAGGCAGTTTTGAAATATCAATTTAGTTGTGTACTATTTTTTAAATAATATATTTATTTTATTTAAGCCACTTGTTGCATTTTTTTTAGTAGGCTATGTGTAGTATTAAGAAAATTAAAATTTCAGTATAATATAGAAGATTTCTTGTAAGTTTTGCGTGGTATGTTTTCGTAAGTTTTGTACATTATAAATTTTATTGTGATCATGATGTTATATTTTGTCTGTTGTAACTAATTAAACTTGTAATTTAATAAGTAACGTTCACATGTCGTAGAAACTATATTAATCTAAAACTTTATTTTAATTCTGCAATTTTTAAAATCTTGTTTCTTCTACGACCACTGGCTCGCTTTGAGAAAATTTTGTATCAGGATTTATTGAAATAAAGTATTTTTCTAGTTTATTACATTCTAACCGTTATTAGGACAGAAGGTCGGTTCGATAAACGGACAAAATGATAAATCTGATAATTATAACTTGTTTAATTGTTCTTATTTATTTATATTCATTTGGGAAAAAATTACCCAGACCCTTATTATTTATGCGATTCAGTTATTAAAACACCGATTCCAATACTAAGTCATGACGGGAATAACCAAACACTTGTATATGGGGGTGCTATCTCCTGACTTGTGGGGGGGGGTTTACATAAGCGCCGCCGCTCTGTTAAGTATCATAGTATGCTATTACCCGCAGATGAATTTAATATCTATTCCAGATTAACTATGAATTAAAGATCTAGAAGAGTAGGATTTATTACAAATATGGATATAATGAAGAATGACATATTTTTAAAATTCTACACCTCTAATTCTTCTATTCTGACCAAATCCTTCTGATATAGTAGCGCCTATTCTGTGGTACGCTTAATCATGAATCTTTTCCTTACATTGACGTCGCTAACCCTTATAAAATAGAAATAAATTTCGTAGTATAACAAATACAAGCCAATTCCTAATTTTATGTGAGCCAAACTGCCGTGCTGTACCAGTAAATCGTTAAATCGATCTATGTGTTTCTTAATTTTATTTCTCCGTTACAACAGTAAAGTACAATCTTATCAAATCCAGATGCTTAATTTCTTATAAAAGATTCTTTACCAATTAAATTTGTGGTATTTACTTTTTCATCTCTTGGAAATATTTGTGAATGCTTTTTCTTGAACTCTGTTTTAATAATTGTTTAACTTTATTGTCTTTATCAAAAACGTAAAGCGTTTGTTATCATAACTGCAACTCACAAGGTTCTTTCACTTTTATCTTCATCTTTATGATTTGTGTGTAGTTACCAGTAAGATAAAGTCTAAGTTTCTTTATACTTTCAACAGTGCAATAGTCGCCTCAACAGTAATTTTTTACTGCTATTTCAATCTGCTATTCGACCTGAGGAAGATCGCGTATTCGGAAAATTTTTAAGTCCTTAATGAAATGTGTCCCAATATGGTCTTTCAAGTTGATCACTTAATAGTCCATTTGCCTTTTGAGATAAAGTCCCATCTTATATGAAATGTAGGATGCTCTAAAATTTTAACCATTCATCCGTCATCAAGAAAGTTGATAGTACTTAGAAAAGAGTATCCTAATATCTTCTTATTCCAGAGGAGATTCGGTCGGCAGAGCTTTTATTATGACAACAGAGTACAATTACTTCACGTGACTGCTACACACTACTATATCGTCACGTGACATACTATTGCATACCACAGTGCTGTAGTAGTTTACGTCAAATGTATTTTAGGGGTATATAGAGGTAGAGAGAGGGAGAATAACGTAGAAAATCAGAGAGATAAAAAGAGATGACATGGTTTGGATAACGTAGGACACAACAAATTGCTTAATAACACACTACAGGTAGGATAGATAAAACTCTCTAATGCGCAGACGTCATAATCCGTGTGCATACCGTACGCTAATGGACCGCCACCGGTATTTTAATTTACCTTAAATGATTTACTACAACTTCTATGCACAGATACAGTATGTAGTTAATTCTCGTGTTCAATCGAATTGCACGCTAACTGCACCCTGTAATTGAATTATGACGTAGTGGTATTACGTTATGCATTCAGTTAGTTATAGTTACACAGTGTGTTAATAATTGTACGTACGTGTACGGGGACATAAAGAAAAAAAATATCGGTTGATATCTTCCGTTCGCGCATCACCGCTAAAGTTTGTAAAAATTGACAAAATCAGATATTTTTGAAAATTTTTTTTACAATTACCATAATTATTTTAAAAATGCTATAGCGCGTTTTGTTTAGTTGAGGGTCCCAATAGTATATTTCAGCAAAGAAATAGTTGATATTTTAGTACACAGGCTACCTTTTAAGGTTTTACAGAGACAATGAAAGAAAAAACATTTTTTGATACAAATCGTTTTATTGTTTCTCAAAATATTCGCCTTTGAGATTTACTTACACACTTTTGCATGCGTTCCAACCAAGTCTCGAAACATTTTTTCCACTCTGATGTTGGTACCTCAGAAATATGGTTTTGGAAGGATTCAACAGCTTCTTGAGGTGATGAAAATCGCTGTCCACGCATTTTCTGTTTGACATTCGGGAACAAAAAGAAGTCGTTTGGCGATAAATCAGGTGAATAAGGGCAATGAGACATTAATTCGATGTTTTCCTCCTTCAAATAATCAATTGTTTGACGTGCTGTGTGAGAGCTGGCATTGTCGTGATGAAGAATGATGCGACGTTTTCGGTTGTTTCCTGATTTCATAGATGACTTGTGGCAAACAAATTATTGTATATCATTCAGCATTAACTGTTCTTCGATCCTCTAAAGCAATGGTCGCGACATGTCCAGTGTAAGCAAAGAAACAAGCGATCATTTTCTTGTAAGTGCTTCGTGAACGAACCACTTTTGTTGGCTTCGGTTCATCTTGGAACACCCAAACAGTTGATTGTTGCTTAGTTTCCGGCTCGTACGAATATATCCAAGTTTCGTCTCCTGTTACGATGTTGTATACGGATTTTGCATTTCCTCGGTCGAATTTTTGGATCATTTCCTTACACCAATTGACACGAGCCTGTTTTTGAGTTTCGGTCAAATTATTCGGAATCCATCGGGAACAGATCTTTTTAACAGCTAAATGTTCATGTAAAATCGAATGTACTGCAGTCTTCGATATGCCTAAGGATGCCTCTATCTCACGGTAAGTCACATGCCGATCTTCTTTAATCATGTTGTGCACAGCATCGATGTTTTTGGGAACAACAACCGATTTAGGTCGACCTTCACGAAATTCATCGCTGACTGAAGCACGACCACGGCGAAATTCCGCGAACCAATTGTAAACAGTCTTTTCTGATGGTGATTGATTACCAAAAGTTGTACGAAGCGATTCGAGGCATTGTTGTTGAGTTAGGCCTTTATTAAAATCGTAAAAAATCATCCAACGAAAACCTTCACATGAAATTTCCATTTTTTCACAAACACTTTTGTTTTAAACGTTCACTGTAAACAAACTACTCGGCCAATATCTGAGCTGCAATTGTTTTACAAATAACATATGACAAATTTTTCAACAATGATAATGTCACATCTCACTAGCGCCATCTAGTGGTCGTTTGTAAAGACTTAAAAGGCAGCCCTCGTATTAGCCGTTCGAGCAGTAGGCTCGAAAATCGCCTGGTTGAGGCTATTTTACCGCTCGCCGCAGTTCACGTCCGGCCGCCGTGCAGGCCAGTGACCTTGGCCGCGCCCCACTCCTGTACCTCTTTCGATTGAATATTACATGTTACAACCTGTGTGTGTTTTGTGCTCCAGAGTTCAATCTGCCACTGGCATTAGAGCGTTGTTTTAGTGACGTTATCGTACTGTAGTGCATTTTCGAACTTAAGTGCGGTTGTGTTTTCGTGGTTTTGTGATGATGAGTGATTGCTAATATAATGAATACTTCAGAAGTTAGCATAATAACTAGAAAAGACTTTGAATGTCCTATATTTGGTAATCCAAGAGATTTATTAGGAAATAGGCTACCAACGCATTAAGTTGTTCTCCGCTGCTGCTTTCAAGAGAGATTTAACTTATCATGTGAAACTAATAATAAGAGGGTAAGTTTCTCAAAAGTTGCCGCTATAGTAGCAAATAAAGTTAAGTGTTTGTACGACAAATCATCCATCCCAACTGTAACTGAGTACAGAGTAGTTCAGCTTATTAATGCTTACCATGATTCATATTATAAGCTCAGAAAGTCATACTGCCGTGACAAAGATAAAACAACATACAAAGAAATTGTGCAGTTTAAGATAAACGCATCCTCCCTGTTTGACATTGCCACATGTAAATGTATTATCAATATAGAATGTACATGCGAAAAAACTCCAGACGCATATAAATGTCCATTATCAATTGACTGTATTTGTGAAAAAGAAAAGAAAATTCCTGTAATAGAGTTACGATTTATGTTTATGCAAAGAAAATATGGATTAGGGAAAATTGGCCCACTGGACCTAAAGGAAACTCAAAGAAATAAGGAAAAACTAAAGCGAAAAATGCGATATATTCCACAAATCGAGTCCTCAGCTTCAAACGAACAACAGGAAGTCACCTTAAACATGGAAGATTCAGATTTGACGCATTCAAATCGTCCACCTAATATTTCTGAGGATGACGATTCTGATTCTGAATTTGAACCAGAACCTAGTACATCATCTGCAAAACCACAGTTACAAATGCGAAGCAAATTAAAAGCCACAGCTTTAAATAGTGATCGCTATTGTGTGTCTGATCGCGCAACTGCTGCCATCGCTTCGAGTGTACTGCAAGACATAGGTTTAATTACGGAATCAGATACTTCACACGTAGTGGACAAATGTAAAATTCGAAGGGAGAAAAGCTTAGTTAGAACTGGTTTGCAAAGTAAAGAGACAACAGAAATCTATGGCCTTTATTTTGATGGCAGAAAGGATGATACATTATTTGTAGAAAAATTTAACACAAAGCACTTTCGAAGGAGCAAAAAAGAAGAACATTATTCATTAATTAGTGAACCGGGATCAAATTACATAGGTCATGTTTCTCCCAGTATCAGTTCAGCTTCTGACATAGCTATCAGTATAATATCTTATATTTCACAGATTGGATTATCTCTTGACAAACTAGAAGTGATCGGATGTGACGGCACTGCAACCAACACTGGATGGAAAAATGGCGTAATTCGTCAAATTGAATTACATGTGGGAAGACCTCTACAATGGAGTGTGTGTCTTCTACATTTTAATGAACTACCGTTCCGCCATTTGTTCCAACATCTTGATGGTGTGACAACAGGACCGAAATCTTTTTCTGGGCCTATTGGGTCACAATTAACTGGTTGTGAAAAACTACCTGTAGTTGAGTTTGAACGTATTGATTGTGTGATTCCCGAAGTAGATAGGCAGGTACTGAGTAAAGATCAACAGTATTTGCTTGACATTTGCAAGGCCATTCAATTAGGACAGTGTCCTGAAGATTTAGCAAAACGAGATCCTGGCCCTCTGTCACATTCCAGATGGCTTACTACTGCCAATCGGGTCCTGCGATTATTCATTGGTGTGAAAAATCCTTCAGAATATTTGATTCAAATAGTACACTTTATCATGAAATCTTACATGCCAACGTGGTTTGATATAAGGATTAGCAAGCATTTCACGGATGGCCCAAAACATGTTTTCAAGGCTATTCAAACAACTAGATATTTACCAGAAGATTTAATTAAAGTCATAAACCCTGTAATACAACGGAATGCGTACTTTGCCCATCTTGAAAACTTACTGCTAACTATGATCCTAGATGAAAGATACCACATTCGTGAACTTGGTTACCGAAGAATTTTGAAAGGAAGGCAATCTGCTAAAAAAAAGAAAATTCGAGTCTTTGTGCCACCTAAAATAAACTTTGAAGCAAGAGACTACACAGAAATTGTTGACTGGCAATCTTGTAAGCTGACGCCTTCACCGTTATTGCGAAACGTAACTGATGAGGAAATCAAATTATTTGTAAATCAAGATTTCAAACCAATCATGGACTTCAAAAAGTTTCCCTGCCACACCCAAGCAGTTGAGAGATGCGTAAAACTGGTTACTGAAGCTTCTAGTAAAGTTTGCGGGCACAGTGCTAGAGACGGATTTATCCGCTCTACACTGGTGTCGAGGCAAAATATGCCTGAATTTTCCAGCAAAGCGCAATTCAAGGTATTTCATTTGGAATAAACAGAATGAGAGAAAACAGCTGTTTGTAAATATACTAATGTAAATATGTATATATGTAAATAACACACCCTTATTGGTTGGTTGGTTGGGTAGGGCGTGGGTGGAACTAGACGTGCAGCCACCTCCTCGTGGTTAGTTCTGGGCTGTTTTGTCACTACAAAACGGGCGAAGAGCTGCACATCAAAAGTTGAAAAAACCGATATTTTGTCCGTTTTTCAATAGATTGCGCGAACGGTTAATACTAAAATATCAACTATTTCTTTGCTGAAATATACTATTGGGACCCTCAACTAAACAAAACGCGCTATAGCATTTTTAAAATAATTATGGTAATTGTAAAAAAAAAATTTCAAAAATATCTGATTTTGTCAATTTTTACAAACTTTAGCGGTGATGCGCGAACGGAAGATATCAACCGATATTTTTTTTCTTTATGTCATTTTCTTTCTACATACAACAGGACACTTTTAAGCACTATAGCGTTTGAAAAAAAAATAATTATTTTTTTCGACCCACCCCTAGTGTAAGCACGTGTGAAGAGTCGTTGACGGTGGAGCTCAACCATATTCACACTAACAGTTCTTTTTCTTTTAGTAAAAATCTAATACCTGATTTTTTCTGGATGGAGCCCAAATATTAAAAAATATCAATTATATGCTTTTCTGGGCATACAATTCATATATAAATTGCCTACGATCACTGTACTGATCATATTATTGATGGGAGAACTGTTTCTTTGGTGAGCCGGCTATCCAGATCTGCACGTAGTAATGAGCCGGTTCTGACAACTACCGGCTCAATGACCGACTAGATCTCGTGTATTGATTGGATGTTATTTGATCGTATATTAATTCCTACCGCATTCGTTCTGTGTGGCAGTGCACTGGCTACTGGAGAACAGGTAGGCCTACTGACTAGATCTTGTAATTCGACTATATGTTATTCGTTCGTTCATTCGTGCCTACTACAGATCTTTATTAACTAACGACAAGACATTTTACATTTTACAGATTTATTAATCTTGTTCTCAACTGCTTTCATTTCACAGTCTCACATAGCACAATTTCTTTAACACAGCCTATTTACGAAAAGTAAATAGAATCCTAAAAAATTTTAAATCACTATGGTCGTTTATCATTACTCTTTTAAAGCAAAACGTCAGTGAGAAAATGCGCGTGCGCGGGTGTGATTCAGTTACCACAGAAAGGAGTGGGGAAAAGAGAAACCCTTGATGTCGGATGTGGAAAGACGAGAAGATTAAGCCGACGTTCTAGCTTGTGTGATGCCAGAAACATTTATTAAAAAGTTCACAAGGTCATAGCGGAAAGGCCTGTGTTCGTTCCCGAGTTGGAGGAAGCTTTCTTCTACCCAAGAAGACAAAAAGCGATCAGTTATCAGATTCCAGACCAATTTCATTAGTCTTGGCGTTACCGTGTTGTCTTAGCTGCTTGAAAAACATATGAAAAATAGGTTATCTACATTTTTGAGATCCAAATACTGTATATACTTTCTGACAAGCAGTTTGGTTTTAAAAAGGGTCTTAACATTTAATCTACACTATTACAGTTTATGACAAAAGTTTACTGGGCTATTAAAGATAGCTAGTTAGCATGTGGGCTTTTCTTAGATTTTAGTAAAGCCTTAGATACTGTAGATCAACAAATTTTATTAAAAAGTTTAATTGTTACAGAACACAGGGCTTAGCACATAACTGGTTTTCGTCCTATCTATTAAACAGGAAACAATGTGTGAGGATTGAAAATGTTTTCAGTGCTGAACGAGAAGTAAGAAGGGTGACCCAAGGTTCAGTCATTGGGCCAATTCTATTTAATATTTATTTAAACGACCTCTGCTTTGGTAATTTCAATGCACCGCTACGCACCGCTTTGCAGTGCAGTGCGGTATGCAATGCTTTGGTATAGGCCTACTCCCCGCTCTTGCAGATGATACTCCTGTCCTGTATGTTTAAAATAAACTTTAGTGCTATACATACAGCTGTGCTCATTTCCTTTGTTTCAGAAAATTAATCATTTACCTTTAAGACATTTTTATGTATATAAGTACTTAAAATATATTTCAATAGAAGTGGGGATTATGGGAAAATGAACGTTCGACAACTAAGATCTGAAAATGCAACTCTTTTGATACCTCTAGCTAAAAAAGAAATATATAACAAGTTTATTTATGTTTTTCATCCTAGATTCTATAATCTTTTACCTTCTGACATAATTTTTTTTCTCAAACACTTAAAATCTCGGTTCATGAATGTATGCAGGTCAGTTGAATACATTTATCATCCTGCCTATCGTTAATAATAATTTTAACCAAAGGGAATGCTATCATTAACAGAAGAGATTTAATTTATGTTGTTATTTTATTTGTAAAGACTATAGCCAGATTTAGTTGTGATGTAAAAGTACTCAGATTTGTTTATTACTAAAAATTATTATCAATTATCATAATAATTTCATTTCGTTTGCAAAGAGTATATCAGATTTAGTTGAATGTGGAAGTGTCGATTTTATGTTTAAAATTATCATAACTGCCAAATATTTGTTCATTTTGTTATTTGAATTAGCAGTCTCTGTAATTCCAACTTTCTCGTGCTTACTTGCTGAACTACTACCTGGAACGCTCCGGACGAGGCCTTTCAGTGTCCCCACCATTATCAAGTTCTAAACCACGACGAGTTAATTATTTTATACTATTAACAATAATTGTTAGTACTATATCTTAGTTGTAATCATTAATGTGAATTAAGATTAAAAAGGATTATTTCAGTTAGGTTAATTTTGAAATGTTAATGATCTGTATTCTAGTATAGGCGTATGTTAGTATTTAGTGTAGTCTGTATAATGTTTCAGTGACTGCACGATAAAAATGTGACAAAAATTGTCGGCGATAAGAGCCAATAGGACCTATGAACGATTGTTTATGTTGAACTAAATATAGCAAATAACAAGGACCAAACTTATCATTGCTCACAGTGTGTGGTGAGTAGGTAATTCCTAGTGCTGTGAATGTAATAGAAATTTTTAGTAATGGGAAAAAAGATATTATTATTATTCTTGTTGAAACTTTCGAACAATTATGCAATTAAGTGGTTTGCAATTATACAGAGAGTAGAGCAAAAATAAAAGACATACCACAAGAACAGGATTAGCAAAGATTATTAGCTAGAAGAGGGTTTACTAAAGACAAGGTTACACAAAGGATCAAGTACAAATGGGAAGAAGCGATGTGTGAGGATGGAACCGGGGGAGAAGTGTTTGCGGTGACAAAGTACTCTAAAGGGGATTCCACAGTCAATCTTAAATGAGACTCATGATGTGATTTCCATTTCAGGATGAACACGCTTAGCTAGGAGCAGTGTTACGCTGTCACGATCTGCAACATACGTAACTACACGTTAGGTAACCGACACGATGAACACCACAGTGTTCTCGAACTGACAACAAATTCTTGAACCTTCAGCATCTTTACAGACTATAGATGGTCCGTTTATTCTCTGGGCATCTACAACGTAATAGAATTCCGTCACTACGGTGTACAACATTGTAACCGTCACTACGCCACACAACTTTCCCTGCTTACGGTATAAATCAGCCAAAAGGGTATTGATAACCCAAGCTATAAGTCGTGTTATTAGACAGCAAGTTAATGTAAGTGTCAACTGTGAATTGTGTTTTGGACTATTACAATTGTGGTATTGTGGAATTCTCGTATATTAGACATAGCTTGAGCGGCTAATCTAAGTGGATTTTAAACAACTTTGGTGATCTTGTTTCCTGTATCAGCTATTTTGTGATCGTTAACGTTTGTATGTGGTACTCAAACATAATTCCCATCTAAGCGTTGAACAAGCTGTTGTGTACAAAAGAAAGATATATGGAAAAAAGGCAAAAGAGAGGACAAGAAATGTACTTAATCAAATGGCTGAGAGATTGATTCCAGAGGGTGCAGATTCTTTTAACAAAGAAACTTGACAGGACGATCAACATACGTCTAAATTCTTTCTAAAACTAACCCCATACTAAAAGTATTTTTTTTTTGTGCAACCATGGACTGAAATTGCAAGAAGGATGGGGTTTGTTATAAAACGTTATAAACATGTTAACAAGAGTTAACTAAACGGATAACAGTTGTCCTAATAAGTTCCTAACAGGCAAAGTTTCCTAACATGACATTTTAATTAAAAGGTGGCAAGGTAAAGATAATTAATTAACTGTAAAAATAAGTTGCTGAATTTGCAATGATGAAACCACGAATTTAAATGTGTAAAAGTTCTTAATCTCTTGCCTTCATTTATGAGTTACTCTTAGTCTCTTAATTCATTTCCACTTTTTTCTCAGTTTTTCTTAGCTTTTCCATAATGTATTGTAACGATACCGCGGGACCCAAGTTCGATTCCTGGTACCGAATCACAATTGTATAGTTATTATTGGTTCTGTTCTTATATTTTTGTTAATAATAATGCTGTTGTTTGTTAATAATTATTATATTGTTTTGTAATAATGATAATTGATATAAAATGTTAAATATAAATAATTATATATGTATAACTGAATGTATGAAAACAGAATTTTGTATGAGTGATGTAATGGAAAAATGGTGGGTTGCCAAGGAGACTGTTTTGTCAGAAAAAGATGATGAATTGTAAATGTTGGATCTGTAGAAGAAAAGATGAAATAAAAATTGTTCTTTTGATATCTAAAGTGAAATAGATGGAAATAAAAAATTGGTACAACAAAAACTGAGAAGATATTAATTATACTATAACATTAAAAAATAATGTTCAACTGAGAATAAAATAATAAATAGACCTCCGAAGAGAAATAATGAAACGCTACAGTATCCTTTTCAACGAGTGTCAGGTCCTGTTATGCTGTGAATAACGTGTTCAAAAATGAAATTTTTATTTAACGGAATATGGACACAATTTATTTAATGGTAAATGGATGCTGATAGTTAAAGTCTCAGCATTGGTATAAAAAATATTCTATTTTACTACTATTCCAGTACATTGGTTTTAAAAAATCGTCTCACTCTCGAATTTTTAATTTTTTGGTTTAAAACGTTTGCGACACAGAAATTAACATAGTTTGCTGATGATTACAACCTAGCACAGACGTAGTTGTATGATGTGCAAAGCGATTCCTTGATCAGTGAACTCTCGGAATCGTTCCCTTTGTTGTGCTCGATGGCATTTTAATATTACAAGTAAACATTGCTTTTCTTACTTTACTTTCTTAATATCACTTTTTAAAAGTCATCCCCCCAAAATGTATAGCTTAATAATGTCTAAACAAGTTAGGGGAACATTATTTGTGTCTCACTTTTAAACATTACTGACTCTGCTTTTAAAGAACGACTGACATACTTTCAAGAACGAATGAATCCGGTGAGGAGTAATATTGCCGTAGTCTATATGGCCTCTTATCCCGAGCGTAACAAGTCACCTCATAGAGCTGCCATACGCAATAATACACAACACAATGCTTTTTAATATCTCCAGAAGTACACAATTTGATACTGGCTCGCTTTGGACAATGTAACGTGTGTTTAAAATCTATAATTCGTTACAGGATCAGAACTAAAGTTTAAATGCAGATAATAACAACGACATTTAAAAGAATATAAAAACTCTACACCAGTGTTAGCAATATCTCCTGGTTCAAATTGTAACTCGCAGCTCCAAAGTAATAAAGCCTCTGGTTTGAATTGTAATAAGTAAAATTGCGGTGTAACACTATTTTGCATCGTAATGTTAATCAATACGCAATACGCTCGAAATTCAAATAGGTACAGTAATTTATCAGGCAGCCAGTAGATAGGAGCCACGCAGTGACTAGTTCAACGTTCAGTACATAAATCAATCGGCAGATATGAATATGGAAAACAAATCGTGGCTGACTACAGTACAATTAGCGAAAGTTCGTGGATACTCAGCCATATTATAAATGTATTTTCACTGCTTATAACAATTAAATCAATAATTAAGTCTAATTACCGAACGTTGTGGGAGAAACGTAAATAGAGACGTAAATTTGGTTAATCCAAAATATAATAACCCGTTTAATCTGTTATTAAAGGATTATGAGGTAAAATTAATTTTTTGTGTTATAGTTCACCTATGTTTTTAACTGCATATTTTCCATTCGTTTTAGGTTATAGGTTTACATCCTCTCCAACCGTTTTTTTTTACATTTTTCCATTCTGCACTATAACTTGCATCTCCATTCGTTTAGACTCCATGTAGAGTTGTTAGTCGCCAGGTGGCTTATAGTAGATCGTCTCCCAGATGTTAGTGCTATCTGGGAACTGAAATAATCTGCAAGTCAGTGTCTAACGTAGAGAGCGCTGACTTGTAATAGGCGACTGAAATCGTAATCTTTCAACCTACTTGATTTGTTTACTTATTTGATTTACGGCAAATTAGCCCCTAATGATTCATGTAACAAATTCAAAATATAATATTTAATATTTGTTAACTATAATATTTAATAATTATTTATCCAAAATAAAAATATGGCTGTTATATTAACAATTAAGAAAATAAAAAATATCAATAAAATTTATAATTCAAAAGCCTTATTTCAGGTCACATGTAAGACCAGTATTCTTATGTATGGTCACATGGTATGTAGACCATGGTATTAATAAACATAACTTCTGCTATACTTGCAAAGTCCAGTTTGGCTGATACAGTTGTAAGTATTAAAACTGTTGGGTCATTAGTGATGTTAAAGTAAATTGTGTGTGTGTGTGTGTGTGTGTGTGTGTGTGTGTGTGTGTGTGTGTATTCCATCATTACAATTATGTAATGACAGTTTTCTGGTAATACCAAACGTAATTGTATAAATCATCGGCCAGATCGCAGAATTTCAGTCAGCGTACGTTCAGTATTAATGTCGCACAATATATATTTTGTGTGTGTGTGTGTGTGTGTGTGTGTGTGTGTGTGTGTGTGTGTGTATTCCATCATTACAATTATGTAATGACAGTTTTCTGGTAATACCAAACGTTAACTGTATAAATTATCGGCCAGATCGTAGAATTTCAGTCAGCGTACGTTCAGTATTAATGTAGCACAATATATATTTTTGTTAGAAATAGATAAGAATTTAGTGGCATAAAATAATTAATTAAATACAACAAATAAAATCATTGCTTTCTTAACACTTATTGTAAAAGTAAAAGATTAAGTACTGATGTAAAAAAATATAAATTTTAAATATTCCCTTTTCTAGAAAGCTTGAAAACGTATACGTCACACAGTAAGAATATTACAGCTAAATGTACACATATAAAAAACAATTATTAAAATATTTCAATTGCTTGGGCGTCTGACACAAACTATTTTGAATCTGAAATGAATCATTTTTAAATTATATATCAAACGTTGCAAATCATATATAAAACTACTATTTATAAAATGAAACGTCATTTTAATAGAACTGAAAGCAATTAAATACTTAGCGTGCTGAATTAAGTCTTCACACCAAATTCCTTGCTTTTATTATTAAATAAGATTGTTGTATCAGTTTTACTATTTACGGATTTATACTTTTTATCATGTTCCTTATTCTACTGTTGTCTTTTTATACATTTTTATATTTAAATAACTCAGTTCATTGCCACCTGATGTTGATTACTATATCCTGGTTTGTATGTCCATAGTGCTCCTGAAAATTGCGTGCGCGCGCGCGCGTGTGTCGTCTCGACATCACCTGCGAAACACACAACGTTCATATTGACGATCTGATTTCAAGCAGAGATAATACTGTATACCATACTTCCGTTATATATAGTCAGTACCTTTGAAAGGAGAATTTTGAAGAAAATATATGGGCCGATCCAAGTCAATAGGATATGGAGAATGCGTCACAAAGAGGAACTATACAAGCTATATAAAGACAATGATCTGGCCACCAGCATCCGACTGCATAGATTCCAATGGGCAGGACACATCATTAGGATGGAAAGCAATCGAATGCCTAGGAAGGTACTGTTTAGTCAAATCGAAGGTAGAAGGCCTGTCGGACGATCCAAGCATCACTGGATTGACGGAGTGGCGAGGGATGCTGATACTTTCCTTAAAATAAAACGATTGACATAGATCGCCAAGGACAGGGAAAAATGGAGGCGAATGATTATGGAGGCTAAGATTTGACTCCGAACTGTGACGGACTAGAAAAAGAAGAAGAAGAAGAAGAAGAAGAAGAAGAAGAAGAAGAAGAAGAAGAAGAAGAAGAAGAAGAACAACAACAACAACAACAACAACAACAACAACAACAACAACAACAACAACAACAACAACAACAACAAGTTGAAGAAGAAGAAGAAGAAGAAGATGATGATGATGAAGAAGAAGAACAAGAACAAGAACAAGAACAAGAACAAGAACAAGAACAAGAACAAGAACAAGAACGAGAACGAGAAGAAGAAGAAGAAGAAGAAGAAGAAGAAGAAGAAGAAGAAGAAGAAGAAGAAGAAGAAGATACTTGGGTTACCACAGGCGTCACTTTCACAGTATGAAAAATTATTTGCCTCTATTGGCGATTTTCATAGTCGTAAAACACTCTTGCCAAATACAAAACTTGTTTTTGTTTCTCGTCATTTTGCACTTTATGAGAGTTTTTTTAGTTACTCCGTAATTATTTGATTATTGAAAAATAAACAAATGATTATCCTGTCACCTTATACTCACACAATACGCACCTTATACCCGAATACACGTGCGCGTGACATTGTTCTGAACCCGTTGACACGGATAGTTTTCGCGTGGCGTTAATGAGTTTCGCACAGTTTCACAAACTTATAGTTCTGAATGCGTCACGTTTTCAAGTGTGTAAGTTTTCAGGCACCTTAATAACTTACAGTATTTACCAGTGAACCAGCATGACGTCACATCTGGTGACATGATAATCCGAGATTGTATAATAAGTTTTTCTATGTTATGGTCGTTATAATTTACATATGTATCATATTACATTATACATACAATTTATACCGTTACAAAACACACACACACACACGTAATGTTTACAAGTATTGTGATTATTGTCTGCTAGTATGTGTTTGAATAGGCTATTATTGGCATAATGTGTTGTACACAAAAGGTAGGTAATTTTTGACACATGAGAACTTAGGGATTTAAGAAGAGAGTAAACAGATCTGTGTTACCGACACCGAGATTCAATTTACCACAACACAGCGTAAAAGAAGTTTATAGGCCTAGTTATGTACCATTTCGCAAATACCTACAGTATAATCCACAGTGTCCACTTCTGCTTTCATTGTAATTTTTCTGCTCGTTAAAGCAGAGGTACTAAATTACTCATGCTAATATACGTAATACTAATTTATTCATTACAATGACACAGTTCTTCCTTTTGTTAGAATCTCATTTGAAGTGTATACATTGGTTTCATTAGCTTTCAGTTCTTTAGTACATACATGGTCCAATCAGGACTGGATTGTGCATACACACGGAGCAAGGAAGTCAGTCGCAAATTATAAGCAGTGTGTATACAGCTTTATCAGGTTTCTAATTTTTGTTATTGTTTGCTGAACAGAGATCTGAGTAGCTGAATTCTCTTTGTGCACTTTGTATCGTTGAATTCAGCAATTTTTCATGATATAGAACTAACCTTGATTGTAATAAAACGTGCAGCTTTTTATTTCCTACTTCTAAAATGCTTTTCCAAATTAAGAGAGAGATGACAGTTCTCTAGCGTTATATTTTCAAAAGAAGTGGATGTTTTGTATCAACAAATATTAGTTACAAAAATTATATTAAATACAACCCCCAAATTAAAATTTTACTTCCTTAATTTTAATGCTTTTGTATATATGATTATTTAATAACTTTTAAAGTTTGCCAGGAGCGTTAGTAGTTGACATTTCCAAACCGCGTGCCAATCTGTTACGTGTAAATTTTCTGCGTTACTTGAAGAGAGTCACCAAGAACAAATTTAGTTCAAATTATATACAAGTCTGTTTCCGTTTTCAGCTCTCCTTTTTATTTAAAACACCTTAAATAATTTTCATGTAAATATATAATATTATCTCCAATAATATATAGTAACAAATTACATTGTTATATTACACTCTATAGTATAATAATATAGTATAACCTATATATTAATAATCTCATATAATATCTATATTAATATAGTTTGTAAAACTAAGACAAAATAATATATTAAAACTAAAATTCCTGTTCAGTGAATATTATCTGAATATACTGTTATTAACATATTATCAAAAATGTATGCATAGTAAACTTCACAGACATTGCAGTTTTCACGACGCTACTGTGTTACGTATTTTCACTTACCTTCTAACTCAAAATAAAATATATCAAGCTGAAGTTATAACAAATTAAAATTAATTAAATAGTTGATTTTAAACTGGATTTAAATATTCACTAATTTTTCGTAGAATATTTAGGTGGAACGTTCCAATTTTTACAGTAACGAACGGCATATGAAACTACGGTGTAAGGTAACTTGTAATTTTGAATCTGGAGCTGCTGTTACTCTCGTATTTAACCAAGGACAACGCTCTCAATTCACGGCCGTAGCAATTTCATCACATCCCTGGAGCATTCGTACTAAACGAACCGCCTTCTTATCTGAGCGATAAGACAGTTGTATTCGTCCTTTATTTTTTCCCTCAAAAGTAAAATAACGTACACCTTCTCACTTTACTTCGGCCTAGACCTTTTCGCGTTTCATTTAGGCCTACTTAGTCTCAATCACGTCTCTCACCCTGTATTTCACTTACTCCCAAAGGACCCTTTGTACTTCAGTCTGAACGTTTACTGTATTTGCTGCGATCTGTATCTGATTTCATTCATACAGTGAACTTAATGGTACTTCGCAAGTAATACAATAATCAGAATTTCATTACTGTACAAATGAGGTATATACGATAACAGTAAGACGCGCAAACGCGCACGCGCGCGTGTATGTTTGTATGTGTGTGCGTACGTAAATCTGAATACTAATAAAATTAACAGGGAAATAGTGAATCACTCCCATTTATACAACAGATACGTATTATTTATGGCAAATTTAATAAGTGAGCTGTATTCTCATTAGGTCTTACACAAGAATTTAGACATATGAGTTATTGAATATAAAAATTTAATCAACGGTATGTCATAAATACTGAATATTTAAAATATATTGAGTATGGGGAACACGTTCTTTTCTCTTATTGCATAAAACAAGAATTATGTTCTGCGTAATTTTAATGGGAAGGTAGGCCTACATAATACGTAATATGTTAATATACTGTATACTTTAATATATAGGCCTACATGTCCAACCCATTTACAATTTATTTTTCTTGTATTTAGTTAAATTAACTGCAAGTAGGTTTCTTTTCACCTGACGCAGGTTTCACAGAAATTGTTCTGTATCTTAAGTGGTTTGTTTGAATTGTAATTGAATATTTCGGTTACAATATAGTCATGGGCGCCCATACGGAGTGGCAGGGGGCCGTGCCCCCCCCCTGGCTCCCGGGAAAAATAAAAAAGGGAAAGGAAAAAATATCTGATATTTTAGAATTTTGTAAATATATACATTATTTTCAGAAAGTTATTGAAACACACGATGTATATGAAACACACGATGTATAATTTTGCCTTATAATATTTCTTTTATTGGTTTTCTTGTTTTACTTAAAGCCCAAGACCCCTGTCATGATTTCGCATGGTTTTTTTTCAATTGAACGTTTTTTCAATACAAAGTTGGGGTAGGAAAATTTGAGGTGAATCAGAATGGCAAAAGAAGATGCGGAAGCCGGATGTTTAGATCGGGTGGCCCTGGCGCGTTTTAGTCACGTGACCAACTTGCTTCTATGTGGATTTCATACTGTGAGTGTTTGTTACAAAGTGTATCTTAAAATAAACATTTAACGCTTCATCGAAACTTTTAAATAGTTTATTATCAGTTATAATCTACTCTTTACGATCTTATCATCCCAACGAACATATTTGCTGGCGAGTAATAATAGTAGTAATAATCTTATTGAAGAATTCTCGATGCCTTGTTAACCTATAAACAACAAGTCTGAATTTTTAGAAACATTTAATATAAAACTGTATGATAACTACTGTGTATCATAGTTCCAAGTTACAACAATGATATATGTTGTCTTGTTCAGAAGAATTAGCAACATTTATTAGAAAATTATTGATCAGATTGAATGAATGCTTCACTGAACTTGACGAGTATGAATTATGTAATGGAAGTATTCACAATAAACTTAAAAAGATTAATTTATAAACGATAAAATTTAGTGAATATTTATCTCAGTGTGTCGAAAAGATAGTAACTTCCCCTCGCCTCGCACGTATCGAATGAACTACTTTAATATTATTTTTTCTAAAACATGTTTTCTTTATTCTAAAATACAATAAATAATTGAAAAATAATTAATTTCCTATGAATGTTGTCTTATTTGTACATTAAATTTATTAGTTCTCTATATAGCTTAAAAGCTTCGCTTTGGTCGGTCACTCCCGAGTGCCACACACCCTAGATTAATCATTTTTGTAAATAAACAAAAACTATTGATTCTTCAATAATTTTTTGTTTATTATTTCACGCAATAATTAACGCAATTCCGCCTTCAAAATCTCATGAGCATGCTATTGTACGTGTTTTAACCTATATCAGAATATCACCCCAGATTGTTGTTTAGCGGGAGGACCAACATCAGGACTCAACGGGTTAACACAAAAAAGCCAAAATTAGTTGCATAGGCTACTTTTAATTTTTGTGCCACTTGTTACTACTAATATCAGTGGTGCATTTTGCCTTGAATCTGTTTTCTCAAAATACAATTACAAATTATTACAGTATTAAACAAGTTGCAACTAATACAAATTATTTTGTCAAAATTAACTATAAATGTTGCACTATAACTTTTTTCAGGTTTTAAGCCCAATACCTGATTTTAATTTCCTCGTATTTATTTCAGAGATACGGATATCAGGAATTTCTTTGAGCGAAAAGGTGCTGCTGTTGTGCCAAAAAGGGCCCGACGGGACTCATTAAGTAATTCTGAACCAGAACAAATAGCTCGGAAAGTGCGTCCCACAACGGCTTCTAATTTATCTTCAACATCAACGACAGCTCCTAACCTCGCTGTGTCTGCTGAGCGGGATTTCTGTCAGTCGCCAACTTTAGTTCCTATCGCCAATGATGAGTCTGACGAGCGGAATCTCTGCCAATCATCAGCTTCAGTTCCTATCGCCAATGATGAGTGTGACGAGCGGAATCTCTGCCAATCATCAGCTTCAGTTCCTATCGCCAATGATGAGTCTGATAAGCAGAATCCCTGCCAGTCATTATCATCATCTTCAGTTCCTATCGCTAATGGTGTGTCTGCTGAGCGGGATTACTCCCAGTCCCAGCCATCAACCTCGGTTTCTAACGCTACTGCGCAGGCTGAACGGCATTCATCCCATTTATTAGCAATAAATCACAGCTTTGATTTAGGTGATTATATAAACCAGGCCATGCCAGATGATGTCAAGTACCAGTTACTAACGAACCCACGTGTTCTAAATTCGTCCCATAATTTCAAGAAAGATATTGAAATGGACAAAACAAGAAAAAGGCCTTTTCAAAAAACCTGGTTTGAAAGGTACTCATGGCTAGTCTACTCGCCCAAGCTGAAGGGTGGGCTTTGCAAATTTTTTACTCTCATTAAGCCAGTTTTAAAAAGAGGAACGTTTGGCGCTTTTGTAGTAAAGGCTCACCATGATTACAAACACTTTCATGAAGATGCTCGAGGCCATGAAAAAAGCAATTGGCATCTTGAGTCTATAAGTAAGGCCAAGAGTTTTATTGATTCTATAGAAATGAGAAAGAAA
The DNA here is from genome assembly GCA_034769895.1 of Magicicada septendecula. Lineage (NCBI taxonomy): Eukaryota > Metazoa > Arthropoda > Insecta > Hemiptera > Cicadidae > Magicicada > Magicicada septendecula. Next base: position 387,688,759 of record CM068368.1, on the reverse strand, counting down.
AATGTAATAGAGCAGTTAGACAGTGGGGATCACTGAACTTGTAAATGCCAATCGTCAAAAGCTAAAATCAATTCTTGCAACACTAATATATTGTGGCACACATGATATATCCATTCGCGGAAAGAATTCAGGGGAAGGAAATTTTGAAGATTTACTTTTGTTTAGAGTGAATTCAGGTGACAAAGTGCTGGAAGATCATTTAGCAAAACATGGTGGGAGGGCGAAATATACGTCCCACAGAGTCCAAAACGATTTATTAAGTACATGTGGTTCTGTAATACAAAAAGAAATTGTTGGAGAGTTAAACAGATCGGCAGCATTTTCACTATTAGCAGACGAAACTTCTGACGTAAGTGGAAAAGAACAGTTGTCAGTGGGAGTGCGGTTTGTTGATGAAAAATTGGACTTTACAGTTAAAGAAGAGTTTTTAGGTTTTGCTGATCTAACTCGATTAGATGCTGAGGGAATTTGTTCATCTATTATAGGCTTTGTTGAAAAGTTGGGGCTGGATATGACCAAATTAATTGGCTTGGGGTTCGATGGGTGCTCGACAATGGCTGGCCATGAAAGTGGAGTGCAAGCTAGGATCAGGGAAAAATATCCTAGAGCTGTTTACTTCCACTGTGCAGCCCATCGACTAAACCTAGTTGTCAACGACCTTAATAGTGTCCAGGAAATTCGGAATACTATCGGTAGGATAAAACAAGTAATTAGGTTCTTCCGGGAAAGTGTATTGCGTAAAAACTATACCAAACATTCCGTTGTTTTGTGAAACTCGGTGGTCACACAAATATAGATCAATCAGGCTGTTTAAAGAAAACTGCATGGCCATCAAGGATAGCCTCAGTGGTCTTGCAAATGACCGCGACGTTAATCAAGACACTAGATCACTTTCCAGCCAACTAGATAGCGCAACATCATCAATCACATTTATTATTTGCCTTCACATAATTTCAAGATATTCTTCGTACTTGGAGCCAATAGTGAACAAACTCCAGTATATTGATATGGACCTACACACAGTCTACAGATACATTAATACCGACCTCCTAGATACATTTCAGAAGCATAGAGAGCAAAGCAACGATGAGTTCTCAAACATATTTGAAGACATTAAAGAGACTTGTGGGAAACTTGACATTGATATTAAATTCCCAAGACTGGCTAGAAGGCAGACCCAGAGATTCAATGTCCACTCTTCTTCGCCTGAAGACTATTTCAGAGCCTCAATTTATAACCCTTACATAGATTCACTACTCATGTCACTAACCACAAGATTTGAAAAAAGTAATGAAACACCGTTCAAAGGTGGGATTCTTCCCACCTTATTTAATGAAGAATAAAAAGAAAGAAAATTTTATGAGAGACATAAATAGTTGGAAAAATTCTATCAAATCGACAACTTGGAAGCAGAGGCCAGATTGTGGTATGATGTTTGGACAAATAAAGAGTGTTCGGAAAAAACAAAACTGCACGATCTTCTACCAGAAACTACTTTCTATCCAGCAGTAAGGAGAATGATCATATACTACCAAACCATACCCCCAACAACCTGCACTGTGGAGCGTTCCTTTAGCACAGTTCGCCGTGTGAAGACCTGGCTAAGAAGCACTATCGGTGAGGATCGTCTGTCCAACTTGTGTCTTCTTAGTGTTCACAGAAATAGAGTAAAATCTCCTAGTTTTCAGGAGAAAGTGATTGACATATTCGGAAAGAAGAAGAGAAATTTACAGTTTGCTTTTTCTGAAAAATACTATGGCCTAAGCTAATAAGCTATACATGTTTTAGTGTCTGCTGTGTAAATTTCCTTATCAGTTTTTTTATGTAGGCCTCTGCTAATAATGTTAATTAATAAAATCAAGTTAGCCTATATCAACTTCAGTTATTCGTTCTAGTAGATGCCTTCAGTAAACGAAAACACATTTATCCAATTTTTTAATACAATTTTTATTTTAAAATATATTGCAAGGTAGTTAAAAAAATGTCTTACTGAGAGTTTTTTTTAGTATTTCACTATTTAAAACCAATGTTTTAAATTTACAAAATGTAATGAATAAATTAATTTATAAGTTTATTTAGTGGTCGATTTCTAATAAGGTAAATAAAGTAGTTTTTATATTGAAAATTTTTTATTCATTTTACTGATACACCTTCATTTAACACCTTGAATGAATTTGAGTGGTTTTTTACATTTTTTGCATGATTAAAGTAATATTTTAGTAACAAAAGAACACTATCATACACCTAAGATATCCCCAAAACGCACTGCTGAGACCTTAAATTTAAAAAATTTTCCGGACCCCTGTTTGCCTTGGGGGTATTCCATACCCCCAAACCCCCTGGTCTTGCCCCCCTGGAAAATTTTGTATGGGCGCCCATGAATATAGTTAACCGATTCTTCTTCTGTTGTGACTTTTATTTTGTTATGTAAATTGTTAATTGAATTTAATATATTAGAAATATTAATGCCTTTATTTTTGGATATATATATATATAGAGTGTCATCAACGTATCTAAAGTAGCATTCTAATGGGTCGTTCAATTTTTTCATATTTATTATTTCTTCATCAAGTTTTTGTAAAAAGATTTCGGAGATGATAGCGGAGGTTGGGGCTCTCATAGCAAGTCCATCTTCTTGATGGTACAGTTTGTTATTATATTACAAATAATTTTGCTTAATATAATTTTTAAACTGTTAGTTAATTGTCTAATTTATATGTCGTTTTCATTATTCGTTTTCAGTGTATTTGTTATAATATTTCTGGTATCGTCAATGGGAATATTTGTGTACATGTTTTAAATGTCAAAAGAATATAACTTTTTATATTTATTTACTTGTATGTTTTTAGTTGTTCCGTGAGTTCGATACTGTTTTTTATATTATATGTGTATTGAAGTCTTACTGTTTTTTAAATATTTATGATAGTAATTTAGATATTTTCTAATTTGGCGTTGTTTTAGTGTTTATTAGGGCCTAATAGGTTTATCAATTTTGTGTAATTTTATTAGTGAATTTAGTTTTGGTGCGCTCGGATTATCAATTTTATATTTATATGATTCTTTAGAATTTATAATTTTGTTACTATTTTTTAGTATATTTAATATTTCTGTTTGATACTTATTTGTAGGATCTTTGTTTAATATAATAAAATTATTATTATTTATAAATTCTTCAGGTGTATTATTTAAATCTGGAAGAATCTTAATATTTACAAAAACACAATAATAACAATCTACTAATTAAAGAACAAATTCAAATATAAACAAAACAAGGCAATTTATTTAAAATCGTACATTTATAAGAATAATATTATATTAAATATATAATAAATAGCTGACTACATTAACACTCGAAAATAGAATCGAAATAAAATAGATTTTTCGTTAACTATGTTGTAAACGATATATTCAATTACAATTCAAACAAACCTCTGAAGATACAGAATAATTTCTGTGAAACGTGCGTCAGGGGAAAAGGAACCTACTTGCAGTGTATTTATTTAAAGATATTACATGGGAGGCCTGCAGGAAACTCAACGAGTTACTTACAAAGGACTAATTAGTGAAATTAAGTGAAGAAATATCGGTATGGAGAACCATACATGACTTCCATATTCTAAGATTTATATTTAAAATCATTTTCAGCCAAACAGCCAGGCTGTGTCTTACCTGCCTTTTTATTGCTGTATTAAATGAAAAATATTATATTACATTAAAATGAAAAAATTATAATTTTATTGCCTGGCAACAAAATTATTTTATTTTTAACAATTACCATTGTTTCAACAAGTTTAAATAAATTTTCAAGTACTTTACTCTTGTTAAAACGTATAAGGTTGCCGGTAAACTACCCCTTCCCCTTAACCGATCTTCACCAAAATCGAAAGTCATTGAGACCTCTACAATTCAGGGACGTATGCAAAAAATTATTTGATTCTGTTTGAATTTGCGGCTGTTATCGTTTGCCATAGAAAATACGCTTGATAAAAAAACGTTGCAGGTAAACTACCCCTTCCCCTTAACCGATCTTCACCAAAAACAATAGGTCTTGAGTACTCTACAAATCAGGACTGTATGCAAAACATTATTTGATTCTGTTTGAATTTGCGGCTGTTATCGTTTGCCATAGAAAATACCCTTGTTAAAAAAACGTTGCAGGTAAACTACCCCTTTCCCTCAACCGATCTTCACCAAAAACAATAGGTCTTGAGAAATCTACAATTCAGGGCTGTATGCAGAAAATTATTTGATTCTGTTTGAATTTGCGGCTGTTATCGTTTGCCATAGAAAATACCCTTGTTAAAAAAACGTTGTAGGTAAACTACCCCTTTCCCTTAACCGATCTTCACCAAAAACACAAGGTATTGAGAACTCTACAATTTAGGGCTGTATGCAAATAATCTTTTCATTCTGTTTGAATTTGCGGCTGTTATCGTTTGCCATAGGAAATACCCTTGTTAAAACATAAAACGTTACAGGTAAACTACCCCTTTCCCTTAACCGATCTTCACCAAAAACAATAGGTCTTGAGAACTCTACAATTCAGGGCTGTATGCGAAACATTATTTGATTCTGTTTGAATTTGCGGCTGTTATCGTTTGCCAAACAAACAAAATTACCCTTGCTAAAAAAAAACCGTTGCAGGTAAACTACCCCTTTCCCTCAACCGATCTTCACCAAAAACAATAGGTCGCGAGAACTCTGCAAAACCGGGCTGTATGCAAAAAATTATTTGATTCTGTTTGAATTTGCGGCAGTTATCGTTTGCCATAGAAAAAAAATCTACAGACAGACACACAGACAGACAGACACACAGACACACAGACAGACAGACAGACACACAGACACTTTTCGGAAAACGACTTTTTTTCATGTTTTGAGTGTAGTAGAATCAGAATCTGCAATAATCTCGAACACGATTTTTTTTGCCATCACCATACTTCCATTCCTTAAGGAATATGGAAGTAAAAAACAAGTCATGGAAGCAGTGTTTATTGAAAAACAAATTGGTATCGTATATTTGTATAGTAAATATATGGTTGAAACCAGAATAATATTAATTAGATTTTCCTTGGACTTACCGTTGAGGGATACACCTGCAGGTCTGATGGATACTTTACAATGTTGCTGATGGCATGCATGGGCACTTCACTGGGACATAAATTAGTGAATTGGAGAGGCCCGTGTCTAATAAAAGTAGGGGTATATCATGCTTTAAATCAGATCTGACAAGTCATCTGACACATTTTAAAAACTCTTGATCGATGGCAGAAACCTCGACGGAAACCATAGCTGAGAAAAAGAAATTGAGCGGAACCGTTCACAAGACGGTATATTATTATACAGATAAGAATTGCTCAAGACAGAGGTAAATGTATGAACAAACGTGAACTTATGATTAAACCGAACACCAGGCATAAATAATGACAAAAGAATACTACTAAAAGGGCTAATTTTATGATAATTCAATGTAACGTTAGTATTCGAAAGGAATAACAAGATACATACAACAACCAAGAACAACAACGATATCAAAATTAACGTTAAATAGTAAAAAAATGATATATATCAGGCATACAAAATTTAAAAAGGGCGCAGAATGGAGAGCTCACAACTTTGAAATCTAACTAATTGTTAATGTCAAAAATGACTGAAAATAATATATTGTCCACATACTTTACTACGCTTTATTTTCATTGATTAATGGTTATTTATACCGCTATTTTATTTTTATATTAAATTAACATTTTCAGCATATATTTTGTACATTTCACTTACTGACACGAAGCGACGAGTATGAAACTTTAATTTAACACCACAAAGTAAAACATTTGCAAACTGAAAATTGAATATTGACATAAATATAAATATAGACAAACGTTTATATTTGTGCGCGCGCCCGTGTGTGTGTGTGTGTGTTTTTTTTGTTAGTATAAAATCAAGCTCTTCATAACTGTAATGAATAAAACCCCAAGCAAGTTTCACAAATGAAATGTATTCATTTTTTGTTCAATTTAAAAAAAGGATAAAGATACTTCAATTAAACCGTGTACGACGCATATAAATATTCAAAACAAATCAGTCACGAGCTGTTTGAGCGACAGCAGGTATAAAGCAAATCGTGCGCGAACACAATCATACACATGCGCGCGCGCGAGCATGCACACATACACACAAAACATTAATCCATTAGTGAAGCGGATTGACTCACGTTGACTCAAAATTTTTAATTCCATACGTTACCCAGCCGGTATCGGGATCAGATCAATCGATGTCACACCGGAGCAGACTGTCGGTTTCCAACCAACACGACATGAATTATTTACAACTCCAGGTCTTTTTAATCGAACATTTACTGTCACCGTGAAGCAATGAGTATATTTTTGCGCTACATGTCGATCGGTACCAAACCATCTATGCAACCCTACACTAAATTCAAAATCACACGTAATCAAGAGGCCATAGAAGCTCTGCGCTGATGACAAAGATGTATACAAGAAAGATAATAAAGTCTTGAGTTTCAAAGAGGAAGAATCTTATCTTCTGAATACCAGGATGGCTAACAAACTCAAGAGCAGAATAACAGCAACTGTTGCTGTAAGTCTGAGAGAAAACTGTACAGCTGAGATTCAAACATTGAGATCAGATCACCTTTGTGCCTTTATATTAGTGTGTGAATTGAAGAAATTATATAAGGACTAAACAAACAAACACACACACACCAGTCTGTGCTAAGAACAAATATTTTTTTCTTCAGCCGGACATTTACTTCAGCGCTTCACCAGTTATATTACACTTAATCAACAGCAATAGCGTCAATATTTCCTGTATAAAAACTGGCTATACAAGTAAATTTCTTCTACTGACAGTCTTCGAAATGAACGAAACGCACAGAAGATGGGGCCATGTAAAACACGAAAGAGGGGTATGTTAAAGGCAGTGAGAGAGATTTCTAGTTGGCATAATGAGGAGGGTAGGACCTGAAGTGTCTTGAACACGACGATGCCCTCGATAGTTGAAGACGGACATACAATTACTGTGATACCGCTAAACTCGCATAAACTCAAAAAGCGAATCTAGGCTACAGTTCTTTTCGTATTTAATTTACCGTAGCATGCGTCCTCCCTGTAGTTCGCAGAAATGTTTGTATTATGTTGTAGTATCAACATAAACTAAAGCAACATAAATATTAATAATCGTGACTGTTCCTAAGGAGCTGGAAGTTATGTGAAAGACTGGTATTAGAATGATTACCCAGCGATAGAGAAGCGCATATATATAGTACTCTAGTCTGAAAATATAGTATTATGATACTTATTGATTAACAAAACGGCATAAATTGTAATGTTAATTAATCGACTGTAAACCTGATGCTTAATATGAAGCCTGGCTGTACAGATCCCGGCTTCATTCCCGAAAACACTTTAAAATCAAGATAGAATTATTGATTAATATAATATGTAACTGCAGTTAATGTCGGCATATGTATTCCAACAATAGAGTCTTTAATATGCACGCCTAATCCTGCAAACGCGCAGGGTTAGACTAAATGTCTACGAACCCAGCAAAAACACTAAAAACGTCTACTATTGTGGAAATTTCTCATAACCAAAGTGACAATAATAATATTTTTCGTAGTAATTTTTCAATAGATTTGTATCATCTCAATGAAAGTGTACGAACAAATGTATAGATATTATATTCGCTGCATTAAGTCGTAGAAATTCAACATGACTACTTGAAGCTTTTAATTTTTCTGACTACTTTCAGCAATCCTAGTCTGAACTAAGAACAAGTATTCGTTTCTTATCGTACTGAAGCTTACGTATTGCGCTTCAGAAAGTAAAATTTCGCTTAAATTTAATTTATACATATTTACTGCATGAAGTGCGACTATACAAACAACATTTCTTCTACGAAATGAAACGTACACTTTGATACGAGTATTCATCACTGCAGAAGTAAGTAATATTACCTAACGTTTCAAAGAATAAATGATCACCGCTAACCTGAAAAAGACTGCAATATAAAGCAATGTAGCTTAGCGATATTGGTATCCGAGAAACAAAGGTAGATTGATTACTTCTATATAAATATAGGTTTACCATTTGATACTGCTTTTCATTATAATCTTACGATTGTAGGCTACTGTTTATCGTGTTTTCAGCAGGTGATGATGATGATGATAATAATGATTATTAATATGAAGGATGATGTTGGTCAATTGTACTATCTAAACGTGATAGTCCTTCTGTTTATCCTCATTCGCATTGTGCCATTCAAACTATACTACATTCAATTATACCGTTTTATAATTTAAATTCAACGATACTAATTACTTTCAATTTTATTCTAAAAGTGATATCATCGGTAACATTAATACGATATTCAGGAGAATTTATAACTCATTCACTTCTGTCAGATAATTTGACTTTCTCTGTACATAGTAACTCCTTTACTGAAAGTTAGCACTAACACTGGCTAGTTATTTTCGGTATTCAGAAGCTCCTTATTACACCTTTGAAATGAAACTGACCCATGCTTAAATCGAATAGCACAGTCTTAGATTCCTTCTAATATAGCGTTTATACTTGATTATCTTTTGACTATATTTTTCCGAAAGGCACCTCGTGAAGCATTTTCTCCCAATTATGATGTTTTGTTGTTGCTATTATACAAAAACGACTTTTGTTCTTTCTTCTTAGAGCTTCCTTGTTTGTTTGTGGGCTAGGCAAAGGTGTTTAAACTATATTAATATTTGTTTTTTATTGTTACTCTATAACAAATTTGAATTTTATTTCTTCGAATAGCAGGGCTAACTTTTTGTGGCATGAGAAAAATACATCATCTAATCTTATCTCTAGCTATTGCAGAAATTATCTGTGAATATAACAAGGTTCAAAAGAACAAAAAATAAATTAGTTCCTATTTAATTAATGTTTTAAGTCTGTCAGCTTTTGGTATCTAAATGTAGGTCTATTAGATATAATCTTGAAATGTAATATTAGTTTCAAATATAAGATATTACACCCGGACATTAATTAGGATGCAACATTAAGGAGACAGAAACAAAACCAGCAATCTTAATATATTTTTTTATAAAACCACCAACCAATTACAAAGAAAGCGGCATTTTGCATGGATGAATAAATAATTTCTTTCCATTATCTATTTTTATTTATACTGTCTAACTCAAACTCTCATAGTTCACAATATCCATAGCACTATGGAGACGATGAGTTTCACACATAACAGAAAATTTATCAAAATTTGTTAATATAAGCAATATGATACAGGCCTAACCAATAATACAATCAAAGCAATATAAGTAAACTTATTAACAACACCCAAATAATCACGGAGCCATCACTAAGCTTTTATAACATCATGGAATATATTATTTAGAACTTATTACGTATCAGTCTGGCGTATAATTTAAGGCGTCATCATGTTCTAACGTATTGTATACACTAATCAACATTACGCTTTATACACTGGTTAGTTGATGATAGCTTACAATTATGTTCTATTGTTTACTTTTTCTGCAAACGTTGTGTCTAACCGTCAAAAGTTATATTTTTTTTTCTTTTGCAGCGAATGTACTCAAACCCTTCATGTAGCAAGTGATTGACGAGCGGTGATACAGTGTATGTAAATACACCGCTACGCCAATCCATCACATTACTCTCGTCTCCTCAATGAGCCTGATTAAATTGAATACTTGCACACGCGTGCGCATACTTAAATAGGCGTACATGTACATTATTTTCATACTTTTATTTTCTTATTGAAACATTGTCTCCTTATTACGGTTTTAATAGCACAGGAATAAATCGGTTTTATTTATGTTTTTCCTACATGCATCAACTGACCACAGTTTTATTCATTCGTTTGGTATAATAATAATGGAGTAAATAATTGAACACCACAAAAAAAGTAGTTACCCACAGCTTTAGTAACAATTTAGATAAACAAAGACACTAGCAAAACAATTTTCTAAGTTTGCAATTGTCTAATTCCGATTACCGAAATAAATAATAAAGTCATCAGTTACAGATTTCTGTATCAGGTTTTTAAACAATGTAAAATTTACTGGTGACTGATATCTTATAAATTTACTGGTGACTGACATCTTATAAATTTACTGGTGACTGACATCTTATAAATTAGATGGCGTAAAGGAAACGTAAAAGGATACTGTAACAAATTAATTTGTTTGTTTCAATTATTTGTTACATCTCACTGGAGTGTACAACTAATGCCAGTGATTTTCGTAACAATTAGTATAAAAAGTTGAACGGACCAGTTGTGAAAAATTAAATAAAAACGGTGTTGACTCAGCATATGATCTTCATCACATCAATAATCAACATTTGACTAGAATCAGGGCAGACGAGAAGGAGGGTGCACACTAAGAAGAGAGCGATCAGTGATACTGAAAATTACTTAATTTCTACTAATTTAACTGCTTCAACAAGTTATTTCCCTATTTGCACGTGCCGTGAAAACGAGTTTGCAGAAATATTTCTACACTTTGAAAAAACAAAAATCCTCACAATGACAGAGACTCACATAAAATACTATATTGGCATAGGTACGTTGACGACATCATACTTCTATAAAAGGGAAACATTAGATAATGTGAACAGCTACAAACCCACATAAACAAAATACACAAAAACATAACCTTCACTGCTGTATACGAAAACAACAATAGCATAAACTTCCTGGACCTCAAAATCACAAAACTAATACACAGATCCAAATTCAGTATATATAGAAAACCCACTACAACTGACACACTAATACACAACTCCTCCAATCACCCAAATTCAACACAAACTATCTGACTTCAGAACCATGACGCACAAACTAAAAAACATCCCACTAGATGAAAGAGAATACCTAGATGAATTAAACATAATCAAATATTTAGCAGAAACCAACGGATAGGCCTACAATGGAACAATAATCAATAAACTCCTACACAAACACAAAAAAATAACAGAAAAAACTGAAAACAACAAATTCATAACACTGACATATATCAATAACCACACTAAAAAAATTGCCCGCAAATTCTGACGAAGCTGCAACGAACCGAAAACTGGTTTAGGGTATCAGGTAAAGGTTTTATCATTTTTATCAATAAAAAATTAGTGATCCGAGTCAGCAGTGATATAATTATAATTAGTTAATCAACGGACACGTAATGGACAACAAGATCCAGGAACTTAATATAAACCTTTTTTCTTTCAGAGATATTCGATGTTTTCAAAATTTAGTATGCCATAGTCTGTCTATCATATAAATCGTGCTCTATAATGGCTATGAAGCGTGAAGCGTTTCCACGATTCTTGAGGGGCTTGTTCATCAATCCTCTTTGTTTCCTTTCGTACTCTATTGTATGCTTCTCTTGACTCCACTGTGTGATGTTAGTTAAATGTTCGGCAAAAAGTGATACGTGTGGGACCCCAAAGTGTTCCTTGAGTTAACAACAGGCCTGGAATAAACGTGACCCTCGAGAAGTCGCGGAGAACGGTTTTACGGCTTCTTCTCCTACCTGCAAATATTGCCTCACACTCATCATTTTGGAAACACAAGGTTTACTTCCTTGTATACTAAGCCGATATATCTGAACAGAGTCATTGTTCAGCTCACGAAAACACACACACACACACACACACACACACACACACACACACACACACACACACTTTTGTCTTTTACAAATGCACAAACTTACGTATGTACACCTCTCTCTCTCTCTCTCTCTCTCTCTCTCTCTCTCTCTCTCTCTCTCTCTCTCTCTCTCTCTCTCTTTCTCTCTCTCCGTCTCTCACTCTCTCTCTCTCGTTTACGTTCAATTACTCTCCCACCAACACCCTAAAGAAAAAAACATTTTTTACAATTGTGGCCCACTTGCTTGTTTCCTGGTTTGCGACACACTCTAGACGTTTTCGTACATTGCTATGTTACAGTCGTTCATAAATTAATGAATCTGTTTAGTCATGTGTATCCCTGCAACAATGATAATATAATAATATTCTTCTTCTTCTTCTTCACTTTAATGATTAGGTTATTTAAGCGTGTTCTGGCACCCATCTCATCCTCGAACAACCCAAGTCTCTTCTACCAATGGTTTTATAGTTCAGTGCCACATTCGGCAATCGATCATCTGTCATGCTCTGCAAATGATCCCACCATTGTCTTCTGTAAGCTGAAATAATTTTATTTATGTCCTCTACTTCGAGTTCTGCTCTGATACCCTCATTCCTTATTTCGTCTTACAATGTATAATTTAAAGTACTTCAAAGAAACTGCAATTCAGCCCTTTGAATCTTGCCGCACTCATTTTTACTTCCATATTCCTTAAGGAATGGAAGTATGGTGATGGCAAAAAAAATCGTGTTCGAGATTATTGCAGATTCTGATTCTACTACACTCAAAACATGAAAAAAAGTCGTTTTCCGAAAAGTGTCTGTGTGTCTGTCTGTCTGTGTGTCTGTCTGTCTGTCTGTCTGTCTGTAGATTTTTTTTCTATGGCAAACGATAACTGCCGCAAATTCAAACAGAATCAAATAATTTTTTGCATACAGCCCGGTTTTGCAGAGTTCTCGCGACCTATTGTTTTTGGTGAAGATCGGTTGAGGGAAAGGGGTAGTTTACCTGCAACGGTTTTTTTTTAGCAAGGGAAATTTTGTTTGTTTGGCAAACGATAACAGCCGCAAATTCAAACAGAATCAAATAATGTTTCGCATACAGCCCTGAATTGTAGAGTTCTCAAGACCTATTGTTTTTGGTGAAGATCGGTTAAGGGAAAGGGGTAGTTTACCTGTAACGTTTTATGTTTTAACAAGGGTATTTCCTATGGCAAACGATAACAGCCGCAAATTCAAACAGAATAAAAAGATTATTTGCATACAGCCCTAAATTGTAGAGTTCTCAATACCTTTTGTTTTTGGTGAAGATCGGTTAAGGGAAAGGGGTAGTTTACCTACAACGTTTTTTTAACAAGGGTATTTTCTATGGCAAACGATAACAGCCGCAAATTCAAACAGAATCAAATAATTTTCTGCATACAGCCCTGATTTGTAGAGTACTCAAGACCTATTGTTTTTGGTGAAGATCGGTTGAGGGGAAGGGGTAGTTTACCAGCAACGTTTTTTATCATGCGTATTTTCTATGGCAAACGACAACTGACGCAAATTCAAACAGAATCAAATAATTTTTTGCATACAGCCCTGATTTGTAGAGTACTCGCGACCTATTGTTTTTGGTGAAGATCGGTTGAGGGGAAGGGGTAGTTTACCTGCAACGGTTTTTTTTATCAAGGGAAATTTTTTTTTTTTGGCAAACGATAACAGCCGCAAATTCAAACAGAATCAAATAATGTTTCGCATACAGCCCTGAATTGTAGATTTCTCAAGATCTATTGTTTTTGGTGAAGATCGGTTGAGGGAAAGGGGTAGTTTACCTGCAACGTTTTTTTAACAAGGGTATTTTATATGGCAAACGATAACAGCCGCAAATTCAAACAGAATCAAATAATGTTTTGCATACAGTCCTGATTTGTAGAGTACTCAAGACCTATTGTTTTTGGTGAAGATCGGTTAAGGGGAAGGGGTAGTTTACCTGCAACCTTTTACGTTTTATTTTCTATGGCAAACGATAACAGCCGCAAATTCAAACAGAATCAAATAATGTTTTGCATACAGCCCTGATTTGTAGAGTACTCAAGACCTATTGTTTTTGGTGAAGATCGGTTAAGGGGAAGGGGTAGTTTACCTGCAACTTTTTTTATCAAGCGTATTTTCTATGGCAAACGATAACAGCCGCAAATTCAAACAGAATCAAATAATTTTTTGCATACGTCCCTGAATTGTAGAGGTCTCAATGACTTTCGATTTTGGTGAAGATCGGTTAAGGGGAAGGGGTAGTTTACCTGCAACCTTTTACGTTTTAACAAGAGTAAAGTACTTGAAAATTTATTTAAACTTTTTGAAACAATGGTAATTGTTAAAAATAAAATAATTTTGTTGCCAGGCAATAAAATTATAATTTTTTCATTTTAATGTAATATAATATTTTTCATTTAATACAGCAATAAAAAGGCAGGTAAGACACAGCCTGGCTGTTTGGCTGAAAATGATTTTAAATATAAATCTTAGAATATGGAAGTCATGTATGGTTCTCCATACCGATATTTCATGACTCACGCCTCACTTGCATATGTCAATATTGGTATTGCTATTGTCTTATAAAATGTAATCCTTGTGCTGTGTCTTATTGTATTTCTAAGATTTCCATGAATCGTTTCACAAATATTCCAACATTTATTTATCTTATCTTTTACATTATACTCAGATTCATAAGTTACTGCACATCTGAGATATTTAAAACAGGTTACTTGTTCTAAAGTGCTGTTGTTTATAACTATCTCAGTCCTTACTGGACATTTACCTTTAAAGGCCATGGTTTTAGTTTTCTTCGCTCCTTACTCTCTTACTACTTCTTGTAATAGAAACATAGCTTTTTGTAAATCACCATCATTTTCTTGAATAAGAATTATGTCATCTGCATATCGGAAGGAATCCATACAAATTGATTTGTTAAGCTGTATTCTCGAAGTCACTCTGTATTTACATGCTCTCAGCATGTCGTCAATATATATTACAGTTATAATATATTTCTGAAATATTTACACTACTATACATAATTGTGTGTGTGTGTGTGTGTGTGTGTGTGTGTGTGTGTGTGTGTGTGTGTGTGTGTGTGTGTGTGTGTGTGTGTGTGTGTGTGTGTGTGTGTGTGTGTGTGTGTGTGTGTGTGTGTGTGTGTGTGTGTGTGTGTGTGTGTGTGTGTGTGTGTGTGTGTGTGTGTGTGTGTGTAAACCGTGAATGAATGGTAAATGAGCTTGAATGGTAAACTACCGGGTGGCCCATAAGTCAGTTGGCACTAGCAGTACGTAGACGCTCGATTGACTAGCATAGTAGTTACTTGACTTGACTAGAGCAGTAGTTCCCATAATTCAGTTGAGATTTGAGGTTATGATGTTAGGTTGATGTTGATGTGTACGCTGTTGTTAGCGCTTGTTTGTTGTTTGTTGTTCGTGTTGTTTGCGAGACAATGAATAGAAAACTATCTACAGAGCAGCGTGTTTTTGTACTGCAGATGTGGTGGAGACAGCACCATAATTACAGTGATGTTGTTGAGTTATTTGCGGAACGTTTTCCAAACATCGCATCTCCATCTAAAGAAGGTATTTCTAAACTGAATAAGAGATTTGAACAGACTGTAATGGTAGCGGAACTTCCTCGATCAGGTACGCCAAAAACAGTTACAACAAAAGAGGATTTAAATATCGTTACGCAATGTTTTGTGCAGTCACCAAAGAAAACAACCCGAAAAGCGTCCAATGAGTATGGAATACCTCGAACAAGCCTGCAAAGGATGCAGAAAACGTTGAAGTTCAGACCATATAAGCCCACTTTACTCCAAGGCCTAAATGAAGATGATCCTGATAGGCATACAGAATTCTGCGAATGGTAGCAATATGACAAGAAGCCGATCCACAATTTTACTAAACCATCCTTTGGAGTGACGAGGCTACTTTTAAGTTGAATGGTACAGTGAATAGGCACAACTGTGTTTACTGGGATACTGCGAATCCACATGTGGTGATAGAGACAGAGTTAAACGCTCCGGGGGTTACTGTTTGGACAGGGATCTTTGCCGGTGGGATCATCGGACCCTACTTTTTTAATGGTACAGTGAATGCTGAAAGTTACCTAGAAATGCTTCACGAAGTGTTGATGGAACTAGAAATCAGTCCACTTTTTGAACTCCTGCAGCCAATTCGAGAAAAGTTAATATGGCAACAAGATGGGGCACCCCCTCACTATTGATTGATTGTGAGAGACTTTTTGAATGCAACGTTCGATGGATGGATTGGCAGACGGGGTCGTGTTGAATGGCCTCCACGTTCTCCTGATCTTACCCCGATGGACTTCTCGGTCTGGGGTATACTAAAAAATGCAGTGTACTCCGTGAAGATTCGTGATGTGGAACAATTGAAGGAAGGCATTCAATCTGAATTTGAACACCTACAGTCCCTGAATATTTCTGACATAATTTGTGCTTCAGTGCTTCGAAGATGTCAAATTTGCATAGAAAAGAATGGAGGCGACTTTGAGCATTTCTTGTAGGTCATGAGAACTATGCTATTAACTATCTGTATGCGTTATCTGTATCTGTATCCCTGCTGCACCTCTACAATAAAAGTGCTATTTGCAGTTTTGCCAACTGACTTATGGGCCACTCCGTATTATATCTAGTTTGTAACGAGTCAATACTAGAACTGCTTCTTAGTCGTATGGCTGTAGGGCAGATGTGTGAGGTATAAAGGAGGTAGTAAAATATCCTTCTTGGGTTTATTTTTATTGCATAATAATTCATAATTTGAGAAATTCTTTCTAGCCCCACACTTGTCACTTTTTACCATATCTTCTAAATCTATCATTTTTCTTCTTTATCGCGGTATCTAATTCTGCTCTCCAAATCCTCAGACCCGTCCTTTCTCTATACTTCTTTCTTCAACCTACTGCTTCCTTGGCTTCTTGTATCATTATTTTCTTGATATTACTTCATTCCAGCTATGTTTCTTCATTATCAGGTATTACTGCAATACACTGATTTACTCTATTCTGATAAAGATTTCTAGTACTTTCATTCTCCAATATATAAACTTTCAAGGCTTGTTCATTATTTTGTTATTGTCGAACAATATTAATTTGCGTTGTCTATCGCTTATGTGATTCTGTATTTGATGACAGAAGAATATGAACTGAAATCATAATACCTCCAGGCATTTGCATCTTCAACTTGTCATGCTAGTTTCTTATTAACTATTATGTAGTCTATAATTGATCTAGAATCTCTCGCTTACCAAATATATTTATGAATATCCTTTTTCCTAAAAAATCCATCCTTATATCATTGTAGGTCGTGGGGTAGTGGCTAGCGTGTGGCGCTGCTACCCTGTCGGCGCGATCTGTTTAGATACGACCGTTCCCCCTTGCAAGGCGATGGCAAACCAGCGAGAGATTCTGCCTAGTATAAACCCTCCCCAACTATGCCGTTTGAATCCAGCGTTAAACTGTAGGTCCCATATACCTGTGAGAGACTCCGTAACACATGCACCACGGGTATATACGGGGAGGGTACAAACCAGTCGAAAGACTGAAGGACCCAGGAAGATATCATTGTAAATCATAAATTCCCTTAATTTTCACCATTTCTGTTCAATGTTAGCTCTCCATCTGGTCCTATAAGTTTTGGAATGGGATTACCTTTTTTACACTATACTTTGTATTATTATGAATTATTTTTGTAGTGTTTGATAGGATAGAGTTGTTTCCTATTCCTTCCCTTCTTCTGAAGCACAAACACCTATTATGATAATGTCTTCTTTTTCATACTTATATCCTACAGGGTTATTATTCTTTTATTCACAAGAACAGTCTTTAACCTTTCTTTCAATTTTTTTATCCACATATATACTCACTTCTTAACTTTCCCTAAATTTTGCTTCTAGATCACTATAAAATATTAAAAAACTCCAGGCCTATGCATATCCTCTTAACTTCTTTTATTGTACTCTTATATTAAATTTTTTTCCTTGAAGTACTTTCGCTATTTCTAATTCTTTGCAACAGACACTCTAGCATTCCATGTAGCGATCTTTAGGTTTCCATTATCCATTTATTCAAACCCTTTGCTAGGGTCCTGTTGCCACAGTTTCCAATCTTTATTACCAGGCCGCTTTGGGTGCTGTAAATATCTAATAGTTTTACATGAACATCCTGACATGTTGAACAACCCCTATCCGACCAGAGAATCTTATGTTAGGGTTACAATACCTTTGGCGAAGGGTCCTTGTTTTGGATGCACGAGACTCACCCTCACCCTACTCATTTTGAGACAGGATTTGGTAGCTTTTTATCTATTATTCTTATACTGGAAGTATCTCAATTTTTGCAGCTCTCGCCTATCGGTATCAATGAGCAGCGTAAGATCCTTAGCAAACGAAAATTAAGAAATAAAAATAAAAGTGAGACACTCAAGTCCTTAAATACTCTAATAGTATAGGGGTCAGAAAGGAACAAGAGTAAGTCAAGAGAGACTAGACAGAAAAGATTAAAGAAAGTGATTTCATCCAAGAGAATTTGAAAAAAAGTGAGAATCCAGTTAGGGTACATCAACTAATCATCAGCTAATGATAACAACTTGAACAAATATTTACAATTATTTAATCAAATTATTTTACGATCACAAGATATTTTAATAAACGAATGTGAAAAATTTGATATGTCAAGAACGTAAAAAATGTTAATATTCAAATACACAAAAACGCTGGATGGGTGGCACCAATGGCTAACGAGTTGACACTGAGTGGAAAAGACGGAAAATTCAACTTTTGCGTGTCGCTAAGAATATTGATGGGATTCATCACAGACTTTACGCGCGTTATTGTAAACGAGAAACAGGAACTGGCACGACCGACGTTAACGTCATGGTGTCGACTACAGTTACGGAAGCTAATGCCGATCTCGAACTGACTAAAAACTTGTGGACGATTCCGTACGTGTAGGTGAACATTGAACGGCGGTTGTAGCGATTAGACCCACCGTTAGCCTTACCGTTTGGCAGTTGGTAACTGCACGAGTACCCGGCTTTACCAACGGCCAGCAGACAGGGTTGGACAGTGAAGACGTGGACCCAACTGGAGAAGTGACTGCGTCGTATTTTCACTCCACGCTGCAAGAATGAAACACGCTGAGGAATTGGATAACTGCAACCGGACTAACGCAAGACTTTTTCTTAACAAAACGTACTATGACAGACTCGGTCAATAAGTGAAAGTGCGGGGCGCAATTAATTGACCGCGTAAAACTAGGTAAAACCGTTGTTTCGTCGCAACTGAGCGAGACCGTCCACTTGGAGGATATGCAAAACGTCTTGCTCAACACGTGGCAAGAAGTATTGACAGAACCGTTGTTGTAAAATTCCAAGCTTTAGGAGATGTGTACAATAGCTACATCGTTGAGGAGTTGGCTGCAGTAGATCTAACTGCCAGCGGTTCCACGGTAGATAAAATAAGCTTGTATGTATTATTATTATATACGCTTTTGTAATACGTTTTAATGTTAATAAATGAAGAAAAAACAAATATACCCGTTATTTTTCCATCCACAATCCTTACCTCTTCTACCAGTCATCACCAGCACCACTTTCATGCAGGTAGGTTAGTGTTATCTCTATTTTACCATACTACTAAACACCAATATTTTGGTAGTAAAAACGAAACACAAGACGTATTGATTACATAAAATGAGACATAATTCAGAAGAATGGAATGAATAAGTACCTTCTTCTTCTTCTTCTTCTTCTTCTTCTTCTTCTTCTTCTTCTTCTTCTTCTTCTTCTTCTTCTTCTTCTTCTTCACTTCAAGGATTAGGATTGCAGAGTGTTCCGTCTACACAGACGCCGTTTTCTTGGTCTGCCTGTACCTCGTTCTCCAAGAAGCCTATACTGGATTACTTTTTTTGGTATTGTCGAGTCACCCATTCTATTTATGTGTTGTCTTCAGTTTTCTTTATTTTCATTAATTTTATCGTTTATCGAGTACATATTCAGCTGTTGCCTTTATGTCTGCATTTCTTACGTGATCTCTTAGGGTGCATCTTTTGACTCTCCATAAGAATTTTATTTCAATAAGTACCTAAAAGCAATGTTAGATGACTGAAAGACAAGCGAATTTTAACGCGGTTGCGTGAAGCAGATTTAGAACCGTGTAACACAAGGCTCTAGATTCATAGCGTCTATCCAATTACATAGATTTATCGTCATCATGAATCCAGACGACGAATTAATGGCACAATGGAAACCATGCCGGAAAGCTGCTGAAATATCGAGACTATGTTATAAGTCTAGGTTAAATCATATTCTTTGAGCGACTTAAGACACAAGTGATGATATTTGATGACGTATTCATAAGACGAATAGAAGCTTATTGCGAAATTTATTGTAAGCCTCAAGAGGGAGTAAGTAAAGAAGTCTCTCATCTGGATGGAATGATGGAATATTAAAAATAAATGAAATTTTAACCCGAAAAGTCTAATGGAAGGACATCAATTAAACAAGTCTCACGTTATTCTCGGCTAAAGACATAAACAAAGAATAAAATAATAATAATTTACAACCTATACCGATTGCAGAAACTGGCAGTTAATTCAACGTTGCTTCAAACAGAACTTTACTGTAATATGGTAATAATGTTTTACAAGTAGTAACTTTCATTGAGTTGTCAGTCATTGAGTTGTTTCTTCTTAGCTGTTGTTTTCATAAAACTTACGGAGATAAAGTATTAATGAATGCCAAGTTAAACTCTTCAATTTGACATTCCCTTCAAGAATTATGTGACGTGTTTAAATGTGTACAACTTCTCCAGCCCTTTCTCTCATATCTGACCTATTACTCTTATTCTCAATTGGATCTCCTTTTCTTATATGGATTCAGACTTCGTTCCCTCTATCAAGTTTTGTTTTATTAAGGATGACTTCCGTCCTAAGCCTACACCAATAATTAAAATCTTAAAATTTTTGCTTCTTCTGGAATAAAGGTTGAACAGCTAATAAAATGCTAACGAACGCTTAAATATTTTTTTTCCTTAGATTACGGGAGTCTCAGGCATTCTTCAATATTACCCGAATGCCATTGTTATAAGACAAAATAAGGATTCTGTTGACGAACAGTGGCATATGTTTCACTGTTTTTCTGGGAAGGTATTTCTGTAATAAAGAAACTTAATGTAATTTAAAATTAACTTATTATTCGTTTCTGTACATATGTGCTCACAATTAAATCTGAAAACGATGGTTTGAGCCGTGAAACGTATGTAGAGAACTATCAATTAATGATATTGACTACCCCGAGTTTTCTTTACTAAAAAAGGATTTGTTGGTTTTCATAGTCCAGAATAATTGAAGATTTATTCTGCTTCAACTGCCAGAAACAGACATACAAAAGATAATGAAGGTGTATATGACGCAAAAGTAAGCAAATAGGCCCACATGAAATAGCCATGAATTCTTATAGAATCCCATCGTAATATATGTGGGGAGCAACGCCGTGGAATAACATTGACAACCAGTATAGCTAACTGAGGAGACATTGAGGCTACAAAGATGTAAGGTTACACATTGAGGCTAGTTATCCAAGAGAGGTGACCAGAAACCCTACATTTTTCACCCGTATACAATGAAGTGAATGAAAGCATCTATGAAACATAAACGTAGGCCTAAATACTTAAATATATTTATATGTGATACGTATCGTATGAGATTTAAAATACTGTTTAATAAGTGACAAAGTTAAAATACGTATAGCTGCGCTCAAAGTGCGTCACACAGAACTGCAAACGTAACGTTGTTTTGCTCAGCATCAATATACCCTACGTTCAAAATTCAAATACGTATCGTAATTTATCAGATAACAATCAGATAGGTTACGAATTCGCCGCAATGACGAATTCGCTATGCCATAAATAATTTAATCCGCAGATATGAATATGGAAACAGGGTATAGCCATCAGTGGCCTGATCGATGCTATAATCATTGTATAATTGTATTTTCGCTGCTTATGACGATTAAATCTAATTACCAAATATTGTATGGGCGTAAATAAAGATAATTTGATAATAGAAATTAACAGTCGCTACCAATGCTGTATTATTAAATTTAAAAGCAATAGTTTTATATATATAAGTAACTCGACGTTTCTTGCAGTAATTATATAATTTGTGATGTTATTCAATTTGTTTCTTCTGCAAGTAGTATAATTTCGTATATTCTTTTTAACACCTGACGCACGTTGCACTGAAAAATATCAGTATCATCAGAGGTTTGTACGTAAGTAAATTAATAACAATCGAAATAATTCTATTAATATAAAATTAATTAATCAAATTTGTATCGATTTTAATTTAAAATAACTGATAATCGATTTAGGTCGATTAGTTAACGATTGTTTTAATGTTTATTTTCTTCAGCAGCTGTTTCCTCGGTTATATTTGAAAATTTGTTGTTATATTTTATTCATTTTTATTTTCTAGTAAATTTATAATTTTAAATAGATCGTCTTGTTTTGTTTTTATTTGGGTTTGTTCTTTAATTAATAAATTATTGTTATTGTGTTTGTAAATGTTAAGATTTTCCCAAATATTCATTTTTTGATCTTTTTGTATGTTTTTAATTAATTTTATATTTTCAATGTTTGGAAATTGGTGGTTATTATTTACACAATGTGTGGCTAAATTAGATTTATAAATATTTGGTTTTAAATATGCATTGCGGTGTTC
Organism: Magicicada septendecula; assembly: GCA_034769895.1. Classification (NCBI taxonomy): domain Eukaryota; kingdom Metazoa; phylum Arthropoda; class Insecta; order Hemiptera; family Cicadidae; genus Magicicada; species Magicicada septendecula. The sequence goes on along the minus strand of CM068368.1, from coordinate 387,666,338 downwards.
AAGGAATCTATCTAAGTAGTTTTTCCTTTGTCTGGCCCACGTAAAATGTATTGCAATGTGGACATTCTATTATATATATTCCATTTTTATTGTAAGTATTGGATTTAGTTTTAGGTTTTATTTTATTAAAAATTATATTATCTGTATTATAAGATATTTTTAAATTAGTATATTTAAATATTTTATTTAGTTTTTCAGTTATATTTCCGTAATAAGTGATGGTTGAATATTTTATATTATTATTATTATTATTAGGTGAAAATAAATTAATAAATAAATAAAATTAAACATAAAATCACTAATAAAATTCCCAAGAACACTACATTTAAAAATTCACCTATTAATTTTTGTTGTGTGTGTGTGTGTGTGTGTGTGTGTGTGTGTGTGTGTGTGTGTGTGTGTGTGTGTGTGTGTGTGTGTGTGTGTGTGTGTGTGTGTGTGTGTGTGTGTGTGTGTGAGAATACATAAGAACTAAACGTTACCGTAATTTGTAATATACTACAAAGTTTGAAGTTGGGTACAAAATGAAATTGGAACATATAGTATAAAAAAGTGATAAAGTTGTAACAGTTACAGCCAAAGGTATCAGACATGTATCTGACTTCATGAACAGTTGTAATTTTGAAATGGAAGCTTGATGCTATTGGAATGGGACTGAGGATGATAGCGATTAAGCCCTCAGTTCACGGCCGAAGCAATTTCTTTATATCCCCGGAGCATTCGTAGCATACGAACCGCTCTATCTAAAAGATAAGATAGTTGCTTTCGGCTTTCGTCCCCCCCCCCCCAAATAAAATAACGAGAAATGCGTACTTTATTTTATCACATCGATAACGCCTTTTATCTATTCCCACATGCCAATGAAATTATGCCACGATTTTTATCTACTTGCCCATAATAAAAAGCCACGTTTGGTCCACTTTAGATTGAGAAAGAGTCAGATAGACGTTTTATCTCAGCCGCCTTGAGATTAATAAAAATTATCTCTTCTACATACTGTGTAAACTCTTCTTGCTTTTCCACACTAAAGAGCCTTGTATGATGTTAACTGAAAATTCAAGAATTGATATAATTCCCATTACGAAATCAGACACAAAAACAATTAAAAAACAAGGGAAATTAAAAATTTCAAAGCGTAAATGAAATCCATATAAATAATGTCAGTAAATTATGAAGCTTGAATTATAAATATTACGTAACCTACTATTCATAATTCTTATTAAAAGATTTATTGGATAACTAATGTACTTTCAGCTAAAAAGTAAACAGTGAAAAGTTTTACTAATCTAAAAATAGTCAGCAATCTTTATATTACCATTTCCTAAGAATGTTTACTATATTATATTCATGGTTAATCAAATCTGGTTACTTGATTCTTGATTACCGAGGATGCAATAGATCTAATCACACTCCACTTTGAAACGAAGAAAGTCATGACCTAACCTTCCTCCAATTGAGGACTTTTCGTTTTCTACATACACCACTTTACGTAATACTCTTGTTAATTTTAAGATTTTTAAGACATAAAGGTTTTACTTGAGGGAACTAAACAAAAGTGACGTTTTTTCTCTAAATATAAGCTAAGCGGATTTGTACGTCAAATTGATCGTCCAATTAACAAATGATTTTTATCATATTGTATCATAATGTATTTATCATATTTTAGCATAGTGTAAACGTTGCACACGCGTAAACATGTCACCATCGTTAGCACGCTCTAACTAAACGCTTCCACACTCATTCTTTTTTAACTGTCTACAGAACAAAACTCGCGTACACTTCACTGTAGCTTAGTACTTAACTGGGCAGCTCATACTCATATAGTGTTGTTTGTGGAGAGCATTACCTCTTCTTTTCTGATTCTCAAGACATTGTTTTTGAAGTCGACTATAACACCATACCCGTTTATAATGTTCGCACCAAGAATTGCATCATCCACAATGTCTGCAACAAGTACTTGATGGTCAAACTCAAGTCGACCGAGGCGTAGATGTATCTCCACTTTTCCAACACTTTACAGGCCGTCCAGCAGCTGTTCGCAAGCTGCAAGAGCACCAGATTGGCTTGAGATTTTTCACCACATCTGGGTGTACAGTGGAAACTGTTGCACCTGTGTCAACTATAATCGAGGTTGGCCTTTCTTGAATGAACCCGGTAAAAACCAATCTCCTGCTATTTTTCTGAAGTGTAGAAATTGCGTATTGTCTAGAAGCTTCGTTCCTCCAGTTAGTCAGCACACGCCCCGTTGTTAGTCAGCATCTCGTTGTAGATGTCCAGGTTTCCCCCATCTATAACACCTCGGTCTTCCATCCTTTCTTACTTTATTCTGAGGTGCCGCCGTTCGTTGGGTCTCTGTTCCTTGTTCTTCTTCTTCATCGTCTGTGCCGTCGCGATCTTTTAGCGAGCACTTTATGAATTGTCAATCCAGACGCTGACTTGACGGCCTCAAACTGTAAAACATGTACCAAGGCATCCGCACTTTTCTGGTGTCTTGCCATTCGTAACAATTGGTGTAGTTCGTTATCTCGGACATCAGCAGTAAACGTCTGCATCGCAAATCTCGCAAAATCTTCTGGCGCTTCAGGATAACCCAGTCTAATTAGTCTGTCGATACTAGCTTCAACCTCTTGAAGACTCACCCCGAAATGCCGTCACCTTGCTCTCAATTGAGTGCAGTACACATGTCGCAAATGTCTGTCACCATACCGCAAATTCTAAAACTTTTATCAATTCGGCATAGGTGTTCTGGCTGTCAGGTGGCACTTTCTGTAGCAGTTCTGCGGCAGGTCCTTTTAAAGCGAGAACGAGTGAAACTGCCTCTGCTAATCTGTCTAATCATTTGAGCATGCGGCGGCTTCGAATTGCCTAAGGTACGTCGCCCAGTGAGTGCTTCTGTCAAAGTGAAACCCCCCTTTTATTTTATAAGTTTTTTTTTTGTAAATTTTTTATTTTATTTTATTTTTATTAAGTTTTTTTTTGTAAAGGGGAGAGACATCATATTTAGAACTAGGTGGTGAACCTAGAGGAAGCAAAAGTGTGCAAGGCCTAATTACAATTACAGACATGTCCCCCCAGGTGAATGACAGGACTTGCAAATGAAAAAGTCTATTAACCAACAACCGTATACTTTATTAAGCATGCAAACTCTTACATGAGATGACAAGTTATAGATTGAACAAGAGCAAAATTAACTGCAGGATTATATATATATATCAATTAATATTCTTAACGGCATAAAATGTGAGTGAATTGAATATTAACATAAATTGCATAAATCCTGCCACATTATGTTCAAGTTAATGGTTGCAATAATATTATTCACAAAATAGAAAATCACTAATCCATAAGTGTTGTATAGAAAGGACTTAAAATAGGCTAGCCTTTTAGTAACTTAGTAAGCACATTTATGATCTTTTAATTTATAACATATTCCCCCAACAAAATATACAAAGATTACACACACAAGCACATACATAACATAAATGACACAACATCCCTCATTTCAGTACTAAACCCCTCATAAAACCCATTTCAACTAGAATGCACAACTACATATATATATATATATATATATATATATATATATATATATGTATAAATATAATTAACAAGGTAATCAGATAAATCACAGCAATGAAGCATGAATATGCCTTGGTAATTAGCACCAGAAAATGTAAGTGCCCGCCCCCAACTAAACCAGAGACTCAACATACTAATCAACCCTCACTTTAATCATAAAAGCAATAAGAATATGTGACCAGGAAAATAGTTTCACAACTTAAAACATCAGACAGCCCCCTTTACGTGACTAGAATTCTGCCATGACCGCATGACATGAAAGCACAAAATAACTAACTCTCTAATAGCTTTAATTGGATTAAAAAAATAGAACTTAAAGCCGACTGCGGATATGCGTGTGTGTGTAATTTTCTTACACATTATAAGCAGATATAATAGATTTCATTAGGTTTAATTGTGTAATGTTCACACATGCAGTCACAGAACTGAACATGAGAGTTTGTGCAAAAGTTTAACGGTTAAAACTTCATGAGTGAGCTTCTGGGAGCTTCCGTGCATTCACAATGTCGTTGAGATAGAATTAAATAATTAGAATGTTCCCACCTGGATTGTCCGGTGCACTTAAGCAATACTGTGGCTGATCAGTAGTGTCTCGGTTGTACTACGAAGTCCTGGGGCAGCGTAGCGTTAGAAGTGTGTCTGAACGGTAGATCTCGACTGACGGCAATCGTGGCTAAAGGATCGTCTCTGCCAGGAGGGTGGACAGTTGGTCGTCACACCCGACACCCATCTCGCCCTTGTTCGAGCACCTGCGACATATAGGGTATAGGGTGTCATAAGGAAATGATCTCGCCACATATGCCGTCCGCATTAAATTTCTAACACAAACTTTAAAGCTTCAACAGCCACCACACACACATCGCCACTAATTCGTATTAATCAGTATTGAACTCCCCAGCTGTGACTTATTTCACTCATCCACCAATTACGTTATAAGCATTTCGTTGAGAATGTTCAAATTAATTAACTGAGTATTTCATAATTATTAATGACACAAAAAAAACAACAGCTGAGTGCAAGATGCATTATCATTTTCTTTACTGAAGTCAATTTGACCCGCAACATTTACATTCATATTAAGTTAATCTTTAATTGCGTTAACGCCCAAATTGAAAACTGATATACACGCACACACACAAGTATAGTTTATAATAGAAGCTGAAACACAAAAATATATTGGGGGTTAAAATATTTTTAGAACCCGTCAACTTGTACATACCTGGAGCGGAACTTTATTCAGCCAACCATAGAGAAAGTCGACGAAGTCCTGAACTGATGAGTGCCGTCAGCCGAGAGCAGATGACCTGGTTGAGGGTTCAAATAAAAATGAGACAGATTCAATGTGTCTGTCTAATCAAGAAAACCTCTCTGATGCAGGAATGTACAAAAACAGCTGGGCGCGCCAACTGAATATCATAGTTACACAACAACAGTGTGCATAGCCGAACGGCGACGAGATGCCGTGGCCGCGCGTGACGTCAAAGCCGCTCGTTTTAAAAACACTTCGCCTACAATGCCGAACCCAGTACGGCACAAAAGGTTGGAGCCATAACATGAACATCCCAACCGTAGGCAAGGTGACTTTTTTACGTGTATTGTCTTTTCTGTTTTTATCATTGCTCTTTTCTGTTCTGAAAATTGTGTTAGTTGTATATTCATGAACTGCCCAACTTCACACTTAATCTACTCCTTTATATTTGCAATTGAGTCTTTTATAGTTGTTACAGTCTCCTCTACTTCGGACATTTTATTTGGCATGGCTTCTTATACGACAGATATTTTTGTAGACATTGATTTTTCTATATTTGATACCGATTTTTTTTACTGTAGTCAATCTCTGGGATATTCAGATCACTGCGTAATTCACCAAGTCTCTACGTAGTAGATCCAACTCTGCGGTAGTATGTTCTTGTATCTGCTTTCGCTCCTCCGTTAACGGTTTGGTGTCGTCTGCTTCACGCCTACGTTCCTCCGCTTCCTGCTTACGTACTTCCTTCTGTCGATCTTCCGACCCAAGCAACAGTGCTTTCTGTCGTTCCTTTGAATCGAGCAGTAATGCTTTCTGGCTTTCTTGTGTTTCCAGCATAGTGCTTTTTGTCGTTCCTCTGCTTCCAGCAGGAGGGTTTTCTGTCTTGCTTCCGCTTTTTCATCTTGTCGATTTTCTGTTTAGTAGAAGCGCTTCGAAAGCTTCCATCATCTGACTGGCATCCATTGTTTACGATTAATTACAAAAAAACACTAGACTTGTAAAAAGTGTCCACTATTTCCACTTTTAACGGTTCTGTCCCACTGCTGACCCACCGTTACGACGGTCTCACTGATCGTCATATGGTACAGTGGAAAACAAAATAAAGACATCAATTAAGTCACTAATCACCAGTTTTAATTATCACAATTAATAATTTGTAATTAACAAAATAGTTTCTTACAACAATTCAAGTAAAAATTGTCCACACGCAATAATAACGTCAGCTATAAAGAATTCCGCACTAATTATAATACAACAACTCTTCGCTACAATACTTCTACAAATACTCGATTCACGCTAAAGAAATTGCTCAACACCCCTGAACTGACAAGCCGGCTGCCATGCCTCTTTATAAGTAGCGCACGCCTTTTAGAAATCTTCCATCCTCAATGTGGACATTACTTAATGCGTATTCAAATGTTACATGCGTAGAGTACTCTGGAATGTACTTGAACGAGGCCTTGATTGAGGCAACACCTGCCACACTTGACGGGGGACGGGTGTAGGACACTCTCGGCTATTCTCGGGTATTCGCTTCAATATTTTGTATACGTTGTACCCAAAAGTTAACATACGAACACACGTTGCTGTATTAACAAATTAAAGACGTAATAAAAGGCATGCGATTTTACGATACGTTTTTAGTTAATTATAATTTTAAACTAATTTAAAACTATTAAAATTATGAGATGACAAAGAAAAATGCTTGTAGACCCACCAAAAATACAGATTTTAGTTTTAATACGCTTTGTTAAATAATTAATAACGAAAATCGTCTGTTGGATGAGAAAGAAGCATATGTAGAAGTATATGAAGAAATGTATGTAGAGCATCATCGATATTAGCCCAGACATATGGAAAGAATATTCAACTGTGAATTGCAGTTCTTAGAAAAACACAATAAAGTCCGATAAATAAATAGAATAGTAGCTTAATCAGCCGAAGGCAGCACTTGAAATGACTACTACATAGAACAGCAAAGTACACGCAATCATAACCGCAGAAGAACATGTTCAGATATTAGAAGACACTGTATAACGTGCAACTCAGTGGCTAGCCGACGCAATCAGAAACCAAGAGATCAACGCGTGGTGTAACGTCGCCGTCTTGCTGTTATACTGCTTGACGCCGAAGATCGATATGCAAACGCGCTGTCCACATCGAAGTGACCTACCAAAGCTTTGGGTGTTATAAAGTCCTGTGCATTAACGACAGAACTTTCTAGTTTATTCATAAACGTGTGTGCACCCGAATTAACAGCGTCTATTTTGACGATTATGCTTGTGTGATCGGATTGTGTTGGGACGACTGCAGCTTCCTTACTAATTGGTGCACCGCCCTTGCTCGCCGAAGAATTCCACAGAAAGATCCAAGTCTTGAGCGTGTACTTTGCTTTGCCTTCATTCAATGTAGACGACAATCGAACCATCGGAGGCGTATGGTACCCATAGTTTCATTGGCGGTGGACACGTTTATCACAAGATACAAATGGTAGTCCATTCTATGCAATTCTTGGTAGTCCAAGATAAATTCGAGCATTGCACTGTGTACTTCCTGATTTCGATGACGCAGTTTCCGAATGACTCAAATATCCTCTCAATCAGGGAATCGCCCATGCCGCCGTTTAGAGAAAAGATTGTATCGGGGGAGAGATTATTATCTGTCCGTTCAACAACGATCCGACCAAATTAATCGACTTAATGTTTTGTTGTGTTTTATCGACTTATCGATGTTTAAAAACCACCACTGAAAACACTTCTTTTTTTTTTTAAAGGAGTATACTAGTCAATCCAGAACAAAACGAATTTTTTAGAGTACTTTCTGAAGCTTGGGAACTGAAAACGACCGACGAATACAATCTGCAAAATACATTACTTTGTAGACTCAGTCTCATCGATAAATTATTCGTAAAATTTCATTGCCTGAAAAAACTAGTATACGAAACATTGAACAAAAACATCAACAAGGTGAACGCCGAGTTCACTTATTAGATGTGTGAAGACTACAAAGCCTCTTAAAGCTATTATTCAATCAAGGACCAGCCTGAAGGAGCGCTCAATTTGAGATCAAAATTCTTAACTTCCACCGACACTGCCAACTTTCTGTCATGAAATTAAAAAACAAAATCATCACGCTTCTGTACAACTTCGGTGTCTCAGAAAGATTCCAAACTTTTCAGAAAAGGCGTACGTTGCCACCAGAAAGTCCTGTTTGCACCAGCGAATCCATAGCACTCACGTCTGTTTGGAAAGAGGTGTTGAACAGCATGGAAGAGAACACAAATGTAACGCCTATGGAGCTCGACTATGAAGAAAGCAATGGAACTTTGGGAAAAGCAGTGAAGGGAACTGGACGAACACAGAGGACTTCAACACAACAGACGAATATCTACAGAAAAAATCCTAAAAAAGAAGAGAACCTAGTGTAGTAACAGTAATATATCAAGAATCAAAGCAAGATTACCACTTGACCGAACTTCGTCGAACAAAACTCGGTCTTCTAGGTATTAGGTATTAACCACAATTCAAAATAGCAGCTACAGATACATAAGTCATTACGTTTACTAATTACAACTTATTAGTACACATCATAAATAGTCTCTGTAGTTATTAATATTAAATAATTACAAAAGGCATAATTAAATGAGGTATCTATATTAGTTACTTATGATTAATTACTAATTATAAATAATTAATGTAACTTTTTAATTCTTACAACGAACACTATCCTCAGAAACGGATGTAAAGCAACTCGTTACATTATACTTGCTTAGTCCATCGTGTACTGTAAGGTGATAATGTAATGATCGTTTAATAATCGCTGCTTGTGACTAGTGAACAGATTTTTAGGTGCAAAAAACGAAAAAATATTTGTTAAAAAATTAAAAATATTTTCTTTTTAGTTTAACGGACCCACATATTTCCTCTTCGCTACCTGTTGTATTACACAAGCTACAGCTCTTTTGTTCGTCGTCCATTTACGTACTTACCGAATTCTAAGCGATCACATACCTTACGTTGGACATGCTGATTCCAGTATGGGGGGTTTCAAAAGCTTGTACGAAGTCTTCGTAGGTTGTGATCTGGTCTTGGATAATCGTATACCACTGTGCTGTGCCGTTGACCCTTTACAATATCTTGTGATGAAATTTATTTTGTCCTGGTCAGTCAACTGATTCCCAATAATGTCCATCGTCCTCTCACATTGCCTCAGAAATTCTTTGAGTTAGTTTTTTTCATCCCCGTAAAACTTTGGATGTTGAGTCAACTGTTCCATGTTTCCTTTTTATACATATGACTTGATTACCTTGACAGTACCGCCCCATTCTAAATTGTCAATTTGTTTTTGTAACGTGTGTGTTTTTTGTTAAGTGTTCATGCAGAATCTGGTCAATTTCAGACAGTTTAGTTTCGTGTTCCTTTAACGTTTGTTCACCTGGTGCATAAGTTTTGTCCAGGTTTATTTGGAGAACGTACATTTGTATCTGAAATGCGTATACGAGTGTTTTATTTTTGTTGTTATTTTTTTTCAAATGCTTCCATTATTTTGTATGAATTCCTTGTGTTTTGGGTTGTGCTCTTCAAGCTTTTTTTTTTATTAATTCACGTTGTTTCTAGTCGCGCTCACCTTCGTGCTCATCGTAGATTTGTCTTTTCATCTTCGCTTCTATGCCGTCTAATATTTCGTGTTTGGACATTTTGTACACAATTTATATTATATAATTAATTACCAAGATGTAAGGTTACTGAGTCTGATATGTTTGATTATTTGTATCGTTGTATGTGTTTTATCAATCCAAGCCTTCATCACTACCTATTAGGTCAACAGTACCAAATAATCGGTTTCAAAGGTAACAGTGCGTTAATAATTTTTCATTCCAATCTCGAGATCTCAAGACAGCAGATTTATACAACTGGACCTATATATACACTACTTACTTTATTCAATATATAATTTATCCAATTTTTACAATTTTTCAATTTAATTAACTTTAATTTTTTTATTGAGTTCCTCGTTGGGCGCCAAATTGTATGGAATGTATCGGTGTCGCATAGAATAAGCTGTGTATATATATGTTACTGGAATAAAGCGGATTTATCTATGATGCTATTATTTTTTGGCAATCTACTGTGCTTTTAATACAGTTTATAAAAAATAATTAATCTCTCTTTGTTGATCTTCGTAACAAAAACTAAAATATACTTTCTGTTCAACATAATAAATTAATATTTAAAAAAGTTATTTTGTCTTATTTAAACTATAAAGTCTCTACTGATGTAATAGCGTCTTTCTTTCAAATACATTTTTATAAACGTGAATAAATAATATAATTTGACTTCCCTTTGTGCCGGTTGTCCACGAACCGGCGCTTATATACGAAATATAAATAAATATTTTAGTCTAACACGAAATCGGTTAGCAGTTTCTGTATTTAACGGGATTTGAAATTTAGTTTGCCGTGGTGCCAGCCACGCATTCTAGTGTCCGCCTGGAAACGCGGATTCGGCATTGCGCCGAACCACTGTTTTTGTTTTGTCTTGTCCCCGTCTCCAGGCCGTGAACAGCTACATCTCTCCGACAAAGTGAAGTCCTTTTTTGATTGAATTCTATTATCCACTAGGATGCCTAGATAATCTAGTACAGATCTGCGGTAAGTAACTTTGCATATATATATATATATAATGCTTTGCATAAAATAAAATGTGAATTTCAGTTTTGTAAGTGTGGATGGGACTTGATAGCTTTCTTTTACACCGCGTGGCGTACACCGGAAGTATTCAATATCAGAGATTTCTAAATTGTTTAAACCCTCATGAAATAAAGTATATCTTAATTAAGAGACAGTAATTGCCTGTATCACTTTAGTGCAGTAAAATTATGCAATTTTGGCTGACGTATAAGTTTTCAAATGTAGTACCACGTGCAAGTGCACAAATGGACAGGTTATAGTGTGTCAACTTTCTGCCCACATAGGCATAATCAAGTAATTAAAAATTATAAATTGGTTTTGGGAGAGTCTGTGAGTGAATTATGAATGTCGAAAGGGGAGACGTATGTTTTAATTATAACGAACAGAGTTTAAAGGGTCCAGGGGAGGCCTGTTCAAATTTGTTCTGTACGGGTTCTATCCAGTGTGCGTGTGGCAGTATCCTGTAAAAATAAGTGTTGGGACATCCCTCTAATTATCTATGTATGCTTAGGGTCCCCGCGCTCAAGCCGAGGATCCCGGCCCCGGCATGAACATCTGCCCCTGAACGTATTACCAGAGGCTCTCGACTTCGCCTGCCGGAGGGAAACAGCGAGATCATCATGCCACACCCAAAAACTACGTGCACTAGACGTTGAAATGGAGCACCACAACAGGATATAAATAAGGTGACCTCAAACCATTTATTATCTTTTGACCTACATAGACACCCGGATTTGTGCCGATAACACTTCATAAAACTTGTGGGGTATTGTGCGACACACTCTGATATTTCTTTCATCTTTTAAACGTTTTAATTGGGCCCCGGTTTAACTGGACATAATTGTGCGCGCAATTTTGGGGAACTTTTGTATAGTATGTAGTGATATTTGATATTAAGTGTAAGCCCGGGGGCTGGCATGTATCCGAGGCTTCTTACAATTCATGCACTTATATTTTCTTTCTCGTTTTCTGTAAAAGGGGGTGGTTCAAGTATTAGGGGACTGGTATTTCAAATATGTAAGGGGGGTTCCGTTGGTGACAGGATGAACCCCACCGGCTGGTAGGGTTCAGCTATAATTCCTGTCAGGTTAGTTCTGGTAATTGCGGTTATATCACATATTTAATTTAGGTTTTGGGTTATGTAAGGGTTGTATGTTTTTTATTCAGTAATAGTCCGGCCCCCTGTTTAATCCTGTGTAGGCAGGTTTTGCATGCAGATATTTGCATAGGAACATGTCGGCTACCTGGCCAAATCAGTTTTCTTAAAAAGGTTATATAAAGTATTATGTCACATCACAGTCGTAAAAGTTCTTTTTAAGGTATTATTGCCAAATCAGTTTTCTTAAAAAGGTTATATAAAGTATTATGTCACATCACAGTTGTAAAAGTTCTTTTTAAGGTATTATTGCCAATTCAGTTTTCTTAAAAAGGTTATATAAAGTATTATGTCACATAACTGTTGTAAATTTTTAATCATTATTGCTAAATTAGATTCTTAAAAGAATTTATAAATTATTATCTCACCAAATTCACAAATACTGTTCAGGTCACGGAAAGATTGTAGCTTACTTTCTTTTCGAGTTATTATTGTCAATTATAATTTTCCAACAACTTGTGATTATAATTCCACCAAGTTTATATGCACAGTTTAAGCGCACTTTAAAGTTGTATCTAGCATTCCCGCCAACCCAGATTCGTGGGGGCACTAGTGATATGTATATATATATATATATATATATATATATATATTCGGATGTCTGTATAGGTATTGTGGTTGAAATTTCTATTAATTATTAATTATTTCTAATATATGGGGCGATATAGGTATGGAGAGAAAATGTATATAGGCGGATGGCAATGCTTTAATGTTATAAGGGTGTTTGTTATTATGTTGTGATATTGAACATGTGTATGTGATAGAGATATATATATTTATATGTGTATTTATGTGAATTATGTATGTGTTATTTTGTGGGTTATGTACGGGGAAGCTTTATACAAAAAAAATTGCAATTATAAAAACAAAAAGAAATTGTTACCTTATGTTTTGTCACAGTGTAAAAAGGGGATATATTTGTATGCACAACTATGTGCTTTTGGGCATCACGGGGATTACGGGGTCTTGGAATTGTAATATATGCTAATTTACTCAATTACTCAATAAATGCTATTATTGTTGGTTATACCAGAGAGTTTAATTGCAAGTCCCGTCTCACTGGATCCAGCGCATTTTGGCTTCTCTAGGCTTTTGGCCTAGTTTTAAATAACTAGTGGCCCCTCTTCAAAAAAAAAAAAAAAAAAAAAAAAAATATATATATATATATATATATAAAGCTTAAAAATTCTAAAGAGGGGTTACACCTTTAATGTCGACTGCAGATCCTTCAGACTATGGGTAACTTACTGCTATCGGGATTAATACGTGGGTTGGTATACTCTATGCAGCTTCAGAGTCGCTTTAGGGCGTTAGGTATTTCTCACAGACACGGTTATATACACTTTCACCCCGAACGGATGCTCTTACTGCTCACTGCCCTATTAAACTAACACCACTCCATTAAACTTGTAGAGTGTCTAAATACCCTAATCGGAATATCTTACACTTTCGGAATGGCACGATCATACTATTCTTTCGGTAGCTTTAGACATTTTCTAACTTGCGTTCGTCACGATTGGCAGACCAAGGGTCTGGACCAGGCAGCGATCGTTTTTTACCGATTTCGAAGAGAGACTTATCTGTATCTCAGAGTCTTATGTTTGAAACTGAATTTCATGTAATCTGATTCGTTCTTCGGTCACCCTACTCATGTTTTTTTTCTAGAGATATTAACTTTCTTGTACAAGAAGGCTTCCAAACAGAACAATTTTTGTTCAAAAAACCTGAAATATTTTCCAACAAATTTTATGAGCTAAAAATATTTTTACTTAAAAAACGCGTACATTCAGTTACTTATTTTTTAACAACTATTGTCATAAGGTAAATCTATATTACAAGCATTCTTATATAAGTCCCATCTTAAAAATTCTCATACCTTGAAGTTAATTAAATAAATGTGTTTTTGTGAGTATCTTGTAAAATAATTACTGTACGTATCCTCACATACACGCAGCTAAGTCTCCTTACGCACCATTACACAGCATTTAAAGTTGTTTTACAAGTTTAAAAGTACTTGAAACTAACACTTTTCACAATGCTCCTTATCAACGATTTTACAGTGTTCGAACCTGAAAGCTCTACTTATTCATATACTGTCTTTACATGCAACCATATGCTTTAATCTCTGCTACATTCCATATACAATTAGAATGCCCATTCCAATTCACATCAGTATATTAACCTAACCATTGGAATGTGCAAATACCGTCTAAAATGTAATTGTAAACAAGATGCACGACTCCTACAAGAAAAAGGGTTCACTAAATAATGTATTACCTGTGGATAAGTCATGTGTATGTATAATAATGGAGATTGGATGTTTTGCCAACATACAATTAACTATACAATTACTGTATCCTATAAATCACACAAAATAATTCAGAAGAATAGAAAAATCACTTTTATACCACCTTAGCCCGTGTTCCACACCACCGCGCTAATCATAACACGTTTGTTCTTGTTCTTGTTTTCAGCAAAACAAGAACTGAATTACCTGGTAAAAATTACAGTTCATGTCTAGTTGAGGAAAAGTCCGCTAGACAAAGATAATATTAAATGGCTTCAACATATGCGCCAAAGGATAATTGAAATAATGCTGCATGGAAGTAATTCTGCCGAGAAGCAAAAGCGACTTAATTAGTCGTCGCGAAAATAATTGAAAAAGACGTACTTTCCCCATCTAAATGTTGAAGTGTGGAAAGCAGTTTTGTGTGTGTGTATGTGTGTGTGGGGGGGATAGAGAGAGAGAGAGAGAGAGAGAGAGAGAGAGAGAGAGAGAGAGAGAGAGAGAGAGAGAGAGAGAGAGAGAGACAGACAGACAGACAGACAGAGAGAGAGAGAGACTATATTCGTGTCTGTACAGTGCGCACGTAATTAGAAAATTTCGCCCGCGTTAATTATTAGACTCTGGATCACACACGGGGGAGTTTAGTCCTTCTTTATTTTGTCATTTGTATTTTGCTTTATATTTTTCTTATGCTCCAGCGCTTGTATTAATTAATTTGATTCTTCATAAACGGATCCTTCCGTTAATTGTATTCCCTATAATATGGATAGACGTGTTCAGTTCTAAAGTATTTTTTTATGTCTTTAAAGTAGGAAGTTTTTTCCTATAGGCCTAGAAAAGTTTTAACATTTATCTTTCACTTCTTAAGATTCTGTATACCGTACGTTACAAGGCATTGTCAGTACTACAACGTAGAATACTATTCTTTATGGAACACGTGTTTGTGACCTGAGTGTAAGGGACAAGACGTAGACGTACGAGAGAGAAGAGTAGATACATTCAGTAATACCTATAACTATAATACCTGCATTGTCAACATACCATAGGAAAACCTTTATGAATAAAAATAATTCGATCCACTACGAAACCATGGAAAAGAAATTGATAACTACATGAATATTTACCCAGAAAAGGCAAAAAAAGATAGATTAAATAAATTTGTTCTTGAAAAATGGAGAGAAAAGGAAGTGGAATTGACTTTCAAGATGTACATCACATAAAATTTAGGAGACATAGTTTAGAAGAGGAGAAATAAGTCTTTGAGTGCTTTGAAAATTGTGTCATGTTTTGTATTTATTTGCATTTGTTCAGGTATTAGTTTGTTTTGTGTTTTATGTTTGTATATTTGTAAATTTTCCTAACTATTCATTATGGTGCCTTTGTGTAGTATGTGTTTTATTAGTGTCATGTTGGTTATGTCTGGGAATTCATGTCCAGTTTTTATTCCATGTGTGGCCAAATTAGATTTGTATATTTCTGGTTTTTTGTATGCGTTTAGGTGTTCAAAATAACGTTTTTTCAGTTGTTTGTTCGTTTGTACTATGTAACATTTATTGCAATCTTGGCATTCAATTTTTTATATACCATTGGTTGTTGTATTATCTTTGTTGCGTGGGTTATTTAGTTGTTGTATATTATTTTTGTTAGTTTTGTATGCTATTTTAATGTCTGTGTTCTTAAACAGTTTTGTTAGCTTTGTCATTTTATTATTTGTATATGTGAATGTGGACCATTTTTATTGTTGTTATTATTTTTGTTTTGTTCATTTTGGTTAATTCTTAATTTTTCAATTTTTATTTTATATTTGATTTGATTTTCTATTTTGTTTACAGTGTTTTTATTATATCCATTTTTACAAGCAATTTGGTATATTATATTTCTTTCTTTGTCTGTTTCTTGTTTGTTTAGGGATATTTTGTACATTCTGTTAAATAGTGAATAGAATTCTGCCATTTTATGTTGAAATGGGTGGTCAGAAAGGTTAGGTATAATGATGTTAGTGGAAGTTGGTTTTCTGTATATTGCATATTGTAGGTGGTTAATTGTATCTTGTGATGGTTATGTCTATGCTAGATAATGTACATCCCATTGCAAATCCTTCTTGTTGTTGATAAATTTTGCTATTGAATTCAAAGTAATTTTGTTTTAGTAATAGTTGGAGGTTATTTTTTATTTCAGTTATATATTGTGTGTCTTCGTTTTGTTCTTAAATTTATTTATTATTATGTCTATTGTTTCATCAATTGGAATGTTGGTGTACATATTTGTGATGTCATATGATGTTAAATATGTGTTTTCATCTATATTTATTACTTTTAGTTTGTCTATTAATTCGTACGTGTTTTTTATGTTGTGATAATTATTTGTTAGATGGTTATTTTTTAGTTTTTGTACTATTATTTTTGCTATTTTGTATGTAGGTGCCTTTTTGATTCACGGTGCCCAACTGAAGCTGAGCCCGAAAAAGTGTTCTCTATTCCAGAAGGAAGTACAGTATCTGGGCCATCTGGTTTCAGCAGCGGGTGGCTGCAGGGATCCTAATTAAGTAGACGGCCGTAAGAGACTGGCCAGTGCCGTAGAGTAAACACGAAGTTCCTGGGGTTATGCTAATATTACAGACGTTTGTGAAAGGCTTCGCTACTATTGCTAAACCACTACATGAGCTAACGGAAAATAAACGAAACTTCCAGTGGTCGAGGGAGTGTGATCAAGCATTTAGGACTTTGAAAATTGCATTACGTTTGCAGCCAATTCTCGCTTTCCCAGCTTCCGAAGGGAAGTACATTGTGTACACAGACGCAAGCAATACTGGTCTAGGAGCAGTTTTGTCACAACTGCAAAATGGTGAAGAACGAGTTATAGCGTATTACAGCAAGGCACTTTCCAAACCGGAGAGAAATTATTGCGTTAGAAGGAGAGAGTTGCTGGCAATCGTCCGAGCGTTGGAGCACTTCCATAAATACCTCTATGGAAGAGAGTTTTCACTACGTACCGAACATGCCGCGCTTGCACGGCTCTTGAGATTTAAAAATCCAGAAGGACAGTTGGCGAGGTGGCTTGACGTCTGCAAGAGTACAACTTCAAGGTACAACATCAACGGGGGCGCCTGCATCGTAATGCAGACGGCTTATCACGAAGACCGTGCCCGGAAGACTGCCGACATTGCCACAGAAAGGAAGAACAAAACTCAAGTGAACATGTTCAAGTCATCACTGTAGATTTCCAGGCAGACGGCTGGACAACATAAGACTGTCAACAAGAACAGATGACAGATGAAGACATTGGACCGATCTTGACAGCAAAAGAGGAAGGTCGCCGCCCGGGTTGGCAAGATATCTGCCATGGTTCCGAAGTGCTGAAGGGCTACTGGGCACAATGGGAATCTCTCACCTTAGAAAACGGATTGCTGAAAAGGGCTTGGGAAAGTGCAGATGGACGAGACGTGGTCATGCAGTTGATAGTTCCCCGAAGTAAAGTGCAGTCTGTTTTGAAGGAGATGCATGATGGAACATCTGGAGGCCATCTTGGCGTTAACAAAACCCTTGACAAAATTCGGAAGCGATTCTATTGGCTTCATCTTCGCCACGACGTAGAGGAATGGGTTCGGACGTGTGAAATATGTGCTGCAAGCAAGGGCCCACAAACCAGAAGCAGGGGAAAAATGAGACAGTGTAACGTTGGATTGCCTTTCGAGAGAATTGCCATAGACATTGCTGGACCATTCCCAGTTACTGACGATGGAAACCAGTACATCATGGTTGTAGGTGACTACTTTACTAAGTGGGTGGAAGCCTACGCAATTCCAAATCAAGAGGTTACCACTGTGGCAAAGGAGTTAGTTCACAACTTTTGTTGCCGTTATGGAGCCCCTAAGGAAATCCATATGGATCAAGGGAGAAATTTCGAATCAGGAGTGTTTAAAGAATTATGCCGTCTACTCGGAATTCGAAAGACCAGGACAACGCCTCTGCATCCTCAGTCGGACGGGATGGTTGAGAGATTAAATAGGACACTTGAGCAGCATCTTTCGAAGGTTGTTGACGAGAACCAAACAGACTGGGACCAACGTATACCACTATTCTTCATGGCGTATAGATCATCAGTACACGACACAACCGGCATGACTCCCGCAAAATTGGTGTTTGGGGGGGAGATTCGTCTTCCTGGAGACTTGATGTTCGGATCACCTGAGACTCAGTCCCAAGAACCAAAGAACTATTCCTCGCAATTAGAAAACCAACTGCGAGAAATTAATCGCTTTATAAGAGGACGGCTGAAGATAGCCAGTGATAAAATGAAAACTCGGTATGACATTCGCAGCAATAGTGTGGGTTTCCAAGTAGGAGATCAGGTCTGGTTATTCAATCCAAAGCGCCGTCGTGGTCGCTAACCTAAGCTTCAGTCTAACTGGGAAAGACCCTACACTGTGAAAAAAGAATCAACGATGTTGTTTATCGGATTCAACAGGAAGGATAGCGAAAGTTCAAGGTCGTCCACTTAGATCTCCTGGCTAAGTACTACTTAAGAGACGGTTTGCCAGTTCGGGACGAACAGGCTTAAGGAGGGGGAAATGTTACGACATCACAAAACACTCCACGTGTTTGTCGAATGTGCCAGAAGAATCTCGATGTAACGCGTGTGGCATACGTGCTTTTCGACGCATTTTCTAGAGGGTGCAAGAATTGGCGCGGCCGCTCTCACTGTGTCAAGGCCGCAAGTAATTACGTCGTAACTATACTGGCGCTATCGCCCATTATGGAATAATCTACTAATTTGGGGAGATATAAATACCAGTACTCAACGACGTTCAGCTCAGTATAGCAGCGATATATTTACAGTGCGGTTCGAGAGTTATTATCGGGCGATATTACTGTGCGCGTTCAAGTGGTTATTAGTTAAGTGTTGTGTTTTATAATCGAACGGTATAATTGTAATACAATTGTGTTTAATATTAGTGACATTTTATTGCGTGTGAATAATTTGATTTGATTTGTTGTAGTAGGACTATGTTGTTAATTACGATCTGTTTAACTGTAAAAATTAAAGCTGGTGATTACTGTATTTTGTTTCCACTGTACCTATGACGATCAAGTAGACCGTCGTAACAATACTATATGTCTCCTATACATCAAGAACAATGAGCAAATAAAGATCCTTACTTATTATGTGAATTAGGTTCCCTGTGCCTATTTATGTAATGGTTCAGAAATCAGTTTTTCTGTTTTTGACTTTCTTTGGATCTCTAAAGACATGTATTTACAATGATCATAATATTTTTTAACAGTTTAAGAGGAATATTTTGACTTCCTTAGGAGATGGTTTTTCCTCCCCTACCAGTCTGCAAGACATTGCATTAAACAAACTCGCATTACAGAAACATTATCGTATGTAAAATATGAAAACGTTTTTTATTAATTCATGTAAATCGCCTAATATATAGGTAGCTTCCTGCTGAATTTTATTTGTACCGTGGATAGAAATTAAAGTACCCAGAACTTAA
Organism: Magicicada septendecula; assembly: GCA_034769895.1. Classification (NCBI taxonomy): domain Eukaryota; kingdom Metazoa; phylum Arthropoda; class Insecta; order Hemiptera; family Cicadidae; genus Magicicada; species Magicicada septendecula. Next base: position 387,646,878 of record CM068368.1, on the reverse strand, counting down.
TTCTGAACATAGGCATGTACATTAATTTAAGATTTTCAAGTAAATTAAAATAAAAGTAATTAGTTCAGTTTTATACTTTTATTTTAAATATTATCGTTTTCCACTACGAATTGAACTTCATTTGTGTAATTTTTACTGGTCATTCCCGGGATCATCAGAAACAAGGCAAAAACTGACATTGATGAATCAGCAAGAGAAAATTCCGTATCTACTTCTACTTCATTATTTGAAATTACCTCAGCTGTCATATCCCTTTTTGGAGGACTGCCCCGTTTCTCAGCCTCTTCCTCACTTTCTTCAAATTCAAATTGTTTTGAAGTTAAACCACCAACGCTTACACCTTCATTCTCATCAGTTTTTGGACGCTTAGTTTCACTTTTTACTAGTATCAGCTAAACATTTTTCTAACGCACCACTTAGCATTTGTTGTTGTTCAATTTTGCTTTTCTTTTTTGTTTAAGTTATATTGAAAGCTCGACAACCGTTTCGTTTTCCTGGTAGACACTTTGATGATATTACGAATATAAACAGTAGACAAATACGACAAGTCTCAGAATTACACCGCCAGACCGTGACCAAAAACAATACCGTACTTGGAAACGTCTTAAGCATAACTAACAAATTTCTGTTACTGCTTAAAAACTGCTGTTGTTTTGAATACAATTTAACAGTCCTGAAGGCGCCCATTCGTCAAAACAAACATAAATAATTTCTTATCTTATAGGATAGGTACTTTATCCAGCGTCGACATGCACGGACCTGTCTACAAAGCCACAAATAGACAGCAGCTATACCTCAGATATAAATGTCGGGCAACTTTACCCTTCCTTGCAGGCAAAACAAAGGCTGGTACCAGTACACTGCGGGAATGCTAACAAAACAAATTTAATTGTTTTCATTTATTTTGCAATATCTGCTGATGAATTTGGCAGTCTACGGCCGCCCCTTTGATATTGCCGCCCGTGTGCGGTGCACATTTCGCACATAATATGGTAGCGGCGGCCCTGCTTCCCCGAACTAAATAGTAATTATGAGAAAATTTAATATAAGTGCGTAACGATCACTTCAGCAGTTGTGTTCTTGTGTTTTATGGTATCAACAGTATGTATTCATTAACACGTTATCCTGTAGATAGTGTGAAATATCTATTTCTATATAGTATCAGTCAACAGATTTAATTCCTTTCTTACTTAAATTGTTCAACAAGGGCGGCACTTTATTCTTGATATATTTTTTTAATATGCAATGGTGTTATCAGCCAACTAATTTGTTGTGAACAAAAATATTTGCTCTTAGTTTCTCATGGCCTGTGCATAGTAATTTGTCTCTATTTTAAATCCCGCGCTTGTCATAATTCCAGGAAAATAAATATTGAATTATTTTTAAAAATGTAGACTATTTTAATTTTTCTAATACTTTGTATTTATTTCATTAAAATTTTTAATTTTCGTATAGATTAACATTCTGTCACTGATGTCCAAAAGTCTAATTAACTTTTAAATAAGAAACTTTTCAGGTAAGCAGTATCATCATCTTGCTTCACGTCTCATATAATGTTACAACGCGTAAATAGTATATAACGGAAATAGAAATTAGAGCAACGTTTCAGTGTGCCTAAACGATGTGTATAAGGAATGACGGTATATAGGCCTAGAAAGAGCTAATGCAGAGGTGACGAACTGAATTGTGCTATAGCAATACATCATGGGTGTAGCAAAAAGGTGACTAGGATATTCAAGTACCAGCAGTGTGAAGTATTATATGAGGCCGGTATAGAGGTGGCGAGATATCTGAAAACAAAATAATTTTAAATGTAGTAAAGAGGATAAATTACATTATCTTTATATAGCGTCGCCTTAAGGAAAATTACGATTTTGCATTTTAAATTTACTTAATTAATTTGTTCAAAGTTTGATTGAAAAGATAATAAGAGAAGCCTAACGCACGCATTTGTTTTAAAAAAAAAAAAAAAAAAAAAAAGAAAAACCCTGACTGTCACCCTGATTCAGGATATGGTAATGTAAGTAAAGTTTGATGAAAATGTGTAGCATCTCTCTCTCTCTCTCTCTCTCTCTCTCTCTCTCTCTCTCTCTCTCTCTCCCCCCACACACACACACATACACACACACAGAAATACACATACTCAATGTATCTTTTATTTCTAATGCGTGGATTGACCTTTTATGAATTTTTTAATTCTCGTGTTGCGTTGCATTAATAGCCAGCCTGTGGGTGAGGTCGTTAATTGTATCATCCACTATACTGTATGTATACTATAAGAACCGACCTTTTTGCATTATAATGCTACAAAACATTTTACACGACAAATCTACAAAAGTAGATTTTATATTAAACGTAACAAATGCAACCATTTGTGTCTGCATGTGCAATGATGTATATATGAGTAGTAGGCTATGTGCGGCGAAACGTGTTACTAAAGTTAGCAGTCGGTTAAAGCGACCCTCGATAGCAAAGTGCTTTGCCTTCTTTTTATTCTCTTATTTTCTGTGGAGAGATTGCACCCCACTGTAAATGTTTTAGTTGAATACAAACAGAAACTCACAGGAGTACTCAATATTCTTTGTTTTTCTTTCCAGTTAATTATACCAGCTGGACTGTGATAGTAGCTGCAGAGAAGTTTGTATTGTTGATACTGAGTTAGTTATATTATCTACTTCTTCTTGTTGTACCATTATAAACCTTAATGATTTTTGCCTTTTTGAATGCTTTGTTCTATTCCTTTCACCATCAATTTCTCATCCCTTAATTCTCCTTAACTGAGAATCATCTCAGGTAATGATTTTTATATAATTTCACCTCTCTGTATAATTTTTATACAAAGAACACTAATTTTTAAATGTACATAATCACAGGATTTGAAGTAAAATTTACAACAATAATTGGCGGGATAAAAGCAAACACCATGAAACATGAGTTAATATGATTATGATTATTGCTTCCTGTGGTCTAATGGGGAAGTTTCAGCAGTGAACACAGCGAACACACCTGAACACATTTCAGTAATGACCCTAGCCATTCCTATACATTAGCGCATAAGAACCTAACCTTTCATAAATATAGAGAGCTTTATGGTAAAATCCGTTACGGGCGCGCACGCACACACAAGGAAAAAACAGAAAAAAGTAAACAGAACAACCGTAGGATTACCGCGTTTAGGAATGAAAGTCAGCTGAGAAAGTTGAGTGATCTCCAACGTGATGGAGCTTCACTATTTTGCTTTTGCCATTTTCTCGCTATTTTGATTTCCCCTCATTTTCTTGTTCCAGGCTCTTCCATTGAAATATATTCTTGTTCGATCCTAAAATGTGTTTACATGGTGTATGTGCCATAAATCATTCATTTTTAAATATGTGTAATAATTAGAACTTACGTATTTACTAATTTTACTAGTACTATATGCCTTACAGTCTCAAACTTATATAATTATGTATATATTAAATATGTTTAACATAAATACGAAGTGCAATGTATATTCTTGATTCCTCTGCTTCCAAAAATTCAATACGAACAAGCTAATTTTTTCAGCTGGTCAGATGTGTAGTAAAAGTGGTGCAAAGTAGAGTAAGACAGTTTACAATTTTGAGACTTTAAACGTCTGCACTGCACAATATAATGCTTGTAGTGGATGGTATATTTATGTTTAGCTTAAGCATTTAATTATTTTCAAGTGGAACTAAATGAAACAGTTGTTACAAAATTACAGCTTTTTGTTTCTTATGTGCGCTGTGTGAAAATGTAGAATTATGTATAGTGAAACAAATTTTGTATTGCTGTTACTCTTGTTTGTGTATGTTGATTGTTCTTAGTCACATGCGCAAGTAAGTTACCTATGATACGTACACACAGTGTAACTTCGCACACACACACACACAAAACAAAAAGTTATTTCTAATTTATTAAGATAGGTTATATATATTTTTATGCCTTGTGGTCTTCAGAAGTTTTTTATGGTTTTGATTTTTTTTATCTTTAGGATACTTAGCAAAACATCGAATGTATTAAAACGAGAGTGCCCGATACTTGTACACAATAAGAACACAGCACATAAGAACCTTATAGAAGTAGCTAACAAAATTTTAAAATTCTCCACTTAAAAATATATCTACCGATTATATAACGATAATGTTTTTAAACTTTGCAAGGATATTTTAGCCTGAAAGACACATGAAAAGAAAGACTGAATACAACCCAACACCATTGACAGACAGACCACACACACACACACACACACACACACACACACACACACAATTTTTATATTCATATAGTTTGAGGAATTTGAAGCAAAATTTGCACCTGTGATTAAATTTGCGACTTGAAAAAGTGCACGAAACGCAAGTGCCATGGATTTTACTAGGTCTGCAACAGGGATTCACAAATTTCCATGCTATCTGTACGAGTGGGATAGTCGGGCAAGAGAATAACATTGGAAGCAAAAAGAGTGGCCTAAAGGAACCAATCTGACACCAGGACAGAAGAACGTACTTAGATCTACCCTATTGGATGCTAAAAAATTCTGTTACCCCATTTTCACATCAAGCTTGGCTTGATAACGCAGTTTGTAAAAGCTCTGGACAAAGATGGAGATTGTTTCAAATATGTCTGCACAAAATTCACTGCTCTTTCTTATGCAAAAATTAAAGAATGGATTTTTGTAGAACCACAAATCAGAACCCTGATAAAATTTTGAAAATAGAATGACTACCGCTAAAAAAGATGGTTGGAATGCATTAAAAGATGTGACTGAGTACTTCCTAGGAAACAACAAACATCCTGATTATGCAGATTTTGGAGACAAAATGCTTGAAAATTTCAGATTTAGAATGTAATATGAATCTTAAATTACACGGTCTCTTTTCCCATTTACCTGAATTTCATGAAAATCTTGAGACAGTGAGAGAGAAGCATGGTGTGTGAGGATTCCACCAAGATATCTGAGAAATATAACGAAGATAACAAGGGCGATAGAGTACAACAATGATAGCTGATTACTGATGGATGCTCCAAAAAGAGGATTCTGCGGCAACACACAGAAAAAGCAGGAGAAGAACATTCCAGAGCTAACGAACAAACTCTGCTTCGTTATTGGTGTGCTGGACTTATATAGAAACTGTTATGTGCATTGTGGAAACTACTATTACCTGTATACGTTTCCTAATTTGTGTATACTTTCCACTGTAAATATAAGATTTTTCTTACTCGATTTGTGGAAAATCTTGATGTGATGGAGGAAAATGGAAGTCACTATCGAAAATGATGCTGCTGGATTATATATAATCACATATCAGATCTAAAATAGCTCTCACAGTTTCATTCTGTAGACCTGATTATAATTATTAATACCACCTGATAGGTTCTATGAATAATGATAAACGAACTTATTTAAGCATACATGCGTAAAAATATTATTATATTTATTTAATAATTAGCTCTATTTTAAATTTATTTTCTGTTACCTTCCCTTAATAATTAATTATTTGAACTATTGAAATGTTAACACACAACACGCCCCCCCCCCCACACACACATTATTATCCAACAACATGCGGCAGTCCTACTTATATCTGACACTAAGTTTGTAGGTACGGCTGATAAAATGTGATAAATTTAATTTGAAACGTGTCAACTGTTTAAGTTACAAAACAAACCCATTCTTTTCTAAATATGGAATGCTTGATGGTAAAATATATTACACAAAAAAGAAAAGGAAAAAACAGAAAGAACTGAAAAGCTTCCGCCTTTAGGAAAACCAAGTTCTGAGCTCCTAGGAAGTCGACTGAGCTTCGCTATTTTGCTCTACAGTAAGGTCATTGATATTGAATGTTGGTTACCAAAACACTCGGATCCCGATTTAATATGAGAGGTATTATATGTGACGTTGTTTTTTTAGATTTGTAGATAGCAGGGTGTGAAATACGGTCTCCTGGCTCATGTCATTTAGGATTTCTGATAATAGTTATAGAACAAAAAACAAGGTCTTTTGAAAACATGGATACTTAATAGTAGAAGGTATAAGGCACTGCCGGTAGGATGTAACGCCCTCATTTGAGAACGACATTTTACGGATGGTAGATATTAATGCTAACAGGAAGGGGACAGATGCGACTGCTCGTTCAGTAATAGCGACAATAATAAGAAAGGGTAATCTTGTCTCGCATCTTTGTTTCCATGATATATTTTGACGACTTTAAAATTTTGGTAATGATTTCAATACACCTTCTGTATAGTAAATTGTTTAAAATCAATATAAGATGTTTCGTAATTTCTAACGCTGACAGTATCACGCTCTAACTCGCCATAAGGATGCGTCCTGCCGGAAGGAAATTAAAAATAAATTTGTCATAAGAAGTTACGTCCTGCTGGAAGGCAGCAAGGCTGTGTATAGGTCCTGTAGAATGCCTGCCTATATAACTAAACTGTAATCGTATAAGTTAAAACTTTGTCATTTACAGGACTCATCACTAATGCCAGAGCAACCAGCGAAAGGCATTACAAAAACATTCGTAAGTTCGGACAACACACGTGCTGAACTACTTGTTGCCACCTAACGTGGAATTTACGTAATTACAGAAACCTCAGCAACAGCCGTGATTAACTTTCATTTGAATCACTCCTGGTTAAACCTAAATCATATGTTGAAACATTATTATTATTATAAGGATGAATTACCACTACATTATTTTCAAAGTAAAAGTTCAAAGTTCTTTCCTTAAAAAAGTAAAAAAGTCATAAGCTTTTTGTATAAATTTATTTAATTAAAACATTTGAGTGAAGCAGCAATTTAACAGAATAGAAACACTACAAAGGCAATTGCAGTACAAAATAAAGACGTTACCCTTACCATCATTTGCACTCGGTAGTAATTAACTTGAACGAGATTTTCAAATTAAATAAAGTTTGTGAGGATTTAATTGGCTGGCTCTCATTTCACTTGCTGGCGCCCGTACGCATACACAGCTTCCCTCATGCATTCATGTATAGTGCTTTCTATTATTTTTCTTATCAATTAATTTCGTTTGCTTTATGAAACAGTGTATTTTAATGAAACATTTATACTGGACGTAGGGGGAGTTGGTTAGTTAACTATAATAACCACATCCACATAGTGCCTCTGGTTATGTGGGCACTCGTAGTATGGTAGTGAATTGAGTTTTCGTATCAACTAATGAAAAGGCAGTACCGTCTGTCCGTCTGTAAAGGCATACCCTACATATTAAACTAACAAATGAAAGAAGTACGTTGTTTCTCTGTATATGGCTTCACGACTGAAATATAAAATTATGTAATTAATTATTATGAAAAAAAGAAAGTCTCGTAGTTTTTATAGCCTATGTGTTAAACATACTGCATATACATATTTGTGATTCCATTAAAAATTTGGTTGCAAAACCTTACTTTTTAATATTAACTTTAATATTTACTAAAATTAGTTCAGAACTGCGTTTCACGTAAATAATATACACATAATTTATCACGTTGGAGTACCCCAGTGATAGACGATCGTTTTATGTGGCACTGATTCACCCCGTGTTCTGGGAACGGGTCAGAGTCAAGCCAATTCAACGCCGTCTACACACTGTCGAGGCAAAACAACGTTCTGACTGATATAGGCGGACCTACTGTAAGTCAGTATAGTAGCCGCGCTCAAAGCGTTTCCAGGCGGAACGCTTTGATTCTCACTCAAAGGAAACCAGATGGTCTTGTCCCTAGTGTCACTCAAAACAAGCTGACAATGTTGCCAAGTTCTTCTCCCACCTATAGTGAAACTTAGCGTGAAATGATTCTCCTCTTCAATGTTATTATTATTATACGTATGATTAATTCATGTAATAATAATAATAATAATAATACAACTCAGGACTTCTCAGAAGTTTCAGTTTTAAGTAAGTAAACCTGACGTTTACATTATCTATAAAGAATAAAAATACAACAAAACCTACAAAATATAGGTCTATACCTTTTCGACATAACTTTCAAAATGATTTTCTTTATTAAAATATCACAAAGCTTTGGGATAAGTAAATCCCTGCAATATAAGAAGGCTATAATAATAATAATATCAGAAATTAATAAACCTGAGTAAAACAAGACAAAATCGCAAATAATTAATACATAGCCTGGGAGTAAACTACTCACCGTTTAGTTGGAGTCGCGGTCTGAGTCATCATCACTGTCGTCTGCAACATGAATGATGAGGCGGTCTTCTTCTTCCCACAGGTCTGCATAATATCCCCGTTCTACCTTCATAGTTTTTTCCACACATTTCCTCCAGTATTCGGCATCTATGTTCTCAGTACAGTTCCGTAGGGCTTCACAGACACTTGCACTTAACTGAGGAGTTATGTTGCTCTTCCTGACGTTAGACTTTAACCGTGCCCAGACTAATTCGATTGGATTTAATATGCAGTAATAAGGGGGAAGTCGTAACACTTCATGACCTGCCTTTCGAGCCATCTCATCAACTGCGTACATTTTGTTTATATTCGCCGCTTTTATTCTTTCGAGCAAGATTAATTTAATGGGGACTGGGTCCGGTACTGGTAAATCAAATTTCTTCATAAATTCAATAATTTCGGACTTGTTTGACGATTTAGTTGGGATTTTGATAAGTTGTCTAGAATGGTAACTCGCATTGTCTAAAACTATGACATACTTCCTGTATTTTGAAAGATTTTGCAGTAACAAATTTTTAAACCAATTCTCAAAAACTGTAGCATTCATCTCATCGTGGCTGTCAGCTTTAGCATCTGAAATATTTTTGGCAGACAAATAAAGACACTTAGGAGCCCACCCCTCAGCTCCACCAGCATGTAGCACCATGATGCACTTCCCTCTAGATACAGGGACGTTAATAGCGCAGCCACATGTTCCATCATCCCATCCCTTCTTCACGGTGTCATGTGTATCGAACCAAGTTTCGTCTAGATACACAACATCATAACCCCGTGAACGCAGTTGGTGTAGTCTATGGAGGTATTTGTATCTCCAAGACACAATTCTTGATGACTCCATTATAACACGCCTCTTATTAAGTGTCCGAAATCGAAAGCCGAGCTTCTTCACAAGAACTATACCTCACTACTATATAACAATGCGACAACTCACGAAACCCCCCCCCCCACACACACACACACACACACAACGTTCCTCCCCATCCTGCGCTGCGCTACTGCACGTTTTAAAATGCCGTCTGGTTTCTCCCTGGCGATGGTACGGTGTGATGTTTATCACGGCTAGACAGCACGACATGCCATGGTCCTAATGCTTGAGAGAAGATGGTGGTTGTGGTAATGATATAACACATATGAGGGGTACGGAGTTACTGCCTACGTACAAAGAAACCAAAATGAAATACTTTTATCAAAGCAAGTTAGCAAAAAATAAATATGTAGAATGCAGAAGATAATTAATCAGAACAAAGAAATGTAAGGGTTGCGCTGGCAATCGAATTGAAAGTTTATGGCTGTGATCTGACAGCTTCAAACGTACAAACAATTGATTAAAGTAATAACACATAAAAGAGAAGTTATGACATCTGCTCTTAACCTTTTAAATCTTTGAAAAGATTACCACTATCGTAAAGTAGAATTCAATGCACTTATTTTGTAAAAGCTTTTCTTCAATGAGTACGTTCATAAGTCATGATAACGCTCGTATCAACGACGTGAAGAGGGAATGCCATACAGTTAGTCTTTAATGAATTTGAAGTATTTAACAGTAACTTTAAAGAATTCGGTGCTGAAAACAAATGAGGCAGGAATCGAACAACATTAGACGGTATTATTATGGGGTCTTTAAAACTCCTAAGGGTGGAGTGATTTCTTAGGGTAAATTCTCTACTCGGACTGTTTCCACTGTAATGTTGTTCTCACTTGACGTTTTCATCCCTAGAATCTGGGATCGTCGTCGGAAGCTATGAGTGTCGGTTGAAAGGGCTTGTTGAAAGACCTTTGGAAGATCTGTACCTAGACATTTTGCAAGGTCTAAACCTACATGAAAGTTGTTAAGTCTTTTAACCACCACTCACAGCTTCTGAGGACTACCCTAGGTTCTAGCGTCAAGCGAGAAACATATTACGATGGAAGCAGTACGAGTAGAGGATTTACACGTATACTTATGAAGATCCCCATGAAGTATGATTTTAGAACAATGGATAAATCATTAAACACTGAGAAATTGTTATTCATAATATTTATTAACACGCCTATTAAACAGTGATATGCTTGTTATATTAATTCTCCTATGTGAAACTGCACAGGTATCTAATACGCACTAAACACATTAGATACACCAGTCACATTTACAGTTAAGAAGATGCTTTAGTAAAATTTCCAAAACATTTTACAATTTTTTCTTTTCAAAATTATTTTAAAGGCTTTTCTGAATATTTTGATATATGACACTTATATTTTAACCATTGTTTCAGGTTCGAAATAAGTTTTCAATTCCCTTGAACACACAGGACTTCACTAGCGGGCCTGGAAGCACTCTACCGATCAGTATAATAAGCTCCAGTTTTACTGTTACTTGTCATAGTACAAGTGCATAGTAAATATTTTTTGAAAAATCATTGTTGTAACTTTTAGGATTTTCAGTTGGCTACCCAGTCAAGTCAAACGATTGATTAGCTGTTTATATCCTGCTGAATTTCATCTGTATTTGTGTTTTCTGTTTTGACATGACTCATTTTATATAGTTTAAAGTAGATGATTAGTGAGAATGTAAACAGTAACACTTCTATTATAGCAGTAATGAGGTTAGTTTTATTGCTGACAATAGCAGTGAAGATCTAGCACTAGTACTGATACCAAAACTATTTCAGCACTAAAAGTAAAACTGAAATAACTGCAGAATACTGGAAGAGACAATGAATATATTAAAACGGGTAACATAATATTATGCAAACACAAACACAGGCACAGGTATACACACAAAGAACATAGAACATATGGTTAAACAGTCCCGCATGTAGACAACATGTGTCTGTCTATACATGAAGACCCATGTCCATGCACTGGTGGGCAGGTTGCAATGGGCAGAGACGTTTGGCGAGGTTAATTCAACAGGCCAGGACCCGACCCGGGTTAATGGTGGTTACATCATGTGTGAATTCCTATGTAAAATAACAGGCAAAAATCAGACGTTAACTGCATGTACACTAATTTGAAAGTAATTAGTATTCCCTGTGCGAGCGAATACTAATTGTTTAGTTTGGGAACGTATGGTAAACGCGATGAACACAAACACTGCAGTAACTTTTTATCCTCACAAATGAGCACATCCGTTACTGCACAATGGGTTTGTATTTACGTATGCAAAGTAAATAACAACACGTTTGAGACTTGTTAATTACTGTACGCTTCCATGGGAAATAACCTACACAACAATAATATTAACTCAAAATCCGTATGACAAGCGGCGCGCGTGTTTGAACTAGTGTTTACATCACTCCATATATATATATTTTTTTTTTTTTTTTTGAAGAAACAACCAATGCACAATATGTATTCACAATTTATAGCAATAACTAACGACATGTGTATAATTTTGCTTATCTGAATTGTGTTCAAATTAACATTTAAAAATTAAAAAACGTTATGCTAATTTTATTTGGAAGAGAGTTTTTCACTTTATTTACTATGTAGTAACAATGAAATTGAACAATGCTTGAAATCAAAGTTACTGAGCACAATAAACATTAAAAATACCTGTCAGAATTTTACTGACGTTTCTGGGACTTTTTATCAACAGCTTCTACTTTATTGTAGAGTTTCCAGAAATGTTGAGAAGCAAGTTCAGCTACACACAGTTGCATAGGCGCCAGTTTGTTAGACGTCCTTTAATGAGGGAACAAGTAGGGTGATCCTGTTATATTTCCAAACTACATTTGGAGTTTGACGTCCCTGGTAGACCGCGGAGTAAGTCTAAATCATATTTCTTACTATTCGTACACCATTCGTACTATTCGTACACCATTCGTGCTATTCTTACCGTAGAAGAAGACAACTATAATAAAAGTAAGAGACTAATGGTCAAACTGAGATAATGTTTCGAAGTACGTAAAATGTAAACATAAACCTAATCTGTTTTCTGCTCAAGGGCGTTTTTACGGGGCATGCTCCCTCCATGCTTTCCTATCCTGAGCTAGTCTCTTCATTTCATGAAGTGCCATCAATATATCGTCTATCATATGGAGTCCCCTCTATTCCAGTTTCTCTCTCTTTACCACCTCCTCCAGTGTTTCTATCATCACATTACCTTGTGCTTTCCACATAGAGTGTCCAACCAATTTCTCTTCCTTCCTCTCACGTTATCCAACACTCTCCTTTCCTCTCCTATTCTTTCAAGCACATCTTCATTCGTCACTCTATTCTTCCAGGAAATCCCTTCCGTCCTTCTCCATGTTCACATCTTGAAGGCATGTAATTTCTTCTCCTCTTCTTACAGCAATTCTTCAATTTTCAAGTTTCTGACCCATAGGGAGCACGCTTTCGACAAAGCAATTGACCATCCTCTTTCTTAGTTTTAAGTCTATCGACCAGCACAACAATCTTTTTTTTACAAATATTACTCCTTCACCATTCGATCCACTTCTCTCCTTCCCTGAACGAAACAAGCTGCCTTTGTACGATTATGATCTGAAGTCTTCGCTGAAATTCTAAAGCTCTGATTGGTCAATATTTAATTTAAATGGAGAAATTCCAATCGGATCATATAAAGGTCGGCTTATGCTGGTCAAGAATTGGTCTAAACCTGCAACAAAATTATCTAAAAGTTGGTATACTGTTAATAGTTTTTCACTATGAGCCGTACGTAGAGTTATTAAAAAAAAATTCACACGCAGAGAATACTACGGCAAATTGTTTGTAATAATATGAACTATATTTATGTCTAAGTCTCACCTCAAAATCTCAATAACGACGCTATAATATTTACTTTTAATTATCGTCTACACGACACAAGCACACTCGCACGTGTTCATATATCGCACTAAATATATACACTTACAATAAGGTATTTACAAGTGTAAATAACAATGTTCCTTACAAATTAATGTACAGAATCCTAAATGTAGCTATACAAAGTTCGTACGTTCTCTTATTCATTATATGGTTTATTTAGAGCATCCGATAAAAACATGTTCAATAGGAATTTCCGTTGCAATATATTCATATATGTATGTGTAAATATAATTACAGTTTATATAATTTATTGTAAAAATAAATTTTTTATAGTAAATAATATATATGTTTATTATAATTTATAGTAAGTTACATATATAATATATAATTATAAATGATATGTAATAAGTACATATATAATATATTTACTTTATGTGGCGCTTGGATATTGCACTGAGAATATATAAACATAGCTGAATAGACATTTTATCACATAAACTTTACCATTAAAGGAAAGTTACATACTTAGTTTTTTGTAAATTGTGTATAAAGTTATTGGATTCATCCCGCTTATTGTAACTTTTAAATCCTCTTTAGAACGAATACATAAATACGACTACTTATATTTACGCACAAAACACGCACATGATTTTCCATTTTTGTACCAAGAAAAGGTTACGTGGATCTGTTTTCTAAATTGATTTAATCCGTTCGCTCGCTTTTTGTAACTATATATCATATTGTACCATCAACAAAACATTTTAATTTTTTGTCGGATAATTCAGTAGGATCGCAGATATGAAATGCAATTTTTCTTCCTTTCTCGTTCTTGCAACGCTATCTACTCGTACAATTAAATTCTGCACAAATTTCAGCATTCTAATAGTAGATTATTTACTGCAACAGTATTAATTAGAAATACACACTTTACAGTTTGTAGTCCACATCATGGCGGAATCAGTAGGCTTCAATTTGGCATGCGACAGTGCTGCTTATCCAACATCTAGCGCCTAATGTATACTATATCTTGTGGTATTTACCAAACAAAGGTTAACGAAATAATACATTTTTGTCAAAAATTAGGAAAAGTACATTTGTTTCGTTCAGGGAAGGTCAGATGTGGATCGAATGGTGAAGGAGTAATATTTGTAAAAAAAAGATTGTTGTGCTGGTCGATAGACTTAAAACTGAGAAAGAGGATGGTCAATTGCTTTGTCGAAAGCGTGCTCCCTATGGGTCAGAAACTTGAAAATTGAAGAACTGATGTAAAAAGCATCGACATCATTCACAGTTAATATTTTATCTCTCAAAAGTAACAACAGCAGGAATAAGTCAATACAATTATTTGTTATCAGGTACAGAGGTACAGAAGTGTAATTTGTATTTACACAGTACACTGGGTTAAATGATTCAGAGGTTTATCAATACCATGTACAAATACATGTGCGCTACTCATGGACAAGTCCTGAGTCTGGACGCCGTTATTTTCTTGATATGTTTTGTCTGAAATCTGTTGACACGAAAATACGAATTAAACAATTCAGTGATCATAAATCTTAAATATTTTTTTATATCTATTCTATTTATTGTGACCATTAAAATGGAAACGGTTACCTGTCTTTTGAATTTAACTCTAAAACAATGTAGCCTGTTGGTGTAAACGCATCAAGTTCAAAATTTGAAAATTCATAATTTCCGATAGAGTTCCAATAGAGTTTAAATTTATAATAGTAGTTACAATAATCCACAATTAAGTCCTGCTACTAAGAACATTTCGATAGTGCGCTTCTAACCGTGAAGACAATATCAGTAGACATCATCGTAGTAACATTAGACACAATAGTTTCATATTTAATATTACATATATGCAGAAATAAGCTTATACACCTTAAACACGCACCTTCACTTTCTATCAGGCATTTTTGTTTTACTAACCTCTCTTATAGTTTGTTCTCAGTAGATAATTTTTATTTTTAATGAATTTTGTAAATTATTCTCTTTAATTTCTCTTTCATAATTCACCTTAAATTTTATTATTTTATTCTTTAAAATTTGTAAATTTTAAAGCACGAAAAACAAGTGCTTTCCGTGGTAATGGAGGCTTGTTTGCTTAGGATTAGAAAGACTCTTTAAGTGTACTCGAATTGGTGCAAGACCAATACACTACGGCCACACCAAGTTTAACTCGTAAAATTTCAAATCGAATAAAACCCCGAATAATTTAATATTCCCGATAGAAATATTAAAATATTTCGATATAGAAATATAGAAATATTCTATATTTCTATATCGAATAGAAATATAGAATATTACATTCTATTCGATTTCTATTCTATGTAATATTTCAAATCGAATAGAATAGGGACCCCGTAATCCTATATTGTGTCCCAGCGACCATTGACATTATTACGGGACACAATATAGGATTACGGAAGATTAACTGTAGATCGTCAGGTCACCGGATACCGTTCTTCAGACTGTAGATAAGGGAAACAAAATTTTAATAATATTATTCACTCATATTCTATAAAGAACTGTTAAAGACTAAGAACTGCGCAACAGGAACTATTGAGAGACAATTAATTTTAGTTATATTTACGTTGGCCAATAAAGTAAATTGTCAAGTAAATCAGTATTAAGAGCGTTTCAAATTTCAAACATTGTTTAATTAATATTTTTAGTGAACCGTCATTCCATACATTTTTGTGAGCAATCTGTATATGCTCATCTATAACATCACTAAATATACATAACTGCTATACATATAGGCAACAATAGGCTACATATTATATTTGCATATTTACCCAGGGCAGTATTTTGTAAATAATTAGTGTAAGGATAGTATTACAAATAGTTTTAAATATTCTATGCGTGGGTCCTTTGCGTACACCTGCCCTTCGGAATTTAAAAAAATTTAAATCATTGTTTGTGTGTCTGTGTGGGTGTGTGTCTGTGTGAGTGAACCACCACGGACATGCATTGTACTACGTACAATCAGGTATTGACAGGATTCAAATAAATTAATAAATATGTTTTTTATCTATTACCAAAAATACATCACAATTCTAAAAACACCATTATAATAAGGATTTAAACGCGTATGGCGATGCAAAATTATTTCAGAAAAGTGCATTAATAAAGACGTCATAATATTAAAGTTAATTACTACCCCAATTAGCTAGTAATTAGCGAATGTGTTATATGTAAATAACGAGTGAGAAATTACGAAGACAATCCAACCACTCGGTTAAAGATTAAGTTTTTGGTTAACGCGAAAACAGACTAAAAATTGATCAGTTAATAAAGGACGCTACAGACGAATTGACAAAGTTTAACATGTCAAAAACAGTATTTGACATGTCAGTTTGCCGTCTACAATAAATACCTCCGACAATTTTGGACGAGGGTCAGACTCAAGAAATCTTCATACGCAGTCACTATGCCCATTTGCTAATCGACAGACTCAAGCAAATTTCACAAGAGGTCACTATGTCCGTCTGCTGATCGACTTGAATTCATTATCGTCGTCACCATCATCTGCAATACACTACGATTGATGGAAGAGCACAGTATCTCCATCCACAACAGGCTATAAAATACCACGAAAGCGTCAGCATCATCATCATCGTCATCGTCATTGTCATCATTCAGGAGACGCGTGCGCGGTAACTTATGCAACGGTAACTTTGACAATACACAGGTGCCAAGTAAACAATTATATTTTTGTGTTAAACAAAGAAGTCATAAGGAACAGAATATGAGATAAAGTAATGTAAAGACTTAAATGTAAAAGTACAAGACGTAATTGTAAGGCATAATTTTATTCTGCTTAATTTTAAAAATTGGCTGTGTCATTATAAATCATAAATGTTTTTAAAGTAAATATTATTTTATTAAAATATTAATAGCAACAATTATATTTTTATTTGGTAAAGTTAATAGTATTTGTATAGAAGAGTTGCTATGAGTTTAAAAATGATTCAAAGTCAAACACCCAAATAATATAAAAGAATTTTATAATTTGTTCATCATATATGTTTGGGTCCTTAAGACTATACGTTATTAATAGGGGGCGGATTTCTATGACCAAAAAATGTAGGAAATATGCATGCATTTATGACCTAAAAAACATAAAACATGATCAATAAAATCCAAAATATGATTTTATTAATGACAGGTATGTGTTACATTTTTATTTTTATTTATTAAATATATAGCTAATCCTGTTAATTATTATTTTTATTTATCTACTTCAAATGAGTGTCTTTAAGATATTCACACAATGCAGCATTCACGAACTCATTTAACTGCATTCTGCAAAACAGCACCAACCCTGTAAGGGAGAGAAAAGTAATTAAATAGTTTTACTTGCTCAAATCCCATTTAACACCCCTACTAAAAATATTGATACCTGATCTCAGTCTTCATTATCAGCTGAATTGTTGCAGTTGATGACGACATGGATTTTCAGGTTGTGAAATGAAAATCCTCTCCTGTTGTCGCTGAGAATGGTCTTGTAGCGAGATAAACTTCTCTCCACATCACACGAAGTAATGGGGGCGTACTTAAATAAACTTAGGTCAAAGGATGAAAATTCCTTTTCGAAGTCTGAACATAGTTCACTTCCGCACAAAATCTCACTTATGCCACACAGTTGCAAAAATCCAGGATTCTTCTCCAGTACACTCACTAATTTTGCACAAACCTTGGCTGCTATTCCTTTTGCACTTTTAACTCTTGTGCTGTGTATTTTACAATATTCAGAGCATCGCTTAGTTCTGAAGCTTCTAGCTGGGTGATTTTGGTCGGTAAAAAACCGAAGTTGGATTTCAAGTAAGCCAGGTGAGTTTTTATAGTGGAACATGAAAACAAATCTTGCATTATTTTCACTGACAAAGAATCTGTAGGGTCCAAGGAGTTCATGATCTTCTCCAGGGTGTCGTAATTGTTGCAGTAATATACTGCAGCTTCAATCCAGGTACCCCAGCGTGTTAGGACTGGCTGGTGAGGAAAGGGCAATGAAGGAGCTGCATCTTTAAATGCCTGCAGGCGGAGTGATTTCTTAAAGGCTTTCTTTCCATTTGATATTAATTTATCCACTTCCGGGTAGTTACTGCGAATTACTTCGGCCACTCTATGTAAAGCATGCGCAAGGCATGTTATATGTATCATCTTCGGATATAACATCTTTAGTCCCGCGGCTGCTTTTATCATATAAGGAGCCGCGTCAGTAATAAAGAGAAGAACATTCTCTCTTTTTGCCCCATTTGGCCACAGTATATTCAAAGAATCGTCGAACAAGACAGCAATACTTGAATGATTTGTCCTCTCTAGCACTTCACATGCTAGGAGGAATATTTCTCCAGGTCTGTCTTCTTTTAGTGTTCCAACAATCACGTTTGCAACATACCTCCCATCAACATCTGTTGTTTCATCAATTGAAACCCATATTTTACAGTCCCCCACAATACATCTTATTTTATCCAACACTTCTTCGTAACACCCAGTCAGATAGTTCTTCTTCAGCGTCGATTCATTTGGAACTGGATATTTCGTATATTTCTCCAGAAACTGTCTCAAGCTTTGATTGTTAAGCTTTTTCAATGGGATGTTGGATGAAATCATCGCCCTGCAGGAGATCCTTCGTAAACTCTGAAGTGTTGGAAGATATAGTTGAAGTACTAGCAGATTTTTCGAATAATAGAAGTTGTCTACTTTCGACTGCTGACTGTCTTTGTAAGCAATTTTTATGTTTTGCCGTATTACAGTGTTGCTGCACAGTGAAACGTTTCTCAGCGGCGACTTTAACTTCACACAACTTACAAAATAAAATCGGTACTAAATATTTTATCACCAAATTCTCGAATAAAACGACGCAACTTTTCATTCACCAAACTCTTTATTCTAGGCGTGATGGAAACAAACTGCGGACACACGGAATGAGTGAATGACTATTACAGTGGAAGGTGAAAGTTAAAAGCACTTTACAAAATGTAAGAAAAACCCTCCCCCTCCCTTCACTTCTGCCGGCTGGCTTTATCGCTCACGGAGACAAACAATAGAGCCTAACGGTACTTGAAAATCCGCATTCCAAAGACATTTCACACCTTATTAACCATTTCTCCGAATATATAGGTATTTTAAGGACATTCTGAAAGATGTTTTTACTACTTTAACACAACAGAATTTGTTACGGAACAAATAAATGCATTTTCCTGTGAAAAATACACGTAAATGTCATTATAATCCATTTTCACTGTAAATATGCTGTAAAACTTCATAAATTTCTAAATGTTCATATGAAAAGTCAAAACATTTAACTTAAATATGCATTTTAGTGGTAAATATGCTACAAAACTTAAAAACTACCGAAATATGCAATTATATGCACAATAAAACACTATCAATCTTCATCAGAATACTTGGAATCAAGTTTAAATCAAGCTGAAACCTGAAATAATGTCAAGCAAAAAAATATGACATATCATAGAAATCCGCCCCCTAGTTATTAATGTGTGCTGAATAGAAAGATATGTTTTCAGAGTGTAACCATATAAAAGAGAATATTTTGAATTTTCTAGTTTCAAATTTTAATAAGCAATTCATTTTCTTTGCAATATTTAATAAACCGTTGATTGACTCTTTTACAATGTGTAAATTAATTATTTCATATCATCAACGTCTCACTCCTCTTTTTAAAAATACGTTTATTGTGCAACCACATACACTTAACGCAACGAACACACAAAAACCGTACGATCTAGCCGGTGTTTAACACTATAATAGTTGCGTTGGGTACATGGACTGAAGTGTATTCATTTTATAATACTTGTAACGTTGTAATATAAAATATGAAGGATTGTTTGCCCCACGTTGTGTGAGCCAATTATATAATATAATGAAGTTCGGAGTATACGATATTGTTCTTATTGACGCCTCACGTTGTAAGCGCCGATTATGTAATATAAATTTTATGAGACTTGTAAGTAATGTTTTTGGTAAATAAATTCGTCTACCGCTTTTTCTTATTTAAATGATTAATTAGCCTAACTCTTAAGTAGCTCTACGTTGTTGGTCAACATTTTTATTATTATGCAATTTTCAGGTATTTATTAATTAAATTTGTTGATTCGTTTGTTGTTTATTTGTCCGTTTGTTGATCTTATAGCCGCACCTTAGATGCGCCGAATGATTAATCATGAGAATTTTTAATGTGTAACTATTAAATATAAAATTGTAAACAAGGGTTTCTGACTATGATTTTCGGTTAATTCAGTATGGGTTTTTTATTTCAAGGATGGCTTAGTGTTAAGAATAATTCATTATTTCTTACCTTTGGTACACTAAGTATGTACCAGATGTCGCATTAATCCTCAACAGGGTTGATTCACGTAATCTAGTCGGTAATTCAGTAACCGCTCAAAATAATTAAGCAATGTCTTTTCACAGTAAAATGACAAAATTCTTTTATTTATTTCTTAAGTTTTTTTAAATAATTAAATAATGTGCACTCAACAAATACCACGGCGCAATACAAAATTAATTTCGCTCAAATACAATTAGTACATTGACTTTTATTTCAGGGACAATAATTATTAAGTTTTGGATTAATTAAAATTTAAATAACTGAACACGATTTCTTATGACTACAATTAAATTTACGAGAATCCCGTTTATAAAGTACAAAATAATTACAATTCTCTGATATCTTAACTCAAAAATGACAAATTGTTTACAACTCTACAACGTAACGGTGTTTTGCGCATGTGCCAATATCAAGATAACCACGAACTGATTCTTAGTTTAATACATAACAACAAAATTCTTATGGCTAAACACAAATAAATAATTGTATTTTAATTAACGGATAACAGTGATATTGTAATTAAAGTGATAGTGTTCAGTGTTATAGTGTTTACATTAAAAAATCAGAGAGTTCTAATTTCATATGTCACAGTTGGATTAATTTCGAAAATGTTAAATTGGATTTATCTCACCGATTATTATACTCTCCTGGCTTGTTAGTGTATATTTCACTTTAACATTAATTATTCTTCATGTTTCACTTGACTATTTATTACAGAATTAACTCCCACTGTTTTATGTTTGTGACATAACCTGTTTTAGGCTCGATTCTATCTTCAATTTCCTGACCGAAAGTATAGCAGATATTCCTTCTTTACACTTCGAGATCCAACAATAGAGTGTGTCGATTTTGTGAATTTTACTAGCTTCTTGGTGGAAAATTTAGCAAAATTCCGATTGGTCCAAATCGTTTGTATTGTTTAGAATTGTGGCGGCATATCTTAGACCGAATAAACATTCGATTACTAATTACAAAACTCTCATCTTTACAAAACTAAATACAATTTCAATGAAATTATTATAAAAGAAATCCCCGTAGGTTTTTGCTAAGTATTTCTATATGTTACAATTCTGAATTCTTACCCAAACTCATTATTAATGATACATAACATTCGCTATTATCACATTATATATTACACTGATAGTTTAACCAATTTATATATTGGTATTAGTAAGGAGAAATGTTAATATTCCTTTTGTCTTAAATTCCTACTGACTGTAATATAATTACAATAGATTGCTTTATGCACCCCTTAACTCTATTAGTTTCTTTAGACACATTGCCAATTTACATAATATAATAATCATAATATCGACATATTCTCTAATATAATAATCATAATCCTGACATTATCTGTCACATTAAATACAGTTAGTTTAAGATTTGACATAACAAATTTTATATAAGCCTTGTATAACAAAATTCAACCATTCCATTTAAACATTTTGGCATTAACTTTCCACATTGAGCTAAATCATATATAATATCCAGTTTATCTAGTTTATCGTTTTCATTTTTACCATAGTTATTCGTTTAGAATATATAAGCACAGAAAACATAATTATAACAGAAGGTCATTTTTTAACTTCTGATTACTGTTTTACACATTCTTCTATATCACACTACACTTCTTCATAAATTTTGATTTAGCATACAATTAATAAATCTTATTTGTTTGACAAATAAACAAGTAATAGGTAAGTATTATTTGTCTAACAGTATTATTCCTGAACTAATACAATTTTCCCTTAATAATAATCTATATCATATTACTTAGTTATTCCTTAGATGATATTGCTCTTACATATAATTACTAAAACATGACACAAAGTATTAAATTAAAACAAGTATAACAAGGTTTTAACTTGATTTGTATACCCTTCCTTAAAGGACGTATAACAGTTTATAACATTCACAAAACATGGTATTGGAAACACCTTACAAAATAAATCTAATATTTTTTTATCTTGTACTTCAGGGCTATAGTCCCAAGTAGTTAAGGGATTCTTATGCATTCTTTCACAATTCTATAGTTTCAAAATGTGTAAGTTTCTAAGGATTACTTAAGAGAAACCGTCATGTTACAATATATATTATAATGTGTATATTGCAAACGTTTACTAACGTTAGGCATTAATTTTTTATATCTAACATTGATTTTACTATACACATTTGTTGACGACTTAAAAACAAAATAGACATAATATAGAAGTTTAAAAATCTTTTAGCAGTTTCTATAGGCTAAGTAATATCCTGTTTCAGAAATGGATGTTAATTTTCCTCCGAATGGGCCGTTTTTAACTAGCGTTAAAGTTTTAAAGGTTCTATCTTAACGGTCGTTTCATTAACATCCGTTTGGGCCCGGTTTTTAAATGTTCGCGTGTAATTAAATGTTCTATCATAATCGTCGATGTTTCTTCTGATTGGCGTAATAAATTTCACACACATACACACACACACACACACACACACATATGTAATATATTTAAAATATATATTTACTTTACCTCAAGATGTTATTTTTCCCTTATATGGAACATGTATCGGGAAACGTAATATTGTTCCCACCCTCAGCCTTCTTAATTTTGAACTTATGGAGTACTTGTGTTTTGGTTGGTTGTTCTTATGGATTCCTGTTGGTTTTTGGTATTTTAAACTGGTATTATTGTATGTGATTGTGGTGTATGTATTAGCTTTTTGTGTATTTTCGATGTTGAGTGATTTGAAAATTGTGTCATGTTTTGTATTGATTTGTATTTGTTCAGGTATTAGTTTGTTTTATGTTTTGTGTTTGTATGTTTGTAAATTTTCCCATATGTTCATTATGGTACCCTTGTGTGGTATGTGTATTATAAGTGTCATGTTGGTTGACTGAGAATTCATATCCTGTGTTTATTGTATGTATGGACAATTTACATTTATATATTTCTGGTTTTTTGTATGATTTAAAGTGTTCAAAATAACGTTTTTTCAGTTGTTTTTTTGTTTGCCCTATTTAACATTTATTGCACTCTTGGAATTCAATTTCCTATATACCATTAGTTGTTGTATTATCTTTGTCGTGTGGGTTATTTAGTTTTTTAAATTATTTTTATTAGTTTTGTATGCTATTTTAATGTCTGTGTTTTTAAATAGTTTTGTTAACTTTGTCATCTTATTATTTATGTATGTGAATTTGGCCTATTTTTTGTTGTTGTTATTATTTATGTGTTGTTCATTTTGATAATTTCTTAATTGTTCAGTTTTTATTTTGTATTTTATTTTATTTTTTTTCTATTTTGTTTATAGTATTTTTATTTTATCCATTTTCATAAGGAATTTGGTATATTGTATTTCTTTCTTTAATGATAATGTGATGTATTTATAAAATACACACACTTATTGTTTACTAATGGTACCTATAATCTCAATTTTCGATTGTAGTGTATTCGTTGTTCATAGCACAAGTTACCATACATATGATTTGCAATAAAGTTTTAGTAAACCCATTAGTAAACAATGAGTGTGTGTATATTACAAATAGGCAGTTCACATTATCATTAGTTACAATGGTAAGCCGAACCACTATCTATACACACAGCACAGATAATTTGACAAACAAGTTGAAGTTTGAGAAAAACAATTTAAGAATGTGAGTAATTAAAACTTTATTCTTAATCATATGTAAGCTTTATGCAAATCATATTTTAGGTACCTTTAGGCTATGGACAATGAATACACTGCAATAGAAAATTCTTTATTTGTTTGTTTCCGGTTTGTTTAGGGGTATTTTGTACATTCTGTTATTAGTGAATAGAAAGCTGCCATTTTCTGTTGTGGTGGGTGGTACGAAGGGTTACATATAATGATGTTAGTGGAGGTTGGTTTCCTGTATATTGCATATTGCAGATGGTTATTGTTTCTTGTGGTAATTATGTCTAAATAATTGATTTAGTTAAGTTTTTCTTTTTCTTCTGTGAATTGTATTTTTGGATGTATGTTATTGATTTGTTTTAATATGTTATCTGCATTTGTATTTTTGTTATTAGATACATATAGTCCATCATCTACATACCTTATCCGTCTGCCATTTGGATCAAATGAATTTATAATCTTTTGTATTTTGGTGTATAAAGAATATTTCTGCTATTATGCTAGATAATGGAGAGCCCCTTGCCAGACCTTCTTGTAGTAGATAAATTTTGATATTGAATTCAAAGTAATTTTGTTTTAGTATTAGTTGGAGGCTATTTTTTATTTCAGCTATATATTGTGTGTCTTCATTTTGTTTTTTAAGTTTGTTTATTATTGTGTCTATATTTTCATCTACTGGGATATTGGTGTACATATTTGTAATATCATATGATGTAAAAAATGTGTTTTCATCTATATTTATTACCTTTAGTTTGTCTATTAATTCGTATGTATTTTTTATGTTATGATAATTTTTGTTAGGTGGTTACTTTTTAGTTTTTTCTATTATTTTTGATATTTTATATGTATCTGGTTTTTTGAAGTTGATTAATGGTCGAATTGGGTTGTTTAATTTGTGTATTTTTATTAGGCTATTCATCTTAGGTGTTTCTGGATTATTATTTATATGTATGTCTGTATTGTTACTGTCGAAAATGTTTTTAGCTGTTTTTACTAGTTTTATTGTCTTTTTAAGGTATTTTTCTGTTGGATCTATATTTAGTTGTATGCATTTATTATTGTTGATGAAGTCTTTAGTTTTTCTGATGGAATCTGTTTTGTCTATAATGACTGTTGGTTGGCTTTTGTGGGCTTTAGTTATGATTAAATTGTTGTTATTTATTTTATTTTTAATTTCTTTTATTGTTTTATTATGTTTTTTCTGTTTAGATTTGTTTTTTATTTCACTGGTAATTACGTTTTAATTATATGTGTTGCTTCATTTCGTTTTTCGTTTTTTTTTTCTTGAAGAGAGGTTAATGGCATACTCTCTTTCTACTATTAAATTTTCTAGGTTTTTATTTCCGTTTTGTGTTAGGTCGGTTTTTGCCATATTGTTTAAATATTCTGTTTCTGTTGAATTCTGTGTTGCTTAGGTTAATAGTTCGAGGGTAAAATGAGTGTTTATTTTTGTTTCTTGTTCTTGATTTTTGTTGTGTTGGTTTAATGTGTTAAGTTTTTTGTGATTGTTATTATTTTTTCATATTTTATTTTTCTTTCTATATCATTGTATTTAGAAATACATAAAACAATAAATACGTGGAAGCGGAAATCGTGTGCTTCAATTGTGCACGCTGTTACTGGAACTGCGGTCATAGGGCGCTATTAGCTGGGTAAATAGGAAATATTTTTTGTGCCAATGTGAATATATAGTACATAAAGATCGGCTAAGTTAGTAATGATAAGATTCTGACTAGAGTTCGAGAGACAAGAAGTTTTTGGCAAAATATTGTGAAGCGAAGCGTTGAACTTATTGGCCATATTATGCGTCACGAGAATTTGATAAAAACAATAATTGAAGGCTACATTGAAGGGAAATGAGGAAATGGAAGACAGGGACTCCAATATATGTAACAGATTATTGGTGGTGTAAGTTGTAAGGAAATAAGGAGATGAAACGGAAAGCACAGAGAAGATCGAACTGCTACAAACCGATCTGCGGAGCGGACTAAGGAAGGAAGGAAGGAAAGAAAGACACATGTATCATGCACATTGCACATTATTCATATATTAATAAGATTGAATTATTATATTCCATAAATATTAATAGTAGAGAGTGGGTCATAAGTCGTTTGATATTAACTCATTTTTTCTTAATTTGGAGTGGTCAATGGTTTTGTGAGGTTCAGATAACTGGATATTTTAAAATCATTTGTGACAAGGTGTTTACAGAATTTATTGTCAACGTTAGGGCCTGTATATACATGAAATACGGAAGTAATTAACATACACGGTAATTTATAATTGATTAATTGACAATAATTAACATACAGAAGTAATTAATAAACACAGAATGAATTTTAATATTTATGGAATATTACATTTTATTATTATTATAGAAGTAATAATGTATTTGTATAATTAGTGCACAAGTCAAAGTACCTTTCTCTGTAACATCAATAAACGTAATATTTTCTATTATTTTTTCAGCAAATTAAAAAATAATGGTCAACAGTTGTAACACGTATATATGTGTTTGTTATAGCCATGTTATAAATTAACAACAGAAAATTCCAAAACACGCTTTTTTTATCACTCGCTATCTTTTCTATTTATCATAAAATGATGTTTTATTTGAGTAATTAATTGTAAAGTACTAAGTAAAAAGAAAGTAAAAACAATTTAACATACCCTAAAAGCAAGAAAATTGTATTGTATTTACAAGCAACACCTATTACAGTTGATAGTAACAGTTATAAACAATTGTTATAGTATTTAATAATATAGGCCATATAATTATTACATCTGATTGTAAAGTTAATATTTATTTTACTTTTATATATTTAAATATGACAATTTAATTACTTAAAACTGAATTTGCAAACGGTATAGATGGCTTCTTGTTTCTATTGTGTAATGGACTATATTTAGACGTATTAATATATAGGGGCTATTCCAAAACTTTGTGCTTGATTCCTAGTTTATTTATTAATCAAACGATGTCACAGGATACACAAAAAGAAACTACCATTTTGTAAAACGCTGAGAAAGCGAATTTTTTGTGAAAGGATGGAATGCTTGTTCTATTTTCCAACCGATATATTCTTGTAATCTAGAACAGCAACAAATCATTTAGTTCGTTTTGACGTACAATATGGAGCTCAGTGGAGATTTTAGGATTACAAGTGGGATCCCCATAAATATCTACATTTTCATCTGTTTGTGTATAATCATTGTCACTAATCTCTGGAATGTTAAAGTCGTCCCACATCAGTGGCGGCATTGGTATCGGTAAGCTTCTGCCACATACGGATATTCAGTTTTATGTTTTGGTTTTAGAATATCTTTCTGTGTTTATAAGATGAAGTAACGATCATCATAATTATTGGGGCTATCGCTACACCATAAGGACAATAAAGGCATAGACCCTTATTGTTCCCTTCACACACTGAACAAGAGTCACATTAACCCCCATGAGGAGCCCAACTTATGTCCTGACCTAAAAATTTGCAACCCAATTACCAAAAATAAGCTAATCAGATTAGCTAATCTGATTTTTACTAAAAAACTAGTCTGACTTTAATATAAATCCCCCACAAAAAGAGCAGAAATTCGAATAAATTTTAACAAAATATATGCTGAATCTTATCATTTTGAAAGTCAACTGTAATCATAAAAACACACAGCCACATTTAGAAAAGACTGCCCCTTTACTGGGAGAAACTGAAGACTAAAACAATACTCAAATATTTCTACTATTAATCTGGAGATTTTCCAACAATGACATTGAGAAATACTAAATTAAGGTGGAAGGTGACAATTTATTTGTTAACACAAAAATTGGACGTGTTGGAATTTTTTAAATGGTAGGTATTTATCGTTGTTTAATAACAAGAAAAGTAATTGTACCAAAAATTTTTATTTGGTATGTGTTATCGAAACAGTGTTGTCCAGTTTTATCTTCTCATGTTACTTACACACAGTTTCACACAAAAAAGTTATTACATGCGTAGGCCTAATAAATATTTCTGCATTGCCCGTATTCAAGTCCTGATAATAATAATTAATTTAGTCTAAATATGGACAAAATTATTTTAAACTGATGCTTAGTTAGTGGCCAATGTTCCCTGAACCTTTCAGTTCT
The DNA here is from genome assembly GCA_034769895.1 of Magicicada septendecula. NCBI lineage: Eukaryota > Metazoa > Arthropoda > Insecta > Hemiptera > Cicadidae > Magicicada > Magicicada septendecula. The sequence continues at coordinate 387,618,833 of CM068368.1, read as the reverse complement.
CGATCACTACAAAACTGAGGATACTTTTTAGTGTTGAGTTTTGCTCCCCCTGTATAGTAGTGCACCTTCATGTATATGGTGTTATAAATTTCTAATTATCATAATTACATTAGAAATAAACATAATTAAAATTAAATACATATCTGACGTAATATAGAAAATAATTTGTATAACACACGGATACACACACACGATTGGTAATCAATCGCACATGTTTTGCTTGTAATACGCACATCTGTATGTGGTATATGTATCTACGTGTATGTATTGTTATATACGGTAACATTCACTGCTGTTACATGGCAGTTCAGATTAATAGCATAAATTATAATGTTGTTCCAATAAAATTTGTCGAAACGTCGGCACAAATGTTTTAAAGCTGTGTCTACGTAGCGAGCGAATCTCAAATAATCACTAATTATTTATTAACTCACGGTCACTACTAAGCAAGGATCAAAAATTTGTTAAATTTATAAAGCTTTGTAACATCTGAAGCTTACGTATCTAACAGTACTGGTCAATTCACATACTTTCTCACAAGCGTTAAAAAATGTCTCTTCTATGTGGTTAAACGCATTTGAATGTAGGCTGTAAACGTATAACCGATAAAGTAACGCACAAAATGTATTAAAAATTTTAAACAGGCATGTCGGTATTAATTATTGTCGTAAATACGCACACACACAGACACGTGCATGTGTGAGCAAGTTTTGTGTTGTATTTAAAGTATAAAACAAATATATGGCAGGCAGCTAAAAAGTGAGATACAAAGTCAAAGACATTGATTTAATGAGAGTAATGGGTGAAAAAAGGGAGTATGAGGCTGAAGAACCAAGAATGAATACTCTTAATGCCAAACGCAAAGGCAGACGCGAAAAACGAGCGCACACAAAAGGAGACTTTTGGATATTCGTTTAATTAGGATGCTAATTAGAACTTTGTGGCTGCCCCCCCCCCCCCCCCGGTTGAGTCTCTTCACTTTCTTCCACCTTTTCATCACCATTCATTAAAATAGATCAGTGCTCCTCTTTTTCAGGTCCTAATTTAATTCCTACATGCGGTAAAGGGTTAAACATCTAATCTCCTCTACTAGGAAATAAACAATTAAAGCAATTTGACTTCTTTCATGAATCGTATGATGAACAAAAGCAGCGATTATTAAAGAATTCATTTTGGTTTGTTGTAAACTAATTCATTATTAACTGCTGAAATAATAGACTAACTGATATAACCACTTGTAGCGATCTATTTAAGTGTTTTTTTTTTCTTTTTATCCGACCATGCCACTATAACAGAAATGCCTTGTTTCTTTTCAATCATTTTCACACGACTGAAGAAATTTCATAAAATACGTTTAGTGACTTACCTTAAAAGAATTGGAGGTTAATAAAAATAAAAATTATCAAATCCAAAATGACGAAAGATAGGCAGCATTTTCTTGATTTCTCATTCTTTCTTCTTTTTTTACATTTGCCTTCAAAACTATTGGATCAATTTTTATATGACGAACGTCAAATATTTCGGCTTGATGTTTGGGATGACATAAATTTTGAAAAGTTGAACATTCAAAATAATCGGTAACCTATAAAATTGACTTTTTGTGTTTGACAAATTATAAGTTATGAATTCCCAGACATAACCAACATAACACTAATAAAACACATACCACACAAAGTCACCATAATAAACATTTGGGAAAATTTGCAAATTTACAAACATAAAACACAAAACAAACTAATACATGAACAAATACAAATCAATACAAAACACGACACAATTTTCAAAGCACTCAACATAAAAAATATACAAAATACTAACATATACACCACAATCACACACAATTATACCAATTTAAAGCACCAGAAGCCAACAGGAAACCACAGCAACTACCAACCAACACACAAGTACCTCACAAGGTTTAAAATCAGGAAAGCTGAAGATGGGAACACAAGGCTTCCCGAAACATGTTCCAAATAAGGAGAATACATCTTGAGGTAAAGTCTTTATAAATATTAAATATATTTTATACATCAAGAAACAGACTGTAGCAAAAAGTGTTTGCATGTGTGTGTGTGTGTGTGTGTGTGTGTGTGTGTGTGTGTGCGCGCGTGTGTGTGTGTCACAGACTTTACTCCAAATACTTTGTTCTATATTTCAGTGTTATCATTTGTTACCTGCGAGCAATTATTTTATTATTTCTATATTCACTTTATCTGAATAATTTCTAATTCACAAACAGTTCGTGAGAACATGCAACACGTGCATCCGCTTAATACAAACGAGTCGAAATACCTTTTCCAACTGAAACTCAGTTTCCTAGACCTAAACTGTAATACAGTTCTAAGGGAATTGGTCTAAGCGTATAGCTTTACATTTATACATTAACGCTAATGCCTCATACATATATATGGATGTGTGTGTGTGTGTGTGTGTGTGTGTGTGTGTGTGAACAATTAGAAGCGCTCTAATCATGTTTGGGTATGTAGTGCTCCGTTGGTTATAATTTAAAACCACAGTGGGGTCCTCTAATGAATCAGTGGTGCTCCAGACGAGAACAATTCATTGCATTAATGACTACCCCAATGTGCACATTCACCACCACAACATGCTGCACCGCCGCCACCGTCCTCTCCCTACTCAAACTTCTAACATTCTACCGCTGACTATCGCAAAAATGTTACAGAATCGGAGTGATTCATTTTCAGAATTGATGTTTGTACACTCTGTGCCAATATCTTACTATTTTTGCACATGATGAGTTAAGTAAAGTCAAGTCTAAAGACGTTATTTCACAACAGTTCAAAAAACAGTTTCCTCTATAAGGATTGTACAAAGACATTGTAATAATATTTAAATACAGAACATATATCACAGACAGTACAATATAGAAAATACAGAGAATACATTATTAGTTAAACCTGAATGGTAAGTCTAATAGTTTGTCCTTTTTAGTCTATAAATATCTTCACTGTTGTCTAACAAATTAATTGCCAGGTGGTTAGGATGGTGTTCTAATTTGGAGATGTGAGTCCTGCAGAGGCGCATGATTTCTTCTCTCACGGTTGGAACTTTGAGGTCGCGGTCTATAGAGTTGTTGGAGACAAACCATGGAGCGTCGACTATAGATCTTAAAGTTTTGGACTGAAAGCGCTGGATAATCTCAATATTACTTGTACTAGCAGTACCCCAAAGTTGAATACCATAAGTCCATACCGGTTTAAGAACTGCTTTATAGATCAACAGTTTGTTGACGAGACTTAACTGTGATTTTCTGCCTGTCAGCCAGTAGATGTTTCTGACCTTGTGATTAAGTTCAATCTTCTTAGATGTTATATGTTTTTTCCATGTTAGTCTCCTGTCCAGATGCATCCCAAGGTACTTAGCACTTTCAGCTTGCGTACTGGTTGACCGTTAATTGTTACTAGAGGGCAGTTTGCCTTACGTGTGGTGAAGGTAACGTGGACTGACACGAATCTAATGCAATCTATATAAAAACACTCCAAAAATTTATGATTTAATGACAGCGTTGGAGAAGGGATTGACAGTTGATTCCGGCAGCCAGAGACTTTATGAATTAGAAAAAAATTATTGGCGGTCTGTTATAGAAAGGCTGCTGTTAATTGTTAAATTCTTATCTAAACAATGTTTGGCGTTTAGAAGTTCTTCAAATAAATGGTTTGAACCAAATAATGGAAGTTATGTTATTAATCCATATTATTTCCAAATTTGACGCTGTATTGTCAGAACACCTACGCTGTACACAATCTAAAAGCTGCACTCGTATGCCACATTATTTGGGATGGGAACATCAAAATGTGATGATAGTGCTACTCTCCGCTTCTCTTCAAGAAGAGATATTAAGTCGAGTACGAGAATCAAAATACTTCTCCATTATTTTAGATTGTACGCCCGATATAACACACGCAGAACACATCACAATTGTAGTTAGATGTGTTTCTAGTTCTGCACTAGTCAAAATATATGAACACCTCTTAGAATTTTGTCCTGTTACTAATGGTACTGGGCATGGACTGTTTGAATTTACAGTGAACATAATGGAAAAGTTAAAATTGGATATGAATAATCTGGGTGGAGAAGGTTATGATAATGGGGCTAATATACGTGGTAAGCATATTGGCTTACAAAAAAAGATTTTTGTTAAATATCCCCTAGCATTTTTCATTCACCGGTCTTTCAATACCCTGAACCTTGTTGTGAACGATGCAATTAAGTTAAGGTTCGAATCTGTAGAATTTTTTAACTTCGTTCAGGAGTTGTATTTTTTTGATAATCAAATATCAGATGGAGCATTTTGTTAAATCACATACCGAAATTAACATTAAAACCGTTATCGGATACAAGATGGGAGAGTCGCATTAACGCCATAACTCTATTAAAAAGCAAATCTATGAAGTATGTGATGCTTTGGAGGAGATAGAAGAAGATAACAGTACAGATATGAATACAAGGACTTTGGCACACAAGATATTATACTTGGAACAAAATTAGTAGTTTTAAGTTCCTATGTTCCATAATGATATGGTACGATATTCTGAATAAAATAAATGTCGTTAGTAAAATGCTGCAAAAGCCTAACTTCGACATAAAATCTTCAATGAAGGAGCTAGATAATTTGAAGAATTATTTCGTTCCAATAAGATGCAATGAAAATTTTGAATATTTTTTACAGGAAAATAGCTACAGAAGTTGATATTGAAGAAGCATTTCCCAGGTCAGAGATTCCACGGATTAAGAGAAAGAAGCATCATTTCGATTATGAGGGCGCAGATGAACCTATAACTTCTGAATTGTCTTTTAAAGTACCGGTAAATTTTTCTTTAAAATCTTGGATCCCGTTATTGTTCCAATAGATGATATATTTCAATTACTTCAACAGCACACTGATGTTTTTAAGATCATATATTGTATAACAGAATATGAGGATGATAATAAATCGTATTGTAAAAATATTCATCTAGCATTGACCGACAAAGTCCTCGATGATATTGACATTAACGGCAATGACTTATTTCAAGAGATAAAACCAATTCAACCCCATTTAAGTTCAGAGAAGAGTGCAAGTGACATACTTGAGTATATTTTTAAAAATCATTTGCCTTCTTCTTTTCCAAATCTAACCATTGTTATTCGAATATTTCTCATATTGTCGGTTACAGTGGCAACAGGCGAACGTTCGTTTTGTAAACTAAACATTATTTTTAAAAAACTCTTTACGGTCTTCCATGAGTCAAGAAAGATTACCAGCCCTAGCTACTGTATTCATAGAACATGAAATGTATAAGGCAATCAATTTGAGCAATGTTATTAAAATATTTTCTAAAACCAAAGAGCGAAAAGCTTTCTTTTAATAAACTATAGTGTTATAAAAACTCTGAAAATACGACCGCGCAAATAAACTATTATATTTTTGAAAATGTATTCAACAGTTCTACGAGCACACTTCCACTTATATCATGTAAATACTCAGCTAAATTTTATGAAAAATATATTTATTTTTTGTCAGTTTTACTATTTATGTCTATATGAATTTTAGTTAAAATGATATTAAATAGTGTGGCAAAGTAGTGATATAAAAAGTATATTCAGGAGGGCGGCAAAAGTAAAACTGCACACGGGCGGCAAGCACCCTAGCGGCGGCCTTGCGGGGAAGCAAAGTTTCTACTTTCTTATATTCAATGAATTTCGATTATTGTTGTTCAGAACTTATTCCCGTCGTATATTAAACACAAAAGGAGTGTCAAATATTTACGTCCATGAAATAAATCAGCTCGGCTTCCATTCTCTCGTTACATCACAGTCTGCTTTTTAAGTCGAGATGTCGAAAGATATCGATTAACATGCAGTTTTGTGACGGTAGTGGCATTGAAATAAATCAGTTAGCGTTCCAGCTGTGGCTTACGTATTAAATAATTACAGTTGAGGGTACGGAGCCGCCATTTGCTCGCAGCAATAAATCCATTAGTTGCAATAACGGCGGGTCATTAACAGGTGCTATGCACTCACCGTCGATGATCGCCAGCAGTGTGATAGCTAAAATGCACATAGGTTATGTTTTGTGTGTAACATCGGATAATATATAGTTTATCGGTAAAACACACAGAGTAAATTACAGACCGTTGTGTATACCTCCATAATATACGTTATCACTTAGAAAGTGATTAAGGGATAAATATTGCAACGTTACAAGTATTTCAAGAATTCCCACAAATACATTACCATGTACTCAACCCAACTATAAATTGTATTACACCGGCCAGGTCGCAGGATTTTTTTTATTCTCGTTGCGTCAAGTATATGTAGTTGCACAATAATTAAATAATTTTCAAAGAGGAGTGAGATGTTGTTGACATGAAATAATTCATTAAAACTGTTTCAAAATAATCATTCTATGATTTATTAATGTTAATGGAAATACTCAAATATTAAAATTGTAAATCATTGATAAATAAAATATTCTCTTTTATAAGTTTACATAAAGTACCATATAACCTTCTCTGCTATTCATGACATATTAAAATAAATAACCATATAATCTTACTAGCTAAACAGACATGTTAAACAAATTATCTAACCTCTTTTTATTTCAGCGACTCTGATTTTTACTCCAATTTTTAAATAATAATAGCAACTCATATACAAACAAAAAATAATATTAAACTCAAGAATAAAATTACTTGTTGCTATAAACAAAAATAAAATAATAACATTTACTTTCAACATATTATTTAATTCTACTGACACACCCAGATTTTAACATATAGCAGAAGATTAGTATTTTTTTTTAATTTTCTTATTCAATTAAATTATTTAATTTACTACTATTTAAATTTAAAACTTTTAGTCTTTATTGTTCATGTATAATTTTCTTTTTGAAAGTTCTTTTCACCAACAAACAAAATATAATTGTTTATTCATCACCTGCGTACATCTGCCGTTACCGTTGCGTGTGTGTGTCCTGAATCCTGAGAATTTGATGATGAAGGATGATGATTATGCCGATGCTGTGTTCTCTGTCTCTACGGGTTGTTGTTTGTGATGGTCCTGAGTTCCTCCATACGTCTTCGTGTGTGTGGTCCTGATCGATCGGCAAACCGGCAGCGTGATGTTATGTGACGAATTCTTGAGTCTGTGAAACCGCCAAAAATTGCCGGTGGTATTTATACTGGACGGCGATCTGACAGGTCCAGGACTGTTAGATATTGTCACTTCGTGCAAAGCGTCCTTTTAATTACAAATCACTTTTTGGTTCATTTTCGCGATTTCGTAAACATACTCGTAGCACGAGCGGTATCATCGTTCGCGTAATTTTTCCTGGTCACTCACATATAACACACATATTAATTACTATTTAATTACACTAGTGATTACCATTAAATTACCCAGCCTCTTTATTTTTGCACATTTTGCAATAATTTTTATATCACCATATTCATTAAAAATTCCTTAATGTAATTGTGTCTTTATAATTTGAGTAAGTCTTCGTTCACAAGTTTAAATCGTATTAATTATTTTATTTTAATCCAGTTAAAACCTGATTACAGCCGTAGCATCACCCCATATTTTCCTGTCGTAGCTTGCGTTACACACACACAAACACACAAGCGCTGTATTCACGCGGGGGCAGGTGTACGCTTCTGACAATCCTTAGCCTGCATAATATTGTTAAAAACTGTTCATCATATACTTTCTATGCTAAATATTTACAAACATACCGCCCTGGGCAAATATTCAAATATATGTATTGTTGCAATATATAAGTGATATAGAACACGACGTACATGGCAGGCAGGACAAGAGTTAAAAAATATTAAGCCATTTAAATCAAACGGAAAGAGATAATCTGAAGGTCAGTAATATCTCAGAACAACAATGGCTTGAATAGTTTGAGCAGCTATGGAGCCAAGATCAATGGGAAGAAACAACCTTTGCTGATATCAGTGATTGTGTGGACCCAATAACAATGGATGAATTGTTAACTGATGTAACACCGCTGTAAGAATAGAAAAGCACCGGGCACTGATGGGCTGAATGTGGAGCTTATAAAGTGTGCACCAGCCTTGCTGCATGATCGATTGCTGCAGTTCATTAATCTATACAGGACCACTGGTCATGTTCTTGACGACTGGCGGATTCCAAAGGTAATTCCCATATTCAAGAAAGGTGATCGTAAGGACTGCAGGAACTACAGAGGAGTCAGCCTTCTTAACACTTCATATCAATTATATGCATCTATATTAAGAACACGAATGAATGCAATAATGGAGCCCATGCTTTCAGAGGCCCAGAACGGTTTCAGGAAGGGGAGTTCATGTTTAGATCGTATATTTACAATAGCCCAGCTCATTGAAAAGCCTGATAGAGAGTATCGATACATAGCTTTTATCGACTACGAGCAGGCGTTTGACAGAGTAAATCGGAGCAAACTATGGGCAGTAATGGCAAGGAAGGGGATCGTACAGCATCTAATTAGAGCAATACAGAGTCTGTATATGGAGAATAAAATCTTAATAGAAGCAGGGAGACTGAGAACAGCTCCTAGAGTTGGCCTGATAAATTGTGGAGAACGACAAGGGTGTCCATTATCACCTTCTCTTTTTAATTTATATATTAACGATGTCACACAAAACTGGCAGCTGCGTCTTCCAGAAGATTTTATGATTGGAAAATCACAAAAATCTCTACGCAAGTGCTTATATTTACCAGTCACCTTTAAAAAACAACTACCTCCTCCTCGCTCCTTTTCTCTTTATTATTAGCACTCACACACGTAGTAGTTTGAATAACAATCTTTTTAGTGTTTAAGAGTTGGCGTTAACCTTTTCGTCTATCCTTCACCGAGCATTGGCCGAAGTTTTCCTCTCTGTTAGAAAGCTTCCCCAATCAATGCTAACTATTCACATCGTTTAATTTCCTTCTCTTGTTCTTCACACATACGTACGCGCACGCACGCTCTGAATGCTGTAATTGATCTTTTTATCCATTTATCATCATCTTTTCTCAGACTCCTTATCGTGCATTCCAGACGCAACGTTCTGAAAAAATCTGTAACTTATCAATAGGATTTTGTACAAATTTTGTATCTATATATTATATTACAAAACTCTGCTTAAAAGACGCATTTCATTTCATAAACGACTTCTGCTTTTAATGTTATTTAATAGTACAGGTCTGTTAATACTTCGTACTTTTACACTGATCGAAGGATCGCTTGGCACTTGCTACAAAGTTTTATTAATATTAAAATTTAATATATAAGTTGTAATACTTGAGATTAGTTGTAACGACGGACGACGTAATAGACTCTGAGCCATATACTTGCAAAAATCTACTTGGCTTATTTCTACACATACATTTCACATTATTTGCTTCATTAGTTACAGCAGCTTCAGAAGCTAGATTTGAACTGAGAAATTTTAAGTATGTAATAGGCGGGAAAGGGGATAGAGGTATATGACAAAGGGGATGTGTATGACAAAGAGGAGAATTAGAAAACCCAGATAAACGGCTGAAAAAAGAGGTGTGTTCCACTGTTTGGAACAAAACAAAGTACTGTACTGTTACTGGAAAATTATAAATTATATACAATAAGCTTTTGTGTGAAGACAATTTAGAAGTCCAACAACATGTTACTTAAACTAATGTAAATATAGGCTATATAAAATATAATTACTAAGTGATTATAAATATCATACTAGCTACTAACTTTTGTGTTTAACTTAGAGTAACCAGTTTACAAGTAAACAATATGTAATACCCAATATAATGTAAAATATATAAAAATTTGCATAATATTAATTATACAGTTTAATACCCTAATATATTTACATCAGCTCCCCGACGCCACAGCCCCCTGCTCCAGTATCTGCCGCCTTGGCGGCCTCAACTCCGACTGCCGTGGCTGCCTCTGTAGTCTGCCAGAGTGCCCAGCCACGCGCCAGCTGCCGTTTCGACACCTTCAGCCCCCCAACCGACAAAGCAGTCGAAGTGGCTTAACCGTTGGAAGACAGGTAGAAGGGTCACGAGGGAGGATACAGCAGTAATAAGTACAGACACACAGTCTGTTTCGCCAAAGAAAACCAAACATTCACTCCTACTCCCAAGTAGCAGAATGTCGCTGCGACCAAGTCAGCTTCATCCAGTGAACCCAAGGAGCCTAGGCAGCCCAAACCTATGCCGCAGCCCGATAATGACATGATTGAGCTACCTCCGCCTGCGTCTCAGGCGACCTCGGCGATGGAAGGCTTTTCTGATCCGACCTCAGGCAACCGCGTACGAGCCTGGGTTGAAATACTCGTACCACAGATTTTGGCTGCCAAGGACATTTAGTATGTACTTATTGTACTTTCTCGTGACACTCCTACCTGTTTTCCATACCTTAACCCCTTCGGCTGGTAGCACGGAACGCTCGTGGCGTTCTGCTGTGGTGAATTGGCCGCCTTTGCCACTGTGTACCTCGATGTCATACTCTTCGAAGAGACCATTTTGACCTCTGTAGTCTTCTTCCAGCTTCCTGCATACACAACATATCGCAGAGATTGCATTCTTCAAAACAACCCTGAACGCCCTTGTGGCTGCACAGATATCTTAGTTCACAATCGCATTTCCCATCGTCAACTTCCACCTCCGGCGACTCGTCGCCTTCAGTCAACGGCGGTGGCTCTCTACGTCGAAGCTCGGAAGGTTCGGCTCACTGGACACGGCTGGCCTCCGCCGAAACAGGAGTGCGACCAATTCTCGACCAATCTTGTCCCATTATTGCTGCCAGTGACTTGAGCTACAAAATACCGTGTGGAACAACCGTGTCACAAACTCGCGCTCTCTACAACTACGTTCAGCTTGAATCTCAGGTGTACGTTTGCTCCAGACTGACCGACCTACATTCACAGTAGGGGACTTCCTTGACAAAGCTGTTTTAAAGAACCTGGCCTGTCCCACTAGAAGAGAAGCCGTGACCCGTGTCAGACCTCTCGTCTGATCACGACCCGGTACTCAGCACTCTTCGGTCCACGTTGGACATACATCTTCAACCCCCCCCGCCCCGCCTTGTTAGAAAATCAACTGGCGCTCCTACCACGATGAACTTCACCCAACAATGTCATCGCCACTTCGGGTGGACAAACACACCTATCCAGTCCGTGAGACTAACAAGAGATCTCAGCTACCTGAAGACGTGATTCTCGCCTTCGCAAATGGCGCCGGAGACGGCAACAAACCCGGGACTATGCCGTAAAACGCAAGTTTAACGCACAATCTGACCTTGTCAAACAGCTTCCGCTTGATGCCACCACGGATCGATGGGACTCATACCTCGAGTCTGGAAGTCACGCCCGCGTCTGTTTGCCAAGCTGCAAGGCGACTTGTTGGCGAAAAGAGGACCCGCCACCATATTCAGTCTCCGGACGGGATTGTGTACACTGCGAAAGGCAAGGCTGAGATCTTTGCCAATTCCATGGAGAAGTAATTTACCGCCCACAGTGGCGTCTGTGACCACCACTCATCTGCCCCACCGTAGCCCTTGCGACGTTTGGACACCCATCCTTTACGAAGATGTATAAAACCACCATCCTTCGTACTCACCAGTGATAAAATCGTAGCGAATCGCTTCGCGGTTCAGAACCAACAACACAGTCTTCCCCCTTTAATAATAGCAAACGCGTGGCTACCTAGGTTTACAGAAGCATCAGATAGTCATGTGGTTCGCCCGAACACTGCGACCACTGCAGTACGTTCAGCTGCTGCCCTAACAATTGACCTAGAACTTTCCTTCTATTTATGCTTCGATGGCCACAGCGGTGGATTTCATTCGCCTCCCTCTGCAAATGACCATAGTACCGCCGAGTCGAAGACAAAATTTGGGTTTCATTGACAAGATCTTGTGGACAAGGCATGCTCAGCAACAGCAACTTGTGGACTTCTCGAACTGACTCAGACGACATTGTTACTTGTGCTCACCGATACGGGTGTTCACGTTACGTTTCGTACCATTCCACACGAGCACGGTACGGTTTTGTACACTCCGCAAGAGTACAGTGGATCTCTGGCATCCTTAACCGATTGCGGACATTGTTGGAACTTCTGCATTGGCAAGTAAACCGCACGCACCCAACGCCGCTCAAGCAACCTACCAATACGGTCCGTCACACTCCTGACCTTGGGAAAGAACGCAGTGCCGACCATCTGCCGCTCGTCCAAAGCTTCCGTCCGACGAGGTCTGCGCAGCCGCAAGGCTCTCCTCACGGTCATAACAGTGTAACCTTTCGCCTGCAGCGCCGAGTTCAGACGTCCGAGCTCCTCTTGAAGGAACTGTAGTTGACAGATGCGTCTCGCCCAAAGTGTTCATCAAGGCGCGCTTCTGTCGAGGATAGTGATTGTCGTCCATGATGTGAATAACGATCAGTGTGCGTCGGCTTTCTATAAAACTTGTGAACAAGGCTACCGTGGGTTCTTTTCAGGACCACAACATCTAGGAACGCCAACGTGCCATTCACTTCATCTCCAACGTTTTCCACCTTCACAAGTTTCATAATATGACATTTTTACTAACAAGGGCAAGGTATGTAGATCCAGATTCGAAAGTCCCGTAGATCAAAACTTGTGGCAGTAAATAACTTATATATGTTTTTTAGCTGGCGTATTATTATCGATAGTTAAGCTCTCATTTACTTTGGCTTCTATTCCACTCAGATGTAAAGTTGGCAGTATTTCAGTTAGTTTACGGTACTGTAAAAAAAGGTGAGGATAAAAAATTTAAGAGAACGCCTTCGTAATCTTTGAACGAGAGACGCGAATTCTTAAATTTTCACCGACATTTTTGGTAATATCTTGCAATAAGGTTTGAATGCGTCAATCGATTTTCGTTAGATTTACCATGCCTGTCCACTTTTAACTACAAACCCATACCCTTCTTGGAATCCCCCCCCCCAAATAGGGATAAGAGTACTGAAAAATAGCAATAATCCATGTGGTGTATCAAATTGAAAAGTAGTTAAAGTAATTCAGAAAAATAAGTCCCAATTTAAAGATATGAACAGAATCCTTATGGTGGAAATGAAGTTTAAAATGTCTACGACTTAAAAATTATTATTATTTTTGCTACTGAAAACTGTAATTGCTACACGGCGATGTGACGTGAGCAATTCCCTTAACTCAGTGCTTTAAAAAACAATAAGCAGAATACTCATTTTCGTCGTGGGTTAAATATTGGTCGATACCTGGTTTATTGTCTACTGCAAACAATATGTGTATGTGTGGTGTTGCACGTGTCAAACTACATTCATGACGCCAGAACATACACATAGGTCGTAAACTCTCACGTCCATGATTTCATATTTTTAAAATTAATATGATTGTTTCAGTTTATTTTCATTAAAACATATTATTTCGGCAATGGAAGTTATATAAATTCCTGTACTACAGGATACGAGCAAATGAGTACACCATTGTTAAAACAGAAAACAGACGTTTATTTAAAATCGTTTTTAAAACAATACAACGAAATTGCAGTGTTTTCCATAAACTTATGATAAAATGTGCAGAGTACATTAAAAACACAAATTTATATACGTACAACTATTTGGAATCTGTATTGTTAGTAAAAGTTAGTAATTTGTTTCCAATAATTACGCACTTACATAAACAGCTTGCCAACGAGTTGTTATTTACTCATAATGTAGTGGAACGGTTACAATATATTGTAATGTTTATATTTGATATCGACAAATCTATACGTCCCCGCGGTGAAACAGGATATTCTGAGTAGTACCGTTTATATAAATACCATTCTAGTGTAACAAATTTCATACAAATTTACTCTATGAAATTTATGACATATTGCACGATTTTACATCGCACCTGGGGAATTAATTACTTTAGAGTCCAGCAGGTAACGTGAACAAGATTACCTAATTATATTAACTTTGTGAGAAATTTGGACACAGAAACAAACATACGCACAAATAAAGATACTTACTGTTTTGAACATAGAGCCTCTTTCTAATTTTTTGAAAATAATTTTTAACTTGAATATGTACGTACTTCTCTGTTAAATTTAATTTGTTTCCCAATACTATTTTCTTCAATGCAGTTAGTTTATTCTAGGCTTGCAGATGCAGTAAATGTGAATTCCTCTTATACAATTCCTTTTATTTATGTGAACAGAAGGGTAGTCCGTTTGTGTCAGCTCATGACTTCATTCAAATTCCCTGCACAATGGTTGCTATAATTCCCTTGCAAACTGTAAATTAAAGAATTGTATTTTTGAGGTGTCATGTGTTTTTAACATTAAGAGTAGAATTAATTTGACAAAAAGAGAAATACTATTACATACTTCTACATCTTCGTTCGTGTGTGTGAGTGTGTGTGTGTGTGTGTGCGCGCGCGCGCGTGTATGTGAGTATGTATGTGTACATGGGCTAGCCTAGAACTTGTTATTAGGGAGTTATGTTCAAAAAAAATTATAAAGTCAGACGCGTGAAATCGTGAGAAAGTACTTTTTTATGGCTCCGGTATTGTTTTTATCAAAGTTTTTTTGACATTTCTAAATACGTATTCATTAGTATACTTTTTGGTTCTGTGTTTTTAAAATAATTATTTAGTGATTTGAAATTATGTGTTTTGAAATGTATGAGTAATCGAAAAGATATTTAGCACTCGTGTGTGTGTTCCCCATGTCCCATAATACAAATTTTGACCCATTCTGAATGGAAAAACTCATAGTAGTTCTGGAAAATCTTAGTAATTTTCGCCGATAACAAAATGTTTTAAACGTTTATGTATAATACCAAAAAAAAAAATTGTATTTCGTCATATTATGATTTACTTAAAATAAGGGAATATAGAGTCACTGTACATATCGTGTACGAATATAGGCCTACATATCGTGCAACGTTACAAATATTATAAAATGAATACATTTCTGTCCGTGTACCCAACGCAATTATATTGTGTTAAACACCGGCTAGGTCGTAGAATTTTTGTGTGTTCGTTGCGTTAAATATATGTGGTTGCACAATAAACATATTTTTAAATAGAGGAGTGAGACGTTTATGACATGAAATAATTAATTAAAACATAGTAAAAGAATCATTCAACGGTTTATTAAATATTTCAAAGAAAATTAATTGATTATTATACTTTGAAACTAGAAAGATCAAAACATCCTCTTTTATAATGTTACATTCTGAAAACATACCATATATCTGCTATTCAGCACACATTAATAACATATAGTCTTAAATATCTAAGTATATACGATGAAACAAATATGCATTTCTTTTGATATTGTATGTGTATCTGACTTTGAATCATTATTACAATTTGAAATCATAGCAACTCATTTATAACAATAATATTAACTTCCCCAAATAAAAATTGCACGGTTTCTATTAAGATTTTAATAAAAATGATATTTACTTTAAAAATAATTATAATTTTAATGATACACCTAAATTTCAAATTAAACAGAATAAATTTATTATTTTTTTACACTAATTTAAAACTACGTCTTTTACTCTGAATATTTACACTATTTCCATTTAAGTCTTTATATTACCTTATTATCTCATATTCTGTTGTTTATGAGTTCTTTGTTTAATACACAAAAAGTAATTGTTCATTTGTCACCTGCGTATTGTCGAAGTTACCGTTGTAAAGGTACGCGCGCGCGCGTGTATGTGTCCGTCTCCTGAATGATGACACTGACGCTTCCTTGGTATTCTATACCCTGTTGTTGACGGTGGTCCTGTGTTCCTCCATCAATCGTGGTATAATGCAGATGATGGTGATAACGATGACGAGTTCAAGTCGATCAGCAGACGGGCATAGTGACCTCGTGTATAATTTGCTTGAGTCTGACGATTAGCAAACGGACATAGTATGAAGATTTCTTGAGTCTGACGCTCTTCCAAAATTGTCGGAGGTATTTATAGTAGACGGTAAACTAACATGTCAGATATTGTTTTTGACATGTTAAACTTTGTCA
This sequence comes from Magicicada septendecula, assembly GCA_034769895.1. Lineage (NCBI taxonomy): Eukaryota > Metazoa > Arthropoda > Insecta > Hemiptera > Cicadidae > Magicicada > Magicicada septendecula. The sequence continues at coordinate 387,602,833 of CM068368.1, read as the reverse complement.
ATTCGTCTGTAGTGTCCTTTTCTTAACTGATCACGTTTTAGTCTCTTTTCGCGATAACCAAAATTGATCTTTAGGCAAGTGGTTGCATTGTCTTCGTAATTTTTCACTCGTCATTCACATATAACACACTCGTTGATTACTAGCTATTTGGGGTAGTAATTAACTTAAATGTGTATGACGTCTTTATTATTACACTTTTCTGCAATAATTTTGTAACACCATACGCGTTTAAATCCTTATTCTAATGGTGTTTTTAGAAGTGTGGTGTATTTTTTGTAACTGATAAAAAACATATTTAATAATTTATTTTAATCATACCTGATTTAATAATAACAACCAACAGTTCATACATCTTCCCGCTCGTAGTATACTGCAGGTCCGTGCTGTCACACACACACACACACACACACACAAACGCTGTATTTACACTATCGGGGCAGGTGTACACTTCCGAAAGTCAACGGCCTGTACACGCACAAAAAATTTAAAACTATCCGTCGTATTCTTGTTACACTAATTATTTACAAAATTACTGCCTTGGGTAAACATGAAAATGTATGTATTGTTACTATATATATATATATATATATATATATATATTTCAACGATACAAATTATAACTACGTAGATAGGTTACATTGAAATTAATAAACCAAGTCTATATCTGGAGGTAGGAAAATTTTATTAAATTAAAACAATAAAATTTACTATTGTCTTATTACTTTATAATATAAAATTGTTTATTAATGAATTGTCTTTCAATAAATGAGTCTATTGATTTGTTTTATAAATATGTTACTTGTGAGTTGAATTCCACTGTTTGCGTAGACACCATGCGCTCCTCTCGCTGCTCGCCTTGCACGTCGACCGTCCAAAGCTCAGCCCGTTGAAAAACTACGCCTCGGCACATACACACACTGCGATATGATACTGTTATTGTTTATAATTTAAATTCACTTTATCTCAGGGATTTAAATATGGTAAAATAGATCGTGTATTGAGCTTACACAAATCTGGCTTCTTGAAGTGTTCTCGCGTTAACTCAAAATATCACGGCAGATATTTTGCCCCTACCGGAAAATCTTCCACTGTACGCGAAAACACTAGAAATGATCTATTTAAAATTATTTTAGTTCTATAAGTGGTAATGGTTACGAAGAACTCGAACCGTGAACCAACTCCTTAAGAAAAACGACCTGTCTTGTCACGAAAAACTCGTGACAGCGAGTACGTGTTTCTATGGCAAGTCCTCGGAAGAAACTGGGCCATCCGTAAGCTGTAAGTGCCCGACTCAAATAATTTTTAGACCTTCTGATTGGTGAAAATTCTATCAACGTCACAGATGGGAATACATATAGACTAAAATCAGGCTTAAGCTCTGTCCGATTCTGTAAAGGCCTGTCTATATTTAATCTACAAATTTTATTACATTCTAGGAGATAACGAGAATAAAAAAAGACTGATTTCATTTTAAAAAAACCATATAAAAATTATAGTTGTGGAGAATTGAGTACATAGAAAATGTAACTTATAATCATGAGAATACCCTGCCCAAGTTTCAGAACGTAATGTTAATTTTGAACAAAGTTATTAAATAAAATGTAAATCACACGCGCATCCGCGCACTTACACACAAATATTTCACATGACATAAAAGAGAATAAAATTGTAAACATTTACACATAACATACTTTTTTAAACATAGCTTGGTTCAAAATTTTATGACTACTTTACAAAGAAAGAACAAAATCAATTTAAAACATGTCTATGGCCGTCAGAAATGTGCTATAGCCTTAGTATTCCACTTATATGAACGTAGATTCTGTGCACTGTTGCAATATATATATATATATATTTTGTAACGATACAAATTATAAATGCATAGATATGTTAATTGAAATTACTATAACAGAGTCTATATCAGGAGGTAGGAAAATTTTATTAATTAACACATTAAAAATTACTATTGTCTTAATGCGTTATAACATAAAATTGTTTGTTATTTAATTGTCTTAAAATAAAAGAGTCTGTTGGTTCGTTTTACATATAAGGTTACTTGCGTAGAATTCCATTGGTTATGTAGACACCAGGAGCGCCGGTCTCGCTGCTAACTCTGCGCGTCGTCCGATGACCACTACGCCGACTATACACGTCTTGCACAACACACACTGCGCTATCGGACTATTGTTGTTATACTCTTAATCTCAGGGTTTTAACTGGTCTAACTTAATCTCACAAGTCATGCTTCTTCAAGTGTTCTCGCGTTACATTCAGAATACCACGATAGGTATTCTGCCCCTAGACCGGAAATCTTCAACTATTCACGAAAAAGCACTAAAATAAGATCTACTTAAATTTATTAGAGTTCTATGATACGGCTACGACTACGATAACTCGTACCGTCTACCACAACTACTGAGTCTTATAGACTTGTCCTGACCCGAAAAACTCGCGGCAGTCAGTACGTCCTTCTATGACAAGACTTCGGAGCTCACTGGCCCATCCGTACTCGGCAGAGTACCGACTCAAATAATTTTTAGACCGTCTGATTGGTGAAAAATCTAGACGTCATAGATGTACACAGAGATATACAGACTTCAAGTTAAAACTCTGTCCGATTCTGCAAAGGCCTGTCTAGATTTAATCTACAAATTTTATTACCCTCTAGGACATGGGTTTTCTACCTAGGGGGCGCGCCCCTCTGGGGGGGGGTGTAGGAGAATTTCAGGGGAGGCGTGGTAAGAAATGAAAATATACATAAATTAGCCAAACAATAAAAAGTTGTAACAAACACAAACCACTCATGCACGGCCTTAGAAAAGGAACTTCTGCAAATAGTTCTCTCCGTTACCGCTAGGTCTAACTGCATTCAGGCACACATCTTATTTACACTGGCATTTACCCAAATAGTTCGCCCCGATACCGCTATACCGCTACACTGCTACGCACGCATCTCTGTTGGAAGCAGACAAACAGTGTTTATATGGAAAACACTACCGTGGCTAGGGTAATTTTACTACCGGTACGCTACCGGGTAATTTTGCTACACTGCACAAAACAGACGATTGATGATTGTTATTGTGTTCCAGTCGTTTGTGCGAGTGATTGTGCGTAGTAGTGCTAAACATGGCTAAATCATTACCAAAGAAAAGACTGTACAGTGATGACTATGTAAGGTTCCGCTTTACGTACATTGAGAAGAACGATTGTCATTTACCTCAGTGTGTTACTTGTCACAATATTCTGAGTAATGACGCAATGCGACCAGGGCGTTTAGAACGCCACTTGACTACCATTCATCCCGGCTTGAAAGACAAACCAAGGGAGTTTTTTGATGGAAAGAGAAACTCGCTTAAACGAATGAAACTCGATTAAACTGAAAGTTTTCAAGTGGAGAACGAAAAGGCCGTTGAAGTTTCTTACAAGCTCGCTTTGCTTATAGCAAAAGACAAGAAACCACATATCATTGGTGAGTCACTTATAAAACCATGTTTACTAACTGCATGCAGTACTTTACTTGGAGAGGAAAGTTGCAATAAAATTGCAAAAATACCGATCTCAAATGACACGGTAAAACGTAGAATTGATGAAGTGGCACAAGATTTTAAAAAAAGTAATAGAAAAGTTAAAGAAATCTCCGTTCTTTTCTCTGCAATGTGATGAAACAACTGACATTTCAAAGCACCCTCAGTTCATGATACAGTTTTACTGTAGTATATTGACGGAAAACGCTTCGAAGAAGACATATTATTTTTCCAAACTCTTCAGACAACCACAAAATCTGAGGATGTTTTTCTGCTCTGTGTAACTTTTTTGACAGCTAATAATCTTCCTTGTGAGAATGTTGTTCGAATATGCACTGATGGGGCACAAACCATGACAGGATGCCGTTCTGGATTTGTTGTGCTTGCAAAAAAAACAGAACCCTAACATCATTGGTTCTCATTGTATCATACACAGACAAGCTTTGGCTTGCAAGACGCTGCCTGAACCACTTAAAAATTGTTTAATATTGTGCTCGCTAGGCTATTCAATCTGAAATCAGAAGTTGAAATCTTTTTGATGAGTTCAAATGAAGAAGATTTGTACATGCAATTTACAGACGAGAAATGAATCCACCACTTGGCGTATTTATCAGACTTCTTCGAATCGATCAACCTTTTGAATTCGAAACTGCAAGGACAGAAAAACATTTTGAAGACTTATGATGCAATGAAAGGTTTCCTGGAAAAAATGTCTTTGTGGCAACGTCGCCTTCAGAGTTCAGAACCCAACTTTTCGTCCTTCCCACGCCTTAACGGCCTTCTTGATGATACACAAAATCTTCCATTAAATTTTAAAAGTGAATTGAAGAACTTGATTTCAGAACATTTGGCATCCTTGAAAACCGAAATTGGACGCTACTTTCCAGATCTTTCTTCAGATAGCTGGCAATTTCATTTGACACAAGATCCGTTGAAAATCGAAGTGGACATGTTTCCTGATTCCATTCAGGAGCAGGCAATCGACCTAAAATGTGATTCTCAAGCAAAAGCGGAGTTCCCAAACATGACTGTTGAAGATTTTTGGTTAAGCTGTTTTCCTGTGCACCCACAAGTTGCTACGGATGCTGCAAGGTTGTTGGTGCAGTTTTCATCAACGTATATATGTGAGTCTGGGTTTCCTACGCTGGCTTACATCAAATCAAAATACCGAGCAGAGCTGGATGTTGAAAGTGATCTGAGGTGTGCATTATCACAGTTGGAACCAAACATTCAAAAACTTGTGAAAGAAAAGCAATGCCACCCCTTTCATTAATTGTGTTCTTAAGAAATAAAACCAAATAATGTAGCCTGAAATTTTAACTGCAGTGAGGGCAGAATCCTTTGTAATGTAGTCCTATTAAGTACTTTAATTAATTCAAATGTTCTCTCAACAAAACAAGTATTAGTATTTTTTTATATCTGTAATAATAAAAGCATTGTAAAACATTATTTGAGTTAGATTTATTAACCCTAATAGCACAGTAAAACTTTTTTACTTCAATTCATTAGGTCTAGGGGGGCGTGGCCTAATTCGAGGACGCAAAGGGGGGCACAGGCCCAAAAAGGTTGAGAACCACTGCTCTAGGAGATAACAAAGTAAAAGAAGAACTGATTTCATAAAAAAAAAAAAAATTATAGTTTTGGAGAATTGAGTATATGAAAAATGTAGCTTACAACAGTGACAACACCCTGTCCAAGTTTCAAAAAAACGTGAATTATCCAAGAAGTTATTAAATAAAATGTGAATCACACGCGCACTCGCGCACTTACACACAAATATTTCACTTGACATAAAAGAGTACAAAATTATGCATATTTCTACATAACATACGTTTTTAAACATACCTTGATTCAAAACCTATGACTACTTTATAAAGAAAAGAATAAAATCCATTTATAACATGTCTATGGCCATCAGAGAATGTGTTACAGCATTAGTATCCCTATTATATGAAACTTAAAAATACGTAACTCAAAGTTTCTTGCAGCAATTATATAATATTGTGATGTTGTTTAATATGGTTTCTTCTGCAAGTAAAGTATTGCGTTTTTGTTGTTTCAATACCTTACGCACTTTTCACTAAAAAAAATCAGCATTATTATTGGCTTTTAAGTCAATAACAATCGAAATGATTCTATGTTAATATAGAAACTCATATTATTATTATTATTATTATTGTTGTTATTATTATTATTATTATTATTATTATTATATAGTATATATGTATATTACGAAGTTACGTTCCCTGCGCGTGTGTGTCTTTGTCTTGAACTTATCTCGAATACATTTACGCCAGATTTAATCTTATTTGCGGAGAGAATATCGTGAAATGACTTAATTACGATTAATTTGAAGGAGAACACAATTGTGTCGTACTTAAAAAACAAAGAAAATTTTTAATATATGCCCCTTCTCATAAGTGTGAATATGCATGTAAATAATTATCACATTAAGAATTTGCATTTACAATTACAAATCACAAAAATAAAATTTACTCTACTTTGGGTGGCTGCTAGACATTAAATTACTGACAATTAACAATTTATCAAACATTGTAAGTCGAATATTTTTCAAATAAAATCATCGTAATAGAAACAATATGCATGCATTCTAAGGATTATTTAAACGTTTAGAGTTTTTCTCTGCATTAAGTCTTCAGGTAAAATATCTTAATTTTCATTATCTAAAAAATGTTTTATATCAGTTATAGCAATTAAAATGTATACAGCTATAAATTATATAAACTTATATTTTGACATATTCTTTATTCGACCATTATTGTCTGTTTTTTATTTTTAAATAAATTTGTTCATCGTCACCTGATGCTGTTGATCATCTACCCTGGTGTGTGTGTGTCCATGGTAGTCCTTCTGGTCTACATGTGTGTGTGTGTGTGTGGTTCAGCCTAGTACGACATCTCGATAACACACCTACCGAACCGCAAACTCACAACGTACACCCGATGACGATCCCCGATTTCAAGACAGAGAATAGACTATCAGTTTTGCAACTTCTACAAAAAAGTATCGTTTTCTGTAAGTATAGTTTTAAAGTCTGCACCGGCACAAAACTGTTTACAGTGTACACACAGACTTGATCCCTAACTGACATCACACTTGCCCGAAATTGTCAGTTTAAAAACGTACAGGGTGTTTGCTTTTTCCATTTTATAGTTGTTATAAATTTGTACCTTATTTATGCAGTTTTCACTGTTGCAATGTGTGTGTGTGTGTGTGTGTGTGTGTGCGCGCGCGCGCGCGCGCGTGTGTTAACAACCTATATTATCATGTACTGTATAGTGTATTACGGCTGGGTACACTGTACAATCGTTAGTTCAGGTACACCAACTAACTTTTAATTTAAATGTTTAAATTGGCTGTCTGTCAGGTAGTGGGAATCTGAAAGTAGCGGGATTACGTAATGAGGAAATTGAGATCCCTCGGGCTATGCGTGCTTCAGTCAAACTCAACATTTTGTATGTATATTTCATTTACAGTTTAAACAGTTGTTTCGGCCGAATCGGTTATAAGCACTGCACTGTTTCTGGGGCTCTAACCGTTCAATTAGTTTACTCAAAATCAGGTACATTCTGTTCACATATTTAGCTTTAATTCTGAGCAGCCCTACTGGTGAATGTTTGTTTCGTCTTTATGTAAAACTGTATAATTGGTTGGTATTCTGCGTCTGCAAAATATCATTACAGTATGATTTTTATGAGGCCTCTTTTAATCCTCATCCTCTGAACAAGCAAATAAAGGTATCGTCGTTAAGGTATCTTAACAAAGTACTTTCTGTATGTCTTTAACGAATTATTGGTGAAAACAAGACATTCGAAAATATTATGCATGCGGTAGAATTTCTTCTATAAACAAAGAAGTTCCTTAGATAGGCATAAGTATAGACCTATAGTACTTGTACTGATGTTTTTGTATTCTTTGACAAATGAAACTTGGTCAAAAAGAACGAAAGTATTATTTTGCCCGTGAGTTAATTTTAATCGGAAGCCGCCGGAGAGTTAATTGTATCGTACTCAGCAAAGAATCGTACTCAACTGTGTTATCACAGTAGTAAAGACAGTAAAATAAGAAACAACCGGATCCGTACCCCTCACAGTGTAACATTAAAATAAGTTTCGATTGAGGAATTAAGATCTAGTCGGTCCTAGTCGGATCTAGGCGTTTGGTGGTCAGTTCAAAGACGTCGTTCTGACAAATGTTCCAGAAAAACGTATGTCCAAGTGCAGCATTCCCAACATCTAGAGTAATTTGTAAACAATTATTATTACAAACATATTTTTCATAAGTATTACGTCATACTGTACATTATATTATACCTCATGTTATAAAAATTATATTAATCTATTAGTTTTATAATACTTTCCGTAAAAATTAATTATAATTGCATATATATTTAATTACCATTATTTTCGTCTCATAACTCGGTAGCCTCATACAGTTTACCACGTGACTTTAACCAGATACACTGTGAATCAAATGCAGTTTGTTAATTACGCAATTTTTTGGCAGATAAGGCATGGCTCGGATCATAGAGAAAAGAATTCAAGTTACTGTGTTGGTAGAACAAATTTCCGTCCGGAGACAATTGAGGAATTTAACAAATTGCATCAGATTATACTCACTGAGTGAGAACTTTTACCTATTCTCAAATGCTGAAGCAAACACGGTACTTTTATGATTATGAAAAGCATTGCCTATTGTTATATGCTTGGGGAAGCTACAATTACCAGGCAAATTACAGACGGATTAGTTGTCCAGTTTTTAACTGCAATTTTGTCTAACTAGTGACTAACTTGTGTAGTGAAAATTTAAAAATGCAATTTAACATTATTATTCCTTTTCAGTGCTTTGTTAACAAGAAAGGTAAAAGAAGTTGCCTTGAATACTTGCAAGTTTCACAACCAGTGTATGGGAAGTGTGTTGCGGAGATGTTTCAGTAAACACGGTCACAATGTGACTACATTAACTTGGAAAACAATTGTTACTTTAATTATAGATGCGGGGGTGACGATTGTAGAACAAAAAATATACGTTACAGTAGAGTTATTATCTTAACCTGCATTCCTCCCAAGACCTTGCCCTGCGTTTTAGTGGCGTGGATTTTAAAATATCCCTTGTCTAGTATCAACCCTTGTATATCAAATATCCCTTGCGTAGTATTCAGAGATAAATTTGGCAGAAATTAGTATTTAGAAACATGGCAGTATTAGTATTTGGCAGTATTTAGAAACATGGCAGATAAGAATATGACAGAGTTTCGAAAAATACTCACGACGTCGTTGATGTAAAAGATCTCGAAATTGCAAGTAGACGAAAGTGCTTTTGGAAAAAAATACAATCGGGATCAAATAATCAAGATTCGTTGGTAAATGGAAGTATAGACATACTAAATAATAAGTGTTTTTAAAACTGTTTGATAATCAAGATTGACAAACACTAGACCAAATATTATTAGAAAATGTACAGTCTGGAACAACTGTTATTACTGACATGTGGAGTACTCTTCGGCTCTATACGTTCAACTGTCAACCCTTCCCTTAATTTTAATGACGCAAGTGACCAAACACAATTGGAAACCATTGGGAGGAAATCGAACACGTTATGCGACGGGCTTTATCTGTAAGCACTTTTGAGGCATATTTTGTTGAATACGTTTGGATATACATTTTGATAATCTTCTTCTAATATGAGTCATTTAAAGATTTCTTAGGCGCTAACGGCTGTTTTATCCGCAATTGTAAGTAGGTGTGTGTGTAGAAATTGTACATAATTGCTTTAAACATACTCTAATTGGAAGAATAGTGTAAACGTAAAAAAGTCAAATTGTTTTTAGACCGCTTTCGGTATCTGAGACGATTGTTGTTGACAAAATCTTATATACTGTTTGTTGTATATAAATATTATATACGGTATTCTTTATAAATAACTATATTATGTTATATAATAAAAATAAGATTATTTCTATTTAATAATACATTATGCTATTTATCATCTCATTCCTGTAATACAATTATGCCTATATTATATATTAACATGATTAAACAGATGAGTCCGTTCGTATTTACAAGTAAGAAAATTAATAGGTGTAAAACTTCAAAGTGTAAACAACATGCGACATTCTAAAATCCATAACAAATCTGTCCGTTTTTATTTTAAGAGGTAGGTAGGTTTTCGCTTCAACTTTCAACTAGCAGGTAAAAGGAATCATCTGGTAAGTATAAACCATGTGCGTTGTAACATAACAAAATTATCACACTAAACATTTGAATTAATGTTACATAAATAAAAGAAAAAGTTCCATAGTGAGTGAGAGGAATAAATTGTTTAAGGATTACACTAGAAACTGTATAATTAAATCTATAAAATGTGAATAAAAATGGAAGATAATAAAGAAAACCATTAATTAAAATAACCTACTATGAAAAAACCAGTTAAACCAGCAGTATACCCAGTAGATTGGGGAAGCAGTACAAAAAGGGAAGGACCATAAAAAAGGAAATAATCTGTCATGAAACCATTTTAATAAGGAAACTACTAATGTGATATTTGAAGAAGGGACAAAACATATCAAGATTCCCACAAAGAGACCAGAAACAGGAAGAGATATGCCAAAACAAAATGTTAGTCATATAATAAATACCATGAGACAAAATTGAAACCGATATAGGTAAACCCAAACAAGTTACAAGATACAATACTATAAAACACAAATTGTATATTAGTTGTAAGTGTAATATGTTAAAAAATATGTCAAAAGAGACTACCATAGTGTAGAACTCACTAAAAAGACTACCAGAGTGTAGAATCCAATAAAGTGAAGTGAGATAACAAAATTAAGAAACTACAGAGTGTATAGTGAGAAACATAGTTAAAAAATCTATGAAAAAATCTTCAATGAAGTTTAAGTATTATAAAAAGACTACCATGAGTGTAGAATAATAATAACAAAACCATTGGAATGAAAGACAGTCTAAGGACTGACAACATTACCAGTAATAAGAGTTTTTAAATTAGATATAAGAAAAACTATTACATATAAAATGTTTTCTTTAATTATAGCTAAGTAAATGGTGAGAAGGACAAAAATACCAAAGGACAGTTCATAACTGAAGGTATGACTAATATTAAGATGTTTGCTATTTATTATTAATTAGATAATATTTTAGATGTAAGGTGTAAATAGATACACGATGTTTTTTAATCACAGTTAAAGTATTTTCAAAAGGATCATAAATACACAAGACAGTTAGTGACTGACAGTGTTACTAGTAATAGGAGTTTTTTTATTTTATTTTTTTTAATTAAATTATGTCTAGGATAAGCTATTTTGTTATCATTTGATGATACAGTAAAAAATAATAGGAATAAGATGTTTTTGTTAAAATTAGGTGATATATGGAAAATAGTTGATAATAAGATGTTTTTGTTAAAATTAGGCATAAGATGTTCATGTTGTGGTTCAATGATGTTATTAGTATAAAGAAAGTTTAGTAGATACAAGATATTCTATTGTATTTAAAATCATGTCATTTAATTTTCCATTGTGTAAGTCAGAGAGGCAAGTAGGGCATAAAAATGTAATAATTTTATTCAAATCAGTAAACCATGTATAATTGTACAAACAGACCAGCCAAGACACCATTTTTGTAAACACAGACTGGCCTATAAACCAAAAAAATTATCTATCAAAGAATTAATCTATGTAATAGGAATAGAATTCAATACATACAATACAGAAATTGAAAGTATAATTAATGCAGATACAGTTAATAGCAAATAGAATGACAAAAGAAAGGAAATTAACTTCTTTTGGAAACAGTCAAAAGTAGGCTTATGATAGTAATCAAATCAGACTAAACAGCAAATTAATCAATATTGAAATGTTTTAATAACCAAATTATTAACAACAAAGTAATTACGGAGTTATTAGGTGTATTCCAGGGAAATATTATACCGAAAAAACAAATAAAAACCTTTAAAACACTGAATTTGTACAAAATATGGGGCATACAATCATTATGTAAAATTGTAATTTTTGGGCTTAAATGAGTTTGAAACAAACCCAGCTATATATCAAAAGATGTAAAATTAAATAATCAATATTACTGAATAGTTAGATTCATGTAAAATTAAGAAATATTTGAAATACAGTAAAAAATAAGAAAACTTGTTATGTATAGTTAGATAGTGAAACAAGTCTTAGACAGATATTTTATAATTAAACAATATGAAGAGGAAAAAGACATACCACAAATTGCCCTAAAACGACGACGTTGCGTCTTTTAGTCTATTGTTAATCGCAAAGCTGAACAGTTGAAAAATGTGTTAGTGGAGTATTGAAAACCAAATAATTTGTATTAAAACCAAGTGTGGTTATGTGGCGTGTAACGGAGATGAACTAACAAGTGAAATAACCTTATCTATCAATGTCTAACACTTCACAAGTTTCCAAAAACACAGTATAACACCATAAAACGCAACACCAGAAATCGACAGCCATTTTGAACAATTTTTGGAACGAATTCACAGAAAACCAACGCACATATTTGAACACCACACTACACAAGAGATCCATCCAGAATTCGACATCGCAGACGACGAGGGGACATTCAACACTATATTTTGGACCAACACCACTTCGCAGAAAAGGGAACATCGTTTTATTTCTGTGGGAGAAGATCTTCAATTCCAACGGCATCATAGCAGTTAAAATCGAGCAGACGGCGGCCATTGCTGAATTTCTATAAAGACGATCAGCCAGTGCTTCCTGGAGAGGAGTGACGTCATTTCTTCGACTTGGTTCGAAATTTAAATAATTTCTTTCTAATTGACAATTGTAATAATAATTCTGTTCTATTTCAGATATTAACATTTAGTTTAAGAATACCTGTTAAATGTATCTTGTTCCTTGCCCTCTGACCATTTCGACTCGTTAAAAGAACCATAAATTTAAACTTGTAAAAAATATATTTGTTGATTTTTCTCACTGCCGACTGTGGCGAATATTCGCCAGTGCCTGGGACATGCGCAGTTTGACTGGCGCACAATTTTGAATGAATAAACGCAAATCATTATTCAGTTACCAGCATTGTTTTTATTTCTACCATTAATGTTATTATTATTTTTTATTAAGCAAAAACATAATTCACATTGAGAGAATAGATATAGAAGGAAATTACAAACTCAACTAATTAATTAATTATTAATTAATTAAATTAAAGCATTCCATCAAACTCGATACAAGAACAAGAAAAAATATTTGCACAATTTTTAAAGTTTGATGTATTTGTTATTTATCAATCCAACACACCTAGTTATAACATATTCGTATCATCAATATTTCTATATTTTATTTATTATTACATTTGAAATTATATTACAATTTGACTAGCCTAACAGTGGGGCTAAAAGAAGAGCACAAGACCTTTGTTATCACAAAAGCTACACACACAATATCTAAATATATATTCCAATTATATTTTATTTTTATTTTATATTTTTATTTTTATATTACAAATTGGCGTCCAACTTAAGGGGCTTTAAATAGGAGGTAATAGTGTTATAAAATAAGGACGATTGTCCAATTTCCTATTTTTAGCTTGGCAGCGGTCAATAGGTCGGAAGAGGGAGCGAGATGCACAGGAGAGCTACATCAAGAAAAAGGGCTATGGAGGCCGAGCAGGAGATAAACATGGAGGATAAAGAAGCGACACCAGTGGAAGATGTGGAGTTAATGTTACCGCCAGCAGAACCAAATAAGCCTGCACCACAGAAGGAACAACCGGAGAAATCCACCGCAAAGGAAGATACAAAATTTGATCAAATGATGGAGATGTTACTCAAAGAATTTAAAACGACAAAGGAAGAGTTGGGTAATAAGATGGAGGAAAATAGTAAGAAGATGGAGGAGAAGATGGAGGAAAATAGTAAGAGATGGAGGAGAAAATGGAAGAAAACAGTAAGAAGATGGAGGAGGAAATGAAGAATGATAATCAACGATTGAAGGAAGAGTTGGGCAATAAAATTGGAGATACTAGCAAGAAGATGGAGGAGAAGATGGAAGCAAACAGTAAGAAGATAGAAGAGAAAATGGAAGAAAATATTCAGAAAATCGAGGAGAGGATGGAGGAAAATATCCAGAAGATGGAGGAGAAAATGGAAAAAATAAAAACTGACAATAAACAATCGAAGGAGGAATTGACCCAGATAAGCCAGAAACTGGAAGAAACCAATAAAAAGATGGATAATAATAGTCAGCAATTGAGAGAAGAATTGAAGGAGACGAACCAAGAGAACATGAACCGGTTAGACGGAAGAATGGAAATATTGAAGGAAGAATTGAGCCAGAAAATAGCTGAAAACAATGAGACAATCAACAAGAAGGTAGAAGAGGAAATAACGGTAATCGAACAAAAGGTTACCAGAGCTGACGAAAAATGGAGTCAAACTGAACGGGAAGTACAGATTATCAGGACAGAAATAAATACGAAGGTTAACAACATCGAAGAAACAACTAGGAAGACATTGGAGGAAAAACTAAAGGAAACACGGGAAGACTGGGAGCGAGTGCAGGACCGATTCACAGAAAAATGTGACGGCATAGAAGCTGCTGTGACCAGTATCAACAGTCAGGTACGACAGAACCAGACAGATATAGACCTATTCCATAGTCGACCGACAACCATTACCAGTTGTCCCAACAGTGAAAATCGTGAAGGGATTAACTTCAGGTTTTATAAAAATAAACCCATGGAATTCCTAGCAAGAATCGAGGAATACTTTGCCAAACACAGAGGTAATCGCTGGAGGGAGAATAAAGAGGTGCTTGACGAATCGTTCAAGGAAATAGCAGACAATTGGTGGATGGCGATAAGAGACGAGGTGACCGACTATCAACAATTCAGAAGGCTATTCAAAGCCAAATATTGGTCTGAATCAACGCAAAATATCGCCAGAGACGGGATATGTCATGGGAAGTACAACCCGTATGGAAACCAAACTTTAACGGCGTACTTTTTGGGAAAGGTGTGCGTGGCCAAACATCTAGAGCCCCGAATACCGGAAGAATGCCTGGTCAGCAAACTCTCATACCACTATGAGGAGGATATTATCAGAGCCAGACGAAACAGTCAAATAAAAACGGTGCAAGCCATGACCGAGCTTTTAGAAATGTACGAGCACGAAGACTATTACCGTCAAAGTCGCAGGAGATATGAGAAGCAGGAACCAAGGAATAACAACAATAATTTGAATAATAATAATAATCGGCAGAATGTGGGTAATAATAATAATTATCACTCCGCAAATCGGAATAATGCCGAGTACAATTATAACCCCAGAAATAACAATAATTTGCCCCGTTTTAACAACAATAATAATAATAATAGTAATATTCCTCGCATAAATAATAATAACAACAACCACAACAATAATAATAATACATATGTACTAAAGGATATCATTTCGAATAAAATAAAAGGAACCTATAATCAGTTATCCATTAAAAAATATTTGGAGGACTCATAATTATGAGTTAAAACTATAATGAAGAAATTGTGAATTTTGATAAATAAAATAAAATTACCAAATTCCAAAAATCAGTAAGCACAACTTACACCAAATATCAGAAAGAATATTGTGAACAAAATAAGAATTTTGATAAGAATAATATTACAAAATTCAAAAATTAGTAAGAAC
This sequence comes from Magicicada septendecula, assembly GCA_034769895.1. Lineage (NCBI taxonomy): Eukaryota > Metazoa > Arthropoda > Insecta > Hemiptera > Cicadidae > Magicicada > Magicicada septendecula. The sequence goes on along the minus strand of CM068368.1, from coordinate 387,587,594 downwards.
AACTTACACCAAGTATCTGAAAGAATATTGTGAACGAAATAAGAATTTTGATAAGTAGATAATTACAAAATTCAAAAATTAGTAAGCACAACTTACACCAAGTATCTGAAAGAATATTGTGAACGAAATAAGAATTTTGATAAGAATAAAAAATTACAAAATTCAAAAATCAGTAAGTACAACTTACAACAAAACATTTGAAGGATTATTGTGAATAAATAAAAAGAATTTTGAACATAATAAGCTTCAAAATTCAAAAGCAATAGTAGGTACAAGCTACATAAATATTCAAAGACTATTATGCAAGTAAAAAGAATTTGGATGCAGATAATAATTGTCCAAATTCAAAATAATTAGTAAGTACCACTTACACAAACATTCAAAGACTATTATGAATGAAAAAAAAAAGAATTTTGAGGAATAATAATTTCAAAATTCAAAACGATAATAAGTACAACTTATACCAAAATATTTGAAAAACAACTATGAATAAGGAAGAATGTAGTTGAATAAAAATGTCTAAAATTAAAAAACATTAAACTCACATCATTACTCATACAAATGATGAGAAATAACTCTGAAATATGAAAAAAGATTTTGTAAGAAAGAGATACAAAATTCTAAAGGAGAAAGGAAACCAGAATGTCATATGACTTAATCGAACAAATTAACCAAACTCACACAGAAAATAATTTAATAAAAATGGAACAATGAAGAAGGACCAGCTCACTAAAGACCAAATAGTGAGGCCAAAAAAAAAAAAAAAAAAAAAAAAAAAAACCTGATACTAATAATGATAATGCTGTTACAACAACCACTGTTATAGTGAAAGTGATAAAGAATTAATTCATGTTATACCATGAGCAATAAAAGTAACTCAATGGATACCAGATGGTAGAAGGAGTAAATATAAATACTACTTACTATGTAAACATGATGAAATGTATATGATACCACATACCTAAACCACCTAATATGGAATAAGCTTTAAGAGAGAAGAAGAGTCAAGTGTATAGAAGTATTAATTAATATAACGTATTATGAAGTGAAGAATCTAAAGATGTTTATTTTAGTCAAAAATGACTACTTTTACTGTTTATTTATTTTTATGACTGGATGTAGAAAATGCCATCAGTCTTATGTGTTGAGCAGAGATGATAATACCTCTGGACTCAATTGAAGTATTGGACAGCAGGGATTGAAGCCAAAAGTGCCACTCTGAACTGTTCCAATTAATTTGTTAGGGAATGTTAGGGAGTAAACATACTGGTGAGGAAGCACCAAATAAGAAGGAATATAAAATGATAATGTTATACACAAGATTGAAGACCACTTATCAATGAAAAAAAAAAGGACTAATGAAGGAGATACACATCAGCTGAGAGGAAGCAATGGTGGAAAAGGAAGGTATATAAAGTGAAAACATGTAATCGCGGAGAAAATGTAAATACAAAAGAATTAGTAGTAATTATTTCATCCATACAGAGTATGATCTGAACTAATCACTTTTACAGGAGAGCATATGTAACATAACAAAATTATCACACTAAACATTTGAATTAATGTTACATAAATAAAAGAAAAAGTTCCATAGTGAGTGAGAGGAATAAATTGTTTAAGGATTACACTAGAAACTGTATAATTAAATCTATAAAATGTGAATAAAAATGGAAGATAATAAAGAAAACCATTAATTAAAATAACCTACTATGAAAAAACCAGTTAAACCAGCAGTATACCCAGTAGATTGGGGAAGCAGTACAAAAAGGGAAGGACCATAAAAAAGGAAATAATCTGTCATGAAACCATTTTAATAAGGAAACTACTAATGTGATATTTGAAGAAGGGACAAAACATATCAAGATTCCCACAAAGAGACCAGAAACAGGAAGAGATATGCCAAAACAAAATGTTAGTCATATAATAAATACCATGAGACAAAATTGAAACCGATATAGGTAAACCCAAACAAGTTACAAGATACAATACTATAAAACACAAATTGTATATTAGTTGTAAGTGTAATATGTTAAAAAATATGTCAAAAGAGACTACCATAGTGTAGAACTCACTAAAAAGACTACCAGAGTGTAGAATCCAATAAAGTGAAGTGAGATAACAAAATTAAGAAACTACAGAGTGTATAGTGAGAAACATAGTTAAAAAATCTATGAAAAAATCTTCAATGAAGTTTAAGTATTATAAAAAGACTACCATGAGTGTAGAATAATAATAACAAAAACCATTGGAATGAAAGACAGTCTAAGGACTGACAACATTACCAGTAATAAGAGTTTTTAAATTAGATATAAGAAAAACTATTACATATAAAATGTTTTCTTTAATTATAGCTAAGTAAATGGTGAGAAGGACAAAAATACCAAAGGACAGTTCATAACTGAAGGTATGACTAATATTAAGATGTTTGCTATTTATTATTAATTAGATAATATTTTAGATGTAAGGTGTAAATAGATACACGATGTTTTTTAATCACAGTTAAAGTGTTTTCAAAAGGATCATAAATACACAAGACAGTTAGTGACTGACAGTGTTACTAGTAATAGGAGTTTTTTTATTTTATTTTTTTTAATTAAATTATGTCTAGGATAAGCTATTTTGTTATCATTTGATGATACAGTAAAAAATAATAGGAATAAGATGTTTTTGTTAAAATTAGGTGATATATGGAAAATAGTTGATAATAAGATGTTTTTGTTAAAATTAGGCATAAGATGTTCATGTTGTGGTTCAATGATGTTATTAGTATAAAGAAAGTTTAGTAGATACAAGATATTCTATTGTATTTAAAATCATGTCATTTAATTTTCCATTGTGTAAGTCAGAGAGGCAAGTAGGGCATAAAAATGTAATAATTTTATTCAAATCAGTAAACCATGTATAATTGTACAAACAGACCAGCCAAGACACCATTTTTGTAAACACAGACTGGCCTATAAACCAAAAAAATTATCTATCAAAGAATTAATCTATGTAATAGGAATAGAATTCAATACATACAATACAGAAATTGAAAGTATAATTAATGCAGATACAGTTAATAGCAAATAGAATGACAAAAGAAAGGAAATTAACTTCTTTTGGAAACAGTCAAAAGTAGGCTTATGATAGTAATCAAATCAGACTAAACAGCAAATTAATCAATATTGAAATGTTTTAATAACCAAATTATTAACAACAAAGTAATTACGGAGTTATTAGGTGTATTCCAGGGAAATATTATACCGAAAAAACAAATAAAAACCTTTAAAACACTGAATTTGTACAAAATATGGGGCATACAATCATTATGTAAAATTGTAATTTTTGGGCTTAAATGAGTTTGAAACAAACCCAGCTATATATCAAAAGATGTAAAATTAAATAATCAATATTACTGAATAGTTAGATTCATGTAAAATTAAGAAATATTTGAAATACAGTAAAAAATAAGAAAACTTGTTATGTATAGTTAGATAGTGAAACAAGTCTTAGACAGATATTTTATAATTAAACAATATGAAGAGGAAAAAGACATACCACAAATTGCCCTAAAACGACGACGTTGCGTCTTTTAGTCTATTGTTAATCGCAAAGCTGAACAGTTGAAAAATGTGTTAGTGGAGTATTGAAAACCAAATAATTTGTATTAAAACCAAGTGTGGTTATGTGGCGTGTAACGGAGATGAACTAACAAGTGAAATAACCTTATCTATCAATGTCTAACACTTCACAAGTTTCCAAAAACACAGTATAACACCATAAAACGCAACACCAGAAATCGACAGCCATTTTGAACAATTTTTGGAACGAATTCACAGAAAACCAACGCACATATTTGAACACCACACTACACAAGAGATCCATCCAGAATTCGACATCGCAGACGACGAGGGGACATTCAACACTATATTTTGGACCAACACCACTTCGCAGAAAAGGGAACATCGTTTTATTTCTGTGGGAGAAGATCTTCAATTCCAACGGCATCATAGCAGTTAAAATCGAGCAGACGGCGGCCATTGCTGAATTTCTATAAAGACGATCAGCCAGTGCTTCCTGGAGAGGAGTGACGTCATTTCTTCGACTTGGTTCGAAATTTAAATAATTTCTTTCTAATTGACAATTGTAATAATAATTCTGTTCTATTTCAGATATTAACATTTAGTTTAAGAATACCTGTTAAATGTATCTTGTTCCTTGCCCTCTGACCATTTCGACTCGTTAAAAGAACCATAAATTTAAACTTGTAAAAAATATATTTGTTGATTTTTCTCACTGCCGACTGTGGCGAATATTCGCCAGTGCCTGGGACATGCGCAGTTTGACTGGCGCACAATTTTGAATGAATAAACGCAAATCATTATTCAGTTACCAGCATTGTTTTTATTTCTACCATTAATGTTATTATTATTTTTTATTAAGCAAAAACATAATTCACATTGAGAGAATAGATATAGAAGGAAATTACAAACTCAACTAATTAATTAATTATTAATTAATTAAATTAAATCATTCCATCAAACTCGATACAAGAACAAGAAAAAATATTTGCACAATTTTTAAAGTTTGATGTATTTGTTATTTATCAATCCAACACACCTAGCTATAACATATTCTTATCATCAATATTTCTATATTTTATTTATTATTACATTTGAAATTATATTACAATTTGACTAGCCTAACAGTGGGGCTAAAAGAAGAGCACAAGACCTTTGTTATCACAAAAGCTACACACACAATATCTAAATATATTTTCCAATTATATATTAATATTTTTATTCTAATTTGTAATATTTTTATATTACAGCGTCTATACGTCAGAGAATTATAACCAATCGTATCTTAAAAAAATTAAAGAAAGTAAAATCGGGATCTGTAACTGAGAGGCCTTGAAGTGGATTTACAAGAACTGTTACAATCGTGGAAACAAATGTGCTTCTGTGCTGACGGCCAGTGCTAAACGTCCGGCCTCCCTCACAACTCTAAAGAAACTTTAATCTTAGAGAGCAGCATTCATCATGTCTCATTATGTTATTCAAACCAAACTACGGCTGCACCAGAACATAAACTAAGGTACGCCTTAAAGGCATTCGAGTCTCAGAATAAGCATCAAAACAGTAGAAATATGAACGGTGTAATTATCTTTCAGTTGTATTAATTTTTCTGTAATAAGATCAATTTTGGTGTCCGGCAAAGTCGATAGCAAAACTTTTTGATAGTTTTCCCAGACAGATTTTAATTGATTTGACTCCACTAAATAACAGATAACTACTAGAGCCATTGTGTGGTACATGATATGTGGGATAGAATTTATTGATCCCTTTTTCATTCATGAATAGGGATTCTGACAGGTGGACGTTAACTGATTATGTTGAATGAAAAATTTTAAAACAAAGAACAACATTAAACAAATGAAGTATTGTTCATTCTTTGATTTCAATAGAATGAACCTCTAGATGTTATTTTAACCATTCCTCCTTCTCCTCTGCCAAATATAGAATAATTCTATCTTTAACAATTATTGTTAACGATTCGTTTCTTCTAGTTTACTCCGCGCCGAAAATAAAACACTCAAAACGTATTTTGGACTCATATGACACGCTGCAGACAGAATATGAATTTATAACCTGTGAAAATTATATACAGTTATGCTTGGTTATTTAGGCCTATTCCAAACAATGTTCATTATTCGGTACTCTGGAATTGACGTCTCTTGTAACTAGAAAATAAAATTTACAGCGTTACATTTTTGTTATAGAATTTTTCTGTTTTAGTTTTAACAGCATTATACGTTAATGGAAGTAATAAAATATTTTTTTTACTGCAGAATACTCAAAACATTTTTACATCATAACTAATCCTGGGGAGAAATATTAATATAAATTATATTCATATACACAAACGATGTTACAGTAAAAACTTCGATGAATAGGTGTCTTTATTGTTGCCGATTTCAGAGATATTGTTCATTTCTGTGCGCAGTTTTTAAACATAATTTTACGGAAACTCACGCGTACACATGGATTCAGTATTAACGGTATTTATTTAATGTAATTTATTTCAAATGCACGAACAATCGCACTAACAGGTCCCAAACGTGTTGTTGTTTGTTGTATATATCTAGGCCTACACGTACAACTGTAACGAAACGGACGTGTTCATTTGTAGAGACAAAATGTGACTGTAGTGGTAAAGCCGTACTATGCACTCCGAGGGGAATACGGTTTCGTGTAAAATAACATTTGTGTTCACTGATTACGTTTGTTAGTAACAACAGATTTCACACAATTGCATTTATTTGAAAAATAATATACCCAATTTGTATAGATGTAAAACATATAATTTTATAATTTTTATAATAGAGGTAGTGTAGTCTATAAAACATGCAACCCACATTTCATAAATACAATACTGGTTAAACAATGTAATTAGTTTTATTTTGTACGTGTGTGTGAGTGTGAGTGAGTGTGTGTGTGTGTGTGTGTGTGTGTGTGTGTGTGTGTGTGTGTGTGTGTGTGTGTGTGTGTGTGTGTGTGTGTGTGTGTGTGTGTGTGTGTGTGTTGAACTTCTATGATCGAATTCCTTTTAATCGTAATTGACGTTCGAATTTATTCTTGTAAGCGGCTCATAACTACAACAGATGTAGCCCTAAAAGATGTTGGCTACCTCACTTGCTAGCAGGTGGTGAAAAAACGAAAAAGTAGTCGCTAGTCTTCAGAAAACACATCTGAAACACACACCAGATTCACAGTGTTACCTACTGACGACCCGGATTACCTTCACTCGAACGTACCTAAGACCTCTTCCTGTGTACATTCATGTGTCATCAATTGCAATGAAATGATCGATAATGTCAAAAAAAGTTTATAATCTGAACAGTACTGTACTAAATCTTTTGATGATGATACGGTGAAAATCATCACCTGATTCTTATAGAATTTTAGCCCATCAACTCGAAGATGAAAAATTATTTACCACACGTATCAAATTAAAGACCAGCGAGTATACCGGGTTGTCATAAGAAATATTCACCCTAGCGTTGGTTTACACTTTACTAAAGAACCAGTAAAAGAAAAATATCACACTGCCTGAAATATAAGGAACATTAGACACAGAGTGGACAAATCATCGCCCCCCCTCTTCTTTGTTGCTCTTCAACCTGCAGCAAATAATAAACAAATATGTGGCTTACTGTCTTTAAGTAACATGTAAATTAGGGTAGAGCCACCTCGGAGAAAAACTTTATATTCCAGTGCATCCGTTGTCAGTCATACGGTCACAGTAAGGTATAGTGTAGAAATCTTAACAGTGTGTCAAGCGCGGAGGTGAACATATTCAAGCAATTTATTCCAAACCTAAGGATCTAGGCACACATGCATTATACGATGATCCAGATACAGGAAATTATAAAGGCTGTGATGTTTATCAAAACCTGCAGGCCAGAAAAAGCTCTGTATCTACGACCACATTTAGAGGAAGTTCAATTCTTAGGACTCTAAAGGCTGAACAGAACATGGATACACGTAACGTCTCTTTTCCTACATACGCACTAATTACAGGATTACAGCGACACTCAGAATACTTGCCCCCCGAGAACAGCAATCACAAACAGACAGAAAATGTGGAAATCACACTTTCACACATCCTGACAAAATTTGGGACTATGTTCAATCAGCTCATGCATCAAAACAGAGTAATGTTAAATTTCGTTACAACACTCATCAATAAATTTTCTAATTAAAATTGTGTTTCTCAATTTGTATCCCAGTGTATGCCCTTCCTTCTCCTATTCAATCTTCTTCTACATCTTTGTTGCAAATTTCCAACTTGACTTGGGAGTCTGTGGTCAACCGTTTGATATGTACAGTGAACGGTGTAACTTTTTATCTCTTACGTCGTTCATAATATGTATCCAAGATAAATTGATTTTCCTTGTACTATAGTCTACTTGTTTGTTCTTTCAATTCTTGATCTCCCCGCCGTTGGTTTTTAAAAATTTGTGTGTGTAGTTCGCAGTGTTTTTATGTTAATAAACATTAATATCTTCATATTCTGAGTACACAGATTCTTACAGGAATGGAGACATTACAAATTTTAATTTTTTTTTTTTTTACTAAAGGATATTTTATTAATTTCAATTTTAAAGTACTTATTTAATTACACGATACTCTCTTCTCTCTGCAGCATTCTTTGACATTTTTGTGACGTAACTAGAGCAAAGTCAGTACCACGGTCTGGTTGATATAGATTCAACTTGACATTCACATAGACATCACATTCATATTGATTCAACACACACACACACACACACACACACACACACACACACATTCGTTTATTTATTGTTTTTGTTGTGTGTTCATTAAGTATACATGTACTTTCAGCAGAATTATTGCTTTAATATTAAAAGCCTGTAGTTGTAGAGCATGTACGTTTTCGCGAAATATAAAAACTGCACAAGTAGAGACTGTTCACTGTGGCCAGTTAACGTTAAGAGAATAAGCGCACGTACTACAAGCCGTCCCACATATGCCAGTTTGTAAGTTAAAAAGATAAATGACATTTTTAACTTAAAATGGTGTTTTTAGTAAGAGTTGTCTGTATCCCTGAGCGTTTTATATAACTGAATAAATGGAATGATGATGAAACATCAGTACTTGTTCGCATCTGACAATAGGTAGTCGTCATGACTTTTCCAAATTATATTATATTCCAGCGAAAATTAAAATTTGTCTGTAAGTTATTTTCATATTTTGGCATATCTCCATCTATGAATTCCTTCCTTCAGTCCATCTCACTACCTGCCTGCATAACTATTTCTTTCTTTCTCTCTTTCTTTTTCTCTCACCCCTGTTCTTTTTTCCCTCTCACTTAGTGAGAGCGTTTATAGTGATATTTTTTTTACTCATTAAAACTGATTCATACACTAGTCACAGAGCACACATGAAACCCTCTCCCTTATAATACGTGTCATAGTTAAAATTGTTCGTTCTTGCAATCAGTAATTACAAAACCTTTTAACGTAATTAACTGGATTTTATGGTTGGAAAATGGCGAACAGAATGAACAGAGACGGGGATAATGAATGCAGTTTGCAACAACTGTATGCAGCATTGTGTGCATATGCCGTGCTTATTGTTGTCGTTTAACGTAAACAGCTTCCAACTCGGCGAAACGTGATGTACGCCTACGTACGTTCAGTTGTTGGTGCTGAGACTTTTGTTCGAGACAAAACTGACTACGCAACGAATTATTCAAACATATTTTATACCGCAACGAATTATTCAAACCTAGTATATGCGAAACTTTAAGCATTCTCTGAAATACATATATTACTTACAATGAACACAAAAACCAAAAGCCAGTATTTCTACTAGTAATTTTATACAAACCACTATGCTGTCTTTGGTATTGATATAATGTCAATTGGTATAACATACCAATGGTAATGTCAATACCAAAGACAACATAGTGGTTTGTATAAAATTACTAGTAGAAATATTTGAGACCACTAACACTCCAATACAACAACAAAAGCCAGTAATTCGTTTTTTAACATGTGCTTCTTATTTTCATCGTCTTCGCTAAAGAGTTCTTAAAAAAGGAAAAAATATTTACACGTCGAAAACAAATAAAAAATATTGACATTAGGTAGTAGTCTACTAACTTACGTAGACATATTCTTAATTCAATCGTAACTTAAATAATTTAATCCAACTAACACTTAAGAAAATTACTTGTTAAGAATGGTGGATATTATGAGTTTTAAGATCTAAAACGTTGTAGATAATGAAAGCAAAAATCATTATCATCGCCTTCTACAAGGATTAAATAAAAAATGATTTGTTCCAGTCCCAAGCGGATAGTTTTAAATCCTCCTTCGGACATCCCCCACCTCTCCGTCCATTCGGCTTATAAGTTAATAGTTGTTTGGCGGTTTGACAGTCGGTACTTGTTACAAGATGGTCGGTCGAACATTCCCTTAAGTTGTTCCAACTATTTTTGCCGATGCTGGGCAATTCTTTCGAGTATACTCATAATATTCAATTCCTGCAGTATATAAGCCTATGCATTTTTCAACGATCTTGAAGCGCATGCCCTGCTACGTGCCTGAGAAATCTCATTTTGGCTGCTTGGATATGACTGGCCTGGGATTTCGTTAAAGACTAATTCCCAGACGCATTGTAGAATTTTAGTTGTGCTTCGTTAATTTTAGAGTTCTCCTAATGACCCTGCACATATGGTTGCACTTCTGTAGCATATTCAGTAAGTCATTGTTTGTTGTATAAGACACATTGTAGCTCACATATTCAAAATTAATGACTTTCACAAGAACAATACCATTTACAACAATTTTTTTTCGTATGACATGAGTTCCATAAAAACCTTCAGAATGAAAAATGGATTAGCACCATTAAATAATCAACTCGTGAACTTACTGACATGCGTTCGTACGATTTCGTAGACCAAGCGTCTAAACTATGGCAGCACGCCTACACGTTATCAAGTTCAGAGAGAAACTGAATTCAACGACACGGAGTACGAAATCAACTAAGATTTTAGCCAAGTTTCCGAACGTTCATTGGCTGCAATATTCCCTTTCTCTGCGGCTTAAGTTAAGATAACTTAATTCATGTACCATATTGTGAAAGTGCAAATTCTAGCCTGTCGAAAAAAAAACAGTCTAATTTTATTACTTTTCTTTACGGTCATAAAACTCTCTCTTTATAAAAAACTCATATATTTAGTTCTTTAATTTGTAAACAAATATTACCAATTGATAGGTCTTTTATTTATCCGTATTTTAGTGTAAGTCTCATGTCAGTTTTCATTTTCTCGAAAGTTATTTAACTCAATATGTTTTTATAATTATCCTGTATCATAGTTACATATTCTCGCACACGCGTACGCAAACTTATATTCGCCATATGCCTACGCATATTTTTACCACTTAAGAACTCTAATTTTTTTACTGTCAAAAATTTACTTAAAACTAACAAATTTAATATTGTTACATTCAGTATTATGCCTCACTGTTGGGATCGCCAATTTGTTACATTCAGTATGTTCTGGTTATTTATCTAAAGCGTATTATCTTAAGTGTACTTTGTTTATATTTTAAGGATGAGTATATTGTCAGGGTAATGTTAGTTGAGCGCCAATTTGCAATCAAATGTTCCAAATAAAATGTATTTGTAAATCGTTAAGTAATATTTCAAATAGCATAAAGGTTTCTTTTTTCTGCTATAATTCTATCTCTTTTAATCTTTTATTTAACAGAAGATTGTGACTACTAAAAGCAAGGCAAGGCAGCAAGGCATATTCAAATCGGGTGCCATACTTTCCTTGTTGAGAGTGTCGCCAACCTATGCTAGTTGATGAAAAAATTAACATTCATTGATATGGTGTATATAATATCGTATACATTTATTTATTCATTAAATAAAGAAAAGAAAACCTTTATCTGTTGTTATTGAACTCAAATCCTTTATTATCCTTTTTAAATTCTTTTAAAAGACAAATATAATTATTAACAAAGTCTGACCGCCTGTTCTTTAATTATGCTCAGAATGGCAGTAGTAGCTCTTATGTCTCAAGGCCCACATTTGTATATTTTGTAATTGCTAAATAAAATACAAATAGAATGTTTTTAAGTTAGGCCCTTTTGACTACGATATAAACGACAAATATGTTAGGAAAAGTACCAAAATACATGGGATTATAATAAATACAGAGTGTCTTAACAAGGAGTACATTAAGAATTATACAATGTTCAGTGTCTAGGTTATGTTGATTTAAGTGTTTTTAATGTCTAATTCACTTTAAATGGTTGTATTACTCTATATTAATAGTTTTTTACACTGAAAATAAGATTATTAGTTAATTTTTTTCACAGTAAAGGTTCAAAATAGTTTTAATTAAAAGTGTAAACAGTGTCTTTGAGAAGTGTAATCTAGGCCTTGAAGGAAATTGTTCAGTTTAGATATTCATCAAAAATACTTCCCTTCCTGGGTAGGTTGATTTTATTTCTTCATATGTTCCTTGGTTTACTTCTTTTGAATAATGTTGTACTTCTTCCTTCTATTTATTTAGTTTAGTAATACTATTTAACTTTACTTTAGGTTCACTGATATGAAATTTACAATATGTTGGATTAGTCACTCTTATTTTTATATCAACCTTTCTCGTTTAGATTTAATAATGCACTCTTCTTTATTCAATTTATAACATCTCAGTTGCTAAGCCCTATCTTAGCTTTCATTGGTGTGAATTCTAACATTTGATGTTACTATGGTGCTCTCTGAGCCTCAACATAAACAAACTTCTAATATTATACCTTTCATTTTCTTTAAATTGTTATAACTTTTTTATAAGATCTTTGATCTTTAATTTATTAGTATCTTTGAGTTTCTGATGGAACACTGATTATTTTGATACCACTCTTGCTTATCTTCCATTAAATATTTCCTGGGTTACCATTTTACACTTTTAATTATTTGTCCCAAAATAATTTATTATTAGTTCTTCTTGTACTCTTCACTTTACTAAAACTATTGGATACAATTAGTAATAAAATAATACAACCTGACATTGTTTATTCTAATTTTAATATAAATTATTTTTCTAAATCCCTTAACTATCTAGGCTTAACATGCCTAGTTTTACAAATCTCTATTATTATTATTTTGGTACTCTTCTATTAATATTAACATTTGTATTATTAATATTACAACATATAATATTAATCGATATAGCAAAATTGATTACTAATAACTATTAGTAATCTATGACAATTATTATTTACCTTCTGTATACAATCCAGTTTTTATAAACACAACAAAACACTGTAAGTAGTTTCCAAAACATTGTCCTCCTTACTTACTAACTTTAATAGCTTAAACATAACTACTAGAACATTGTTTATTATTAATTAAATAATAGTTAAATAAATTGTATTTAAAAAAGTAGTTATTGAAACAAGCTATATCAGTTTTCTTGGTACTTTTGGTAGGAGTAGTAAAGTATATTTCTATCAACAAGATGAGTGGCAAAATGTCATGTAACAATATGTACCTTATTGGTTATCATACCAAACCTGCAGTCTTTACCTAGACCAATTTTCATTGCAACATGCTATTATACGCTCAGAGATTACGATACACATTCTACCTACTGCATATACACCCTGACTGGGTTTTAACAAAATTTTGTCTGTCTTTTTGATAACAACACTTTTTTAATAAACGCAAGATTTCTTCTAAAATAATTAAAATATTTAATCACATAATTAAAATATCTAACTTAACATAAACAATAATTTCTTCAACTGTCAAATTTAAATTATCCCACTATAATGGCATATGTTAAGTAAAGTATGCGGTCCTTGTTGCTAAACAGGTTTGTTTTGTTTACTTTCCCCAGCTGAACAGTCAACCTTTCATTCATTCAATACTTTTTATAATAATTTTTTCTTTATGTTCGTTTATTTAATTTGGTTATTATTATTTCGCATGCTTTAGTGTTGGAAGTATTTTTGAAGCGATGAGGCGTGGAATTTACCGATTACTTTATTTATTCGTTCGTTGCCAACAATATACGTATTTTCACCTACTTGCTCACGTAGTGTAGAGGGTCCATTGTAGAGACGAAAGAACTTAGTTGCTGTATTGTCTTCAGTTTTTCCGACTTTATGTGCTTTTAGCAATACTAATTCTCCCACTCTAAATGTTCGTAGTTTATGTGTAACGTTGATCTCTTCAGATCTCTTGTTCGCTACTTTACGAATCCGTTCATCCGCTTGCAATCTTTTAATCTGTATCGCCACAGGCAGTTACGAAGTATTTATCCGCTTTATATGGCCATCCCAAAATCTGTTAGGTTGTTTTCCAGAATCCAACTCCATCGGTGTACGGTGTATCTCGCATTCGTACGCATATTTTCGCACCTCTTTACAACACTATTTTTTTTTTAGTGTCAAAAATTTATTTAAAACTAACCAACTTAACTTACATTTATTTTCTATCATACGATGTCTAAACCTATAGCCTTTACATAGACGTATTTCATTGAAAACATGCTATCATACGCTCACAGTTAAATTACTACTTCATATGCAAATTGTAATATTGCAATATGTAGAATATACATATTGTTACGACGGTCTACTTGATCGTCTTAGGTACAGTGGAAAACAAAATACAAGACACCAATTAAGTCACTAATCACCAGATTTAATTTTCACAGTTAAACTCTTCGTAATTAACAACACAGTTCATACAACAGATCAAATGAAAATTGTTCACACTCAATAAAATGTCAACTAATATAAAACACAATTGTATTACAATTATACCGCCCGATTATAAAACACAAAACTTCACTAATAACCAGTTGAACGCACACAGTAATATCCCCCGATAATAACTGAAAACTAAGGCCGCTGACACCTTGTATTTATACAACGCTCACAGACAAGAACATTCCAAACTATGCGATATCTCTAGCCCTCGACGTAATTAATTGCGGCCTTGACACAGCCCGCGCGGCTGGCGGCTGGCGGCTTCCAGAAAAGTCTCGCGGGGGCATGTTGAAATCACGTACGCCACAACATTTAGCCGTATTCCACTGGATTCATCTGGAACATTCGATAAACACGTAGATTGTTCTGTAATGTCGTAACAATATATATTCAAACATTTTTTGGTACAGACTTTTTCTTGATGGATATATAGTTTATTTAATATTTATAATTGCTTTACCTCAAGATGTTTTTCCTTATTTGGAACATGTTTCGGGAATCCTATTGTTCCCATCTTCAGTCTTCTTAATTTTGAGAATTAAGTAGACCGCCGTAACAATATACTGCGATGTACAAGGGTCGCATAGAATAAGTAGTCCGTAGAATCGTATATTGGAATGCTACGGATTTATTAACGATTATTACCAATTGCTCTAAGTTACTTTAATACTGTTTATAACAAAATATACTGTCACTTTTTTTACAATTTTTAAAATAACTTTGTTTTTATATTCTAATACATAAATATTTTATTTATATGAGTTCTTTTGTCTTTAAGTTTATAAGTGTTATATTAGAGTTTATAACAAATAATTTCACTTCCCTTAACGATGAATGATGAGATGTCCAGTCCGGAAGATAGGAGTGGTTGTTCCTTCTGGATACCCTGCGATCTCTTCCTGTTGTCCGGCGTTCAGGGTCGTTCTCGGGTTGGCTACTTCTATAAGTCGTAATTAATTAATTTTTAAATGTAATTTATTTTGTGTATTAAACATACACGTAATGCAGCAAACTTCAAGTCTCTTTTTTAATGCCTATGCGGACAATCCTGTACTTAACCGGATTAGAACTCGATATCTAACGATCAACTCCCGAACTTTCAGACTTACGTTCATACGCTTTCGTAGACCAAATGTCTAGACTAGCAGCACGACCAAGCGTTATTGAGTTCAGAGAGACTGAATTATAAGATATGAAGAACAAAATCAAATGAGATTTTAGCTAATTTCTCAGGCGTTCATTGGCTGAAATATTCCCTTTCTCTACGTCTTCAGTTAAGATAACGTTCTTCTTGTAAAAGATTGTCTACGAACAAAAAGCAGCATGAAGAAAAAAACTAGTTTGATTTTATTACTTTTCTTCAGGGACATAAAAATTTCTTTATAGAAAACTCTAATATTTAGTTCTTTAATTTAGGAACAAATATTACTACTCGACAGGTCTTTTATTTATGCGTATTCTGGTGTAAGTCTCATGTCAGAATTTATTTTCAAGAAAGTTATTTAATTTAATCTGTTTTTTATTATTATCCCGTAACATAGTTGTATATTCTCGCACACGAGCACTCGCCATATGCCTACGCATATTTGCTTAATATTTCACAATACTACTTGTTGTTTTTTTTACTGTCAAAATTTTACTTAAACTAACAAATTTAACAGGTATCTTATTGTCTATCATACAATGCCCAAACCTGCAGTCTTTACTTAGACAAAGGGTATCCCTGGTTAAGATAGGTCAAATACTCTAAATCATGGATTTTCAAATAAACCCGATAATATTGTTAGTTGGACTAAAAAACAAGGTACCCACAGTCCGTATCTCAATATCCCCTCTTTTCACCATCTGCAGGGCAAAAAGTGGGTTTTCGGTATTTATTTTTTTTAAAGAGACTTTGAAAAAATGCTTTAATGTACCTGGCACAAAGACGTTTTATGGAGAATTTTTCAAAGGTCAAACAAGGTCATTAAGGCCTCAAAAAAATTCCCAAAACAACATATTTTATTTTTGTATATGAGTTTTAGAAAACCAAACTTTTCTGCCATTTTATAGAGACAATTAACAATACTTTCATGATTATTTTCTGAGTTTTCCATTTTGTGAAACATCTTTAAAATGTAAGTTTTTGTATTTTCACAGTTTTTTTCTATTTTAGGTAAAATGCACTGTATATAGCAAAAAACATAACAGACTATTTAAAGCTTACACAAAGACGCGTATTTTTTGTTTGTATCTGTACGCCAAATTCTGACTGAGATATGAATTTTAAAGTTAATTTTACGATTTCGTTTGCAATTTTTACTTGCAAAAAAAAATGGCGAAAAAATCTTGTTTGAGATAAGGGCTGATTCTAGTTGTACTATCCTCAAAACATGAAGAAAAGTCATTTTCCGAAAGTGAGTGAGTGAGTGAGTCAGTGAGTCAGTGTGTGTGTGTGTGTGTGTGTGTGTGTGTGTGTGTGTGTGTGTGTGTGTGTGTGTGTGTGTGTGTGGGTGTGTGTGTGTGTGTGTGTGTGTGTGTGTGTGTGTGTGTGTGTGTGGATACGTCTAAATATATTTTAATTGTCTTAAACGATTAAAAATGTATGTTTATACTCATTTCTGATGATGCAATAAATAAGTAATGAAATATATTAAATACTACTACTAATTTATATTGCATAAATAGAAAAGGAAAACAATTTTTTTCTTATGGGCCCGAACATTTTTCAGCTGTTTTAAAAAAATGCTTACTTATAAAGACAGATTTTATAATCGGTTCAACCCAGACACCCCTGCAATGAACCGACCGCATATGTGATTTAGTTATGTTTCCTTTCAATGCACATTACATTACACCTTTAATCTTCTTTCAATTAGCAAATCAGAAAGCAGGGCAGAAAACAAATGTGTTTCACTAATTATAGAAAACTAACTGTCGACCTACTCATATTATTTAACATGAATAGACCAGATTATCATTAATTTGAATAAATCTGAAGTCTTTAAATTTACCTAACAATAACTGACAATATATAAAAGAAATGAATAATAATGTACGTTAAATGCATTCAAATTTTAATTTATTGCCTTTTTGCATAAGTCCCGATGTTGACACAAAAGCATTATGTGTATTATGATTATATTAAATATTCAGATACTGCAACTTTAGTTGAGTAAATTGAATGGGCATGTAAAAATATAATCGAAATGTAGTAAGACAATTAAAAATTTTTTGTATTCTCAAATTTATCAAGCTCTAACATAATCGTTTTGCCAGGTACGATATTTTCATAAAGCATATATTCAGGTGAAAAATGTAAGCATTTGGTAGAAATTACGGAGGGACAATGGTAATATTAGTTTACAAAGAACACACAAATTCGATAACTTTATTATATATAATTCAAGAATCTTTATTTTAAATAAACAAAATATAGTTAAGACCAAGGTGTCTCGTGTCATAAAATCTTATTTACAAATAATAAGACTTTGTATAATAATATACAAATAAGTTGAGTATAATGAAAACGTTCAGTAACTAACAGTTGTTTTCAGGTGTCAATTTTATTGCATTCTGTACAAAATTGTCAAGTTGGATTGTTTGCAAAAAGTAACTAATTTGCATTTTTTCTGCTTCCTCAGTATCTAATATAGTCAGTGAATTTACAATTTCTCGTTTTACTGTCGTTCGACAATTTTTTCTTCTAATTGACTATTTAATCAATCAACCAATAACAAAGTAATTCCACTGAGCCATCCTATTTGTAATTCATAGTCATACTATATTGCTACAAAGTAATATTCGTGAAGTATTAGTAATAAAAATTAATTTTTTGTGTAAAATATTAAAAGAGTCTTTACCGTGTAGTGACCTCTGACTGATATCACTCTGTTAACTAATTCCGAGAAAGATTTTAATTACACAATTTTGTTTTTAGCAAAGTATATTTCGCTTATTATTTAGTCTCCTAAAAATTAAGTTTGATACACTGAGTTTGATCATTTTCTCTGACGAAGCTAAGATGCTTTATACGAGACTTTCTACTTTAATTAACAAGTGTTGAAACAGAAAATAGCAAAAAAGACATTTCCACAGAGAGAGTTTTCATTAAAAAGTAACGAATAAAAGAAATCCGCATTCATTTGACAAAAGTCTGAACACTAATTAATAAAATTTTGCAATTTTAAAAATTCTCAATGTGTAGGTAGTTGTTTTAGTTCTTTTCTATTTGTGCATTTTTTCAGTATAGGGTACATATAGGGTTTCAAACATTTTCTCTCTTTCTCGATCTCTCTCTCATCCTCTCTCTCTCTCTCTCTCTCTCCTCTCTCTCTCTCTCTCTCTCTCTCTCTCTCTCCTCTCTCTCTCTCTCTCTCTCTCTCGCTACTTTTCTCTTTTTATTTCTGTCTGTCTGTCTCTCTCTCTCTCTCTCTCTCTCTCTCTCTCTCTCTCTCTCTCTCTCTCTCTCTCTCTCTCTCTCTCTCTCTCTCTCTCTCTCTCTCTCTGTTTCTCTTTGTATCTCTTCCTGTTCCCCTGCCTTTACCCTTCTCTGTAAATACTTGTTTTACCAAATGAAAAATGTTAAATACAAATAAATTCCTTGTGTAGACTATCTCAAGTACTGTGGCAAATACAAACACGTGCCGTGAAAATTTTACTATAACATGAAATGATGCTGTCTCTCTCCTCCTGCTGTTGTACTTTTTACTTTGATCTTTCCTCCGTCAATAATTCATCATTATAAGCTTAACCTATTATCTTTCGCTATGACTTACATGTATTTACATAAATTCCGGCACTTTATTGGACGTGTGTGATATTATTGTCATATTATTCTTATGTTTATCTGGTACAGTATTTTCATTTTATGTCAAAATCTGAAACCTCAGAGACACCACTCCAAAAATATTTGTTACACTAGTCGTCCTTATATTATAACGTATATAACGTAGTATATACGAATATGTTGAAAGAATATTTTAAAGGTGTGTATATATATATATATATATTACATTTAATATTTATAATGAATTTACCTCAAGATATTTTTTTTCCTTATTAGGAACATGTTTCGGGTACCATCTTGTACCCATCCTCAGCCTTCCGGTTTCTGTGTCTGGTGAAGTACACATGTGTACACCAGACACAAAAACCGGAAGGCTGAGGATGGGTACAAGATGGTACCAGAAGCATTTTCCTAATAAGGAAAAAAAAATCTTGACGTAAATTCATTATAAATATTAAATGTATTATATACATCAAGAAACGGACTGTAGCAAGAAGTGATATATATATATATATATATATATATTGCAACTGGACAGTAATGTGGTAATTTTCGCATTTATAGGTTGGCTAATCTGTACGTTTTCAAATTGTGCTTATCATGTTTTTACAACGATACAGTTCTCCGAGTTGCGGCTGGCGGCTGGCGGCAGACGTCATTACGTTTGCTGCCTGTTCTTTTTCACTTTTCTTGTTGTCGCGACAATTATTTAGGCCTTAGGCCTCAACGTTTTTCGATGTAATCTGAGTGGCGCACATTTGCGCCTCATCTAACATGTAGCTTTCTTAACGACTCGGTTTATTCAAAATTAAAATCTTTCAGACTTAGCCAATCTCAACACTATGATTTAAGTGTACAACAGAAACTTAATAAATGTATTAAATACAGTCCACTATCGTCATCATTCTGCATCCTGGCAATAGCACCACAAACATCATTCTTCCTAATAGAACATTTTTTGGTGCACACGTGCCGACATCAACATATTTTTGGTCCACTCGGACCGGATCTTACACAGCAACAATACATATATTTGCATATTTGCCCAGGGCAGTATGTTTGTAAATATTTAGCATAGAAGTATATGATGAACAGTTTTTAACAATATTATGCAGGCTAAGGATTATCAGAAGCGTACACCTGCCCCCGCGTGAATACAGCGCTTGTGTGTTTGTGTGTGTAACGCAAGCTACGACAGGAAAATATGGGGTGATGCTACGGCTGTAATCAGGTTTTAACCGGATTAAAATAAACTAATTAATACGTTTTAAACCTGTGAACGAAGATTACCCAAATTATAAAGACACCATTACATTAAGGAATTTTTAACGAATATGGTGATATAAAAATTATTGCAAAATGTGCAATAATAAAGAGGCTGGGCAATTTAATGGTAATTACTAGTGTAATTTGTAACGTGACCTACGGTAGCACAAGGTTTACAAGTATAAATAATTGAAGAAAAGCTGCATAATAAAAATTATTAAATAGTAAATGATAGAACAACACCACTAACTGAATCTGACTTAGACAAGGACAATGACAATGACGAGACCCAATAGATTGGAAAAGGTGATCCAGAGAAAATAGTTAAAGTCACAATATAACAATACCCAAGTGTTAAAAAAGAATTATATATATAAAAGTACAAAATTTAGTAGGGAAATAAATAGTATGTAAACTGTAGGAAATGTAAAAAAGAAAAGGAAATGTAAGAATAAATATACAGATAAAATATAGAAAGAGTGGTAATAAGTAAACTATCAAAAGACAATATTATAAAATAAACTTAAATAACAATAATGAAGTAGGACAGTGGTGGTAATTAATGAACCTTGATAGGACCCAGTGATAATAAATACATGAAATATAGAATACAATGTTAGAAGGTGAACACAAAAGTGATAAATAAATAATAAAGATAATAATCAATAATGAACCATGATAGGACCCAGTGTTAATAAATAAACTACATAAAAACACTAGTTAATAAAGTGAAGTGTAGTCATAAATAAAGAAATAACTTGTAATAATAGCTTATAAGTAATAACTGGACCCAAATATAATAAATAAACAGTATAAATTATAAGGGACAGTTATAAGTAGTCATGGGCATAGTTTGATGAAATAAGAAAATGTTTGTATATAATATATAACAATGTTCGTTGGAAGTAAACCACTAATAATTGTTTTCCATTATGTTAAGGAAGTTTTGTAGTATAGAATAAGGATGATAAGGGATCCATTGTTTTATTGTTAATGAATAAAGTTTATAAATTTATATTAACCACTGTTAAAAAATAAGGATAAAAGACTAATATGTTATGCTGAAAACAGGCAAAGGGAGTTAGACACTATATTCTATAAGTGAGATTATAAGTGAATACTAGTACACATCTAATGTTCATTTTTATTATATTTTTCTTTTGTTGTAATTAACCCAAATGTTATTATGTTGAATATTATGTTTAACAAAACCGTTTAAATACATGTAAAACTTTAGATACAGGCATGGGCCTAAAAGATTTATTAAGTAAATCTGGTATGTTATATGATGATTAAAAAATAATCAAATGTTATGATTTAGTTTAGGTTATTACAGTAATTATGTTTAGAGGCATTTAAAATTAACAAAAAATGACATGAACAGTTGTAATGAGTATATATAGGGTAGGTGAATTATGAACTCTAGGCATTAGGCCTATAACTGGTAACCAGAAATTTGTGAAATTTAAGACAAAACAATAACCATTGATAAAATAAAGTATATAATCTGTTTAGGTTTCATAATAATAGTGTAGGACACAAAACTGGATAGAAAATAATTAGTTTAAAGGTAATTAACAAAAGAAAAACCAAATGAAAATGTAGGAATCTGTTATAATTTGAAAAAAGGTAACCTTGTGAGATATCAAAATAATTTGTAAACAAAAAGCAAACTAATGATGTTATTATATTTAAGATTACAGGTAGTATAAGGGAGTTATAATAGTTTAAATATTTTTAATAATTTTGTACAGAAAAACGTTAGTTTTATATAACAATGTTGTAAATTTTCAACCAATGGGAGTTAGTGTTTGGAAGAGAGAAACCATAGTAACGAGTAAATAAATTGCATGATTCCATTATTAGATCTTGACGAGTACAGACATATTAAACCGCAAGGAGTAAAGAAAAGAATTAATTAAACAAAATTTATCAGAATTAATGATGAAATTCGTAAACTAAATTACAGAAGAAACACTAACACTAAAATGAGTTAAAAATTACCAGAAGAAATTAAATTATCCATGAGGAAGTGCTGAGGAATCCCATGTGACGGAATACGAACCATTGGAAGGAAGAAAATATCTCAAACTCATAAATGAATGATGGAATCTTCAATAACAAGGATGACTGATGAAAAATAAACACATTAACCAAATAATTAAGAAAAAAGAAGAATAGAATTAACAGAAAAACACAAGAAAGGACAATCAGCAATATTCGTGAGAAATATTACCCGGATGGCAGAGACAGAGGATTGTTAAGTATATTTTAAAATACGACTTAACAGTAAAACACACAAGAAAACCAAACAATAAGTGAAACTACATTTTCAACTTCATTTATCACTTTTTAACAAACACTTCTTGAACTTTCTTTTATTTGATGAACACCTCAAATTGAAGAACTATCTCAATCTAACATTGATTCCTTAAGTGAATATATTTTAAAACATAAAATTTACTAAACTCAAATAACCTCCAAACGGTAAATCCAGTAGCTATAGTTTACCACTGTAATTATAAGTATATCACATGTTCTAGTTTATTTATATGGTATTTGTAAAATTTTGTACTTTTTTTAGTCCATTTAACAACATTTTCTGTAGTCACAAGAACTTCGACCTGAGATTATAAATAAACGAAAAAACCAAATCCAGAACCCTAGCAACGGTTGGTCAGAATAGCCAACCGCTAATAATTAAAGATGCCGGCGCAAAATAAGATTTATAATTTGGAAGAAATTGTCATAAGAAAAACCAATTGATAATTGTTAATAAACATAATAGAAGCAGTAAACTGTATGTTTGATTTTATTTAACTAATCTTTAAAAATTGAGTACTCACACATATAAAAAATTAAACTTTACAATTTTGGTTTACTAAGAAGAGTGGCCAACCCGAAGTTAAGGCAGAAAATACGAATTTGAACGGCCGAGCTGGTGAGTAGACACTCGACACTCGTAAGAATTTTAACGGGGACAATATAGTTATATTACAAATTAAATAGTAATTAATATGTGAGTAATTAATAGTTTTGTATGTGAGTGACCAGGAAAAAATTACGCGAACGATGATACCGCTCGTGCTACGAGTATGTTTACGAAATCGCGAAAATGAACCAAAAAGTGATTTGTAATTAAAAGGACGCTTTGCACGAAGTGACAATATCTAACAGGTCGAAAACAGTCCTGGACCTGTCAGATCGCCTTCCAGTATAAATACCACCGGAAATTTTGGGCGGTTTCACAGACTCAAGAAATCTTCACACAACGTCACGCTGCCGGTTTGCCGATCGATCAGGACCACACACACTTTACCAAACACACCAAGATGTATGGAGGAACTCGGGACCATCACAAACAACAACCCGTAGAGACAGAGAATACAGCATCGGCATAATCATCATCATCATCATCATCATCATCATCAAATTCTCATAATTCAGGACACACAGGCACACACGCAACGGTAACGGCAGATGTACGCAGGTGATGAATAAACAATTATATTTTTTTGTTGGTGAATAGAACTTTCAAAAGAAAATTATACATGAACAATAAAAACTTAAAGTTTTAAATTTAAATAGTAGTTAAAGTAAATAATTTAATTAAATAAGAGTATTTAAAAAAATATACTAATCTTCTGTTATATGTTAAAATTTGGGTGTGTCAGTAGAATTAAATACTAGGTTGAAAGTAAATATTATTATTTTATTTTGTTTATAGCAACAAGTAATTTTATTCTTGAGTTTAATTTTATTTTTGTTTCTATATGAGTTGCTATTATTATTTAAAAACTGGAGTAAAAGTCAGACACACTGAAATAAAAAGAGTTTAGATAATTTGTTTAATATGTCTGTTTAGCTAGTAAGATTATATGGTTAGTTATTTTAATATGTCATGAATAGCAGAGAAGGCTATATGGTACTTTATGTAAACTTATAAAAGAGAATATTTTATTTATCAAAGATTTGAAATTGTAATATGTGAATATTTTCAATTAACATTAATAAATCTTAGTATGATTATTTTGAAACGGTTTTAAGTAATTATTTCATGTCAACATCTCACTCCTCTTTAAAAATTATTTAATTATTGTGCAACTACATATACTTGACGCAACGAGATTTAGAAAAATCCTGCGACCTGGCCGGTGTAATACACTTTATAGTTGCGTTGAGTACATGGTAATGTATTTGTGTGAATTTTTGAAATACTTGTAACGTTGCAATATATATACTAATTTACTGTCTAATTAATTTACATACAAGTAGAAATGTTTTTGTTTGTTCTGTTCTTTCGAGCAAAAGTCAGTAACAGTTATTATTGATTAGAAACGTGTTGGTATATTCACCACGGAGTATATGCGGGCCACAGAGTGTATAAAATACCGTTTGGAGTAATTAGCGCAAATCATCAAATCCGTTCTACAACTCGGTAGTGCACACTCTGGTTGTGACCACACAACATTAATGAATTACAGCATGCGTGCAGGGCAGTGCACGGCTAATTACACACATTTCATGTTTGCACAGCATATCATCGCAGCCGGCCATTGATGTGGTTAAACATACGTAGGCTATACTACACTGAGCATTGTGGCCATCACGTACTTCGGTTCTCTCGCTTGCTGTCCATATCCGAACGAGCGTACATTTGTGCTTATAAAAGTACATTCATTCACTCTGCGAAGAACGCAGCCTCACATTAAAGTTCATGTAAGTGATCTATCTAGTATTTTTGCACAGAACAAATCACAGCATGTGAATTTATCCAGTTAAGTAAGCTCAAGACCTGCGTGTAGGCTACACACGTGAGGAAACCTCATACTAATCTGTTTGCCTAAACAGCAGTGTAGTGCAACCCAGTATTTACTCTCTCTCTCTCTCTCGCAAAAGCACAAGGAAAAGAGTAGTGAAAAGAACATAGTTAAAGGTTATTTCATTTACGGTCTATTCTCTCGTCGCCCCGTACCCTCCACTCTAGGCGTTTAAGATCGTCTGGAGTTTCTTTATATAAGTCTCTTCGTTTAAACACTTTTGAAATAATTTTTTCAAGTCTGCAATACGTTCTGAAATTATACACAATAGAAATTGTTTGCCTGGTCTATTTGTAGCCTCTAGAAACAAAACTAATGGTGCCATTTCTACGTGGTAAAATATATAACAAATTCGAATTATCATAGATCGTTCATTTTATTCAAAGAATAAAGTACACAGAAATCGTCAGGATAGGAGAAACGGAAATAGAACTTCTAACTAACATTACTGAGTGGCCCCAATAATCTGGAATAAAAGCTCCACAAGGAATAATCTGGAATAATACGTGTTTAACCACCACAAAGTACATGTTTAACATCAGAAGACATCCATCAGAGTATCTTCTCTATGCCTACATAGTTTTTACCATTCAGATGCTTATCTAAATTCTCGAAACGCAATCATTTTAATCGCCTTTTAAAATAACTTCTCACCAGCCAAGTTTGTACGCAGCGAGTCTACGCCTCGATTTCCGTACTGAGAAGTGATATTATTCTCCAGCCGTCTCTAGTAGCGTAGGTATCGATACAAAAAAGTATTTATTAAAAATGTATTCCACAAAATAAGCTACGGTAGACTCTAAATTATTTTACAGTTATATTTAGTATTTTGTAATTACACTTTAATTAAATTAAATATGGACTTATAAATGAATTCTTTTTTAAGGTACTGAAATAATCAAAATAAGAAAACAATGATGAATATAACAATTCTTAATTTAAAGGATAAGTAAAAGTTAAGACGTTCTTGTTGTAGCAGGCCGATCGAAGGGGTCGGACGGGTCAGTGTGTTGTATTGGGAACCTGCGCAAAAGAAAATCAAGCAAGGTTCTTTTATCCGTTCTGTACCTATAATAAACAAAAGCACACTATTGGAAGTACAAGGTGAATCGGGAACTAACAGCAGTAGACAAAACCATTAAACGCCAGAGAAATCTGTACGCACAATTGTTATTAACACAGACAATCACACTCGTAATACATTAATTTTCCTACAGGGGATTATAGGAAGCTAAAGCGCACTACGCACATTAGATAATAATAGTACATCAATTGATCATCATCATCATCACTATCATCAAGGGAAAGACATCTTCATTGCATTTCTAGCTTATAGTCGTGGTACAGCTCACACTACACCACTACTAGAGAGAAAGCAGTGTGCATATATTCAAGTGCAGTGACGAGCAGCATGGAAAGAAAATGTGGCATTGTTACTGACTAAGGTCCGCTTATCTCAATAACACTATTGTTTTGCTCTACAGTTCGTAAATAGAGTTGAACTGACTTGACCTTGAGCAGAATCCACAGCACAGTACGACGAATAACAACTATCCAAAGCAAACTCTCTTCTACTTAACTACCCCGGAGTCGCTGATTGATAATTAACAATAGCGCAGTTAACACAATTATGAAATTATAATACTTAACACTTGTGCAAACACCACAATCAAATAACTGTAAAACAATTTAATAATCTGGCTGACTAACTGCAGCATTGTTGTATTTATCAATACGCAGTTTATTTGTAGTACTTTACCTTGTCATTATATTTATTTTATTATTTGTAGTACTTATTATTATTTGTGTCACTTTATCTTATGATTAGTAGTGTAAATTTAGCCTTTTGACTTAACTTATTAAGATATCAATTATGCAATCACCGTAAAAACGTAAAAAGCGCTGCAAACAATTCTGATGTATTCATATATTTCTTTTTAACAATAAAATGATATTATTAGCATTAATATAATATAATATTAAAATTAGTAAAATATTTTTTATAAAGGTATAAAAGTATCTAAATTAGTGACTTCAAGAAAACAATCCATTAAAGAAAACGCAAATAAAATTTTATAGTCATAATTTTATAGTCTGTGTTTAGATAAAATATATGGTTATTATGTTTTCCATCCTCCTCAGTCCAGATAATACTGATATTGTTTAAATTATGAACGTTTATTTTTGTGTCATACACATCCTCTAGCAAAATGCCCTTAAACAGGGTTTGGTATCAATAACCGTTCCGTAACCACTTTGTGACCTTCCCGTTATCTTTAACACCACGTCACATAATTATTGAGCTTAATTAAATATCCTAAGTAAAGATAAATTTTTTGATACAATGTTTTGACACGCTTTTGCTCTCCATAATCCTCTTAAGCAATAGATTATTGTTCCCCTATCCTTCTACGTAATACATGCAGCGTGATACGAAATACTCCGTGCTCTGGTCGTTTCTCTTCCGTATAACCATGATTCACAGCCATATAATAAACACACAAACAATTTTATATGGTTTAATATAAATTGTTATTGAGATTATCACGTTATTTTTTATAAAACTACTCTTCTTTGTCTTATTTGTCTTCGGAGAATCTCTCACCTTCTAAGAAGCTTGTTTTGTACTATCTAAAAAGGTACATTCCTAAGTTAATAGTCTACTATTTCAGTGGGCTCCCTATTAAGAATTCTGTTCGTTTTCACGTCAAACTAGCCTTTCATAAAGGGCAGATTCTTTTGTAGCTTATCGTGTTAGTTAAAATAACTATAACTTTTACAAACCTGAATCTACTGATTACTTAATAGTTTATTTTTTCTTGGTGTTTACAAAACAAAAGTAAAATAGAAATACCAGAATAGAAAAAAATATGAAGACAGATTATGAACACAGGTAAGAGTGATGCGGGAGAACGCGAAGAAATTAATGAAAACATTTCCACGAACACTTATTCCATGAACAGTTGATTTAACTGCGCGGGTGGTCATAAGACGGAAATACTGTGTAGGCAGCTCAAATGTTAATATTTTACTCTAATGTTAAGAAACCCAAGAACAATTACCCAAGTAATAAACCAGTCGGATACAAAGATTACGTATAAAATCAAATTCAGAAAAGATGCAGACAGAAAAACGGACTCATGGAAATGAGACTGGGAAAATATATATACTTTATAATAAACGTTGTACTTTATAATACTTTATTTAAGTTGTGCGTTATATCACGCATGGAAGCATGGTAAATGCTCCAAATACTTGTGGTATTTTATAATTATTATTGAAGATATTATGTGTACAAGGTTTGTGTTTCTGTGTTTGTGCGTGTCTGTGTGTATTTATGTATGTGTATGTGTGCAAACCTGTAGAATATATGCACGAAGTGAATGAATAGGAACATTCTTTAAAGAGACTTGAGTTGCACAAAGATAAACACAGAGAGGAAAGTAGACAACAGATATTGTAATAAAATTAATAAATGTATGTTGTGTGTTAATGATATTAGCTATTATGGAATATGTGACTCCGATGTAATCAAGCCCCTCTGTTTGGACTATTCAATTTGTAATAAAATAAATAAGATTGATGTGTGAATCTGCAAGTTGTAAGGTGTTTAATTGGTGTGGCTCTCGACGTCTTACTGGCCTGAAACACTTCCTTAAGTTTCCCAGCTGGTCGAGTCCCAATGGTAGCAAGACCGGTCGAGTAGCGTAAAGTTGATGAAGAAATATATATGCTCAGCTTCACCGAAAGTTTCAAAACAAAAATTATTGTTTTGAAGAAAATTTAAAAAAAATTATGTTTATAAAAAAAAATAATAATAAAAAATTTTTTAATTTTATTAATTAATTAATTAGGATCAATTAATTAATATAGGGCTGTGAAGTTTTAAACAGTGTAATGCTCTTCTGAAAATTTTTATTAAAGTTTTAGTATAATTTAAATAATCTATCACCACTCATAAGACTGTCTGTAAACCAATCGATATTTGTTTACCTTTCTATTTTTTAGGTTATCTTCACTTACGGGTGGTAAAGTCCTTGTAGATTATCAATTAGAATTATATTATTGGTAATTAGTATTATTGAAGAAATAAAGAACTATTAAGTATTGAAAAGTATTAATGTTTTATTAAGTAACAGCAATATTGACTCTTATCGATTAGTATCGATTCTCAGGATATCGAAAAAAGTTACAAGTATATGTTATAAAAATTATATAGGGTTCTTTAAACAGCCAGTTATTACCAAAGTCAGAGAAATCGGGCTAATATTTAAAAAGTATAACGTTACAATCAAATTAATAGTTATTAATAAACACAGACATTGAATAATAATTTGTAAATATAATAATTGTTTTCACCCAACAGCTGTTGAACTAAGAGGAGGCACTGGAATTGTCAAAGAAAGATGGCTGCCGTCAAGTCGATGAAAATGTTGCTCGTTGCTGCTGCATTCCAAATAATGTATTTTGACGCAATATTTCTGTTCTCGTGTCCGCAAATCTCTTGTTATATGTTGTGTAGTGACTGGTGTAGTGATTCTGGGTTGTATTTAGTGTATCTGTATAATTATTAGTTCAAACACTTTCTCCGATTCCGTCACTAATTTGGTTTAATGTATTATACAGTTTTCTAGTGTTTTATGGTGTTTTTCGGAGTAGATTTATATTGTTCTGTGTTATGGAGTGTTACTTGATCGTTTCTGTTATAATATGATAGTTTCAGAAGTATTTTACAAGTCACTCGCGATTTCACAATAACTCACTATACACTCGCTTTGTATGACGATTATAGGTTAGGTTATCCACGTTTTCACACGTATGTCATGTTAACCGTTCAACTACCAATAATTAACTAACTGTTTCCTTCAGTTTCAATTAAACTCTTAGCCCATATAATATTATCCTTAACATTGTTCAAAAATATTTTCACATCCTGTGTACATTTTACTATTTCACTATATGAATGCCTAAACTTTGGTTATTTGTCAATTTTATTCACTAGATTTGATTTAAATTAATCTTTCAGTTCATTCTGGTTATTTTCAGATTAAATAATGCCATTTTATAGTGTTTTCTGTCCAAAAAATAGTAATTTCACTTTCAGTTTGGTATACTCTGTTTGGAAGTCAAAACATTAAAATTTACTTCCTGTCATTATATAAATTCAGCCATTTTATCAGCTATATTTAATATTAATAATTCTATATTGTATTAAAAGGTTCCTATTCCCTTATTTTCTGGTAATTAATTGAATTAGTTGTATTCTGAAACATTATTCTGAAATATATGACTCCCATGTCTAAATTTCTGAGTCTAGTCATTCTCATTTTTATTTATAATTCTGAATATAATTTATTAAAATCTCTCTAAATGGTATGTGCAATTATATGGCATGATCTCAAGTTTATTTTGTCTAAACCCCTTTTGTTTATTTGCATTTAATTGAGCAATTTCTCTGTTTTGATGAAGTTTGGTTTCCATTCTTTTGGCCTATGATTTTTTAAACAATTTTTCTTACAAAATATTTTACAAACAAATATATGATGTGTGATACCCTCTCTGACTTTTACAAATAGTATTATAAATTAAACATGCTTTCAAATTACACAAAAACAACTAGTATTGGCCACAATACAAACAATAGTCAAACAGAATAAAGAATATTTTTTTTTAAATAAATGGTTGTCTTCAAATCAGACATTTTGCAACAAAATTCCCATTTCCAACATGGAAATATGGTTTACAACAAAGGTTTTTTACTAACTAACATCTTAATTACTCTCTACTATTTACAAGTGGTAACTATTTTTATAGTTCTGATGTTAGTTGTTTCAGACCCAAACAAATGGCCTTATATCTAAAACATTTTTAAACATTCTTGTACTATATACATTAAAACCTTATATTTATATTCTTATTTCTAACTATTATTATAAGTAGGATTTTACAGTTTTTATACAGTCTTTTATACCTTGTCTTTGGGGAATTGTACCCTGTCATTAACAAATAAATAGTATGAACCGTTCACAAAGCACTATGAAATCTGTTTTTCTTTTTTCATGTAAAACAAAAATGTTATTTTAAACAGATTCATGTCTTATGAACAACATATTGTCACCGTACATATTTTAAGTCATTGAAAAATGCATATTTCATTGCATCCAATGTTTGTGATTGCCAAGAATGAAACACAAGGTTCATTTTTTATAATACCCAAAACTATCACTGGTTCACTTTGCACTTATATATTATGTTAATGCTAAATGGTCGTATAGTCTTATTAACATAATAAATTGGTTAGCGTTTTTTCAATGGAGATTTGTTCCATGGGTACTATATTATTGTTTCATCTTAGTTCACAGGAAACTTTTACTTTGTTCACTTCTCTCTCTTAAATTTATATACATGTGGTTTTTATTTCGTTATACTTTTGTTTTTAGATATATATTTTGGGGATATAGGGATTTGGGTGTCTTTTATAAGAGCATGACGTCTTCTTCAGGATGCTGCCCTCTTCTTCTTTCTTCAGTCTTCTTTTCTCCTGCCTTCTGGGACTGGTATCTTCTCCATCTGTTCTTGATGCCATCAGGTTTCTTGGGATCTTCTCCATCTTCTTCTTTAATTCAGAAATACACAACCTGTATTGGTTGATCTTGGCTTATTTTAGGGTTTCTCTTTTATTTATTCTCCCTCGTTGTGGGTTTGGTCATATTGTGTACTGCTTTGTTATTTACTATTTTACCTTCCTGGGTTATACCTTGAAAACCTTTGGTTATGAGACTGGTTTTGGATGACTCATCACTAGTAACTCCTTTTATTTTAACTTGTATTTTCTTTATAATAATGATTTCTTTCCACAGTTGCTATGAATTAATCTATTTATATTAAACTTAATGCTTTCTTCCAAATTTAAATATTATAACTTCATTATTCTAATGATCAATTGCCATTCAATATTATGCTTATATCTGTCACGCTACAATATATATATATATAGTATGTGTGTGTGCGCGCGCGCGCGCGTGTGTGTGCGCGCGCGCGCGTGTGTGCAGAGGGGAAAAGAACAAAACAAGTACCGTAACGTTCACAAAAGAGAGTTTTAGCTTTCACTGAGCACTGTTTAATTAGAAAACCTCGTCATCCTAATTATCAATTTGTGAGCTGTGGCGAGGAGAACGGCACATCCCTCCAACCCTTCAAAACGAAGCCCAACCCTTCATGTTTCTTTCTTCTTTTGATCAATTCTCATTGAAAAGCTCTTTCACTAATCTTCTGCTCTTCAGCATTCAATATGAAATACGTATTAAAAGGGTTTAATAACCCATCTCTAAACAAATATTATACGTCACACAAAATCTGTGTTCTCTCCACTTAAACTGTATTTTATCGTTTCTAATTAACAGTTTCATCGACTTTGTCGTTCAGACATTAATGACTAGTGACAAACATAAATTACAAACATTTTACTGTCTATTCTAAGTTTTTAACACTGTTTTAAAATTTTAACTATCACCTGAAACCCTTTCCCCAAATAGTAATATCAGATTCGAATCTTAAAACTAGAAGTCGATGGTAGGTTGTTAACATTATTATTATTATTATTATTATAACATAATATAATATTGCGGACATTAGTCATGGTTTCAGAAACAATTCTAAAATTGGCGTTTTTTACCTCTAAAATTCTGAGGTCGTCTTCAGGTGTAAATCAATTGTTTACATCATATATATATATATATATCAATACTAAAAGATAGCGTCACAGTATAAGAAAAACTATTATTAAGTAACCGAAAAAAAATTTCTTACTAAGAAGGCCATCTTACTAAGTAAGAGGTATTACGCTTTTAGTCAAATAAGAAAATATTAACAACAATAAGGAAATGAAAATTTGGCATAGTTCTTTTTAATGTTTGAGGTACTTCAGAAAGGATTAAGAGGATTCAAATTTCGGATTGCTTTTCATTCCCGTACAACGTAGGCAGTATTCTACACAAAACCAAGCTCAAAATTTCCAAATTTGAACCTAAAAATGTTGCATACAGTCTCCCATGTGAATGTAGGAAGCGGTACTTGGGAGAAACGGTTTCTAGACGTTCGCCTGAAAGAACTTTGAAAATATGTAAGACTATGTAAACGCAATACGTGTATAAATTAGCAGAATGTGTGGAAGGAACTACATAAGGTCTTGTGGGACAATATAGAAACTATTGGGAGGAAAGTTATTTGTTGAAAAGAAAAATCGTGGAAATATCTTTTATCTCGGTTGAAAATAATTGTATTAATCAGGCGTGTAAAGATATTTCTACAATTTGGCGTAAAAATATTCGAGAATATTTGGAAAGGACAAAAAGTGAGAAGTGAGAAACGTAGCTTCTTCAAAGCAAGTTGGGCAGTTATCTGTTGTGCATAGTTTAGCGCCGCCTCCACTTGGGGTTGCGTACAATTGGGGAAGCGTTTGTTCTAGTTACCTTGTCGTTTTCTTTTCTTTTATTATTTTATGACCAAACGTGAAATCCCTACTACTCAGTAAGACGACTCCTTGACAAATAACCTTGTTGTTTTATTACTTAATTACCTTTTTTGTTATACTGTGATGATATATTTTTAGTATTGATAGATATGATGTAAACATTTTATTGACACCTGAAGACGAGTTAAGGTTTTTATAGCGCCAAACGCTGCGTTTAGAATAATTGTTTCTAAGGCGATGGCTGATGTCCTTCATATTATAGAATGTAATACTACTACTACTACTACTACTACTACTACTACTACTACTAATAATAATAATAATAATAACATTTTCCTAATAATAATAATAATAATAATTATTATTATTATTATTATTATAAAATACCAGATTATTGTGAGTCTGCGCGCGCGCGCGCGCGTGTGTGTGAATTATGCTGAGAAAAGATAGATATCACGTGTGGCTACATGATGCTCTGCAGGTTGACAAAACATTCTCGCACGACGGCGATGATTATGATGATGATGATGACGATTATTATTATTAAATTTATTATTATTCTTATCAATTCTATACCTCATACTGTGTTAGTTAACATTCAAGGCACACACTCTTCAGGAATGGTTTAACACTCAGCTGGTAGAAAACGTCTACTGCCTACAGCACGTAACTAATTGGAACGTCTTAGAGACGTTCGTAAGGAATGAACTCTGCAGAATTTAATCTATCTCAGAGCCAATCTCATCATCCATGAACGACTATGCATACGTTGAGCCATGCTACTCCAACAGTACGTACGATGATTCATTCTGTTTTAAATGTTTATTATAAACAATTTTTACCCGATTTCAATCAGTTTATACTTACATTAATTTAATTGTTGATTTACTGCATGTAAAAATAGAAAATTTTCCTTTAGTCACTAAGCTATATAGTTTTTTATTAAATAGCAATTCGCATAACAAGAGGAGGTTGGATAAGTAAGATAAATAATACATAGATGGCAGCACTATTACCAATATTCTTTGTTATCTGTTTTCTTTTATTAATAAAATGAGCAGGTCCTAAATGTCGGTTAAGATTGTTTAGTTTGTGTTAGACAGGTCGGTAAATTAGATGCTCTTAGAGGTTTTGGTAAAATAGTAGGCAAACAGGAAATTTTCAACACCTTACGATTCTCCTACCATGTTGAACGCAGCCCTTGGTGAGTCTGCGTTGTCATTTAAAACGTTCACACGTGGATTGCCGAGTTTAAACATAGTCAAACGTGCTCTGGCATGAACATCGCTGTGGATACCCAATTGAAACGTTAATAAAAATAACTATCGTAAAAATAAATATAGTTGCTTTGGATAATCATAGACTGAAAGCCAGAGAAATAGGTGGAATGGAACACTTGTCAACTGAACTGAACTTGTCATATCCAACACGAAAATTAATTTGGCTATGAAGAAGCTCTACGCGCATGGGTGCTGGGCTTGTCCACATTGGACTAAAAAACTGATCGAATGGATGCTTTGCCTTAAAGTTGTGAGCAGTGGCATACGGTCAAGGGAAGCAAGTGAAGCACTGTTCAGTATTGATTGGCGACACACTAACTGCAATTATTTTTAATTAAATGTTATTAGTTAATTGACTATAATTTTAAGTAACCAAAATAAAAATTCACTAGAATTCTCTAACGTGACTTAATAAAAATTTTTAAGTAGACTGACTTCACACGCAGGGTAGGTGAAGCAGCTTCGTCTGAGCATGAGGTAGCCTGGTGTAGAGAAATGCGCGCGCACGTAGAGCGAGATAGAAAACCACCACTGCAGTGGTCGCAAACTGATGCTAGCTTCAGTTGAGTTGGACTGCGTGTTGTTGAGTTTGCTGGTATCGCTGTGCGTGTTACGTTTTATTTAGTACCACATTGAACTCATATCCGTTTTCCACTTTTAACATTTGAAGTTATAATTATACCTTTTTAAATAGTACGTCTGACATTTTATTTACGTTTTATTTAAACGATACCCACTATAGTTAACGTTTACGATAACGGTAAAGTTATAGTTATATATTTTAGAATAATTTTAGTGTTGGTTTAAATATTTTCTACACTGTTGGTTTGAATAATAAAAGACCTTTTAGCAAAATCTTTTTCTTGCTGGTCATTTAACGAAAACCCTGAAATACACTGAAATTATAAAAACTGGTAGGCCGACCCCGTATCTTCCAAACTTAATCCCAAAAACTGGAAAGTTTACTAGGCATTTCCACACTATTATGTACAGAAAATTGGCCTAGTGAGTACGAGTATGTATGAGTGATTGGCTAGTAGTGCTGAACTAAATGCACTATTTTGCTGGTATTGTTTGTTGTTTTGAAAGGACAGGAACACTAGCTGGGCGAAGACTGGGTTCAGACCTTTAGGAAACCAAGTTAAATCTATTGCCGCCCATGTAATTACTGTGAATCATCCTCGTTCATCATTTGTACTGCTGCTTACGGTCAGAGTAGAATAGAAACTGCGTTAGATGACCAACTTAACTCGAAGATGTCGGCTCACAATCAGAAGGTTCAACGGAATAGAGACATTCTTAGGAGACTAATTAACGCTGTTTGTTTTCTAGGTAAACAAGAATTAGCATTTCGGGGACACGACGAAACAGAAAAGTCAATTAAGCGAGGCAGTTACGTAGAACTTCCAATGTACACAGGCGAATATGATACTCTTCTTGCGGAGCATATGAGAACATCTACTGTATTTAGGGGACTGTCTGATCGAATACAAAATAATCTCATTGAGGCAATTATCTCAGATCTTGTAGTGGTTATAAAAAGTGAAACAAAAGAGGCACACTTTGTAGCTGAAACCACAGATGTTTCAAAAAACACAGTTCTCTATAGATTTGCATCATGCGTATAATGGTGAAGTGAAAGAGAGATTTTTAGGATCCACTGACATAAGTTGTGAACGACATGTCCAGGCTATTGCAGAACTCATCTGCCAATACAAAGGTTTTGTAAAATATATAAAAACACTTGGTAAGTTTCACAAATTTTTTAATAACTCTGACAGCTGTTTCGACTAACTTAAGCCATTGTCAAAGAGCGAGTGAATGAAATTACTGAACACAGGATGTTAGAGTAGTGTAGGTGGTAAACATCTGTTTAGGGCGTATCTGGAACATCTGTGTTGTGATGGCGAGGGGTGGGGAGTAAGTGCATGAGACAAGGGAAGGTCTGGTGTCTTTAAAAACTAAATACAATCATGAATGCAAAATATAAAATTAACTGAACTAAATATAAACTGAATGCAAAATTTAAAATAATGATGAACATTCAAAATAATATAAAATAAACTAAACTAAATAACAGATTTTAATAAAGGGGATACACAAAATTCAGTCTGTTCATTGGTTAAATTTTTGTTATTTTTTATTGCTTTTTTAATTTCTAAAATTTCTAACAAATCCATTTTTCTACCTTTTTGTATTTTGTGGAGTAGTGTTATGTTTTTTGTGTCTATAAAGTGATTGTGTTGTAAGCAATGATCTGCAAAACCTGTATTAGATGTATTGGTTAAAATCGCCTTCTTATGTTCAGAAATGCGATGTTTCAGAGCACGGCCACATTGTCCGATATAAATAGCATCACATTCTGCACAGTGTATTTCATAAACATATGAAACTTACCAAGTGTTTTTATATATTTTACAAAACCTTTGTATTAATATGTTTCACCAAGTGCCCAACGAGTCATCAATTAACATCTGCCAATTCCTGACTGAATTTTAATGCAGTGAAAAACTAATCGCGCAGACCTACGATGGCGCAGCAACAATGGCAGGAAATTTTAGTACAGTCCATAATTAAAATAACTAATCCTCAAACTCTCTTTGTCCATTCCTATGTTCATGTTTTAAACCTAGTTATGTCTCAAAGTGTCAGGCCATATACCCGAGTGGAATTTTTAGCATACTTAGTGGTATTGCAGTATTTAGTCGAGATCTCCGAAACGCACTAAATTTTTAGATGAGTTTGTGCAGCGACGACTTCCCAATGTGTGCCCAACGCGGTGGAATTGTTCTTCTATACCCTGATTAACGAAAGAAAGTGACTGGCGGAGCGGCCGCGCGGCGACCGAGTTTGTAGTAAAAACATTCCACTTTATAACCTCGTGGAAACGTAAAATACAGGGCGAGAAATGTCTAATGAACTGTATTTTAATCATCAATTAAAGACGTTTTTAACAAACTTTTCTAATTTTTAAAATCTCTTTTCAATAAATTTACATTGTGAGTTAAAGAAAAAAATACACGAATTTGAATTAAAAAATTAGGGTTTATCGTTTTTATTACGTAAGAACTCAGAGGTTAAGCATCGGAAAAAAATTTCTTGTAGACAAATGGTAGTCCACCTTCTTTATTACAATATATCAAAAATTGAGATTCCTACGATTAAAATTAACGACGTTATTAATTTTTTTCTAATGTCCTGTTAACTCAGTTGTTAAAAGTTGTACACGAATGAGATTTGCGTGACGCTCTCTTTAGATAACTAAATGTAGAAGACATATACAACTTACACCTTGTACGTGATAGGAATACTACAATGGATTAATATATAAAGTGAATTTCACAGAGAGCAATGCGTGGCGCTCTGCGGCGGAAGTACAGTCAGAACCTATTGGACCCATTTTATTCGCGCGCTACCGTCATTCCCGTACAGCGTCTCGGCCTCTCCTTTATGTCTACAAATAGCACACGCTTCCAGGAAAACTGAACCGTTATACGCACACTAAGGGTAAGGGAAATTTCCAGCTTTCAGTTTAGTTGATGTGGTGGTTGAGTGATGTCCGGTTGTTGGTTATCTATTGAAAATAGATAACATTGGTCAACAATGTAAATTTATTGAAAAGAGATTTTAAAAATTAGAAAAGTTTGTTGAAAACGTCTTTAATTGATGATTAAAATACAGTTCATTAGACATTTCTCGCCCTGTATTTTATGTTTCCACGAGGTTATAAAGTGGAATGTTTTTACTACAAACTCGGTCGCCGCGCGGCCGCTCCGCCAGTCACTTTCTTTCGTTAATCAGGGTATAGACTTGTAGTAGGGGAGCCATCAAAGAGAAGGAACGTAAGAACGTAAATTATGAGCATATTTATTGTGAAATGCATGATAACATTGACGGTCACTTGTATACACGGTTTCAATATTATTCAAAACTCCAATTTTATATGTGTTTTCAAATGAAAAATGTGGGCAGTATAAGAACTATTTTCCTGAACGTCCTTTTCAAAGCCGTTTGGAAATAGGCCTATATGGCAATTTTTTTGACAGCGCGTTTAAAAACGAACTTATTATGTTGTAGGTACAGTAGTTAAGAGTTTGAAGAGTAAAGAATATCCGATCTTTTAAAGCTTTTAAACTCTAATTCGATATTGAAAACTGGTTAAATTTGTATATTTAAAGAAAATTGTTCGCATACAGGAGAGTTATTAGTATGCTTTAACAATGTATTAGTGTGTTCATTAATTATAGTATTTACATTTATAGGCCCATGTAATTAAAATAAATCTCCACCTCAAGTTAAAGCTTGTATTGCGCCACTGTTTTTTAAAGGGTTTGTAACTCAGTGTTAGAGATATCGACCCGCGAGATAATATGTGTTCTATGTATTCTGCGTTGAACATAATATTTTATCATGCTATAAACTATTAAGATATTAGACTTGATAATGGATTTCTACCTAAAATTAAATTATAATCGTGTTTGCTATCGAATAACATTAAACAGACTAGTAGGTAAGCAACTACGTTAATTTTAATTATAAATTGGGCTTCCGTCAAATATAATATTTGAAACTGAAGTACAATATCGGATATAATCCAGCTTTACCAAAATGTTTACCCACCGCACGCCACTAGTTGCAAGTATTTATAACCGAATTAAAAGTATTTTCTGCTAATAAAACCTTCGATAAAACGTGAGTTCGTCACTACATATCTGTGACAAAGGAACAGTTGAAACCATGGATAACGAGAGACTAACTGACGCAAAGTCAATATGAAGGGTACAATTTTCATCAACTATCCTGCAAAATGAAAAGTAATCAACAAAATAAATAAAATAATTACGTCAATTGGTTGCAACATCTGAGAGATTAAGTAAAGACTATCAGACGGAATTTAGCTAAGAAAAAGTGCTGTTTCATACAGCCCCGGTTCACATTTAGCAGTTGCACTGGCCAAATCCACTCTATTTGTCCTATTGTTGTCCCCGTCTGTTCCCGAAGCCAATGAAATGAGTCGGAGAAATGAAATGCTCTGGTGAGTGAAGTGATTCATGCTGTAATTGACTGTTTCGAAGAGTTGGGAAAATCGTTTAAAAAATTATATTTTGACATTCAGAATCGTTGGCCTAAGTGCGTCGAGCTGAAAGGATTATATTGTAATGATTTTTGAATAAAATATTTATTGAAACTTTTTCAAGCCGGCAGGCACCAAATGCATCAGTTTGCAAAGTATAGTACATTAATTACACTCAAATATAAACCATGTAACCTAGTTAATTAACTATTCTAAAGAAATTAAGTATCCATTTAATTTCATTATTTATAAATCAACGAATTAACGTACTTCCCTACTTTAATACCTACATATTGTATCTATCTATACAAGATTGATTAAGTTTTCTTATAATTTTAATCTATAAAAAATATTTAATATAAAAAAGTCATTTATACCTTATCAGACATGGAACGCCAACATGGACATTCAACCATGTGGAAGTGTCTCTTCCTTGCATATTATATTGCTAAATATGCTAGAAAAGTGACCCTTCATGATAAGGAGATGCGGTTAGAAGTGCACCCCGAGAGGAGGTGACACATGGCATCAACTTTTTTCTGTTTCCATGGTAATATTTTCACATAGGTTGATCAATGCGCCTGAATGTGCATTTCGTCTGTGTCATTTACCGTTGAAAATGAGTTCACGCAAAACCGTTTTTATTAACAGCTGTATACCCAAAAAATATTTTGTATTCTTCGACTCGAAGGTGACGAAGGTTCTGTTTATAACAACATATTGTTCACTATGAAAATAGACCAGAAAATCTAAGTGAACTAAGTGTGGCAGAATTTGCAGTACGCTACGGGACAGTATCAGGAATAATATTTGACGAAGAAAATTAATGGAAATGAAGACGTGCAACATCAGGAAATCTTATCAAGATCAAGATACGTCACTTTGAAAGATGCCAAACGAAGCGTCAGAGAACAAAACCTGCAATTTTAAGGCACGGATATTACACTTTTGGCGGTGACCGCAAAGAATTCTATTCCAGTCTTATTGTATGTCGCTTTCCATTAAGGAAAGAATCAGAACTAATGCAAGAGTAATTAGTCAGAACGTCAGAGTTAAACAGCGGAGCAATGATCAGCGTGATTTTCGGCAACGTGTCAGCACCCGAAACGTTTGTAAACGCTGAACATGTGATCCAACAAGACTTAGCTCAAGCAGCGCCCTTGAGGGCAATATTAATCGGTTTGAACTGGTGGAAGAAAGCAATGTGTTTGCAGCAGATAGGCCTACATGGTAAAGGTAATCTCGTAGGCGATAATGACAAATTCTACGACGAAAATGTAGAAGTGATGACAATACCTAATAACTAATTTCAAAACAATGTACAAAAATTAAATTTGGAATAAAGGCACATTTTTGGAAATTTCAGTCACGTTATTGAGAAAAAAATTAGAAAAGAGCCAGCAGATAAAATATTATTGTTAATATCTGGTGGTTCGGGAAGCGAGAAGTCATTCGTATAAAAATTGCTTGTAGAGCTTATACGACGATGTTATGCGCCTACTGTAGAGCTGCTTGAAGAAAGTCATCATTTGTTGCAGTAACAGCTCTTACATGTGTTGTCGCACAACAGATTTGTGGCCGTACATTACACTTTGTGTTTAGTCTACCAATAGAGAAAAGCCCAACTGCAACCTACAGAGATATGTCTGGCCACCGTCTGGAATAAGAACGGAGGAAAATAGCTTATAATTGACAAAGTCTATAGGCTATCTTATGAAATATTTCGCATTATCCATTTACGTTTACAAGAATTTACTATGTCAAAGATGTTATTTGGTGGTATTCATATGTTATTGTTTGGAGAACTTAGTCAGCTTTGACCGGTTAATGGGTATTGATGCTTTTTACAACCGGCGTGTAAGTACATCTCTGGCAACAATTGTCAGTGTGTGAATTGACCACAATCATGCGGCAAAGAAATAACATGGACTTCATAGATTTGCTTAATAATTTAGCATTTGGTCAACTTACTACTT
This sequence comes from Magicicada septendecula, assembly GCA_034769895.1. Classification (NCBI taxonomy): domain Eukaryota; kingdom Metazoa; phylum Arthropoda; class Insecta; order Hemiptera; family Cicadidae; genus Magicicada; species Magicicada septendecula. Next base: position 387,545,632 of record CM068368.1, on the reverse strand, counting down.
TACAGTCAAGAGTTATTGCTTGTGGTAAATGAGAAGCAGCAACTTACGGTGAAAAGCCGCCAGTTAACGCAGTCTCTACAGATCCAAACAAATGCGGTGGACTTCTTAGTATACTAATATTGTCCGTCGGCTCCAGAGTTATGCTTAGACGAAACATATCAGTGATGGAAAGATTAATAAATGGTAGTGTGAGTGTTGTTAAAGAACTTAGATGTCCCGCATTTAGACGCGATCAAATTGAATGTGGCGAGTTATCTGATGCTGTATTTATTCAATTTGATGATTTAAAATTGGTGAGAAGGTTAAGGATAAGAACGGATGCGTGACATTCCAAGCCAGTCGTGGTTACGGATACGTTGAACGGCGAATGATGCTACTTATACTGAACAGGGCTGTTACGGTACATCAGCTACGGGGGGAAAATCCTGAAAGATTAAGTTGGCAATCTGGGTACAAAATTATTTGCGAAGGGCAAGCCAATGTGTTTAACCAGAGTGAAGTCTTTAGATAGACTTATGATTAGGCCCTAATGAGCTAGATCCAAATAAACTTTTAAAGAAAGCAGCACATGAACTTTGAGTACATCAAGAAATGTTAAGTTTACGAAACTTGGAAAGAATTGCCAATGGGCCTAGAGATAATACGATGAATCAACTCAGATGTAATATCAGATGTCTGATGTGATGTAATATTTATTATATTATTTATTGTTATACTGCTTGGTAACAATAAAATGTATTTATATTATTTGTTATGTTATTTGATAATAATAAAAATTATAAATTGAAAAGTCCATATACACAGTGGGTCAATTACTATACTTCTATGAGCATAATTTTATGCAGTGCTCAAGAAGCATTAAACCAATTTGAAAAATTCTTGTTCTGTAACCTACGTTAAGTAATGCCAAGTCACACGAATTCATCAAAATTCGTCCAGTAGATTTTTGAAAAATCGTTAATCAAACATAGGCCTACATACATACCTGCGTACGTGTCGAACTGAGAACCTCCTTTTCTTGAAGTCGGTTTAATATTTAATTCAATTCAAATTCAATTGATTTCGGCCTGAATAATACTATTGTTCTTTGCATTTCATTTACCTCACTTATCAAACCGCCTTCGTACTTCGGACAGCATTGAATGTACATTTTTTGGTTTTCATTTTACTTCTTTTTCTGTCTTAATACGATCTCATTGGTAAATACTAGTATTAGATCTACTGATATTAAATTATATGTCAGTTAATTTTGTTGCCCTTACTACATAATTAACTGTTCCTTAAATGCATAATGTGTATTACATCATTGTTACATTGCAACGTTTTCGTCTTTAATTCAAGGAATGGAAAAGTTGCAGAAAAAAATTATAATAATAAATGAAAAGTTAATGTTTAATAAAACACTGAAGTTGTTTATCCACAGAACTGTTCCCGTAAACTAAGAATAAAATAAACAAAAAGTTATCACAGACAAATTCGCAAAATCTATTCTTCGCACAGAAGTAGAGTTTAAAGCGAAACATAATTTCAAAAAAATAAAAATATAAACCGAAAAATAACTTTCATTAGATAGAAGAGTCAAGTTGTTTGCCTCCTCGCCCACGCCTCCTTTTCAGACTACTACTCTGTGAATAATTCATTTCCCTGGGAGGAAAAAAATATTTGTCTATGCCGTCTGTCTGCGTATACTATAAGAGTGGAAGAGGGCCGACCCTTACTAAAACTTCTCTATATAACTGGAGGCGACTACTTCACTCTCGTTTGAAAACTAAAATAACAATTTTAAATTACACGTTTTCATAATATTTTTTCTTTGTTTCCCCCCAAAATCTGTTCTCCATTAAACATATATTTCCCTTTTCCTGATGAATTAAGCGATTCAAGAGTAATTCTATTGGAAACACATTTTTGACAACTTCGTAGTCCTTTCTTTATTTAATTTCTTACTCTCTCTCTCTCACCCTTTCTTTTACTCTCTATCTAGCCTATCTAGCCATCTCTCTCTCTCTCTTTCTCTCTCTCTCTCTCTCTCTCTCTCTCTCTCTCTCTCTCTCTCTCTCTCTCTCTCTCTCTCTCTCTCTCTCTCTCTCTCTTCTCCCGCTCTCTCATTCTGTCGGTTTGAAGCATTGTGTTACTTAGTCTCAATCTATCTTTAACTGTTCTTATTTTATCTGCCACTCTGTTTTCTCTTCCCTTACCTGGAATTTCCTTTCATTAACTCTCTAGATATTTTATGTTTCATCTACCGTTCTTCCTATTATTCTTTCTATTATTCTTCCCAAAATACTGGAGACAGTACGTAATGCATTATAACTTCGTTCCTCGATGAAAATGAATATCCATCTGCACCTACAAGTGGTGGAGGAAGCTAAACACCTACATACGGCTAACGCGGTTCTGGAGACCAAGTGACAGCCTGTGTAAGTTTTCCCTCCTCTAGTGCTGGATGAACCTTTGCTGGTCAACGGCGTAGGATGTGGTAGGCAAGAATAAATCACCACATTTAAAATCCTTAAGGATATCTCGAACAGGGAATATTCCAGGCCGGTATCAGCCAGTTTATGGAAGACAACTCGGACAGAAAATCGGGGCGGACGTTAAGTAGAAGGTGCCAGCCCCACCATCTTAATAACATATAATATACCTAAGTTACATATTACTTACCTCTATTAAGTAAGGAATAACTTGATGGGCCAAAAGTTGCTGACCACAGCTGTGAATTGAAGGAAAAAGCGACTTGGAATGGCGGAACAATTTAAAATTGGCGTGTGGAATGTAAGAGTGCTCGCCGATAAAGAGGTGGCACATCAACAAAAACTTAACCAATGAGCTTTGATATTGCCATTATCCCTAAAAATTAAAAAGAAGCTTAAAGGCTCAACAGAATTAGAGGACGACGTATTACCACCACTAATATATAGACACTCGGCTGTAGTAACGATAAAGAAGGATTTAAAAAACAGGACACAGCTACCAGTTTTTAAATGAACGAATATTAACGGTAAGATACAAAAGAGTAAGGGGGTACACAGCATTGGTAGCTTTATATACCCCGGAGGATAGTTGGAAAGAAGACTCAGAAGAATTTTAAGCGATCTTGACTCAGAAGAATTTACCATTGATTTTAACATGATAAATCTATTGATTTTACCACATTCAACAATTTTATGTTAACAAACACGTTTATGCATAAAGGGATATATAATTATACTGCACTTCAACATATATAGAATAAATATGATGCAAAATTACTGCACGACCGTTTACTGAACTCTATTAATCTGTGATAGTTAAGTTCCCGAAGGCTGGCGGATAATAAAGGTAAGGAGAAGATATATCCAAGAAAGAAGATAGCAACGACTATGATAACTAGAGAGTGTCAGCCTGCTTAATACGTCTTACAAATTGTGCCCATTATTCCTATCAGTATAACTGAATGCAATAACGGAGACAATTCTCTCGGAATGGCAGATCATGTTTACATTCCCACATACGTAGCTTTGATAGACTTTGGAAAGGCATTTGATTGAGTGACTACGTGCGGGCTGTGGGCAATAATGGCAACGAAAGGTGTCTCGCAATATCTCATTCGAGCCTTTATGTGGAAAAATGTCTTAATTGAGACAAGACGACAGATCACAACTTTTAGTGTGAGTCGGATCAATTGTGGAGTATGACAAGGGTGCCCATTATAGCCTTCTCTGTTAAATATTTGTATAGACGATGTCATATAACTGGCTAATGCAATGATTGGTCTGGAGCATTATGATTGGTCACTCTGCCATTAAAACGTTGTTGTTTGCTAATGACCAGGCTATCCTGTCGAACTCGGAAAGCAGCTTGCAGATGGCTGGACACTGACTGGATCGAATTGCAAAGATTTCAACATTTAAGACTAAGGTGATGGCTTTTCATGGAACTGATAATATACGAGATGAAACTAGTCTGGTATACTTGCAGACAAATCATGACGTCCTCGCCTCACTCCACCGCCGACTGTGAGTGACAGCTCGCTCCCTCGATCGCTTCCAGGAACTGAGGACGTTATGTTTTGTCTGTGTTAAGAATTGTGATTGATTAATATAAATGTTGAACTAAACTTTTGACGCGTAGAATCCTTGGTTAATCATTTTAATAATGTCGTGGAGTTAAATTGGCCAGGATGGTGAAAATAATTGTAGATAAGCGGATTGTAATTTAATACATTTATTGTACGTAAATGGTATAAATGAATTTAGATTTCAAGAAGGTTAGCTAAGCCTTCAGGCATCATGACGTCTGAGAAAAATCACATTACAAAAGAAAATTTACATTTTAGAAATGAGATGCAATTATGCAACACTTGAAGAGAACATGAAATATTTTAGGCCTAAGGCCTACATAATATGTCGCGACATGAAAATAGTTAAGCCGACAGGCGAAACGCAACAAGCAGTAGCAAGCAGAATTAGATTATAAAACAGATTAGCCAACCTTCCATTAATATAATTCCCACATTACAAATACCAACATTATTGTACATAACTGCCCGCAAAAATCGAGCGATTTTTTTGCAATACATTGTTAACAATTTATATTATAAAGAAAACACAAACATGTATGTTCTTACTAATAGAGATTAACCATTAGTAATTTGATGTCTTAATTATCGACATCGGAATGTTAGATAACAAAGATTATAACATTAAGTTGCCCAGAGATAAAACCTTGGACTGGTTGATAATGATAAAGTTAGACAGACCAAAGTTGGCTTGCAAACTGATTCATACATGATTATAAACGTGCAAGAATCAGCAGACATGCATACAATACAAAGCATGAAAGCTTGATAATGAATAATCTGTGACTCATCCTTTGATGGGCCAGATTTAAATTGCAAATATTTATGCAAGTCATGATTAATAATTTAAACCAGTCAAAGCCAGCTGATTTATGCATAATAATATTGCACATTATATAAAATGAATAGACAAAGATTATTACAAAACGTTACATTCATATAGAAACATAGATTAAGCATAACGCTGTAGTATAATAATTAAATAGCGCATACCATACCAAGCAATTGCAAGAATGTACAAATACATTGACATGCGAGAATAGATGATAGATTGTTGCATAGTTACAAGTATATAAATGAAATAACATGTGTGTCATAATCACAAATACATGAATAATAATATATGTGTGATACATGATCGTAAAATACAAATACAAAAATATGTGTAAAAATATATGCATGGTGCACAATCATAGACAATAGATGCGGGTACAATAATATGTGTTACATAGATACAAACTATATGGATACAAAATATGTGTTGCATAGTTACAAAATACATGAATACAAGGCATAAAATACAATATAATAGTACAAGTGACAATGCAGCAAATGTGTTCATACAAAAATGTAATGCATGTGTTGAGCAATTACAAGTAACACATGAAAATTCATAGAATAGTGAAATAGCAATGCACAAATATCAATAAAAAATGTGCAGCAAATATGCATATAAATATGATACATGATTTGTATAGTTACAAAATACATGTGAATATTATACAACAAAATACATAACATAAGAACTAACACCATCAATAGACATAATACATAAACCACTACCAATAGCAAATATGAATATACAAAGGACATAGTATATGTCTTACAGAGTTATCAATACATGTAAATACAAGATGAGTAGAGTACACTACAATGACAATATAATAAGTATAAATATAATAGTATAATGCATGTTTGTACAATTACAAAATACATGCGAATTTGATATGTGAGATACACTACAATGAAATATCAATATATAACGTTAAAAAATGTTTGTGACAGCACATATCACCATAATTGAAGTCGGCCAAACTATAAAACAATTAAGTAATGAAAAGCTCGTGGCCAAATAAAACATGACGCTGTGCTAAGTAGTTACATTGATATCGTGTCTACGTTTCGTCCCGCGCTGGCAACAAACATAACTTGTGAATTGGTCTGCGAAAGGTGCCAGCAGGCGTACGAACGTCAACTACCCTAATTAAATTGTCTGGTCTGGGAAATGTGGCTGTAATTACCCCAAATTTCCATGCTAATGGAGGCAAGTTATCCTCGATTAGAAGGACCAGGTCACCAATGGAGACGTTTTCTTTAGCGAACTTCCATTTGTGACGCTGTTGCAATTGGTGTAGGTAGTCGCGCGACCATGATTTCCAGATAGCTTGGACAAACTTCTGAAGAAGTTGCCAACGGCCGAGACGAGAGATAGGAACGTGTGACAAATCAGGATCAGGTATTGCCGTTAATGGTGCACAGATTAAAAAATGGCCAGGGGTAAGTGGCACTGGATCGTTTACATCCGATGAAACGGCAAATAATGGACGTGAATTTAGACAGGCCTCTACCTGTGATAAAACCGTAGTAAACTCCTCAAATGTGAGCATAGACTTGCCGACAACGCGGCGCAAATGATATTTCAAGCTCTTTATACCGCTTTCCCAAAGCCCACCAAAATGAGGTGACGAAGGAGGAATGAATGACCACTTAATACCATGAGAAGTTGCAAATGATTGAATTGTTAAAGTGGCATCCTTGTTATGCCAGAGATTGTAAAGGTCACACAAGATGTTACGGGCCTTCCTAAAGTTCGTGCCATTGTCAGAATACAATTGGCTAGGTATGCCCCTACCGGCCATGAAGCGACGTAAGGCGGCTATAAAAGCATTGGCTGTGAGGTCGGAAACCAATTCCAAATGAATGGCCCTAGTGGCTAAGCAAATGAATAGAGACACATATGACTTGGAAAGAGTCCTAGATCTCTGCCCGCCATGACGGATCATGAAAGGACCACCATAATCCACTGCATAAAATAAAAATGGCCTGGAGGGAGTAACCCTAGGAGATGGCAAGACACCAAGCCTTTGAGCCTGATATTTAATATTAAATCTGAGAGATTTGACGCATCTACGAATGATGGAAGGAATCACTATCTTGGCGTTAATAATCCACCAGCGTTGACGAAGTGAATGATGAACAAGTTGAGCACCAGCGTGGAGAAGTCGAATATGCTCACTCTCAACTATGAGGCGAGTGATGTGAGCCGAAGGATGGAAAACAGTAGGATGCTTATTATCATAGGGTAGCTGCGACTGCTGTAGACGTCCGCCGACACGCATGATGCCGAACTCATCAAGAAATGGGTCAAGAGAAGACAGTTTACTCCTTATGGAGACAGAAGCTCCATTTCGAAGGCAATTCAGCTCAGTAGCAAAATGGATCGACTGGGATTGCTTTATGAAAAGTTAAGTGTAGAATGAATTTCAGTAGGGGTGAGAACTCCCGAAATTTTCTCTGCCTTTGACGATCTATCATTTTTGATAAATCGAAAACAATAAGTGTACACGCGGGTCAGTCGGTGTAACGAGGAAAAGTCCTTAGAGAGATCAATAGGTAAGGTAGAAATTAGAGAAAGCTTGGAGGTTTGTTTCTCCTCAACGGAACATTCAGGAAGCGGCACATTAGAAGGTGAAAAAGGTGAAAAAACATTGGGCTCAGATGATTGAGACAGACAAGTAGGACCATGCCACCAAAGCGAACAATCGCGCAAAACGTCAGTCGTGACATCCTCTAGAAATAATGTCAGCAGGATTATGTTGCGAATCAATATGATGCCATGTGTGGGTTTCAGTGAGACGCTGAATCTCAGCAACACGATTAGCGACGTAGGTCTTCCACCTAGAAGACTGAGCATGAATCCAATAAAGAGATACCAAGGAAACGGAATAGAGGTGTACGCTATTGACAAAGGAACGGAGAGCAGATGTGACCTTGAATAGAAGTCGCGATAACAACAAACAAGCACAGAGCTCATTGCGGGGTAGTGAAACCTGTCGAAGTGGAGCCACACGAGATTTAGAACACAAAAGGTGACAAGAGCCCAATAAATCTTGATAAATAACTCTAATGTAAATGCAACATCCATAACCCTTTTCAGAGGCATCTGCGAATCCATGTAATGCAATTAACTTGGGCTCAGACTTGCTGCGTGTGGAGCGTGGAACAATAATTTCACCAATTAAATACAACTTGTCGCATAATGAACGCCAATACGAATATAATTGCTCAGAAATTGGCTCATCCCATCCAAGCCTGCACAACCACAGTTGCTGCATGAACTGTTTGTAAAGGAAAACAATTGGACCAATGAGTCCCAATGGGTCGCAGATACCCGCTATAATTGACAGGATTCTTCTCTTAGAAATACTTGAATCAACTGGAAATGACTTGATGTCAAACATGAATGAATCTGCAGAGTTGTTCCAAAGAATGCCCAACGTACGCACATTGCCTTGTTTGTTTAGCGGAAGTGATAAATTACTATGATCAGTGACTACATTTGGCTCATTTGAGGCCCATTTATGTAGAGTAAAGAATTGTAAAAAAAGTAAAAAAAGTAAAAAATTGACTCAACAACGTACTTGAGTCAGATTTTAATTTGATCAAATTAGAAATGGTGTCTGCACCGGTCAACAAATCATCGACATCAAAATCATTAATTATAGCTGAAGCAGCGTCAGGAAATGAAGCTTCACTATCCTTACCAATCTGAATGAGGCAGCGAGTTGCCAAGAATGAAGCGCTAGCAGTACCGTATGTTACAGTTCGCAGCACGAAATGTTTAAATTGTTCAAGCGAAGAATTACGCCATAGAATACGTTGGTAATGACAATCGTTATCAGAAACTAGAATTTGCCGATACATCTTCTCGATGTCAGGGATTAGAACATAATTGTGTGTACGAAATCGCAAAAGAATGGAGAAAAGATCTTGCTGGACATTTGGACCCACTAACAAAATATCATTGAGAGATAGACCATTGCTAGTTTTAGCAGAACCATCAAAAACGACGCGAAGCTTCGTCGTGGAACTAGAATGTTTAAAAACGGCATGATGAGGTAAATAGTAGGTATTTAAAACCTTGGAATCAACAGAACAATCTTTAACCAGCGTCATGTGGCCAAGATCCTTATATTCCTGTATGAAATTTGAATATTCACGCGCAAGATCAGTATCACGCTTGAACCTGCGTTCTAAACTTAAAAATCTCGCTTCAGCAGTAGCATAGAATCACCCAGCTGGGCATTATCAGAAACAAATGGCAGTGAAACGACAAATCTGCCTTCATTATTACGATTAGTAGATTTAACAAAATGTTCTTCGCTAACTGAGTCGTTAACAATGGGTGCATTATCAAGAACGGTTTCAGTCTCCCAAAACTTCTCAAGAGACGCTAGAATTTGATCATCGTCTTTTCTTGCCAAAAACGAAACAGCAGGACACTTTGAATGACAATGCTTAGGCAAATTGCCTGCTAGAATATAGCCTAACTTAGTTTCTTGTATGACAGGAAAGTTAGGACCACGAACCTATTTGTTAGCTTGAATCAAGTCTAAATAAAACTGCGCTCCCAACAATATGTCTATGTCAGCTGATACATTAAAATTTGGGTCAGCAAGGAAAATATTATCTGGGATATTAAAATGTTTTACGTCAAAAGATTGTGTTGGAAGTTTATGGGTTAAAGTAGATAACACTCCACATTGAGCATTAAAAGTAAAATTTTGATAACGGGAAACAATACAAACTGATACCAAATTATTAGCGCAACATGTTGCATTATTAACACCTGAGATTGGTATATTAGATTTGGTTAAATTAAGTTGCAATTTTTTTGCAAATGATGCAGTACAAAAATTAACTTGCGATCCTGCATCTAGCAGGATTCGCGCAAGTTGCTTGTTACCAGCGCGGTCGATAACAAATACGACAGCTGTAGATAAGATAACATTGTTCGCTGATTGCAGTTTAAATGAGCAGTAATTACTACTGCTGGCAGGACTGCAATTTAGCTCCTTATTCATATGAAGTAATGTATGGTGCCGTCTGGAACAGACCTTACACGACTGCTTGACCTTACAATTAGGAGAAAAATGATCTGGTCTCAAACAATTAGTGCAGCATTTGTGCTTTAGTATAAATTGCCCTCGTTCCGATACGCTCAAATTGCGAAATTTGTCACACATATAAATTGGGTGACTTGCCTTGCAGTATAGGCATGAATAATTATTTGAAGTAGAATGATAGCTTTTAAATACAGTGCTGCCAGCAGAGTTTCGCAACTTAGATTTTTCAGACTTGTGGTAAAATTTTAGAATCGGTTTGTTAAGCTGCTGTCCAGCCTCCAGCGGTAACGTGTTTTCTAATAGTTGCCTACGGGCATTTAGAAATTGTACAAAATTCTGAAAATTGGGAAGATTTTCAGAATCTATAGATTCTTTCCATAGTTTAAAGGTGGAATGATCAAGTTTTGTTTACAATAGCTGTATGACAATAAGTTCAAATGAATCCACTGACAATTGCATGGCTGTCAGAGAATTGACAGAAGACGTTATGGTATTTGTAAATTCTGCTAAGCTCTGTACAGAGTCCTTAGTTGTAGATTTTACTTCTAATAAATTTTGAATATAGTATTTGGCTAATATGAATTTATTGTCATATCTAGCGGACAGCAAACTTAACGCTATTGAATAATTTTTTCGTGACAAATTGGCAAAGCCTTGATTAAATCTAGTGGTTCATTTTTGAGAGATGAATATAAATAGTGTAATTTTTGCATTGAGGTTAAGTCTGATCTAGCATCTACCAAGTCTAAAAATATCGAATAGAAGTGCTGCCATTCGAGAATGTTACCTGTGAAGCAGGGTAGCTTTATAGGTTTTAATTGAATATTGCTATTTAATGTCTGAGATTCAGTCTGGATTTTGAAAGTGTCTAATAGTTGTAAAATCTTAGCCTCGATTGAATACAAAAGCTCTTCAACCTCGACTCTGTCCTCTTGGGCAGTATTTATGTCTCTAGAAATTAGTTCGATCTCAGACTGGACCTCATCGTATTTTATTGACAAACTTTTTAAACTTTCAAGTCTTACACTTAGAAAATGCTTGGTATTGCTATTTTTATCAAAGTTAACTACTGCGGAATTAATTCTCACTATGGCAGACTTTAAGCCGCCTCTCTTTTTAACTAACACTCTTAAACTTTCTTCCGTCATTTTTTACGCACCTTTTATTGATGATGTTGATGTCGTGTGTTCGGTGAGATGTCTTGCAGCGTTGAGGTCGTGCAGCAGATGGTAGACACGCACGGACTGGATGGATGAGTACTCTCAATTTGAAACTGCTCAAAACCTGGCGTGTAGGCGTTAACACGTGGATTTTTTATGTACTATGGTGCTGTCTATGAAGTCCAATCTCAGCGACGAAAGAAGTGCTGAAATAAGTACCGACACGGTCGGATCAGTGAACATACTGAATCGCCCGTGATGGCCAGAAATTGGAGTAAAAAATGATTAAGTGAGAAGCCGCTTCGCAAGGTATAAGGTTGTAAAAGAAGGTTGAATGATAAATCCAGGCCCGGAGTGACCAAAACATGTTAAGAATTGTGATTGATTAATATAAATGTTGAACTAAAATTTTGACGCGTAGAATCCTTGGTTAATCATTTTAATAATGTCGTGGAGTTAAATTGGCCAGGATGGTGAAAATAATTGTAGATAAGCGGACTGTAATTTAATACATTTATTGTACGTAAATGGTACAAATGAATTTAGATTTCAAGAAGGTTAGCCTTCAGGCATCATGACGTCTGAGAAAAAATCACATTACAAAAGGAAATTTTCATTTTAGAAATGAGATGCAATTATGCAACACTTGAAGAGAACATGAAATATTTTAGGCCTAAGGCCTACATAATATGTCGCGACATGAAAATAGTTAAGCCGACAGGCGAAACGCAACAAGCGTAACTAACGTCTGTTGTATTTGAACGCTCAGAGCACTGTGTACGTCATGTCTGCAGTAGCAAGCAGAATTAGATTATAAAACAGATTAGCCAACCTTCCATTAATATAATTCCCACATTACAAATACCAACATTATTGTACAGTCTGTAACTATAAGTGGTCTGAAGCAGGTGAGCAATTTTGAATACCAGAGCTATAATTTGTCTAATAATACAATTACGTGGTGAGTAACCTACATAAGTTCAACCATTGTGAAAGACCATCAGGAAAACTCTAAAATCAACGAGTAAAGAAACACACCTGAAGTTCTACAAGGCAATGGCCCTCCGCGCACTTCTCTATGGGTCTGACAATTAGATTTTAATGAACTCCAAATCAGCATATTCGAGCTATAAGAATTCCTGAGGCACGTGGAATGGATACTCTTCAAGAAATGCAGCTTTACGCAGGAACTGAATATTATGACTTCACTCGATAGGATTGCCGATATCGGTTAAAATGGTTAGAATATCTAAACCAAATGGATGACTGCCGCATCCCCAAACATCTATTGAATTATAAGCCGAAGAGATGGAGAGCTGTGGGACGTCCGAGAAGCGCTTGAGTGACCAGCTTTAGACTATCACTTTGTGACCGGAACAAACCATTTTTGGTTTATTTCTTGTAGGATACGACGATGATGATGTATATTCTTCCTTGCATTGGGCTACTTCGATTGACCAGTTTCCTCACTTCTCTTTTGATCTTTTCCCTTAATTTTTTCATTTACTTTTAATTGTTTTTTTTTACATTGCTTTCCCGTTTGGTTATTTGTTTTGTATCTCGTTTTTTTTTGCTCTAACCAATTAGAATATATATTTGTTTCATCTCTGTAATGTCTGGCGTGTCTGTCTCCCTGCCTCCTTGTTTCCTTCTTATTCTTCTGTGTTCTTCCTACATCAACTGTTGAGACTTTATTCTTACTGTTCCAGTTTTCCAGTTTTCTTCCTACTCTCGTTTTTGTTACTATGTTCATAGTCTTTCTTCACTTTAAATAACTGACTCGCGTAAAGTACAAACCTACCTAACCGTACTTATTCGTAATTGTACAATCGTACTACTACTACTACTACTACTACTACTACTACTACTACTACTACTACTACTACTACTACTACTACTACTACTACTACTACTACTACTACTACTACTACTACTACTACTACTACTACTACTACTACTACTACTACTACTACTACCATCTATAATAGATGGGTTAACTAAAACAAAATCGTTAATATACAACACTAAAAGAGACAAAAATGTATAAATTTCCTAAATCGAACTCTACGGGTAGAAGAAGCGGTAAAGAATTGCTGGAGAATTGTTTATTTCCAGTTCGTATGTATCACGCTTTATTGAAAGAGGGATAAGCTTTCAAAAATTGCCTCACGACGAAGTACAAAATAAAAAATAATATTTTATTTGAAAGATGTGTTTACAATACCATGCTGTTTTAATATTATAAACTGCTATATGACAATCTGACGTTAATGAAAGAGATCTTTACAGTTTATTAATCAGTGCAAATACTTTGTTTCAAATTGTGAGACCAACATAACCTAATTTAAAATAGTTAAATTTATGTATAATATTGTAAATGAAAAATGTCATAATTATGTTTAAAAAACTAAATGTTTACAGGTTTGTCCTGTTTGTTACATTTGTTTCAATTAATGAATAAGGTTTCTTTAACTGTAATGGGTATGTCAACTAATAAGTTAGAAAGAATTGAAATATTGTTTAGAAGAATGTATAAGACAGTAAACAGAAATTGATAACCATTATGTTATTATTACGTTTTCTATTTTTATGTATTTTAAAAGAATATAACTGTTATAAAAATCAAAAGTGGTAAACTATGTATTGTAGTATTTAGTTCAATGTAATTGAAGATTACTATTGACATGTTTATTTGGAATGTTTGATTTTTTGTTGTGTAAAACCAGTATTAATTTACTGTTGTAAATCTCCAACTAACTTTATTACTGTGACAAAGAATATGTCTGTATTATAATTATTGTAGCCTATAATGTAAAATATCAAGGTGTCCCAAAAACCAATAGTGTTAAATTTTACATAAAGTAGCATATTGTGATTATGCTAACTTAAGTAGAAATTTAAGAAAAATTTATGTTAACATATCTCATAACAAACACTAGTATGTAAACTTGTTTAACCACCCATGTTATGTTTAAGATGTTTATAGCAAATGTTTTGTAATGTGAAATATAATGGAAAATACTCTTCAGGCGTTAATACAGAACTGGGTAAAACAACTAACTAAATACTTAACCAAAGCCTAGATTGTGAGGTGTCAAATTAATCAGCATCGAACAAGGATTTAATATATAGTCATGTAAATTAGATTGTATTTAGTATAAGACGAAAGTTTTTTAACTATTAATTAATTATTTATTCTGGAAAGAACCCACTTATGTCGGCAAACAATATAATGCGATTTGGACCAATCGGAATTTAGTTAATTTTGTACCGACAAGCTAATTCACCAAATTGAGAGAGTCTATTGTTGGAATTCGAGGTGTAAGGAAGCCCTCTCTGTTTGGATCACGATTTTAAGTTTGGGATCAGATCCTTGACAGGTTATGTTCAAGGAAGATACCTCAGTGAGAAATTATTAAGTATTAAACCAATACTAGTGAACCAAGAAGAACTAATTTGTTAATAAAGTATTGAAATTTAAACTAATTTGTATATGTAATTTACAATACACATATACATACGCGCGCGCGCGCGCGTGTGATAACGATTAAGGAGTGGCACAGCTTTGCACAATTTTGGGGGTCGTTTAAAATCTTTCGGTTAATCTGTTTGGTCTGACGCATCTTTATGAATGTTATAATGAATATAATTAATAATGAACGTCATGAGGAAACAAATAAAGGAATCTTTTTTCTGTTCCTTGTCGACTTAAAGACGCAAGAAAACAATAATGAAATTTAAAATATAAATCTGTGGAAATGGACTTCTTAAGAAGAGCGTGTAATATTTCTAGAGTGCAACATGTTTGAAACGAAGATATAAGAAGGAAAACAGGGCGCGTATTTACAACAGCAGAAAGAATAGTATACACACAGTTGCTATGGTATGGTCACGTAATGAGGATGGAGGAGAAGCGATGGCCAAAGAAAGCATTGACTTCACACCACAAAACAGGAGACGAAAAGGAAGACTGACAACACAATGGAGAACAGGAATTGGGAAAAGCATGAGAGATCGAGCTATTGAAGATGATGACTGGAAGGATAAGGAGAAATTGCGATCGAAATGCGGGATGCGGCATAGACTATAGGACCCCGCTAATAAAAAAAATCTACTATGCAGGACTGAAATTGCCATCGAATCGTCACACAAAACGGTCATAACATAATATAACAACGAAGTGCCAAACCTATGCATAGATTGATGTTTTGTCTCCTAGCGCATAATTCACAATGATTTCCAGGCTTTCGACGATCCAGTTCTCCCAGATGACTGCTGATTTGTGCACGTAGTTTTCCACAGTAAATTTCTTTTCATACGATAATACTGTCCAAACTCTTTCTAGAACTCCCTTGTATTCCACTCTATTTTGCAGTCTTTTCGTGTTCATAATATAGTTCTCTATAAAGATATTGATATAAATATATTCATAAATATATTTTTCTGGCCTTTGTGTTTCTTTAATCTATTCTTATACCAGAAGGGTTTAATTTTATTTGAGCTTTCTTCGATTTCGTGGCCATGTGTATGACCTGTTCATAGGCCCTCTATCTTTTCCAACCTTTTTTGGTAGAGTGCATTTTTAGGCTTTCAATGTTGTATTTGGGACTTTAAAATTTGTCTGTGTTACTCCTGGGAACAGGGTCTCTCTGTTAGTGAGCTTCTTTATTCGCTTATATATTACAGGCGTCTTTCCCATATCGTAAAAATAACTATTGTCTGGATCTACATGTACTTTAACATACTTCATTTTTATTTTTTCAAGTTTTGTCTTGTTATACTTTGACTACTATTGATCTCCGGTGAAATTTGTGCTAAAATTATGGACTCCTTTACGGTAAAAACCCGTTCCATACTCTGAAATTTTGTTCAAATTGCATACTTTGACCAGTAAGGGGTGAAATTAATTATATACCTTAGTTTTTACCTTAATCACCCGGTCACGTGGCAGAAGCGTGTTAAAATTAAACGTAGAATGCGCAGACAGATTTATGACTACTCGGGCGTAAGTTTAAACTATGACCAAGTAATAAACTATTAGGTTCAAAACTTTGTCTAATACTCATATGGAGCTGGAAACTACAGGTGTGGCGACACGCTAAACCTACAAGTTTAAAAATCGCCCAATGATTTCAACCAAAAATGTTAAGAGAATTAGTCGATGCCTAGGTACGTCAACAATCAGACTCTTCACACTGATGTGAAGGAGTATTACAACAATTGCGATCATCAAATGGTAAACAGAAATAACACTGTTGTACACCACAATAGGAAAATTGTATACCACTATCGGATATATCCGATCTGATGATGAACTGTAAAGCTTGAAAGCGCTAATCGGAAAAAATTTTCTATAATGGTGTGCAACGTGTCATTTCTGTTTGTGATTATAACCACTGACACAACTTTAATTAAAAATTGTTGAACTGTCTCGTAAACATCATACGCAATGTATAATGTTTAATTACTTTCGGAGATTTACAAAAGTTGGGTAAGCCAATTTCACCGTCATCGGTCGTCACTGGTGAACGTCCTATGTTTCGCGAGTTGGTAGCGCGTCTTGTCGAAACGTCTGTCAAGGCTGGACCACGCGCGCGTGCGCACATACACATGTAACCTTCAGGAGGTCCACCGTAGACACTGACACTGACACCAGGATAATCATAGACTACAACAGTAATGGTGAACTGATTATCTTAAAATAAAAAAATTTACAGGCATTGCACAAATGCAATGCACAGAGAAGGTCATTGAAAATGCTTCAATAAATCTAAAAAAATATATATATATATATTTATATATTTATATATATATAAATATATATATATATTTATATATATATATAAATATACATATATAAATATCTTCATTCACCAATCAATGAATTCATTCTTAATTTGCCAATGTACAGATTATAAGTTAAATGTAGTCGCATTCATAAGCGAAGTTTTATATGTGTACTACGTTATTGACAACAAAGAAGTAGTTTCTATGGAAACTCACCGGTTCCCATTTTCTATCACCCACCAGCGGTCGTTTTCAAATGTGCGACACGTCCTTATAAACATTTTCAATGTTAAAACAGTATAAAATAAAGACGTAGAGCGAAAATTGTACTATAGTTGATGTAACAACTAAAAAAAATACAAAGTTAAAATTTTAGTCATCATCCTCTATCTGTCCAGGATTAGGCAGTTTGCCTGTTCCGACTTCACCATCTCCGTCTCGGTCTGCCAACATTTCTTCTTCTGGTTGGCTTATAATTCGGGATTTTCCTTGGAATTCTTTCTGGAGACATGCGCATAACATGCTCTTTCCATCTTTTTTTATAGTTTTTCGCTAGTTCCGTTACTGGTTGTACTTTTAATTCCTGTCTTATATCTTCGTTCTTTATGTGATCTAATCTTATACAACCTTTCACAGATATCTAAGATATTTCATTTCAGACGTTTCCATCTGTCTATATTCTTTCTTTCTTGGTGCCCATGATTCGGACCCGTATAATAGCATGGGGACTGCCATCACCTTATAGAATTTTATTTGTGTTTCTTTTGTGGTCTTTCCTTTGAGTGCTCTCCGTAATGTCCCACATATTCTTTGGAAGTTGTTTGTTTTATTAAGAATATCTTTGTCTTCTTCATATGTAATATCATATCCTAGGTAATTGAAATGTGATACTTGTTCTAAAATTTTATTTTCAATTACAATTTTTGTCCGAATCAAATCTTTTCCTAGGAATGCCATGGTCTTAGTCTTTTCTATTGAAATGTTCAAATTATAATCTTTTGATAACAGATTTACTTTGTGGATAGCCAGCTGTAATTTATCCTCACTATCTTGGATTACAAATTGATCATCGGCAAACAGCATAGTGTTTAGGAACTCGTTTCGGCTAATCTGTATACCTAGAGGAGCACTTTGTTTCCATTCTCGCACGAGGTCATCTATATATATATATATATATTGAACAGTGTAGGCGATAAAGTGCATCCCTGTCTGACACCTTGGTTGGTCATAATTTCTGATGTTAGCTCTGTGGTGGTTCCAGTGTCAATTACAATTTTAGTGTTTAAAAAAAAATTAATATGAAGATTTAATTGAGCACACTAAACATTTGGGTGCGCATTGCTATTAGGACGATTTTATTGGAAAAATAATTATTGTCAGAATTTTCTATTGTTAATTTCTCAATTAAATAGTTAACTTATTAATTTTTACTAATTTCTTAGTGTCTATCAGCCACCAAATTGGAAGTAAATTTTATTTTTATTATACATCAATACGAGATTTGTAATTATAAATTAAGTTATTAACATGACTTACATTTATGACACATAAGTACATGAACATTTATGAGAATTAATATATTTTAAACTTTTATTTCTGACTTAAATACTATTAAAATTTTAAGTTTTAAAAATTTTAGTATTTTAAAATTTATCTTAATTATTTAATTTCACGATAAACTCTCCTCTCTACAAAATTAATTTTTACATGTAACCTAATGTTTGAACGGAACTCAAATCTCACGACTTGGTTGGGTACTTAAATGTATTAGAGACACAGAAACACGTAAGCACCAAAACGTAACATCGTAATACACACACACACACAACTATTGTACTGCTGATAAATAAAACAGTACATAGTAATGGACAAAAAAAGTAAAATTTCTAAATTATTGTTAAATATTTTGCTCTTGGAGAAGCAAACTTTAGGCCATATTAAATTTTTTACAATCTTGAAACTTTCATTAGCTGTTAGGGTAATATTTTTAAATGCTGTATAAAAAAAGAATGAACTTATGAAGAATTAAATAACTTATCTTTTGTTATGAATGTTGTAAATTCTCAAAAATAATTAATTCACAAGTTATTAAACATAAAAATACTGAAAAGAAAATTGTAGAGAAAGCAAAACATTAAAGTTGTGTCAGGCATTATAGAAAGCCAAACGATATATTATATTTTACAACCAATTACCCGTAATGTTTGTATGATATTATAAGTAATGTAAAAAAATGCTTAGATAATTGATGTATTAGGCGCTAAAGACTAAGCAATGGACAAAAACTAAAATATCGGTATGGAGAACCATACATGACTTCCATGTTCTAAGATTTATATTTAAAATCATTTACGAAATGAAATGTTTCCATAGAAACTAATTCTTTCCACTTATTGCTTCAATATCAATGCTGGTAAACTACACCTTTTCCTTAACCGATCTTCACCAAAAACAATAAGTCTTGAGAACTCTACATTTCAGGAACGTATGCAAAAAATTATTTGATTCTCTTTGAATGCGCGGCAGGTATCATTCGTCATAAAAAAATTACCCTTTTAAAACATAAAACGTTGCCGATAAACTACCCTTTTCTCTTAACCGATCTTTACCAAAATCAACAGTCCTTAAGTTCTCTATAATTTAGGAAGGTATGCAAAAAAGTATTGGATTCTGTTTGAATTTACGGCAGTTATCGTTCGTCATAGAAAAAATTACCCTTGTTAAAACATAAAATGTTGCAGGTAAACTACCTCTTTCCCTTAACCGATCGTCACCAAAAACAATAGGTTTTGAGTACTCTACAATTCAGGACTGTATGCAAAATATTATTTGATTCTGTTTGAATTTGCGGCTCTTATCGTTTGCCATAGAAAGAAATCTATAGACACACACAGACACTTTTCGAAAAATGACTTTTTTTCATGTTTTGAGGGTAGTACAATCAGAATCTGCAATCATCTTGAACACGATTTTTTTTGCCATCACCATACTTCCATTTCCTTATGGAACATGGAAGTAAAATGAGAAAGTTTGTTTTCAAGAGTTAGGTTCACAAATATCCAAAAGAATGCCATTCTATTAAAAAAACATTTAGAAAATATACATGAAGACAGAAGCGTGTAAGAGAAAATAATTTAAATAATACTTCAAGTAGAAAAGAAATTATCATTTGATGAGTAACCTAACATAAACCAAGATAAATCTTGAATAAGTAAACACAGGGTAAATTATTACCAATTACGTAAGAATGCATTTAGTTGCGTAAACACTAAAAATTATCCAGTACAAAATTTACCAAGTTTACAAAAAAAAAATCTAGTTTACCATAACTGTAAGAAAACTGAATTCGAAAGAAATAATAAAGGCACAATCACTGTATGTTTTACAGTGTGAATAAAAGAAATTTAATTATAGTGTCAAACATGGGCATAATTATAATATACAACTGGGCAATTTAAAGAAAATCATTTGTTAAATAAAACACATTTCTTCATTGCAATGTAGTGAAAACTACAATTTACTGTTCACTTTTGTTCCATAAACACGAAGTTTACATATTTGAGAAAGTCGGCCTTCTTAGTTACTAAAGCTTCATCACTGCTTTGTATCGGTGATTTCCACTACTAAAACGTTGCGGTAGATTTGAAATGAATTTCTATCTTTAGATTATAAGAAGGTTATTTTCAGTTTTAACAGTTGTAAAAGGATTTTTTTTGTAGTAAATTCCATTGGCTATAAAAAATTAGCCTCACTAACGTATTGTAAAATATATTAGGCGTGAGGGAAATGTAATTATGTACGACTACTCTCCGAGACAGAATCTATGTAGGCTATTTATTACGCGTAAACAATACAGTTTTTATTTTCATCAGCACCAACGTTTGTTTTTAATATTAGAGAGTAACAGTACAACAGTAGTGTGTACATGTACTGTAGAATATGTCTTGGTTTTCGGGTGGCGTGTACTAATAGCAATCTACATATTAGCTTAATTCAGGGTTCATCACGACAGTTAACATTTATCTAGTACTTTATATATTTGCAATTGTTTCATTAGTATCATCTGTTAACAATGACGTTTACAATAATACCTCACCAGTTTCTGGTAATATTTTTTTCATTATTATATTCCTTTTTAATTGTTACATTCTCTTCGGTTACTATAAAAAGTTATAAGTAGTACGAGCAATATTAGTAATTTCTTCACATTGTGTAAAGGCATAGTTTTTTGTTACTGAAGAAGGGGAATACATACAACCGAAGTTAGGAGCCGTCAAATTACAGAAGCAGATGCTATTTCAACGAGCTGTTGAAAAATTATTCACTTGAGGCGGGTGTCGAACTCGCGTCTTCTTTCTCAGTAGTCAGTCTGAATCACTAAACTGTCTAATTATTTTTTCTATATAACTTATTATGTAGTTTTTGTTGCGTCTTAAATTTGAGGCACGTCTTGTTACCATGATATTTATAGCTACTAAAAATGTTTCATTTTTTTTACTGTGAACACAACGTATATTTTAGTTTCGTTCTCTGTGTTGTAGTGGCCAGAGGCGAGGTTGTCTGTCGTGTGGCAGCTGCCTCCTTGTTAATGGTCGTGTTTACCCACTAACAAGCCCGAAGACAGCTGCGGAGAGCAGGGGAGGATCTCACATATCCTGCCCTCTCACTCTCTCTAATCACGGCGTCGTCCAGGCAAATTACCGCGCTATCATATCTTCTGTGTATTGTTTTCTGCATACATTATAACAATACGAGAAGATTATAACCCTGTTGCTGTTACTGATATAAAAAAAAGTCGTGCCGTGGGGATGCCGTTAAAATAGCTGACACGTACAACACGACTCTCCATCTGACCGCGCGTTTAAGACCTCCGGGGCCCACTCTCACACCCTTTGTAAACGTCGTCTCCTATGTTGGCACTACTCGTTTGGTTTTGTTTCCATTCTACTCCTCCTTGTTGCCAACATTTACATACAGAATTATCGTATTCAGGTTGAGCTTACAAACATGCAATTGTAAAGTTGTCTTGTTGAACCGAGAAGCGAGTGCATTATTACAAGACATAAGGAAAGGAAGAGCAGATATTTTAAAGTAAAATACGAAAGCTCAAAAAATTACTTACAAAAAATTATATTTCTCCTTCGATAGAGAATTTACACGTATCCCTCACAACCTAATACACGTTACAACACGTTCGACGTTCTCCTTAACCCTGTCACAGAATTCCCTGTTTGAGACGAGTGTGACTCTTATCCACGCCCATTTACATCAACACACTATCACTTCATTGGCTTAATTCGATGTCTTTCTCCTCTCATAGACATTATTTGAAGCCCTGACATTGCGTATACTGCTCTTAATCTGTATTACATAACATCATTAGTTCCATTTCTTCCTGAATTGTATAATTCACTCGGTGTAATCAACTTATATCACTTTTAGGTCTCTTATTTAATTATACGTACAATAATTATCTTTCCGTATATACTAAAGCGATAAAGATCCTGTTTCGTAAGGACTCCAGTTTGGGCTCGTTTCTCTTTACAGGAATATATTGGTTAAATGAGTAGAATCTAAAGTGAAAAGGGTATTTTCTCGTTATTTTCTTTTGTACATTGTTCTCAGATTGCTTAATGTATAAAAGGCTGCAGAGGAAGGATTGAAAACGTTGACCTGCCGAGAATATTTGCTTTATTAAACTGTTAATATCTCTCTCTCTCTCTCTCTCTCTCTCTCTCTCTCTCTCTCTCTCTCCTTCCCTCAATGTATGTGCGCGCGCGTGTGTGTGTAAACTTATACATCCATACAGTGGCGTAACTAAGAGATGCTCCTAGTTGGTGAGTTGGGGGGGGGGGGCTATCTAGCTTCTGAGGAATGAGTGTCGTTTGAAGATTCGACTTCCCCTTCCTCATGACAAATAAGGAATTCAGGATTCTCCCCATATAATTTTATAAATTTGTTGCATCTCAAAGTTTTTGAGTAAATCAACGTGAAGTACAAGGGTTGAAAAATAGGGTAAAGCGCTGATTTCAAATAATTTCTATCTTCATTCATTGTTATTCAAATTAAAGGTAATAAATCTCATATTTTGAAAAATCAGTTTTATCACCCCTTCGCACTTTAATTTAAGAATTTAGTCCTTAATGTTTAAGCAACATATAGTTAGTGTTAACGTACGTTATTTAGTCCTTAATGTTTAAGCAACATATAGTTCGTGTTAACGTACGTTATTTAGGCCTAAATGTTTAAGCAACATATAGGTCATGTTAACGTACGTTATTTAGTCCTTAATGTTTAAGCAACATATAGTTCGTGTTAACGTACGTTATTTAGGCCTAAATGTTTAAGCAACATATAGTTCGTGTTAACGTACGTTATTTAGGCCTAAATGTTTAAGCAACATATAGGTCGTGTTAACGTACGTTATTTAGTCCTTAATGTTTAAGCAACATATAGTTCGTGTTAACGTACGTTATTTAGTCCTTAATGTTTAAGCAACATATAGTTCGTGTTAACGTAGGTTATTTAGGCCTAAATGATTAAGCAACATATAGTTCGTGTTAACGTACGTTATTTAGGCCTAAATGTTTAAGCAACATGTAGGTCGTGTTAACGTACGTTATTTTTTATGTGCAACTCAGCAATAAAATCTTATTATTTTTTTCAATCAAGAAACTGCTTGAATACCTGTAAAAAGACGATGGTTCATACTAAAAGAGATATTTGGTTAGACCCTAACGCCATTAGACTATAGTAGACGTGACACAGACAATACTGTACAGAGATGTGTGTCCGATAAAAGCGAGCGAAAAAGATTATGGCAGATTAATAGCCTCTGCCTTTGCTTTCTGGCCTGTGCTTAATTGATTTTAAAGCTGTTTTCTTTTTTATGTTAAATGTTTATCATTAGTAGGAAACCTCCAACTTTATTTTACTAATTTAAAAATATTGTAATGCCTTTGTTTCTATAATGATTTATAATCCTCATATTAACACACGCGACTGGCTTACAGGTCTGCGTTAAGTGATTATGGAATTTTGCTAAAACTCTTAATAGCTCTGAGGGGATTAATGCTCCTGAACTTCCTCGTAGTTACGCCACTGTATGCAGGTCTCCCGATGGAGGTCTTCACCTTGACAGACGTCTTACCTGGCGGACGCATTATGAGCCCGAAAACGTCCTAATGTCTCTTTCAACTCCACCAATGGAATGACCCGCCGCCACGTATGTGATACCGATGGTTACCTACACGCTCTCTGTCAGGGCTACTTGGCGACAGGTCCGGTCTCTCACATACCGACGTCTGTGAGCCCATTATATTACTTCTAACCGGGCCATCTGCACTCCCTCGGGGGCTGATCCCTGAACGCCACCATACGGACACTTTCCCGAAATCCCGTTTACAGGGCAATCGCCTTAGTCATCATCCGTCAGTGCCAAGTGAATCTTGGACTCAACTGCAGCTAACGGTCACCCTGAATTAGACATAGTCTAATTGAAACATCTTGGTAGGGTGGTGGCAGGCCACGCCTAAAGCTGAAACGATTTTCATCACTGTCTCTGCAGCAGGAGTTCATCGGAATCTCAGGGTCCCGTCGTTTCAGGCGGTGAATCTGCTCGTTGGCTTGCTAAGCCATTGTCGTCATCTTTGTATTTATAAACTACACACACGCACGCATTTATACTGGCACCTGCGTTCGATTCAGTAGGAACGATTTGTTCTATCATGGATCAAACCACGTCATACCACATTTGGATCCACGTCAAACCACGTTAATTAAAATATATAGTAAACATATAAAGTCTTGTATACGCACACAGAGAAGCGTGGTATCGTTGTAGTAACCAAGAGACGTGGAACATAATTATCTACGATAGAAAATTATGGATAATACGAAGATACGTATCGTATGCTAGGCAGATGATGCAGTGCTCACAGCGGATGTAGAAGATAATTTACAGACTTCTTCATAAATTCGTAATAACAGCAACAGGTAGTCTCAGCAGACAACAAAAAGTCAACAGCAACTTCAAAAGATTCCACTCGATATAAACTGGAAAGTTATAGAGTTATATAAACTAGAATTGAAAGGAAAGTTATACAACAGGTCAATATCTGGGGATAGGCGTCTCTAGTCACCGAAATAATTACGAGGAAGGAAGAAGACAGGCAACGAAATGAGCTCATATTTGTGGATATTTAAGGGATGTAACCTTGAAAATTAAATATTTCAGACTTGAAGGTGAAGTGAAGATATACAAGATGATTGGAGGACGACCAATGGTGACTTATGGAGCTGACACGCGGGTTGGAGCTAATAGAACAAAACGAATGTTAAAGACGATGGAAATGAGTACACTCTGGACGATTGTTGGAAAAACGAGACGTGTTAGAATAAGAAGTAGTAACATAAGACGGCAGTGTCAAATAAAGAAAACTGTCAGTAAGCAAAAAATAAAATAGAATGACCATGTTGTCAGGGCAAGCGATGATAGATTAATAAAAACTAGTGGTCGCCCAGTGGTCGAAATTCGACCGTAATTCATTAAATTTTTAAGTTTGAACGTTATTGAGGTTCTTTTGTCAAAGAGTATACCTCTATAATCATTGCATATAATTTTTTTGAATTTTGTTCTATTACGTCAGCTGCGAGCGTGTACAAATACGTCATTAGCGTGTGTTGTTTGCCTTAATTCCCTGCAATACCTATGAAATTTAAAATTTAATGTTAGTAACAGTTGAAAAAAAAAACACAATTACAGCTTGTATTCGTATTTATTTTTTGTTATAATTCATTGTCAGCTTTAATTTTTTCATGTTATTATTGAGTAAAATAAACGCTAATAAAAATGAGACTTGACATTCATAGAAGTATAAGATACATTGTTTTCAATTCCAGTGGATTACATTTAATTTTTGGTAAGGTACAAAATTCGAAAAGAGTTTGAAGATTATCTGCTACTAAGCTTATATAATTTTTTAATTTTTTTTTCTATGCATTAATTTTCGAGTTATTTGAAAAATATGAAAGATAGGAAAAATGAGGTTTAGCTTGGCTAAGCCATATTTAAAAAGCAATAACGCGTTTTTTGACATTTCCTTGGTTTTTTTTTATTGCCATACTGACCAGGTTTCGCCAAGGCTACACAGTTATTTTGCCTA
The DNA here is from genome assembly GCA_034769895.1 of Magicicada septendecula. Taxonomy (NCBI): domain Eukaryota; kingdom Metazoa; phylum Arthropoda; class Insecta; order Hemiptera; family Cicadidae; genus Magicicada; species Magicicada septendecula. The sequence goes on along the minus strand of CM068368.1, from coordinate 387,519,555 downwards.
TCTTTTTCGAATTATATAAAATTTAAATACAAAGTTAATACAAAATAAAAAATGAAATAAAAAATACGTGCCTCGTATTTTTTCATATATTTTTCATTAAATCAAAAAAACTGGGCGGTTAAAAAAATAAATGTTGTCCATTGAACTTAAAATAGTTTGAAAGTGAATATAATGATTCAGAACTTCTGTGTAAACGATGTTTTTTGTAAAAACTCTTTCATCATTTGCTAAATGCCCTTGGCCATTATATTCGGAAATATAAAATCTCAAACCATCGAATGATCGAACTCTACTTGCTGCGACGTACAATTGACCATGTGTAAAAACTGGCTGCCTCAATAAAATTCCAATTTTTTTGAATGTTTGTCCTTGAGACTTATTTATTGTCATCGCAAATGCAGGTATAATTGGAAATTGAGTTCTTTGAAAGTTAAATGGTAAAACAGTACCGGAATATGTTAAATTTATACGTGGAATCAAAATTCTCTTATTGCGTGCGGTTCCAGTTAAAACTTCGCAATCAATAGCATTACGATGCATACACTTGATGCGCATTCTTGTTCCATTGACTAATGCTTCCTTTGTATTTAAGTTTCTGATCAGTAAAACGATGCAATTAACTTTCAGTACTAACTTATGTGGTGGCAAACCACTAATAGTCAAAGAATTCAAAAACTCTACTGGATAGTTTTTGATTTCATTGTCATCATCACAAATTATTTTATCGTAGCTATGATATGTTTTCTGTTCACCTGGTATTCGATTAAGTATATCAGTATTAATAAAAGTACAATCATCATTTTTAGGTGCTAAAATATCTGAGAGTATGTTTTCGGAAATATTTCCATACACCTCATTAATAATATTATTTTCATCTCCTATTAATTGCTGAGGTATTTCAATAATATTTTCACCAAACTGAGGGAACTGTGGGGCTTCATCAATACCAATTTTTTCAAGAATTCGACAAATTCTATTTCACTTGGTAAGGCTCTCATATTTTGAGTAAACGTTGCTTTATGAAAATAAACAAATTTATGCCAACTCGTGACACAATTTTCAATTAAAGTTGCATGTGATCCATGTGGGACAACTGGTAAGATTTGCCAAAAATCACCGCACAGAAGTATCGTTTTCACTCCAAATGGTTTATGTTTATCATTTTCATCGCATAGATCCTGCAATAATCTATCTATGATTTTCAACACTTGCAGTGGGCACATAGAAATTTCATCAATAATTATCAATGATGATGAATTTATGTAACGTCCATAGCTACTATTTGCGGTAATATTCGCTACAGAATTTTCCAAAATGGGTATAGGCAATTTAAACACATTGTGTAAAGTTCTACCTCCAAGTAATAGAGTTGAAGCTATGCCACTGAACGCTGTTGCAATGCAACTAAGATTAAGCGAATTTAATTTGTGAATGATTGCTGTTTGTGTGAATGTTTTTCCACAACCTGCATGAGCGGTTAAACAAAAAACATTAGTTCCAGTATCATGGTGCAAAACTTCACGAATCACACGATCAATTAGATTACGCTGTTCAATATTTGCAGTTTCATAATGCTCACAAAACAGAAACTCTTGTTCTATTGGATCGATAGCATTTGCTTCGTCTGTTCTCTGCGAATACGTGGAAACTGGTAAACCAAGTTCTTGACATGACAAATTATGAACATTCAAAATATCTTCAATTTCTAATAGAGCTGTGTTAAAGGATATTTCTTCGTTGTAATCTCTCAAAAAATCTTCACTAAGATATACTTTAAATTCATTCCATAACGCCAATATATTGGCTGGCACATTTAATGCACAAATGTAACCAAATAAATTTCGCATTTGTTTTGGTGAATGTAATTATTTTGCTTCATTTAAACATTCGCGCCATTCATTATCATTTGAAGCAATGCCGCGAGCATGGCACGCTTTAACAAAAGAAGTGTGTATAATTCCATTGTATGTTCTAACATCCTCAAATGATTTAGGACCACAGACATGTAATAAAAGCAATCGTAAATGGAAAAGTTCGATGTCTTTTGGTGATACTACATATATGCGTGTAATGATTTTATCACCTCCACGCCTTCTCTTCTTCCATTTTTTTCGGGAATCTTCCCACACATAATGCAAAGGAATTTCAATATACTTATATTCATGCGCTGATGGATCTGATCGATTCTATTCAAAAAATGCTAATAATTTTATTTGTCTTTTCAATTTTTATTTTCAATTGCTTGACGTTCTTGCCCTTCTCGAAAGTAAACATTCTGTCTATGCGGTAAATGAATGTCAAGTCTAACGATGACATGTGATTGAAAATGCATTGGTAATTCATAGATGCGCCATACAGCTTCAGTTGATCCGACATAACGGCCATTTAAAAAATTTTTAACTTCATCAATTTGTATTTCTTGACCTGGTTCATTTCTCTCTGAACCTAATTCAACAGATGCACTGTCATAGCCTTTATACACGTATTTATAAATGTATTTAACACTTTTAACTGTAGTGCATACTTCAACATTTATATGGCAATTAAATTTGGCAAGTAAATACGGATTGTATGGTACAACATAACGATTGTCGAGGCAACTACCGCGAACTTCAGCATTAATACCATTATCACGCCTTCTGTATAATGGATATACATTTAATGATTCACATGTATATTCATTAAATCGTTTTGGATAATCTTTTGTACATTTTCCATCTCTCATACATACAGAATTTGGATTAAGTACACCGCATGGACCATGCATCATGTGTTTTACAACATATTCATGTAATGTAGGATGTGTTTGAATGTTAGGAATCTCCGCAGATACAACTTTATCAATATCGGTAGCGTTAACAATTTTATCTTGCTCATTTAAAGAGAGTAAAATATGAGCATGAGGCAATCCTCTCTTTTGAAACTCAATTGTATAAATGAGTGCTTCAACTTTACCGAAGATTTTTCTTAGTGTAAGGCCCTCAATTAATGTTTTCAGTTTGGACTTGAATACACGCACAACAATATCAGGTCGAAAATTAGCTGACTCACCTACACCAATATTGCTAACTATTTCAGGCCAACTTGGATTGCAAGTCATTGTAATAAACAAAGAAGGCTTTCCGAAATATTGTATAATTGACATTGCATCTAAATAATTCTGATATATATTTCTTGGGGATCCATTGAATGAAGATGGTAAAATTACTCTACGGCCAACATTATTCGCATTGGGGTTCAATTCTAAATAATCTGTTAAATTGTTGTAAACTTCAGACCTAAGACTTGTTTGATTTTATCGAATGAAATGTAACCTTGTGCCCTCTATTCTCACATACATATCAACTATCCACTGCAGAAATAAGTTTTGTAAATGGTGCAACATGCTAAAATCTTCTCCAATTGCAAGTCGATAGGCTACATACTGAAGCATGGTTAATTTATTTCTGGGCGCTCTTAATTAGATGTAGTTGGTACATTATGAGAAATATTGATATGCCACCCAGTATCACCATTTGGAAAAAGTAATGGATACGCTAAAGGGTCCAATGATGAATCCAAAACAGAGATATTTTTAATGGTACCATTAACTTTTGAAAATGAAACCTTATTTCGTTCAAAGGGTGGCTCACCATCAACTGTACTAAATATTACTGCTACATCAGTTTGAACTGCATCATTATAACGGCGTAGATCTAAATCACGATTTACTTTAATGAGCATACAAATTTCTTTATTTTGATTTTCAACTCTCTGACAATGATCTTTCATTGCAATGAATGACCGAACGAAAGGATTAATGCGTTCCAATTCAAGAGAGATTTCGCGCATTATATTGTTATTGCATGTTTGATTATAGTGTTCACGTAATCTATAATTGACAACATCATAAAAATATAATTGCGCATAACATGGTGAGCGACCATATCCAGCAGTCACTGGACCTGATCTGTGATAAAAAACATCATGTATTTTAAAATGATACACTCCACGCGTAACTGTATCCGAAATTTTAGCTTCTGAGCTAACCATAGCAAATGATGAATTGTATTTACGAATGTTTTCAAAATAATTTTTTGACTTTCTTTTTATTGAAGGTTCATTTGAAGTAAGTCCATCATACAATGATTTAAAGTATTCATTTTGACTTAAGGCCGGTAATATTGCTTTACCCTTTAGACAACATGAAGTGAATGCAGTCCTTTCACCTAAAGTGACCTCAGATTCGAAATGTTTTGCATTGCAAAACCTGCATTGTAAATGCATTAATCCACAATCAAAAGTATTAAAATTTCTTGGAATGACATTCAGTGCGCATTTAAATGTATCCCTCAAAATAATTTCCTCATTTTGTATACTATTTACACTATTTAAATTTGCATTTGGTCTATTATCATTTTGACTTTCACGCGAATATATATTCCTTCTTCTTTGTCTCTCACTCCGACCCGTCAATGTTCTATGTCGAGGCATAATGGAAGTAGGTGCGAATATCTGAATGTAAAAAAAAAACATGTAATGAAATTACTGAAACTAAGATTAGACAGGGTTTAATTTAAAAATAATAAAATGTACTCACTTTTTTGAAACCACCAATAATAATTAGGCGAGAGTAAGTCAATTCAAATTGCTGCTACAAAATTTTCCTTTTGCAACAGGTGTATATTAAGCAAGCTGTATTTCACTTTCAACTGCACATTAATATATAAAACACAGATATCTAATATACAAAATATAAAATAAACGCTTTTTTGCCTTGACATACACTCCACAGACTATTGAAAAAGGAACATTTGAAATCACACAAAATTCACAGCTCATTCAGTCAATCTGTCAGTAATTATTTGTTGGCAACATTTTAAAATTCTTTGGCGCAATCTCTACTCTGTGCGACTGTTTGACCACAGACTATTATGTGTTTGACATTGGCAGTATGAACGTACACTAAAATGAAAAAATTATAATTTTATTGCCTGGCAACAAAATTATTTTATTTTTAACAATTACCATTGTTTGAAAAAGTTTAAATGAATTTTCAAGTGCAAATGAATGTTTTATCTTATTTTATTTAATGTATTTGTAACACATATTATATATAAATTTTAGCTTTCTGCACTCCTTCTCCATATAATCTTTAACTATGCCAAATCTCACACTCCTCCGTGCGCGCAATATGCTTAAAAAGGGGTACAAAGTTTTCTCTTCACGTATTATTAATATATAAATAGTGCAAGATTCTAGACCGTTAGGAAAACAGAATCCTGGCCGACCACAGAAGAGATGGACGGGGGAATTTGAATCAACCTCTAGTGAATCCTCTTGATACGTGAAGAGAAGCAGCTGCTTAAGCTTAAGTAAAAGAAGAAGGAAAAGAGAGACTTGTACATTATAGGTAATAATGTAAAGACTGAATGCTGTGTGTAAGACTCTATACCATTATTCAGAAACAATCACGAAAGGAGAATACTACAGTGGACATAACGCTGATCAGGTTATTTACAAAACCTAAATGAAATAGAGGATGAATTGAAAAACAAATAAAACATTAATAAAAGGAGAAAGAAAGAGAATGAAATACAAAAGAATATAAAGAACGGGTTTTTCACTGATTAACTAACTGTGGCCCTTCACAAAATATCCGTGAACCGAAAAATCGGTTTTTCTAAAAATCGGTTATACTACAAACACGAGTGAAGAGCTTAAAGACGCGGTTTTGCTAAGTGATTAAAGTTTTAAACTTGCAGATCTGTCACCCTTTCTTCACTCTAAAGTAGTTGAAGAACCTCTTATCAGACCGTAACAGTAAATTAAAGTCGGTTGGCTCAACTCAACCCTTTTCCAACTCACTCTCATCTCCAGGTTAAAATATTAATTTCTCTAAAAGCCCACTTGTTTCAACTTCTAGTGACAAAATAAATATATAAGCAGTGTAATTTCAAGAATTTTCTAAATATAAACAACATTACTTATGTTAAGGACTCAGATATGTAGTCAAGGGTAAAATCTTCATGATTAGTTGAAAGTTTAAAATTATGAATAGAATATGCAAACAATTAAATTACTTTCTATTAATAAAACAAAAATTAATTTTCGAATCGTCTGATAGCCTATGTAGAAATATAGTTTTTTTGAAATTCTGTCAATGAGTGCAGATTGAACTTGAACGGGTGCGCACCCAAATTCGCGTACGGTTCATATGCAAATTTTGACATATTTACTATGTAACGGTCTCGAAAGAGTGATAGTTTTATTTTTATTTTAATATCTGGTGATGGAGCATAAGCTCTGAAACGCATCATAGACGAGATTTACAAGAAATCACAAGGCGGATATTTGAAGGTAAATAATTTATTAACTCTCAAGAGCGTCTTAAGATAATACGGTAGACTCTAATAAACTTTAAGTAACAACTGTGCTGAATTACTAAAATTGTTAATGTTATTTTTTAAGCGTTAAATAATAATCTGATTAATGTTATTAATTTTAAGGATTATTTATTTATTTATCTACACCCGTAACGTAATAGCGTGTTATCCCACTCATTTTGAGTGGGATAACAAGTTCATTATCGCACTGGTTTTGTTATCCCACTCGTTTATATTTTAAAATTTATTGAAACATAACACAAAATACAACATAATATTACAATCTAAACATGTTATCTACTTACTGTATTGTAGATATTAGTAACACAGTCTTTAGAGTTATTTAAGTAAATTCCTGCTGTAGAAGAAGATTGGAACTTTTTCGTCACCAATTTAAATGTTTGATCTCGACTTCTCTGGTATTAAGTTTGATATGGTTTTTAAAGCTTCCTCTTCAATATCTGAAGGCAAAATTTCAGATTCACTCATTTTAAAACAACTTACAAATCACTAATTTGCAGCAAAAACAAACTATTTTTAATCATAACAACGTGGTTGCTATGGGTACGTATACATTACAATACATTAGTTCAACTGCTACGTAGATAGCTTAAATTTTCTGATTCTCACATTTTTTATTTTTCAGCGGGTGTAGATAAATATTGTACGCCCCACGAGTGATAACGCATTATTAATATACTTGTGTGATTAGACGATTCGTGCTACGCACTCGTCGTCCAAACTTTCACACGCGTATATTAATAATGCTGTTATCCCACTTGTATCGTAAATATCTATTATGTAATTCAAGTATTGCAAAAAGTGTAACAATAAACGGTTATTTTATAGAATTAGTATTAATTGGAGAGCTAAACAAGATTAATTAAATATCATAAGATCGATTAGAATATGTTTGGAACAAATTTTACCAGGTACTTTGTAGTTAATCTGATGGTACAGTAGGGTGATGCCTTATTTGTTTATTGTGAAGTATTTCCACTACAGAATAATCTTGGAAGCTTCTTACGTAATAGCAATAATGAAAACCTGTCTTATACACATAATGTAGATCCTGTAACCTAAAGAATTCAAGAAACGGAGCAAGACTGAAACATTTAACTTCAAAGACAAAAATAATTCATTTTAAATAGAAAAAACTGAAAGGGAAACCTTGGAAGAAACAGTTCCTCTAAGGAATGTTACTGCGGTAAGTTGACCGTAAAGGATGTTTAAAATATGTTATGAACGTGGAAATAAGAAGAGAGATAAAGTATATATTCGCGCATTACAATTACACGTGAGGTCACGTCTAACAGTGGGCGTAGTGCATGTCGTTTGGTGTTTGATATTGTAGTGAAGACGCTTTGGAATCAAATACAGCGAACCAATGCAAATTATAGTTTACAAAAGCAACTTTTTTAAAAAAGAAGGTTTGCACATTGCTCAGAAGAGAAAAGAGTAGGAAGGGCTCACCTGGATATCTTGAGCCCAAAGACTCATGCTGAGTGGAGATGGAACACGTGTAGTGATCTCGGATGTTCACGAACAGGTGCCTTCGGATGGAAAGAAACGACGAAGATGATGGAGAAACTGGAAAGGTGATGTGGTTGTGATGATTACAATACAATGTGGAGGTCAGGAGGAAGCCGTTAACCATAATAACACAAAGTGAGATCTGTGAACGGAGAAAATTGTAACCCGCAGATAATCCGAGAAACTATTGGCCATAATAAATAGGGTTAATACTCTCCCCCAACATAGCATCAGGCACGATGAAACTGACGGAACCAGAAGTAAAAGGGGCAAATTATTTATTTTATATTAGTGACCTCTACAGCTTTCCAAAGGAAATAAAAACGTGTGCTCACCGTCCACTTAAAATCTAGGGTGACGAGACGAAGGGGTCACGTAATGAAAGGTGATGAATCTGAAAAAGAGAAGAAATGACATACATGTAAGTAAACAATAGGAAGAATAAGAATATATGCCCGCGCCTACAAGTAGGTGATATAATAATTATAAGAGATTTGTGCTCTTGTCCTTTTGTAATGTCCTTTCAACTCTTTAAATTGAAAAAAAAACTTCAAGCATATTATTGTTACAGATTACAGACGAGGACAAAAAACAAAAACCTGAGAAATGTAACACTTCTTTTTAGTGTCATAATTCTTTTTAAAGCCGCTTTCTTTCGTCTTTGTTATTGTTATTATTGTATAAATCACAATTAGTGTTACAAATGGCGGTGGTGTCGGAGGGGTGGAAAAAAGGAGAGTGCCCAATTTTTTTATACCCGTCCTTGTTATACCAGGAATTGATTTAAAGAGCCGTAAAACGTGGAGGGGGTTCCCCCCGTCCGACTAGCATCTGATTTACCGCACCAGGTACATAAGCGAGTCCGCCAGAGGTGGAAAGGTGTCGTTTTGAAAGTTTATTATCACAGTCATGTAGACGTGAAGGGGTGGACGAAGCAGGTGATACATGATTATGATCTATATACGTCTTATTATTATCGTCTCTACAACAGTGTGAAAGGGTGAAATTACTACCCTGTTAACTAGTTAGTGCATCACGTTGAGGAGTGATTATTTTGTCCTTTCTGCCCGCTGCTGGTGTAATAGACTTTCGTCTCACGTACTCCGCGAGATTTATTAGGGTTAAGAATTTATTAACCGACAAATCGTATATTACTGTTATCATTTACAAAATTATAATCCATTTAGTTTCTGCGAGTTGATATAAAAGAGTCTCAAATCACATAGTTGTTTTGAAAGATATATTTCGCCAATATATATAGTTTCTAGTAGATATCGAGTTTCGGTCGTACTAAACGTTTCAAGATTTATTTAATCTTGTAATCATGGCTACAACATAAAATATAAGATAATATAATTTTAATAGGCCTACTATTTAATAGTATAATTACAATACGCTCGCTCAAGTGTTTCCGTAGTTCTACTTTCTTTCTCCTAAGTCTCTCTCTATCCAGCAATGTTATTAATAGATATTAATGAACCCCTATCTATATGTTATTAATTTTTTTATATGCATTTTTTATGTTCTTGCCTGCTTTACTTTTTGTCTCTAAAAGTGTCTGCTTATGTTTTTTCTGAAAAAAAAACTCATAGGCGTTGACTACAATAGGTTAAGTCACAAACCTGCAAGCGAAAAAATAAATATCTTCTTTTCTTCTTCCTATTTAAGGGTCTCTTCCTGGTTTTGAAGGGAAACTCCATAGCTGTCTCACAGCTTCCTTGATCTTCCTCGATTTCTTCCTCAAGACTACTACAAATGCCGCTTTCTGCCATTTCTGTTTCAGAAAACTATTAATTTATACTTCTTCACTAATAAGAAGGATTATATTCTGTTGTTTCTTCATATAAATAGTAGTTTTGTGAACTTGATTTTCTGCTTGGGTAATCTTGATCTCGGTTACTATCACAGCTCCCACAAGATTTCCTCCATACTTAAGGGTAACAGGAATATTACTTTGGACTGCTATTATTTCCCAATCTGTTAAAATGTTATCTTCAACAGTTTTACTTTCATCTGTTGTGAAATGAAAATGTTATATTTTTTCTGAGGATGAGCTGAAAGGTTAGGAAACTCTAATAGCGAGTTTTGTGTAAAGTGGTGTGCAATAGTTTTACTTTCTGCTTGTGAAGCTTAAATCCATTAAGAAAGGTTTATTTTTCAAATGTGTTCTCCGTGTTTTGATATGACGGTGTGGAAATGTTACATGAATGCTTTTGAAATGTAGTAAACATACCACAAAGCGAACCAAGAGAACCACTCTCCAAGAACTAGAATGCAAATAAGGCAGTTTGCGTTGTTGTTTATTCACACCTTGTCGAATATTTCTTCGAACATACGGATATGTATAAAATCTCCACTTAAAATGTTCAGATAGTCTGAGAATTACTCGTCCGCATGGGTCCTATACGATGTTCCACCAATACTCTTATAGACCTACTTCTTGATCACCAGCAGAAGAGCTGAGTAGCAAATGAGAGAGTTCATGTAGAAGACTTAACCATAAGTAACACTAAGGTGTAGCATGTAATTTAGTATAAGAATGTTTGGAAAACCAGAAAACGGGTTTTGTTTAGTGCACGAATATTTTAACACCAGTGAAAATATCTTCCATTTAGATATCTTCATTTTAGATATCGTCGACTACCAGCACATTAAACCTCCCCTTCCCTGGAACTCGGTACAGGCAATACAAAACTTACACAAAATGTCCTAACATAGTAACATCTTAGAACCTATTTTTAGTATATGGTAATAATGAAGGACATATTAGCAGAAACTGTTTTTGAAATCGAAGCTGTCGTGAAACAAGTAACGAATAGTTTCTTTTCTGACACTTCCTGACATTGAGATGAACGTCAGACCAAACAGTGTCAAAAGACTAAATAAACTGACAACCATAGAATGTCATGGATCACAAGAACTACGAGCTAACAGTGAAAACGTAAAATATTAATTTGCTAACGACAGTAAAATATAAAACAAACAATTTTAAAACCGGATTAGTTTTTCAGTCACTAGATCAACTCGGACTGTGAAAATCAGTACGTACGTTCCACTTGAGGTAATGCTGGGCTACTGAAGAATTGGCCACGCTGTACTATGTGCAACGCTAAATGTGAAAACAGAAGCATCGTCCATTACACAAGTTTTCAAGTGATAGTCTACATTTTACAAGATCGGTTTGCAGTTAGTTTGCTGTAACTATATGTTTGAACTACTTGTTTGCAATAAACTTGATCCATGTGTTATAGTGGTTTGCTGTTGTAAGCTAATAACAGCCTGCTGATGGTTTTCTGCAAAATTTGAAACCTAGAAAACTATTTATCGATTTATTCCAACAGTTTTCGCCAACCAAACATTCTTACCATACCACATTACACGGTACACCTTAATGGTACTACTGTTAAGTCCTCGACATGAACTCTCTCATTTGGTACTCAGCTCTTTTGCAACACTCATGAACAATTTAAATGAAAACTACAAGAGTATGGAATCCGCTTTATGTCATTACGACTCCTGCACGATAGCTTAGAGCTTGCAACAAAAATAATTATTTTGAATTACATTAATTGATTTATGAATAATTTTTATTAACATGGAAAGTTTTTACGTTTTAAAGCTTAAAAAATTGAGTATTGCTACGAAATTGCATAACGCTCTTGAAAAGTCGGCAGGTGCAGTTACATGAAAGTCGGCAGGTGCAGTTACATGACAGTCGGCAGGTGCAGTTACATGAAAGTCGGCAGGTGCAGTTACATGAAAGTCGGCAGGTGTAGTTACATGAAAGTCGGCAGGTGTAGTTACATGAAAAGTCGGCAGGTGCAGTTACATGAAAAGTCGGCAGGTGCAGTTACATGAAAGTCGGGAGGTGTAGTTACATGAAAGTCGGCAGGTGCAGTTACATGAAAAGTCGGCAGGTGCAGTTACATGAAAGTCGGCAGGTGCAGTTACATGAAAGTCGGCAGGTGTAGTTACATGAAAAGTCGGCAGGTGCAGTTACATGAAATTTCTACACGTTTCTCGGGTAGCCGAGCAGGTGAAGTGTCTGTGTCTAGATCGCACAGTTAATTACCCTCTAGACTGTTCCAGGACTTGTTAACTACGCAAATTATGCTGGCACGCTGCCAGAAGAATGGAAAATTATTCTGGAACATCTGCTGGACCTATATAAGCAACAGCGACCGGCTTAGAAGTTATTTACATCTGGCGACATTTTTAGTGTCCGGATCAATTCTTGCTTTCCCAGCTTCCGAAGGAAACTACATCGTAGACACGGATGCAAGTAGTACATGCCTAGGAGCAGTTTCGTCTCAAGTGCAAAACCGTGAAGAATAGGTAGTAGCGTATTACAGTAAGAGGCTTTCTAAATCAGAGAGAAATTATTGTGTTACAAGGAGAGAGTTGCTGGCTATCATCCGAGCTCTAGAGCACTTCTATAAGTATCTTTATGGAAGAGAGTTTTCACTACACACCGACCATGCCGGGCTTGCATGGCTCTTGGGATTTAAAAATTCCGGAAGGGCAGATGGCAAGGTGGCTCCAACGTCTGTAGAAGTACAACTTCAAGATACAACATCGGTGGGGGCGCCTCTATGTATTTATAATGCAGATTTGTCCCGAAGACCATACTCGGCAGATTGCTGACACTGTCGCAGAAAGGAAGAACAGAACGCAAGCGAACATATTCAAGCCATTACTGTAGATTACCTGCCAGACGGCTGAACGACACAACATTTTCAACAAGAACAGATGACTAATGAAGTTGCTGGACCGATCTTGACGGCAAAAGAGGAAGGTCGCCGCCCGATGTGGCAAGATATCTGCCATGGTTCGATATGCTGAAGAGCTACGGGGCACAATGAGAATCTCTTGGAGAACGGATTGCTGAAAAGGTCTTGGGAAAGTGCAGATGCACTTGGGTCTGAAGTAAGTGCAATCTGTTTTGAAGTAGATGCATGATGGAGCGTCTGGAGGTCGTCTTGTAAAGTAGAAGACAGGATCTTCGTCTCCTCAAACTTTACCACGTGGTCATAATTAGCCAGTAAGTGCTCCTCAAACGGTTTCCGGCTGTCCCTGTGAACGGGCCCGCCTGTGTTCAGCGATGAGTGTCCTCGCGCTGCGCTTCGTTAAGCGTTGTACATCCGTCCTCCCGAACACGTGATAGTGTAGTCACCACCCGAAGCCAATGAGTCTCTCGTATCCTTAGCAGACTTCCGATATTGCTGGATGCTCTGCGTTGGCTTAAAGATGGTCTTCACACCATGTCTTCGTAGTAACTTCCCTATCCGGTCTGTCAATCTGGTTACGTATGTGAGAAAAGCCTTCTCTGCTTCTGCTTGTTCCTCAGCACTAATGGATCTATACGATTTTCACGGTCGCATAGCTCTTCGGATTTCGGTGTCCGAGTATCCATTAACTTGCAGGGAAGTATCCAGTTGTTTAAGTTCATCGCTAAGTAAGTGTGGTTCTCAGATCCGTAAGGCTCGATTATTAAGTGTCTTTTTGATCGCCCGTTTTGCCCCGAATGATGGTTGGAATCCCGTTACAGATAGCGGGCCCGTATAAGTAGCTTTTCGAAACACTCTGTAACCCAGCGTCCAATCAGACCACTTAGTCACCAACACACCAAGGAAGGCCAGTTGTTCGCCTTCTTCTCACTCCATGGTGAACTGAATTCTGGGGCAGATACCATTAAATCTGCCAAAAATTTTCCAAGCTCTTTCTACCCACACCTCTAAACCACAAAGGTGTCGATGTAATGGAACCAATACCGCTACTGATATGGACCGGATTGAAGTGACGTCTATTCAAATTGAAATCCGTGCCATGGAAATCCGCTAAAATTTGGTCAGCATTTGGCGGAAAAGTGCTGTTATATCAGCCGGAAACAACTCATGTATATGTTCCATTGTCTTTCGTACCTGCACCATCGTGAACAGTGGCACCACGTCGAAGATGACCACGTCAATGACCTGCGGTCCCAGGGAGATACTATTGATCTCGGTGAAGTGTCGAAGTGTCTCGAGTCCCGAAAATGTGAATCCAGTCCACCACCAAAAAGTCTTAACCGAAAAGTCCATATGTCCGTCAATCAATGGAATAATTCAATACTTTTATAATTCGGAATATTTCTTCTTCTTCTGATAGTTTCTATCCGTTTCGGATGTTGGATATCATACACACTATTTTAACTTTCTGTGGAATAAGTCCGTTGTGTTCGTGCCAAACCAAGTCCTAAAATTTCTCAGCCATGAGATTCTCGGTCGCCCAACTCCTCTCTTTCCTAGTACTTTTCCCTGTAGTATGGACTGCTATAAGTAAAATCTCTGTTCATTTCTCATGAGATGTCCCATATAATGAAGCTTTCTTATCTTCACTGTGTTAATAACTTCCCTTTCTTTCTTCATCATTCTAAGAACTTCAACATTAATTGTATGTGCTGCCCATGAAATGCTCAGTATTCTAGGGTAAAGCCATATTTCGAAAGTTTCCACTTTTTTAGTTGTGGCTTCAGTCAAAGCCCAAGATTCTACACCGTAGAAGAGGACCGAGAATACATAGCAGCGTAAAAGTCTCATCTTTGTGTTTATTGTTAAGTCGTGACTTTTGAATAAACTGCTCGTTCTAGTGTACACTGTTCTTGCCTTTTCATTTCTGCTCATTATTTCTTGAGAGTGGTCCCATTGTTCATTGACTATAGTGCCAAGATATGTAAATTTGCTTACACGTTCAACTGACCTTTGGTTTATATTAAGGGTGCACTTTGTGAACTTCTTAGATACAATCATTAGCTTCGTTTTATTAACATTGATGTCTAGACCACATTTACGGCTGCTTTCTGTCACTCTGTTCATTAGTTGTCACAGCCCCTCTAAACTACCTGCGAATATGACGGTATCATCCGCATAACATGTTATTTATTCTTTCACAGTTCAGAGAGATTTCCACATCACATTCATCTAAAGCTTCTCTAAAAATACATTCCGAGTAGATGTTGAATAAAAGGACAGATAGTATACAGCCTTGTCTTACTCTACGCAGAATCTGTATCTCTTCAGTTTTCTCTTTATCTACTCTAACCACTGCAGATTGGTTCCAATACATTGTAGCTATTATCCTTAGAACTTTTCCATTTAATCCAATATTTTTCAGGATATCCATCATTTTCTTATGTTAGACTCGGTCAAAGGCCTTCTGGTAATCGATGAAACATGCAAAAACATCACAGTTTGCATCTCTACATCGTTGGAATAGCACCTGAATACTGAATAGAGCTTCTCGTTTAACCACACTGCATCTCTGAAACCAAACTGTGTGGCTGATACTTGTTCTTCGCAGATTTTGTATATTCTCTTGTAGATGATCTTGAGGAAGAGTTTGAGAAGGTGAGAAATCCAGGATTTCTTTTTGGTTTTATCCCTCTTTATCAGTTCTTCTTTGACGGTTTAATAGCAATTTTAACTTGACTTCTTATTTGTGGGTCTCTTAGTTTACGGATGTCGTGATGTATAACATTCTTCTTTATTGGTTTTATCATTCTAACTTTAAATGTTGCAACCAGAGAGTTGTGATCCGACTGCAAATCAGCTCCCGGGTATGTTTTCACCGAATTACAGCTGTTTCGATATCTTCTGTTCACTAAGATGTAGTCAATCTGATTTCTAATTATTTTTCCATAGGCATCCCTAGGTGATTTCCAGGTGATTAATCTACTTGGTGGAAGCCTATACCATGTATTTGTCACCACAAACTCCTGTTCCTCAACAAACCTGCTAAGCAACTCCCCTCGCTCATTTCTTACTCCTATTCCGTGTGGGTTTATCAGGTTTCCTGACCTTCCTTGTCCTACTTTTGCATTAAAGTCTCCCATTGCTATTACTAGATCTCTTTTGGAGAACTTCTTTAATGCCTCTATCATCTTAGAGTAGAACTCTATCACTTCATCATCACTGTGGTCTGTTGTTGGTGCGTATACTTGTAATATATTGATGTTTGCGGGATTTGCATTTATCTGTAACAACAGCATCCTTTCAGATATCGCACGAAATTCGTTACATATTTAGCAATTGATCTACTTAGTACCACACCAACTCCATTTTTATAATCTCCATTATTTGATCCTGAGTAGTAAACTCTATGTTTATCAATGTCACAATAGTTTGAACCAGGCCATCCCATTTCGCTTATTCCCAAGATTGTGGCATTCGTTCTTTTCATTTCTTGAATGGAATTATGCATTTTCCCGGCTTCGGCTATAGTTTTCACATTCCAAGTGCATATTCTCACGTCTGTGTTTATATTTAATTTTCTTTTTACTTTACAACTGTTCAATATCTCCCCCCCTCCCGGAGATCCGATTGGGGAACTTGAAGCTGCGGATGATTTTGCCTTGAACATAGCCATGACGATATTACTAGAGATATCTAAACGATCTTTAATGTAGTGGTTTCTCGTTGCCTTCTACATGGCAATGTCGTTGACTAGTAAATAGTTCACCCGCCTTAGGGGCCGATTTCTCAACCCCAGGACAATGAGGTGCCCTACCGCTTGCCAGTTTATCCACCCAAAGCTGTTGACTAGCAAGTGGGAGACTACTTATTTCGGTAGTCACTCGGTCGCCATTTCCTCGTCAGTTAAAACAGGGTGCACCATACAACCGAGGCTGTACTTCGAGAAGGTGAGGTTGGCATTTGTACATGAGAGGCTATATATTGCGAATCATATACCTTACACCCCTCGGAATATTTGATAATCTATAATTGTCAATATTCTGTTTCAAGTAGCCGGATTAACACGATTTTACCGTGTGATTCTTTTGAATGCTGTAATATACCACAGCGTAGCTAAATATATTGTATCTGTTCAATTATAACAATCATTACTCACAGTTTCTATCCAATTGCAAAAATGTTAACTAAATAAGTTTCTAGTTTTATTCGGGTAGCTAGAGTGCAGTGGGACATATCTGAAAACAATAAGAAACCCTTCAACAAACTGCTTGAACGTTCCATTCCTGATGTATAAATCTATTTTCCAGAAATGTAATCTAACTCAAGGGGGTGTCTTTTAGTAAATGTATTCTTTTTTCTTACCGCTAATATTGAAGTCCTCAGTTATGGAGACAATACTTTTTGTTTAAAGACTCATGTTCGTTTTGCGAGATGAAATAAGGATAGGTCCACAGTACACACATAAACAGGTGGTGACCTGAGCTGTGCGAGACGATGGGCATGCCCGTCGCCCGCTCGTATACTGCGTCCCGAGTTTAAAATAGAGCTCCTGCCGCAGGGACGATAGATGGTGCTGGATTACGGGTGTGGCCTGCCACCGGCCGTGGGTGTCAATTAAGTGTCAGTTAATTGAGGGTGAGAGTACGCCGAGGCCAGGTCTAAGATTCTCCTGGCACAGATTGGTAGCGACCGAGGGCGCTAATTAGTTGGTTGCCCTGGAATCGGGCGGAGCGGCGATAGAATTTGCGGGACAGCGTCCGTATAGTGGCGTCCAGGGAACGGACGCGCAGGGAGTCACGGATGGTTTTGTTCGATCTCAGATAGTGGGCTTTACACGCCCAGCGCAATCCTCGGTCAAGGAGAGACTGAAGCTTTCGTTTATGGTCTTGGCCAAGCAGCCCTAAACGGGGATCGCGTTTGTAACCATCGGCACCACATAGATGGAGACGATAAGCTTCCCTAGGCGGCGGGGTACACACATAAACAAACTTAGAATCATGAACAGTAACACAGACGGTGCTAATTTCTCAATTTAATTAATACTTTTCTTTCCCCTCAGTCACGATGTGGCAAACAAACCTATAGATAGACCCAAAATAAGATAAAGTTATTACGTTCAAGGTAAGAAGAATCTTAGTCTATAGTTAAATTTCTAGTGATAATGAGAAATTATTCTTCTAATCGGCATTTCTGTTTTCATTATTATTATTCTTATATTTACGTCTTGTTCTTCATTATACGTTTCTTTAGATCTTCGATAAAGATTTGTTTGGTGTGTGAATACATACTTGTATCAAATCTAATTACAAACGTATGTATGTATGTATACACACACGCGCGCGCGCGCCCGTAATATATACAAATCTACTTAGAAGAAAAGCATGAGTGTCTTTATTCTTTATTTCACTAAAAATACAATAATAGAAACTGTCTGTTAGTAACATACTTCGTTTAAATTTCATTGTAGAGATTAAATATTGTAATACGGTCTACACACACACGCACACACACACACACACACACACACATATCAGCTACTCTTGAAGTCCAGTCATTACGCCCGAACTAGATACTGGTTAAGGCCGCCTGCCAACATTTATTTCGTTGATTTATATTAAGTCTACATAACGTAGGGAGCTCATCAGTATAACTCATTTTGCACCGATCGAACGAGGAGTGTACATTTTCGCAATTACCCGTCGGGTTTCTGAGGAATGCGTTCAACTACACTACGTGTAATGAGTGTTATTTTTCATGAAAAAAAATAAATAAAGAAATGTTCTAGATCGTTACGTCGAGTGTGTAAACCACTAGTTTGAGTGAGAGAAGATATTTTTAATCCGCGATGCAATTATAACACGCGGACTTTAGCTGAGCAGAGGCGACGGCGAGGTGTAAAGCGTGATGAGTGGGAACAGTGTGAACGGATGATGCGAACAAGAAGCAGAGGAATCGGTCATTAGAAACGGTGACTGCGCGTGTATTCAGAAGGACCGCGCTCCGCTCCGCGCGCGCAGGACTCTAACGACGTACAAATTACAAGGCAGCGCCGGTCTTAATCATGTGTTGACCATCTCTAAACAACAGGTGATGTGTGTCGGAACATCTGCCGGAGAGTGAACGAGCTCGGTCTGGCTTGGCCCAACCCAGTTACCGTGCCCCGAGGGGCCGTCGTCTCAATTATTGTTTACTAAAATTTATATACGCCGGGCGAAAAATATCACACATATAGACACAGCAGAGCGAGAAGTAACTGCGGTTTTAAACTTTAATGAAACAGAACAAAATTTTATGACCAAACTCATTAAATGTGAGCAAAGAACGTAATTGCTCGTTTGCAGAATCTCCTGGTAGCGTTCCGAATGCTGCCACGAAGTGGATTCTGTACTATTTCACACTTTCTTAGTTCTTAGCTAGACTGAAATGAGTTAAGGTTACGTCCTGCTTCTCGTCATTTGATATTTTTTACAATCTTTATCACTTTTCCTCCTCTGTTTAAATACAGTTATAGGTCTTCTGTTTGTTTTTTCAGATATTCAGGGATAAAATTTTGCTAAAGTATTATGCCTAATTTTATTGTTGATTGAATATGTTAAGACTCTTTCTATAATATCGTGATCTGCTGATTCCAGTAGCCTTCATCCCAAGGGAAAGCTTTTATATTTTATGGCAAGTTTTTACGGGGATCTGCCAATAGGAAAGCTTGTAGGTAACGATTAAGGAACGATTAGCCCCAAGTTGGTTTTACCGGTAGGAATGCTATCATGGTATGGGTACTTCTTACAAGACGAATTTCTAAAATAATAAATAAAAGCCGCACAAAATAAATTTTAAAATGACCGCTTGATTGTAAACATGATCTTTCTAGTTTCTCAGAGTTCATATTATTTGACTGGTTCAAATAATTGTGAACTCTGGGTCCTGGAGCTCAGCGATCGCCATATTAGGCTAATAACAAAATTCAATAATACCAAAGTAAGAAGCGATAGTAACGAGAGTAATGTTGGTATAGACATACAAAACTTATGAATTTGTTTTTAACCATTTTGAGGTCTCTTGTATGCAATTAGTTATTTGTGAAATATCGTCTATCTGCCTTTGAACATCATAACAGCAGAGCTGTTACGTCAGAAGAGTGTAGTTATTTATTAATGTGAATCTTACCATCCGAGATTAAAATACCAAATCTTACCAGATAAAACGTTTCTTCACTGCTTGAATTTTTCAACACTTCCTATACAGCCCTTCTATTTCAAAATTTGCTGTTAGGCTATGCTTGTCCGGCCTGTATAGCCGAAAAAAATGTTTTACTAGACAAGAATACATTATTTGAAATCAACTTAGCGATAGAAAACACAGATGAAAAACAGAACATTGTATGATGATGAGACTTCAAATCGCAACATTACTATAGTACTCTGCAGGATAGAGGACAAGTCATACCACTGCTACTACTTAATCGATTATAAACTATACGACAAAATAATATATAAGATAAATTTAATTAAAATTAGGACTCTTAACTATAAAAATTGTTATAATTAGGCAAAACGTAAAATTAAAAGAAGTTATCAAGGATTTATCATTCTCAAAGTAACTGTTCATTGTTTTATTACTTTCCTCCACTCGTTTTTTCAGTTCCCCAGAAGTTCGTTTGGTTGCTAGGCAACGGACAAGGCAATGGGACTCACTGTGACGTTCAACTGTCAAACAAAAGTATTGACAAACAAAGAAATACACACTCCGAGACTGTTCTTGTGTCTCTACAATTGACATCAATTGAAAAACAAGTGAAATTGAATGTCATGCCGCCGGCGAATTTCCAGCCGATTCCAGTTGCTAGGCAACTACACGTTACTCACACGCGGATTCCGTCCACAGACAGTCGATAAACCCGGTCACGTGGCAACATGAAAATGTCTCCAATTAAATTTCACGTTAACGAGCGTCTGAATTTTGTAAATATAATATAATGTAAATTTATCCTTTAACTGAAAATTTTCGGATGTCAAATAAACCAAAACCATTTCAGTTTCCAAAAAGTTAGTACTCCTAAATTTCAATATCGAGAGTCGTTATTACTGAACTTGGGAGATAATATTAATACCATTAATTTATGAATAGGATTGCTTCTGAGAATTTTAAAAATATAACGTATGGCGTTTTTTTTCGCCACTAAAAATTTAACCGTTAAAATTTTAATTCCGACTTAGATAGTTACAAGAACATTAATTTCTGAAGTGTTCTAGACAGGAAAATATAGAAGTATAAAACTCTTAAAATATGTTATTGACTATTTTGGGGCTTAATTATTCCTGTAATAATGTCTATAATGTCTAATAATGTTAATAATGTCTAATCTGCTTCTGGGCACCATAATGGCAGAATTGTTATATCACGAAAGGGAAATTTTCATTTGATTTTGATTTGAATTAGCCAAGAAAAATGTCATTTTGCTCTTGCAATTTGTTGAAGTTCTACACATCATTTTAATTTACCTAAATACACATTGTAGTTTAGACCACCAATTCGTTCATACGAATGTTAGAATATTTTATATGTTACTCAATTTTCTTTACATCGCCAATAGATTCTGGTAGAAATGGTCACTATAATTTACGCTTTTAATATTTTGCAATTTTTAAATTTCTAAATCCTTGACGTTAAAAATATAACTGTCACAACAATCAGTTCTACCCCTGCACAACAAAAATTCATGAGACAGTCATTTACTATACTGGCAGTCTTTATTATTCGAACGTAGTCATAGATATGTCCACCATTTACCGAGTAGTTTTGATGACGGAGACGCCGAAAGGTCATTCAATATCAAGCGATCAATAGTCACCAACTGTCGACAAAAACATTGGAAATACTGATAAATAATTAATTAACCGCCTACTCTTTCAGATAGAAATATCGCAACAAAAATCGGTACATATACGAAAATTACACCTCTTATTCACTTTTGTCATAGTAGGCCTATAACGGTACGACTTTCTGCTATTGAATTCATTATTCAGAATACGATAAGCATAACCCGATATTAATAAACTAAGTACCCTTTACAATTACAATGTCGGCTCTGTAATGACGATTATAGAATGAAATCCCGTTCCTATACCAAGGGCGTAACTTGAAGCCTACCTTGGGGAGGGGGTGTCAAAAATTCAAGTATGTAGTAAGACCATCTGTATAATAAAAGGTACACTGTACAAAACAAGAAATTTTAGTAATATTTCTCAGTCAGAAAACGAGGGAAAAATTGCATTATTAATAGATAACAAACCTTTCTTTATAAGTTGTACTTCCACTTACATTTACCTAAAACAAAATAGGCCAACTGTATAAACAAAACCAACATCAGATTTTGTTTAATTGAGATATATACCACATTGTATAGTATAAAGAATGAGTGGCAGGTTTTGCTCTAATATAGTAGAACTCCTTCTTGCTTCCGAGTCAGATTCATTCATCATTCGGTATTTGACTGGAAAACAACGGACGGGCTTTAGGCCGTCGTCCAGTATTATTACAATTATGGTTACTATTGAAAAGTTGGTTCCCCATTAACATAAACTATATAAAAACTCAATAAATTCCCAACAGTAACTAAAACAGACGTTTCGGCCGTGCCTACGACGGCCTTCTCCAGTGTGGCGGAAAAGACGTAGTAAGTCCCGCGAAAGACTGAAATTGTGAACCCGCATTGAAAAAGGGAGCCGAGCCGCGGCCGAAACGTCTTTTTTTTAGTTATTGTTGTGAATATGTTGAGTTTTTATATACATTATATAATCTATCATGAACCAGCTTTTCGACAGTAACCATAATTTTAATAATATTGGATCACGGGTTAAGAGCCCAGTTGTTGTTTTCCATAAAAAACCTTTTGTTTTTTATGAAATTCGTCACGAATGTTTTTATTTACACAAAAACGTGAAAAAAATTCAATTCTGAATGCAGTTCCTTCTCTGGCACTTTATAAATAGGACACAATAATTTCTCATTGTTTTTATTCAAAACTGAGAGAGGTGCTTGAAGTAGCCTACATTTAAGTAATTTTCTTGAAATCTCTACGTATTTTCATTTATAAGTGTATCTAAAACGGGATTCTGCCTATAGAATTCTGAGCCTGTTTGATAATTTCCAGTCCACTACCAAGCTTCAGGCACTTCCTTTTTCTTGGAACCACTACCATATAGTTACTGATTTTATTTTAACAGAAAGATTATTTTGAAGAAATATTTCACATTCATCTTACAATTTTCTTCGAAAGAAATAGTAATAATAAATTTACGGAACTAATTGTCTGACAACAGTGCATACGATGATAATAGCGCGTACTGTACTGGAAAATGTCTCCTGTTTGGCTATTTGTTAGTTTTTATTCAGAATAAGTTAAAACAGAATTTTATAGTGCTCGTAATTTGTGTGCAAAGCAAGTGTTCCCCTTGCCACCCCAAGTTACACCTATGCCTATACTATTGGACCTCCCATTATTAGCATTCTGTAACGTATTAAATATTATTGTTGGATGTTGCATTATTCAAGTTAATAATGAAGAACCCAAAATTGAATATACTACATTGTTCGAAAAGTAGTGTTGCTAAAACGAGTTCAAAATTTCTAAACTTAAACATTGATCTAGTTATAGATAGCTTCAATTTTAGTGAAATCTGTGTACAACTAAATTGATATATGCTAGATTATAAAGTATTACGTCCTCGTACACTGCAGACAGAAGTAAACGTTTGTTTTCTAACCAACTGTGATTTTTCACTTAAAACAAAAAAATTCCGAGCGTAAAATGACTGTTTCATGTACCAAAGTCGGTAAAACATGAGATCCGATAAATTCCTTATTACTAGAAACTTACATTTAAAATTTTAATTAAACAGTAATGTAAACGGAGAAACATACACGATTGGAAAAGTGACAATTTCGCACTCATAGACCTTCAAAGAAAACGTTTTCTTTACAAATTATAAACATATTCATTGAAATTATAATTATATTCATTGAGTCAAATCTGTAAGGATTACGGAATGCAGATCTCCACGTTGAAGACCAAGGTGGTGGTTTTTCATGGAGCTGACCCTATACGAGCACAAATTGTTGTAGATGACACTGTTCTGGAGCAGGTTAGCAATTTTGAACATCTGGACTGTAAGGTATCATACGTTACAAACAATGATGTGGTGAAGAAGCTGCACAAGTTCAACCGTATGTGTGAGACCATCAAGACAAGTCTGAAAACACACCTGAATTTCTACAGAGTGATGGCCCTCTCCAAGCTGGGAATTTCTACAAGTCCCAGCCCAGTCGTATTCAAGCTGCCGAAATAAGATTTATCAGCCACGTGGTAGGATATACTCTCCACGATCCCAAAAGAAATGTCTATGTACGGCAGGAGCTGAATATTACGAGTATACTTGATAGAATTGCCTAATATCGGCTAAAATGGTTGGAACGCCTTAACCGAATATGACTGCCGCATCCCCGTACAACTGTGGAATTACAAGAAGGAAGGTGTGGGGCGTCCGAAGAAGCGCTGGAGTGACCGGCTCTACTCTATCTTCTTGGGATCCGAACGAACCAGTTTTGGTTTAATCCCTGTTAAAGACGACGATGATGATGAGATATCAATGTTACTAAACAGTAAATAACAGCAAAATTATAAAATATAATTACTCAATACACCGTTATCAATCACACATACACACATTGTGTATTGTGTACGACATAGCTGTCCTATATATATACGCGCGCGCGTGTATGTATAATAATTATAGCTGATACTTTACATTACAATTATAAAGTAACTAATTAAGTATATTATATTGTTACAGCGGTCTCAGTGATCGTCGTATGGTACGTTGGACAATAAAATTACAGACATCAATGAAGTCACTAATCACCAGCCTTAATTAATCACAAATAACAATTTATAATCAACTCGTACAATAATTCCAGTTTTTGTCCACACGCAATAACAATGTCAAATAATAGAGTTCCACACTAATTATAACACAATAATCGCTTCGCCACAAAACACACTTAAATAAATCACCACTTATATCTGAAATTAAGCGGTAGGTGTTCCCTAGTTATAGTGTGCAAGGTTCCATAATATGCGTCCTTAACAAATACTTGAAAACTCTAGAGGATACTTCAGTGCGGTCTTGGCAGAAACAAGAATCTGCTGGGCTAAACGAGAAACGCGTAGAACGATACACTCCTTTGTTCGAGAATTCCGTAATTGCGTAACAATATAATATATAACACGGAATTATACTCTACAAATAATGAACAAACATCGATTAATATTAAAAGATTTGATGCTTTGCTACACAATAAATATACATATTCATTACTTAGCTAACTTGTTTTTTTAGTCTACTGAGAACAAACCATAATTTGTAGTTTATGTACAATAGCTAACAATTGCCGTCAAGATGTTCCTGCTAACATATTAGTGCCTTTTCAAAAATACATAACGTCTCGCTCATCTTGCATTTGTTTTTATGTGTTCCTTTACTGGTACCACCACTACACGAAAAACACCCTTACATTCAGTAACAATATGAGGTGTCGTTTTACGAACGTGAAGGGAGAGTGGAAAGGCAGACAGTGTGCAACATAATAACGATAATAATAAAAGGAAAGTTTATCACGCTAACAAGCCGATAAAAAAATGTATCGTACTCGGTTAGAATAATAGGAATATAGGTAGACAGGTGGACAATTACGGGAAGAACCAGATCCACGAAACAAGGGGGAATGGGGTGAGCCATAAAACTTTAATTGGTGCCAATAAAGAATGACGCGTTCTTATGAAGGAGAAACTGAGATGCAGCTGTTAGATCGCTACACCACAAAGCAATGATATGATTCCCCCCAACAAAGGATAAATAAAATTTAGTTTTATGGAGTCACTGTCGCCACGCAAAGCGGCACAAACCTCCAAGCTTGATCTTGCAGTAACCGATTGTAGCCTGTCTTCATAGTAGCCTCACTTTTACCTCACTCTTCGATCCTTGATATCTCGAAGAGTGAGTACTTTGTTACCTTCTTCTATTATTATTAATGTTCATATCAGTATTGTAAAATGTGTACATGTGTACATATCAGTAATATTTGTGTCAAGTTTCTACATATTTTATTATGAATATGTTGTCTGGTCAGGTATTATATAAATGTCACATTTAGCCTATTAAGATGTATAATGTCTCACTTTAACCGTTAACAACGGAATTCAAAAGTAAGTGTTATCAGTTGCGAGTACATGAGTTGTGCGATATGTTCCATCCATGGTCAACTCATATCGAAGATGCGACTATAAAAAACCAGATACACTTAGAATATAGAATATATAAACATGTTGTTAGAAATATAAGCAATTTCACAAATGACCTGCAATTATGGGGTTCAGAACCTGACTCAAAATCTTGCGAGCAATCGCAGCCGTCGTACACACCTACGGAAGTATGGAGAACGTTCGGCGAACGAGACAATGCTGCCTATCTAACTGCACAAGTTACCGAGTTGTTGAATACCAAAAATGAAGTACGGTGACTTACCAGTGTTTTTGTTGACTTACAAAATAGTATGTACTTGGTTGGTCAAAATATCTTAATTAGACCTACTCCAATATAAGTAGTAACAGGTTATTGCATTTAGCAATATCCCTCAAGACATTAATAAAAATTAATACTCCATTACAATATGGTGTATTATAAAGTTAATAACAATAAATTAAATAGTAGGCTAGCTGTCATCACCCTTCGAAACAGCTTGTAGGTAGGTGAGCAGATGTAGGCCTATACTAAACCTGGCAACCACCCTGGCAAATTCATTCTGAGTGATTTGATAAAATTGAATTGTAATTTCCTAGCTGCATTGCAGTGTCTGTCTAACATTTAACAACATAATCTCAGTATATTTTGATAAGACGAGTAACATGTTCATTTGAAATACCAATATCTATACAGTAACCAATATTACACGGACACTATTGTATGCATACATCTACTGTATGTGACGGTAGAAGATTTTTCGTTTTCATGATATTTCGAACTTTAAAGTTATCGACGTGAACCTGGCAGCATTATTTAGATAGAATTGAAAGCCTAACGGTTGAAATCAGAAAAAAGACTCCACAATTTTTATAGTTTATGCAACTTCAAAAATGCGTGGTTTCTTTCAATTAGAACTCTTAAGCTCTCGAGTAAGAAAACACCAGTCAAACTAGACGTTTGACCTAATTCAAGATAACAACCCTAATAAGTGCAGTTACTGTTGGCATTACTGTACACAACGCAATGAACAATGGAAATTATACATTAAGCTGTCGATGTACAACACAATTGTGACACATATGGATCTACGGATTGTAGCCAACAACGGTACAATCTGACATTTAGGATACAAAGGGTTCAAAATAAAATTCTTGCAAGGTATTGTGGGTTCTTTGTGGTATGCATCAAATTCAATAATTCAACAGTGTGGTATTCAGTGACTCAACGATTTAAATGTACTCACTGATAGATAAACCAAATGAAGTCAAACGACTGAAAAGAATTCTCTGACTTGTCAAAACTAGATTTGGTGGATAACTGATTGAATGACATTACTAAGTCAAAGCCAGAAGAATAGTCATGTGCAATATATTACGAATAGGGAGTAGGCCTACTTAAACAGAGTGGACCTACTTCTTACAAGACAATTACATTTATTAAGTATAGTAAGATGTGTTTATTACATAGCTGAATGATAATTGACAATGCAAAAGGCATTTGTTTGAACCATCGAAATGTTTAAAAGAGGAAGAGTAATAAAAGAGGATACAAGTATGTCCAGTAATAGCATAAGTGTAGCCGCCTATTGTTGTATTGGACGTAACGCACGCTTTCAAAATCTGAGTCGTGCTGCTGTCCCGGAATTATATCCGGGAAATCACAATTAGTAGCCGCATGGAATGCTGTACTGTCTCTGGTACAATAAAACAAAATTAAATAATACAGTATATTCATTAATAATATATTGTAGTAAGTATGATAATGCGGTTACCGCTATAATGCAGTATTACAAAATCGTAATTAGTTGAACGTAAAAAAATTGGTTTTAATTTAATTAGAGAATTTTTATTCTTTTCCACTATAACACGTAAATGTATGATTTAAAAATTCATTCACAAAATAGATCCCTTTTCATCAAACATTTCTTTTAAACATTTTGTAATTAAAGACTGCAAATTCCGCATTTAAGCCTCACTGAGGAAGGAGAAAACCACTCCGAAACGACGTTTGAGTCCGAAATAACAAAAAGTAAGGTTTTCACAAGTGAAAGTGCCTTAAATATTAATTGTTAAAGTGCTGTGAAAGAAGTGATGAACATTCAAAATAATATTAAAGACTACAATTTTGCAGATCGACTTGCACCTATTTTACAATACTACAAAAAATATAAATGTTTTCCAATTAACTTTGGGAATACATTAATCAGTTCACTTTAAGTTATAACAGAAATACACAATGATAAAATATATGAGAAGCTACTTCACTCTCAGATGAGCTGTATGTGTTTATTTTTAAAGCGGTTCATTTTTAACAGAAATAATAAAGCTGACGGATAGAATAAAACTAAAAGCAGTAATATCTGAACAAGTAGGCTCCAGGCCTCTTCAGGTAGGCCTATACATATGAATCTGTTATAAAATGATTATTACCATAATCATGTTTCAACTGAGCCACAGGATACTTGGCGACTTCATGAAATTGTGAGTTCCTTTTTCTGCTTGGTACTGCACACTTTCACGATGAAAATATAGTTTAAAATTCAAAGTAAACTGTACTCTATTGTTTTGTAATTTCTTTATTGTGAACAACAGTAACGAGGGCTTCATTAAATATTTATTTTAATCCTAAGCAACTTCATTCAGCCTAGTTTTTTCTATCAGTAAAGAATGCGCAGATGTTTCGTTAGCCTACTGGTACGAAGATCAGTTCTCTAGGTAGCAAGTAATATGGCAAACTACTTGGATCGGTTTAATACGGATATGGTTAGGAAATGCTGTGTGTGTGTGTGTGCGCGCGCGCACGCGTGTGTGTGTGACATTGAGGAAGCTTAGGTTTTCCATAAGTACATTGTCAGCCGTAAGGAAGTTTCTGAAGGCCGAATGTTCGTAAATCAAGGTACTTTACTTTAAGGTATAATAAGCTTACTTACTTTAAGGTATATACTTCAAATCACTGAAATTACTTTAAGGTATAAAGACTAAAAATATTAACTGTGACTGTCAATGATCCTTCTTCATACCTAACATACAATATTAAAACAACTGTATTCAAATAAAAGGAGTCGAGTTAAAATAAAAAAATGTTGTACGTAATATTACATTGGTAATCTGTAGCACTGTGTAGCAATACTGTGCAACTATAACAGTGATTCCATTGAATATGGCTCATGTGTGTGGGTGTGTTCACTTCCTGCACAATATAAACAATTCACCCGTCGCGTCGTGTCGCTCGTACAGGTGGGTCGGCCAGTAAACACAAGCGTCTCCCAAAGGCCACCGATAGTTAATGTTGTTATTGTCGAAAATGACGCAGAATTATTGTTTATCGGTAACAATTAGCAGCTTCAGGCTATTGTTGTCCCTTGGGAAGCTTCTGAAAGAAGTCTGCCGTTATGTCCTCCTCGTGCGCAGGATTACTGACTGAAAAGTAATGAGAAAGATTCTAACTTTGATTGATACGTAATTAAATTTATCTTTGGCGTCGTCAATTAAATCTATTTGTTATTTTCCGAATTAAATTCATATTAGCGACAAAAGTTTGGTCCATTTATTCAGAAGCGTATCATGTGTCCAAGTACCCACTGTGCGCAGCCACCCTTCTTCCCTTGATGTCCACTGGACAATAATATATTGTCATCATTATTAATATGTCACTGTTTATTATTATTATTATCATTGGTTGTTGTTGTTAATATTATTATTTTATTATTATTTTTATTATTGTTAGAACCAGTTTCAAGAATTTTCTTCCAACTATGAAAATTCATGGTCAGTACATTGTCGACTTGTAAAACTGAGTAAAATAAAACTTGCCTTAATAAGAACGAAGGACATGTTTTTAATTGTAAATGGGAAGGATACTCCACGATTACGAGTTCCGTATATATATACTTCTCGAATACAAATTCCACTTGGGCACATTATGTAAATTACCTTTGGTGATCGTTATGATGGCGAAATTCATTAAACTTGCTACCCACAAACTGACAAACGTCTACATGCGTTTCCTGAGCATATGTTTAATTATTCACCCTCTTCAACGTAACCTTAAGGATGTGTTTACACGACAGCGACTTACGTGTACGGTATAGATTGCGCAAACTGTACGAAATACTCACTGAAACGTCCCCCTGAGTTTTTTATAAAGGTTTTTTTTCTGTAATTTTTTTTTCAGGGGTCGTTACTTAATTCCTTAAAACTAGACGCGTGGTCTAGATGGAAAAAGATGCGCGGAGCCCAGTGTGTCAGGACTTGCAATAAAACACTTGCATAACGGTAACAGCTTTTTATTAGTGTTCATTTTTATCATGATAACATCTTTAATACAATATGCACGGTTAAATTCTCAATGTTCATCTCATAGACGTGTATATCTTAAATATTAATTATAACAATTGGCAATATTAACAAAGAATTAATTTTTCTTGAACCATTACATACTTAACAAATAACAAATTATTCAAACACATTTAAGTGCATTGTTCCCACACAAGCCGACATCACTATGTATTAACATTTATTCAAACGACATTTTCTAAATCAGTTTCAATAAACACTTACTAAATCACGACTATGTAGATACATTATGAATTCCATTCACACTCAGATAATAATACATCATCACTAACAAGAAACATGTAATGTGTCGTTTTATATTTGCCAAATTATTTTTTTTTTTTAACAAAATTATGCATTACAGGAGTAATGGTTACATCTTGGATACATCTTGACACTATCACCATATTCTTATACACACCAGTTGCCCAGAAAAATTGAGTTAGAAAAGAACTTTTAGAAGAAGATGATTTAGAAAAGAACTACCCCATAATTATTTATCAATCCATCCAGTATAACGTTGTTGATGACAT
This sequence comes from Magicicada septendecula, assembly GCA_034769895.1. Taxonomy (NCBI): domain Eukaryota; kingdom Metazoa; phylum Arthropoda; class Insecta; order Hemiptera; family Cicadidae; genus Magicicada; species Magicicada septendecula. The sequence goes on along the minus strand of CM068368.1, from coordinate 387,488,762 downwards.
TTTACCTTCATAAGAAACAGTTAATAAAAACTGACCAACTAACAGTTTTAGATTCTTCTTGATAATTAATCACAACAAAAAAAGGGAAGTGGTTTTTATAAAATACAGCATGGTAATGGACATAATTAAACAGGTAGATTCCCTAACTCAGTTAATTACACAATTCACTATATGTCCACAGGACATGTTACAACAGAAAGTTAGTCATTGAATATCTGAAGTTACTGTTTATGAAGATGTCTTTCATTACATGCTTTGAATCCAATAAGGTGCTGTTGTTGTGGATTAAAATATAAGGAATAGTCCCACCTGTGTTTAGAAGATTACGTGTTACCCAGAATTCGCGATGATGTTGACTATGGTGAAACAACTGGTGAGTCCGAAATGCTGGTGATTCATTTCATATTTAGGCCAGTCATTTAGGCTGGTAGTGTGGGGATTTCTGGAGGTCTGACGGCGTTGGGCATCTTGCTGCGATGTTCTGCAGATGAAGACTGATGGCCTGTTTCCATCCTCGTTATCCCTTTCTCCTCCCGACTATGCGGGAACCCTGAAAAATTTTTATTTGTAGATAACCGTCAGGAAAATACCCTCGCCCCAGTAAACACAATCAGAGACACACACTGTCACAATTCTATTCCGAGAACTAAGTGTTAATAGAAATATTACTCCTCACAATTTTTAAAATTATCAACTTTTAGATTTCAAATTACATTTACCTTTAAATATTTATTACATCGAATTATTACTTTACATTTGAATATAATTCCAACGACATCTTCTATTTAATTTTCAGACAAACAAAGGCAAGTCGGCAACGTGTTCTTAACTATCCGAGACGCAACACACAAAGGAGGTCACACACACAAAAATACATACATATAACATAATACCCACACAAGCCCTTAGTTAATTAAGATTAATACAACACTTTTGGCTCACCTGAAGCTTTTTAACTGATCACAGACTCATTTCGAAAGATGGATCACAATTTATGACGTCGCCAGACCAGTGTCCCGTTGGGGAGAAAAATCAGAAATGAGAGAGAATGACGGTTCCTGCCGGCCCACCACGAGGGTAGAAAAGTTGAACAAAACAGCTGACGAGTCGCAGCGGACTAGATCATGCTGTCACATCTACTGCGACATAACGGTCAAGGCCGAGCGATATAGCCAAGCTGTGGCCTTGGCCGCGCGTAACCTTTGGTACTGATATACAGTCGGCATTGTCTCCACGAAATACGGCCGGGTAATTTAATCTTTAAATTACAAGGCACATCACGCCTTACGTGCAAACGTTAGTGCAGTTCTCTAATTCGAAGAGGTTTCATGCCGTCTAACGATGAGCTTGTTTTATCACAAGTTTTTGTGTACTGTTTACTGACAAAAAGAAAAACGATTAATAATAAATGCCGGCGATTAAAATGGTGTAAAACATGGCTGCTTAGAAAGAAGGATCATTCACACATAAATTTAATGAAGGATTTACGAGAAGATCCTAATGATTGGCGTTTATATGAGAATGGACGAAAACGGCTACAAAGAATGATTGGTGATTCCAACTATAGAACAGTAAATACTGTGATGCGTGAATCTTATCTCTTCATGAAAGACTGAGTTGTACGTTAAGGGTTTTAGCTACTGGAAAGTCATACAGAGACTTGAGATTTTCGGCTCCTATTTCTATCTGTAATAATCCCAGACAGATGCAAAGCCATCTTCATGGCTTTGAGAGAAAAATACTTGAAGGTACGAATTTTCTTATAAACAAAGATTTATTAAGTGCAATACAGAGTGGCAAAAATGTTACTTGACATTTGTTTTTAAAAATCCCTACACAATTTATTTACACCAGCAAAATTGGGTACAATAATTTTGCCCACAATGTTGGCATTACAAAACCGATAATATTGTCTTGGCAGGTTGGCAATACAACGCACCTGTATAGACCTGTTTGTCAGTTGCATAGTGAGTAATTCTACTGAGTGCGAGTCGATTATCTGTGTTACATAGTTACGTTGTTAACGAAAGAAGAAAGGATTTTCGCTCTATAAACGTTTTATAAAAGTGGTGCTACTGCAGTTATTAATGAGTGGAATGAACATTTAAATTCTAATCTACCGTCAAGACAAGCTTTGTATGACTTACGAGATAAATTTGAACAACATGGATCTGTTATGGATGCACCAAGATCTGGCTGCCCAAGACCAGCCGAAACAGTGGAAAATGAATTGCGCGTTTGTTTAGCTGTGACTCAAAGTCCACAAAAATGAACAAGAAGATTAGCTTCTGAGCTCCAGGATATTTCACGAACGTCAGTGCAAAACATTTTGCACAAGCAAAACTCGAAGATGACGCAGATCGACGACTTCAGTTTTGTGAATTTATGCTCGACCAACATAAACATGATCCGCAGTTATTCAGTAAAATTGTGTGGTTTGATGATGCCAATTTTAAGTTGAATGGGTAAGTTAATAGACATAACTGCACGTACTGGTATAGTGATAATCGACATCTTTCATTAGAGAAACAACTCAATCAACCAGGTGTGTGTGTTTGGGGCACGAAGCAAATAGCGTCTTTTGGCGTACTCGGATCGTTCTTTTTTGAAGTAATAGTGACAGGAGATAATTATTTGGACACTCTTAATAATTATGTGGTACCAGAACTCATAACGCATGTTGTAAACTTTCAAGAAATTTACTTCCAACATGATGGCGCTCCACCCTATTACGCTACTCCACTCCGCAATTATTTGAACGAAGCTTTCGGCAGAAGAGGGATTGGTGGACGGGCAGATATTGAAAGAATATATAGAGGAAGCATTCCATGAATTGGACAGTAATCGAAGAATATGCCGTAGAGTGTGTAATAGTGTTCCATAAAGACTTGAAAATGTATTTCTGAAGATGGAAAGCAGTTTGAACATAAAAAATAATTGTAAGTAATAATAACTGTGTAAGTTGCCTTGCTATAAATAAATTTAGTACGCTTTTTTGAATTCCATTCTCAAGTAGCTTTTGCGCCACCCATTTAAGTAATAATAAAAAATACAATATATCAGTAATAACAACATTATGAGACAGGGTAGAGTTATTTACGTATGTTCTAACGTTACTTGCGGGAGCAACATAGTCTTCATTATTGGAAGCTGTAGTAGTTGTCGTAGTTGTGGTATGGAACGGGGGAGCCTGAATGACGTTGGATAAACCGGATAAAGGAGGGTAGATCGGCTGAGAAGGGGCAGACAGTTGCATTGGATTATGGTGGGAAGGTAGGGGGACATGGATACAACGGATATCAATAATTCCGCTTCAAAAATAAATTATTAGTATTTTTATATTATAATAATTTTATTATTTTTTCCAAATAAATGCGCTGATCGTTCGGTAAGTTTCTGAGCTTACTCGCTACATTTCGTCCAGAAACGTCATGCTGATCTTCAGCCCTTGTTTCACACAACCGTTTCCCAGCAGAAGCTACTACATTATCTACTTCTTTCTCCCTTTTATTTTGATTTTTCCGTCCGGTTCTGGGTGGTATTGATGAGCTTATACTACTTGGAGTTGGAGGTGATTCTACTTGTGAAGTTGGAATATTTGGTGGAGAGGTGACTGAGTCGAGATGGGTTCCATAGTAATAGTATGGTTTTGATGGCAGTTATCAATGCAAACTATGAATTTATTGTAGGCCTATCTGAATTTGGTGTTAATGGAAGAATTTCCGATGGAGGTGTTATTGAGCACACAACATTCCATAGGAATTTGAACGATAAATCTTTGTGTATTCCTGACTCAGATCAAGTAAATAAGTCAAATAGAATACTTAACTATGCTTTCATAGGAGACGAAGCATTTGTCTTAACCCCTAATGTTTGAAGCCATTTAATAAAAAAGAACTTACTAATGAACGCAGAATCTATAATTATTACCTATCAAGAGCTAGGCGCATGGTAAAAAATCCATTTGGTATATTAGCATCTAGATTTCGAATTTTTCATACCAGCATAAACACGAAGCTTGAAAATATAGGGATTGCTGTTATGGCGTGTTCTTCTTCTAGATAACTTTTTAAGGAGAAAATATTCAAATAACTACACGCCAACTGGGAACTTTGATTATGAAGATACAATACAAGGCACACTATCATTAGGTTTACGGACAAGTGATTTTGATCTAATTGATATAGCAAGAGGACGTTAGAAAGCCATTTCAAGTGATGGTAAACTAACCAGAGAACAGTTTTTAGATTATTTTAACAAAGAAGGCAATGTTCCCTGGCAGAATAGAATATGTAATATTATAAATGGTAAATAATGTAAATGTCTAAACAAGTAATACAAATGATAAAACAAATAATTAATATTATTAATATGAATCTTTAGAATGTAGTAAAACTGTACTTATTTAATTCTAATTTTAGTGTGTCATACAGCTAAAGTATTATTCTCTTTGTACCTAAATAAATTCTGAAAATATAAAAAGTGTTTCTTAGCATACCTGTGAAAATGATTCCTCAAAATTTGAAACTGTTAGTCGAGGAGTTTCTTGGTCATTGCCAAGAACCCTGTTGGTCATTGCCTGTTCTTGGTTCCCTGTTTGGTTGCTGTAACTTGCACAGGTTACAGTAGTGGCCGTATTACCTTGCTACGTTTGATTGATGACTGCGCTACACTGTCACTCACTTTCTTTCAAAAACAGACTATGTTGCCGTGCACTAGTCCAGCAGAATCGACTTACCACGTGTATCCATACTTGATAAAATGCGATTTACACTGTATATCCAAGGGTTAGTGTAATTAGTACAGTTAATCATGATATCATGATATTCCAACCTTCTTACTCAATCAAGAACAAACGTAGTTGTTAACTTAAACCGGAAAAAAATGGACACACTTTCTACATTTTTGCACATTTTTCTCCATTTTTAAATCTCTTCGCTAATTTAAGTCAAGAAAAGAGCAAAACAAATACAAGTAACTAAATGCATTTCGGTAGTATTGCGAATAGTGGAGTACGCCTAGTTTCTACATTCGTTAAATTGAGATTCATCCGGTGGAGTCACTCCTTTATCTTCTGTCAAATAAAACTAGTTTTTATTCAACTTTTTGTGAGTAAAATAAATGAATAATGCCGATCAGTTTTTTTTGTTATAAATTATAATTTAAAAAATATGAATATGTTTATGTAAGCTTTACAACTTATGTTTGTTTTACATGTAAATTCCCTTTTTATCTGCCACATAAAGTATATGACAATTAAACATAATTTTCACAAACTTTACAACTTACGTTTGTTTTACAATTAAATTCGTTTTTAATCTGCTACATAAAGTGGGCTTTATATCCTTTTTATCTTTTCTAAAATAAGGCAAACGTACTGTAATTTAAGCCAGCGTATTTTTATAACTATTTCTGGGCTGGATTGATTTTTTTTTTGGCGGCCAGAGCATTCACCTAAAATTCGTTATAAAAAATCTAATTATTTTCAGCGTCCAAATACAAGTGTAAAATTCCAAAGAGTTTAAACAAAGTTAAGATTTCAAATACCACTTAGGGCAGCATTCGTGCCAATAAATAATGTTTACGATAACTAGCAGTATGATTTTACCGCCAACATTTTATTAGCCTTTCCCCTTAATTTGGTCCTAGATTTGACACGGTAGTTTCAATCAGGTTAGCTGCATAGCTATTACTAAAAGAAATTTCATTTTTTCTTTGATTTTAGACCTGTACGCAAACGGAAATACGCAGCTTCAATAACTTTACTTGTATAAGATGTACTATTACTTCTTCACGGTTGATTCATTAAGGAATAAAAGTAATTTATTGACGTTCGTTTTAATAAACATGAGGATACGTTCAGTTTTAACGTGGCCAACCGTTTTCAAGTAGAACATTCATACACTTTCTTACGTCTGAAATTTTTTAACAAAGGATCAAAGGAGAAACCCCGTGTAACCTCAGCGGGATGTCTTGGATAGTCTGTATCGTTACGTATCAGTTCAGCAAACACCGATTAAAATTTGCAAAGTTTTACAATAGGTTCTCAATCATAGCAATTTTTTATAACAAAGTAAGAAAACAGGACAGTAAATGCACTACTACGATATCAAAAATTGTTAGCCACATTCTTTCTATTCAAACATTAATATCTTGTATCCTTTATTTAGCATTATCCACTGTGGTGACTTGTTTCAAAAGATAATTACCTATGATCTTGCTGAGAAGTCAATATGAGCATCGACGGGAGAAATTAAAACTACACTGTCTTCTGAGTTAAAATAAATATGACTTATTCCTCTACGCATTAAATAAAAATAAACAAAAACTTTTCGTAGAAACGGCACTATTTAAAATGTAACCTTCTTGCGTAAATTTAAATTTATAGTTCCAGCTTGTACATTGCGTCTCCACCCATGTCAAGTTAATTTAAACTTTTTCGATAAACACTTTTATTTTTCTCTCTTTCAATGTCAAAACTTTCTTTATTGTTTGCTCTGGCCTCGGTTTGTGAACTGCCACATGTAAAGTGTTTTATGCGCAAGAAACTTTCCCGTATTGTAAGGCTTAGGCCAGTTGGCTCAGCTGCACTATAATATCAGCTTCTTTTGTTGATTACTTGTGGTCTTTCTATGCTCTTTTTTCTTTTTATTCGGTCTTTGTTATTTTTCTTTCATTTATTCAAACTATATTTAGGTTATTACATAATAACGTTTATGAAGTATGTATTGAGTTCTTAATATACGTCTTCCTAACTTTAATTTTTACGTGCTATCTTTGGTGCTTGGTAAAATCTTGTTTATCACTACGTTTGTTTTTTTCATGTTTCCTCGGTAAATATAAATATTTTTTATAAAAATTGAAGTTAAAAAATGTTTAAAATTATAAGCCAAATGGCGCGAATAATTGCCAATATAAATTTTATAAAAACAATTACACATTATACGTGTGTAATAATGTGCTAACAATAATTTGCTCAATTTATATTACACACAACAGTTGTAAAATGTTTTAAATCCATAAATTTTAATTTTATCACAATGCCTAAGTAAAGTGTCACTTCGTCAGGGAACTGAATGATATTAATTATGTTGACGATTATCAGTAGTTAACATTTAGAATTGTAAATGGATGCATTGCACATCATTTTGCCGCTACCGTTGTAACAGGCTCTCAGAGACCAGTAAATTGGCAGTCATCATTTCAAAAGTAATCATTTTCAATTCAGAGAGGACTTAGAATGAAATTAACCTTACAAACGGCAAATCAAAGACATTCACCATACTTTCATCACTGGTACAGGTTCGAAGTGTAAGTAAATGACATTAGCACCAAAACTTTACTAAGAAGCAGGTCGTCAACTTGTTGGCACTTTATGTGTACTCTTGCTTTTGAAGAACTAAAATCCAAAATACGCTGTATGTGGTTAGCTTAATGTGAAAATACTAGCTGTCTTTAAATAGTTATGTTACTGTTCAGTTCCAGCTTTATCGTATCGGTAACACTAAATCAAAAATAGGAAAGATGGAGTAGTTTTTATTATAATAAAAAATATGGAAAAATTATCACTAGTAATATTAGAGATTAAAAATTTTCTATCGCTGCTGTAATTGATTGGGAAACCCTTTATCTAATGGATGAAACTATAATGCAGTGTTATAAATTTTTAAAGAATATCAATTAAAATTTTGGGCATAAAATATAAATTTTATTACAGAGGCAAAGAAAGCGAGAAAGGTAGTAGGGATAAAGAAAATCTAGAATGGCTCAGTACATCTTTCCTGCATTCTTTGATGCGCTTAAGAAAATTGTTGCAGAATAAACAATAAAAAATTTTACATATATTTATTACTAAAAAAAGTTGTAATAAATTTCAGAATGTAGCACCGTGCATCGACTCAATTCATATGCGACAGAACCCTGACTGTGACAAGCAGAGGCCAGCGTAGGATGAGCCAGTGGCAGTGATACGGTCTTACTGATGTTTCCAAAGTGGTCAGCATATACCGGCGCCGATTTGTTACGTTATACAAGCCGGATATTAGTGATTCACGTGATTTGTTGTTCCGTTTCCACAGAAGATTATGAATTAATACGTTACAGGGTAGACTGGATTTCAATTGCGGTACACATTGTTTTTTAAATAAAAACAACATTGATTAAAGTATGTAAATAAAGCTCGTGATCCTTTGAAAATCTCTGTTTTAGACTTTTTTCATGCTAGTGGGCCGTCGTGTCTAAAATCGTCTTCACGAACACCGTGTTTAATAACCGCTATACGATTTGTGAAAATATTTGATACATAAAGCTGAGGAACAAAAATTACCTATACCGGTAGTCATTTTGACAACGATGGAAAATATTTAGTCTTTATATGAAAGATACAATATTCAACAACCTGCACAAAGTACCGAATAAGGGCGGGTATTGCGTGCGGTGGAGCGCGCGCTCGTCAGTAACTGGTCACTGTGTATATACGGCAAAACAAAACAAACAAAGCCGGCAGTGTAGTACAAGTGTGACCCAGCTACTGCTGTGAAATTAACGTAGAGTAATTGTTTCGGGGAGTTGCAGTGTTTCCCCTTTGGATACACTACAGGGATTGACGCGCGTACAATACTACACCATACATAAACTATGCATGCACTAATTTTGTACTGTTGGCGTTGGAACAGTACACCTTGATGTGTACCAGTGTTACCTCTACTACTAGCCTCGCCTTAATGTTTCATCATTAATTAACTATAATCCGGGCTACCTTTACTACTTTTCGACCCTCAACAATACAAAGACAAAGAGTCTAGAATTAATCGATATTGTATTTCAAATAATAATAACAACAACAACAACAACAATAATAATAATAATATAAAATCATTATTATGGAAACTTTTCAAATGCGGACATAATGTGTATACGATTCATAAGAATTATGTTGTTAGTTGACCATGGCCATATTTGAACAATCTTTGCCAGGTATACCTTACTAGAACGGAAAAAACAGGGTAATGCAGAGGAATTAAGTATCTTCAATTTATATGAAATGACCCCCGGATACAGATGCTGGTGAACAATTAAAATCTAGTGGTTACGAAACTTATATAAAATTTATAATCAAGCTTTAGACCACATGGGTGACAACAGAATTTCTTAATGGACTTGACAACCTCGCAAGCGGTGGTGGTGAGATCAGTTTTCATGAGTCGGAAACAAACCTCTGACTTAAATTGTCGAAGCTGATGCTTCATCATAATGAATATAATAATTATTAGTATTAATATTATGAGCGCGCGCGTGAATAAAAGTAGGCTTATTATGAATGTTTATAAAGCTTTAAATTTAATCGTGATTAGTTAATTATTATAAATATTGTTGGGATGACGCATCGAAAATAACACGGTGGTCAAAGTACAACACGGTAAACAGTTTTACTGTATCATCAGCTATCACGTCCTGTTAGACTGCCGGTATCCTAGATGGCAAGGGGGTGGCATCCAGCAAATAGTGCACATTGTAGGCCTATTTAGCAAGTGTTATCAAAGTGTTCATTTCCATCTTTAAAAAATGATTAACTCGGTGAATGTTTTTTGAGTGCGTAGTGAATAACTTTTCAACAAAGGATAATACAATTGCGATTCATTTAATAGCAGCGTTAACAAAACAGGCGAGTTTCGATTTCCTTAATATTTAATAATAATTCAATTGTTCAAAGATTCACACTATCCTTGTAACAATGTACGTACGCCTTACCTACACTTTCTGTACGTAACTTGTACACTTTGTACCTAACAATGTACAACCTTACCGTACGTAACAGAATCAATAGCACATAGGTATACTGTACCTCGTTCACTTTACCTATCCTTCGAGGCCTCCCACAGGGCTCCACTTCATAACTCTTGTTGTCCATCTTTCATCTCCAGCTCGTCTTATGTGTCCGTTGTTGTTATTTTCCCTTTATGCTTTGTGTTGACGACCTAACCTCTCCTAACGTTATTACGTATAACGCACCATGATACTGAATGCCATTGCTTTGGTATACCTTGTGGTATGTCTATTCCAGTTGCCTACAATATGTACTACATGTCTATGATATCGAATTGTCTTAATTCCCATTCTTTATTAGTGTAAGCCCTAAATACTTAAATTTCTCTGTCCCTTTAATTTTTTGTCCACATCACCCACATCCACTTTCTGTACCTGTGCTCTACTGTTGTTGTCATGTACTTAGTTTTATACATACGAGTTGTGCGAGTGAGTGAGTGAGTGACTGAGTGAGTGAGTGAGTGAGTGAGTGAGTGAGAGAGAGAGAGAGAGAGAGAGAGAGAGAGTGTGTGTGTGTGTGTGAATCGACAAGTAAAGTAAACTTACTGAACTACTGTTTAATGTTTGTTTAAAAACGCCGAGTGTTTAGTACATACACATTAGCTATGTAACGTTTCCAAGAAATAATATCTGTTTCAATTCATCTTTTGTGCGTAGATTCAAATTTATCCTTCTAACTTGTGCGCAGCGTTCCCACCCTCGTCGGGTTAATTTAAACTTTTTCGATAACCACTTTGCTTTTCTCTTTCGCTTTCAGAACTTTCTTTATTTTGTCTACGCTGGGCTCGGTTTATAGACTGCCAGTCACATAAAGTGTTTTACACAGGAGGGAATTTAAATTATTTCGTTCGTGAAACTGATAACGTCTGCACACGTGCTTTAGAACGTAAAATTACAATCTTATAAGTAAATCAACGCAAGTGGGTACAGCATAGTTCGATGATAATTACCGAACGCAGAGAGTTTCGCGCTGATCTGTGTTCGTTAATTACTGGGCCAGTCCATTCTGGAACCTGGCTGTGGAATAATACACAATCCTAGTGATAGATAAGAAGCCGAACCATCGTGACACCTTCAACTACTGACGTCTCGTTCGTGAACAACCTAGTCAAAAAGAACTTCTCAGTCAAGTGATCTACTGACTACAGTGCCCTACACACCTTCCAGTTCAATCCGATACGGTATCCTAAATGTAGGATGAAAATAGCAAATTGTATAGTGTGTAGGACGGACGATCGTCCTTACAAAAACTTTGGAATCCGATTTAGGAAGGTCGGGCGGTTCTCCCCATCCGACTAGCCGTCTTAGGACGGATCCCCTCCACCTTCCATCCTAGATCGTATAGTGTGTAGCGCAGTCGGGCGTCGGTTCCGATTAGTTGTTTCTTTTCTTTTCAGCGGACTGCAAGTTGTTGAACGTGTTTTTCATTTTGTTTTGAGTATATAGTGAGTAAAATGGCTGAAGACGAATGTAGAAATATTTTATTGAACTCGCAAAATGGTATTAAGTTTTTCTATGAACGGCTTTACCATTGTCAGCAATTCCATAAAACATTGTTCATTCATTCTTAAAAAAATTCGGAAATCGTCTGAGTTCAATTGCTTCAACAATATCGAATAAGTAAATTTCTTTCTTTCCTTTAACCACTTTTTTGCCCAAAATTTCCTTTCTGGTGGGGGCTTTTGTAGGATCAACAGTGTTGTGAGAGCATCCCCGACTTTTTGATTTTTCGACAAAAACGGGGGTGTGACCAGGTCGGGAATCTCAATGATACTGACTAAAATGACGAGATCGGAGAAAGAAATTGGACAGTATGGATAGCGATCTCCTTTTCTAAATTGGATATCGGAACGGATTGAATTGGAAGGTGTGTAGGGGCCTGGTCGCGCCGCAGGACTGTAGTTTGTTCGTAATTTGCGTTATCCACACTCCTATCGGCCACTTATGAAACTAAACAATCTTAGTTCGTTCTTAGTTTAGTCGTTCACTTTTAATAGCTCCCTCCCTTAACACTTGGCCGTTCGCTCTCAGTAGGTCTCTTCCTTGTACTAGGTCGTTCGCGAATGAGTAACGAATGTTAGAACAGTGCTTCTGCCCGCTGACAGCCATTGTTTAATTCGTTTACTATTCCCGATTTGCAGTTAATTTTTTTAGTTTTTATAGCAAGTATTAAAAACTCCATATTCTTCTTCTTCTTCTTCTTCTTCTTCTTCTTCTTCTTCTTCTTCTTCTTCTTCTTCTTCTTCTTCTTCTTCTCCACTTCAGGCATTAGGTCATAGACCTGTTGCGCCCTCCGGCCGTGATAGAACTCAGGCCCCACCCCAGCCGGGCGTGGTCAGAAATTAGCCAACATTTTAACCCACGCCCGGGGGCAAGCCGTGCGGTGGAGGGGGGGAAGAGTGTTGTTTATGTGTGTAGTATATATTGTGTGCCCTTGTTACTTATCTGGCCCGGGTATGGCAGGAGAAGACGTACGTATTATTTGTCCGCGTACGTGCGGGTGGACGAGCAAGTCGAGCCGTCTCCATATTTTTATGTTTCTAATTATTTTATGCTGTTAAAATAATTAATTTATACACACACACATATAAATATATTGCAATGAGTAGACTATGCATACAAAATATTACTAGGATTCAAACCATATGATAGATGTTTAAATGAAAATTTGTATAAGTAAAGAGTGCAGGTTTGGACATTGTATGTTAGTCGAAAAGAGACATGTTCAGATTGTTAGTCTTAAGTATTTTTAGACAGTAACAAAAAACTATTAGTGGTATGAAATGTTGTCGAAAGATGGGTAGGTATGTGGTGAGTGCGCGTGTGCAAAAACATTTAATTAGTTTACGAGATAATAATAAAAAAACATGTTAAATTGAATAACTTTTGTTCTAAGTGGAGTTTTGATATGATACTTGTACCATTATGTTGAACAACACAATATTGGAGCACGTTACTGAATTTTGTTACCTGGATAGCATAGTTACAAGTGGGAATAAGTGTCTGGCAGAGATTAAGAGGAGAGTAGCTCTGGCAAAACAAGCATTCCAGAGCAAAAGGAACTTATTAACAAACAACCATATTAGTACTGAAACAAGGAAAAAGTTTGTTAAGGTATTTGTATGGAGTGTTTTAACTTACGGGTGTGAATCGTGGACCTTAGGGAAGGTGGAGAGTGACAGACTTCAGGCAATGGAGATGTGGATTTGGCGGAGAATGACAAAACTAGTTGGACAGATAGGAAGACGAATGAACAGATCTTAGAGGAAATAAATGAGAAAAGAACACTGCTTAGGAGTATAGAGGTGAGGAAGATTAAGTTGATAGGGCATGTGATCAGACATAGTGCTTTTTTAACTAACATCTTTGAGGGCAAAGTAGTGGGGAAGAAGCCCAAAGGAAGACCAAGAACTGCATACTTCCGCAGCACAATGAGTGTCGTGAATAGTGGGTCCTATGGAGAAATGAAGAATATCGCAAGGGATAGAGTGACGTGGCTACAGCGACAAGGCATTGCCTTTAGGAGTTAAAAAACTTGTAATAAAATGCGCCCATCATTCCATACACTGTCGAAGGCTTTCTCTACATCTAAGAAACAGCCAACGGTCTGTTCTCTCCGACACCCGGCGTCTGTGATTTATTCCACCATTCTCATCAGCTGATGAATGGTGGAATGCCCCACACGGAAGCCGAACTCTTCAGGGACCAGCACGTCAAAGTTTATTAGATGGTCTCGTATACGACGCTGTACAAGACGCTCATAAACCTTGGACTTAGCGGAAAGTAGGCTGATGGACCGGACGTTGTCGGGGCGGGAAGCATCCTTTCCCTGGTTCGGGATCACGATGACCGTCGCCTTTCGACATTTCTTGAGAAAATAGGCCTGTTTAAGACGAACGTTGAACAGGTCAGTCAAGAACTGGACTCCAGGCTCCTGGAGAAGACGTAGAGCGGTGTTTGAAACACCATCCGGGCCTGAAGCTTTTCTTGGCTGAAGTTCAACGAGCCGATCTGAGACCTCTTCCAAAGTGGGTTCGGGGTCCGTCGTAATCGGAAGAGACAGAAAGTCTTCCACATCCATTTCGAATTGTTCGTCGAAGTCACAGTCCATGGGCGGGTTAGTAGCGAACTGACGCTCGAAACACGCGTCCAAGTACTCGGCCTTCTCCTCCGGCCAACCCAGGAGTTGCCCGAACGGTCCAACGATGGCAGGGAGTGGAGGTCGACTTTGCGGGTTCGCATCCCCCGTTCGGGCCACCTTGAGTTCCCAGCAGCCTCGTCGGAACACCTTCAGACTGCACACAGTCGTCCAGTGAACCGGTTATCGGACGGATCACGGGTACTCTGCCAACGTCTCCGAAAGTAATTCCTCACGCGAACGAGAAGAGACACTTCCTCAGGGATCGTTGGTAGTCGGGCGTGAGACCGGCTCGCATGCAAGGTCCACCGTTCCCATGATTGCCTCATCAATCCCCGCAACAGTTTCATCAATGTGGCGGACGGTATCGAGTGGGCCGCTGGCGGTAGTCGACGGCAAAATGCCGGGCCGTAGCGGTCCCAATCGATAAACTTCTTCTTGTCCCGTCCGGTGGCATGCTACGTAGTGACGTGGACCAATATCGGGTTGTGGTCAGATGTCAGCACCGTAAGAGAGACGGATACCTCGACCGGGCAGGCAATGCTCGGGGTAACCGCAATATCCAGAACATCGGGAGCCGCATCCAACCTAGTCGGAAAGGACATGGGTTGCGCTGGACCAACTACCGTTGCCCGGCGCGATTCGACATACTTGAGCAAGTGCTTCCCGTTCGGAGTAGTCCAGCGACTATTCCAAACGCGATGCTTGCAATTCAGGTCGCCGGCCAAGATTACCCTTCGGTGGGAATCGAAGATGACGTCGAGGTCGCCGACAAGGAGTTCAGCGTTCGGGGGTTTATAAGCAGAAACCACGAGGACGCCGCAACAGATCCATGGGCCTCAATGACGGTGGACTCGAGGTGAGTACGCTGCGGCAAAGCGACACGATGGTGGCCTATTGAGGTCCTCACCGCTATCGCCGTGCCGCCTCCTTGTCGGCCAACTCGGACATCCCGATAAACCGGGCAGTTACTATTATTGGCTGCATGGTCTTAGCCGCAATTGATGCAGCGATACTTTAATTTGTCTGCTACAGTGCAGAACTGCGTCGGTGAATAACGTAGGTAGGCCGGAGCACTGCGACAGACATCGGCGTGATGACCGAACCCTGGCACTGGTGGCACTGCGGCAATTTTCCCGGGGGACGACTCATTTCCACCCCACGCGGAAACCAAAAAGCCGAGTCAGGTGGAAAATTTTAACTGCTGCCTCACCCTTCTCGAGATGGAGACGGACGATGGGGAGGGGAATCCTGGGTTCTGAGTTCGTGTACAGGCGGGAAATTGGCTCCACGGGAAATCCCAGGTCGCGAGCTCTAGAAAGATCTCCTGGGGATCGGTATGCGCGTCTAGCCCGCGCAGAATACAGACAAGGGCTTGACGTGACGAGGAGGAAAGCTGTAGTACTGCAGGTTATTAGCCTGCAGATAGGCCTCGGCCAAGCGATGCTCCTCGAGGCGTTTGATGACAACCTTGACCGTGTCACCGCCAAGCAGCTTAAGGACAAGCTTGTCAACAGACATTCCGGGGGCCGCGATAAGTTGTCTGTAAAAGGCGGCGACATTGGTGACTCCGTGGACGAACACGGGCTGCGTACGCCCATCACAATATATATATAGTGATATTATTTAATATAGTTTCTTCTGCAAGTAGTGTATCGCGTTTTTGTCGTTCAATACCTGACGAACGTTTCACTGAAAAATATCAGCATCATCAGAGGTTTGTAAGTAAATCAATTGAGGGTACATCAAGTAAAAAAACTGAAGACACATCAATACGTCAATCGCCTACATACAAAGCATAAATTAGACAATAGAGAATGATGTTTTTCCATATAGTTTGGGGCAAACGTTTTCGAAGAATCGAACAACATAAATATGTGAAAAAATAAAAATATGGAAAATGTATAAAAGAAAGTCACTGGTTAGTAGAAGAGTAGTAGCAGAAATTCTATTGTTATAAAGAATACAAATACACAAATACCAAGGAGCTGTCTAAATCGTTGTATCAGGGTAGAAAACCGTACATAAAACGGGGGGAGGCATATTTCAAAAAGTACAGATTAATTGTATTGCTCTCATCCTTATATGTTTAAAGTAGATTCTCAAGTTTAAACATTTTTCAAGGTTATATTTTTCAAGTGTCAGGTTTTCAGACTATGTAGTGTTACGTGAAAATCCGGTGCAATGAAGATTAATAAATTCATTCAGGAAACTGTAAAAAAGTTAGTCTGTGAACAAATATTGAAAAGAAAAATACAGTATAAAAAGGTGAAAAAGAGTGAAGTCGGACATCAGTTAAATAAAAATGTCAGTAAAAACGTAACACGTGGGATTGGCTTTAGAATGATAAACAATAATATGTAGACCAACAAATCAGGACTTTGTAAAAAGAAACTTTGTGTTTACTGCAATGACAAACAGAGGTATCTTTAAATTTACACACATCTTGTAGCCATACAAGAACAAAGGATGGATTTCCATAAAATATCCACCTGAAATAACAAAAGGGCAGACAAAGTTAAGCTGGCATTCGACTAAAGAGAACAGATGATGTCAGAGCTAAGGAAATATAATTTGGCTAAATGATATCTAATACAGCTCAATTATGTGTAAAAACATAAAGTCACTTCTACGGCATGTTTTCAAAACGACCCCGTTGAGACTAAGAATCACAACTCTGTGATTTTTTTAGTAAAGCGTTACAGTCAACACCAAATAAACGACTGGATAATGATGAAAAAAGAATTATCTCAGGATACGGCGGCGGGAGGGACAAGTGCTGCTACTGCTGATGATGATGATGGAGGTGGTGGTGGTGGTTGTTGTTGTGGTGGTGGTGGTTTTTGTGGTGGTGGTATATCTGTGTGTGTGCAGGCGTGTTGTCAATTGACATTCACAATTGTGTTCAAGAGTTATATGATAATTTTTAATATAATTATTAAAATACTTTCAAAATATTTAATCATGTGAGGAAAAAAACAGTTGTTGCAATAACTGTTACATGTGTATAGCGAACGTTATCGGCTGTATAACATTTTTTGTTTTATGTAGTTTACTTTTACATACATTAATACTCTAAAATGTAGTACTTTAATAATTCTGTCGTGGTGGTTGTAGTACCATACCCGGAAAACGTTTATAATATCACACACACACACACACACACACACACACACACACACACACACACACACACACACACACACACACACACACACACACACACACACACACACACACACACACACACACACACACACACACACACACACACACACAGTGTGTGTGTGTGTGTGTGTGTGTGTGTGTGTGTGTGTGTGTGTGTGTGTGTGTGTGTGTGTGTGTGTGTGTGTGTGTGTGTGTGTGTGTGTGTGTGTTAAAACATAGAAATATACAAACACAAAATACAAAACAAACTAATACCTGAACAAATACAAATCAACAAAAACATGACAAAATTTTCAAAATACACAACATTCAAATTACTCAAAAAGCTAATGTGTACACCACAATCACACACAATAATACAATTTAAAATAACTAAAACCAATAGGAAAACATAGCAACAACCAACCGAAACACTTGTATTCAACAAGATACAAAATTATGATGGCTGAGGATGGGAACAATAGGAGTCCCGAAACATGTTCCAAATAAGGAAAAATATATCTTGATGTAAAGAAATCATGAATATTAAATAAATTATATACGCATCAAGAAATAGACTGTAACAAAAAGTGTTTGAAATAGTAGCATAAAAAATATACTTTTTCCTGTGACGGTTGCAATATGCTCTAGTAAATGTATATACTCTACTTTGAACCAACGTCTCGTTATAGACGTAAAATTTCCTTAACATGTACTGTAGGATCTTCTTGACTTCATATTTGAGTTCACTTCCTAAAAAGAATTCGTTGTTGAAAGATAAGGTTATTGTTACGACGGTCTCACGAGTCGACGTATGGTACAGCGGAAACAAAATACAGACACCAATGAAGTCACTAATTACTAACTTTTTAGTCGAAAATAACAATGTGAAAACAACAAGGTACGCTCATACAATAATTAAAGTTAAATTTGTCCACGCGCAATAATAATGCCAACTATTAAGAGTTCCGCACTAATTATAACACAGTAATCACTTTCCACAATCACTTCATCCTCACTCTACAATATCGCCAGATGTAATAACTAATTTAGCCGGCCGCTGGTGCTTATATATGTAGCCTGCAGATGTTCCAGAATATTTTTCATTTTTTTTGTCAGCGTGCCACCATAACTTGCGTAGTTACAAATACTGGAACAGTCTGGAATGCTACTTGACTTCACGGTCTTGACAGAGACGTTGTACCAGCTCGGCTAGCCGAGAATCCTACAGAACGACACTCTCGACTTTTCGAGAGCGTTACGTAACATTATTTTATTATTTATAAGAAACAAGATCGTAGTTCGACGTTTTTTATTATTATTAATTAATCGGTTTTTTATTTACAAATAATAATAAGGCAACCGCATTTGCAGAAAACGTTAATAATACGGTAGTCACCATATAACAATATCCAGTCGATTGTGACGCAGTAGAGAAGACTTTGCGAACTTGGTTCGCTTCAGTGAGTGACACCGCAAACGTGACGAAATCACTGGTTGCGGTCACTGACGCCAGATTCTGTGGCGACCACAAATCCATAGTATTAACTGTTGATGGGACCTGCAAAAGCAGAGCACAAACGGTATGTACCAAATGATTATGTCATGTGTTTGTTAGCTGTAGAAAGTATTTTTTGTTCACCCCATTTCTTAAACACCTACGAAGGTGACGTCGTGTACTTTTGTTATCGACTTCACAATTTTTTCTCAGCATTATCATATTTTGCAAATGAAATACATTTAAAATCTAATAAACGAAAAACCGTTTATTAGATGTAAAATTTAAATAACGAAATTTTAACAAGGTTAATATATTGAAAACGTGTTTAAAATACGAGTCATTTATATTCTTACAAGTGAATATATAATCATGTTAGATTTATATATTTCAGGTTTTATTTAACAAGTTTCTATACTGGCCTTAAGTATATATGTTTACAATCCAGTATATGCTATATGATTAGTTTTCCCAATGTAACAAAATTATTCCAGTCTGTGACGATAGTAGCCACTGCCAATTGTTACCATAACTGTACCTCATTTACACGAAAGGAAAAACTTATTAATGCCTACCCTAATAATTGATAAATACTCTGATTTTTTATTTCTAAAAAATATTAGCTTTCCTTATATTCCGCACTTATAGCTTACGGTGCATCCTTATAGCTTACGATGTAAAGGTACCTGCATCCTTTTACATCGTTTGTATCGTCTTATAAACGGTGTCCCATAAAGTACGCAAGATTTAATAATGTTGTAAAAACTTTTATTTATTGAAAAATATCAGATGTTTTAATGTTAATACAAAGTACACTTACTGCGGTTAAATGTGGAACACAATATCAGACAAATGTCCCCCGCGACTCTGCTGGCACACTGTTGTCCGTCGATCGAAATTTTCGATGACTTTCTTGCACAATTTATTAATGTGCAATAATTAAATAATTAAATTTATTAAATTTGTTAATTATTTTGTAATTATTTTGTAACAATTATTTGTTAATTATTTAATTATTGCACATTAGTAAATTGTGCAAGAAGGTCATCGAAAATTTCGATCGACGGACAGCAGTGTGCCAGGAGAGTCGCGGGGGACATTTGTCTGATATTGTGTTCCACATTTAACCGCAGTAAGTGTACTTTGTATTAACATTAAAACATCTGATATTTTTCAATAAATAAAAGTTTTTACAACATTATTAAATCTTGCGTACTTTATGGGACACCCTATATATCTATAATGGTAGATACAGTTTTATATCGGTTTACTCCGGGGGCCTCCCCAAAAAGTGGAATCGTTTGATCCAGCGAGATATTCATCTCTGCAATAAAGGTATACTTGACGATTACGAAAATGCAAGTCAAGCCACATGCGCTGATTGCGTTTCTACACGATGTTTAAAAAGACACCAAAAAATCAATTTGACCCAACCTAATTTTTGTACAGCGAATAAGGGAATAATGAAAAATTTTAATCCTTTTTATCACAGTTGTCTGTGGCTGTGTTACGATTATCATAAAAGTTAAAGATCTTGACTTTAAATAATCAGTTGTACCACTTGACCCAAGCTAATACGTGGTATAGAGGTTCTGTAGGTTATACAATGAACAAACAGTCAATACCGGAACTCGCGCTCGTTCTAAAGGGCCAAAGGAAGGGTTGAAGGTAATGACTCTGAAGATCAGGTCCTATTTGACGCAAGCTATATTACTAAAAGACGTTCCTTAGCTCCTGACATTGAACAAATTGTCATCTGAGGCATAACGACAGTCACAAGCGTTAGAAATATTGGTTTTGAAGAACCAGGTAATCCGTGTGAGCCCAGCTTATATTTCATACAAAAGTTCACTAAGTACTAAGAATGCCCAGTCACTGCATAGCTCACGGAGACTGCACAAATTTCAAAAGGGTCACATAAAGTGTTAAATGTATCGATTTTGAAGAGTTAGGTATACAATTTGGTTTAAGATAATATTTGGAAGAGTTTCCTTAGTACGTCACGGCGAACAAGCAGTCTCTGCCAGAGTTCGCAATGGCTACATAACGGCAGTCAGAAGGATTAGATATGTCGATTTGTATGTTTTCAAGGACACACATGTCTGACGGTGGTATTATTTGATTTTGTACATTTCAGTTTCCACTACGCGATGCAATCACTATTACCTGGAGTCAAGTTATCGTACGTTCGTAACTCGCGAAAACTCATAATATACCGTGCTGGATCAAACATATGTAGAATGAGCAAATTATTAAAATTCGTACCATCTTGCATCATATTTAGAAGGGAAAAATGTCTGGCAGTGACAGTTTTTGATTTTGTACACCTTACACTACACAGTGTAGTCAATGTTACCTTCTGTCGATTTATTTTTAGCCTGCAATTCCCAAATTCAACTCGCAAATCTCAGTTCATATAATACCTAGCAGAAATGAATATACGTAGAATTACCAAAGAATATCGAATGCTGGCCTGTCTAGCGTCACGTTTCCAAGGACACAAACATTTGTCAGTGATACGGTATTTCCTGGCTTCGTACATTGCATATTACAAGATTCAATTAACATTATTTTGTATTAAACGATTTGTTTCCTTTCAACTACGAAAACTTCGTATTGTAGTTTGCGGAGCTAAATATGGGTAGACATGAAAAAAACACGAACTTCGGCTCGTTTGGCGTGACATTTGCAGCTACAGAAACATCTGTTAGTGTTATTTTCTTATTCAGTATGTTCAAATTAAATATTATTGATAAGATTGCCATTATTTTGAATTTCTGTAAAGAAATTCCATAATAATTGAGTATTAGTTTTTAAAGTATCTAGGAAGCTTTTGGTGACCTTTACGACCTTATGGTAGCTTTATATATGTACAACCTTGTTTTCTTAAATTAAATTTTTCCTGTTAGGTAGTAGCTGTGGAAACTTACTTAAATACCATCATAACGATCATTTTAAACTCAGTCCATTAAAAACGCTAAGTATGATTTTGACCTTCTATTTTGCCTCACAAGATGTAGCCACTGAAGATTCTGGCAGTGACCACTAGGTCACTGTTATTACCTAAGGAACTTCTGTGCAAAATATTATCTTCGGTCAACAGATATTCGATTTTGAACTTTTTGGCTGCCACTACGAGTTTTGGCAGTAACTATTTGTTCACTTTTAAGCCCTAAGGATACTTTGCACAAAATATTAGCTTAGATCAATATTTTGACCTAAGATACCTGACTGGGTGCTGTTATGCAGTCATTCTGAAGACCGGCAGTGACTCTTCGTTAATTGTTACGCTTTAAGGAACATTAACTTGAGTCAGATGGTACAATTGGCCCTTCATAATGACATCTTTAATCCTTCTAATGCTGTAATACAATTTCCGCGAGTTCTGGCAGTGACTGTTCATTGTTATGACCTACGGAACCTCTATACGAAATGTTAGCTTGGGTCAAATTACAACTTACCCTTCAAAGTCGACAACTTTAACCTATCCGATTATCCTAATATTACAGCAGAAAATCTTGTCAAAACAATATAAATTTGTCATTTTACTCTTAATTACTATACAAAAAAATCAGCTTAGGAAAAATTGATTTTTTGGCCTTTACTTTTTACAAGTGGCCTTATTTTTTTTGCCTGGACACCATTTTGAAACGGAACCAGACTTGCATATTCGTTACAAGTCTACCTTTGTTACACAGATGAGTAATCTCACTTGAGTCATTTGACTTTACTATTTTTGGGCAGGCTTGCGGATTAGTAATAGGACTACTATAATCATTTGTAAATACTCGTGAAATCATTAAATATAAATGAATATTTACAAACATCGACAATTACCGTGATAGTATCGTACGATGTACAAAATATATTCGTAACTACACTTTCAGATAATGGGATACTAACAGATATCTTCCCTGTACTTGCGTAGTGCTAGCAAACAGATTTATATTTAATCAGAATTGTACAACCAACAACACAATTTAATGTGTAATTTAGCTAATGATTACAGAAGAGTCTAAAGAACCAGGAAGAAAGTTGGAATAACATGCAGATCATAACACATAAACATATCAGATCCACATTATCAAAGACATTTTATTGACGAAGGCTCGATTTTTCCTTCTGTCAATATATCCTGTACTAGCCGAGACATTTCCTCTTGCTTAGCTGATGGAGATCTTCGATGAGATTGGCGAATCGGTGTTGTATCCCCGGTATTGATGCGATGTTGTGATAGTTGCAAGAGTACTAGTTTAGAACCGTCAAGTTTTTTGAAATGAAAACGGAGACACATAGATATAAATTGCATTTTATTTTGTAACAATTATAATTTCAAAAATTTGTAGTTTTCCAAAATACTGTATAGTTTATAACCTATAACTAATTTACAGTAAACTTATTAAATCTAGGGGTTGCAAGGGCAAAGTTTTATTATGGTTACGGTAACAGTGAAATCGAGACCACTGAAAACAACTACTGCTTACATCAAGTGACTGATGGTTTCGTTTCATGTGTCTTCAAACACATCAACATCGCAATAGTAATATGATGTATACTCAGAGTGTCAATATTTACAGTATTCATATTACATAATATAATTTGAATCTAACTTAGGGGAGAGGGTAATGTTGTTAGCTAAGGGTGTGACCGCAAATTGGTTAGCCAAACGGGCGTCCGCCCTTCGAAATTGTGTGTGTATGCATTTATAGCGATAACTGCTATTATTAATTCTTAAACAATTATACAACAGAATTATTGCTTCTGTCAGCGGACTCTGTGGTCCTCTGGTGAACCAACAATAGTCACAAACAATTGCTTTGGAGAACAAGAAAGCACTTTTGTACACAATTAATGGAGAGAGTTATAATAACGTGGTTATGTACGGTGCATATCTTACAGCACTGCAAGCTAATGTAATTAATTGAGTATACGAGTATAAAACTGAGATATAACTGCTACTAGACCATTATTACTTGCATCTGTATCTACGATGTACTGCCCTTCGGAAGCTATAAAAGCTAGAATTGGCTGCGAACATAATGCAATTTTTATGTCGCGAGGTAATGGATAGCAAATCCTTCTTTGTCACGTCGTTCAACCTCCGGCAGTCTACCCAGAAACGTAATCCACCGTCTTTGCTACCAGCACTACGGAGAAGACCAAGCACTTGACGAAGGCTCGATTATCCCTTCTGTCAATATATCCTGTACTAACCGAGACATTTCCTCTTGCTTAGCTGATGGAGGCCTTCGATGAGGTTGGCGTATCGGTGTGGTATCCCCGGTATTGATGCCATGTTGTACAAGAGAGGTTCTTCCCACTGACTGGCCCCGAAATGCAAAAGAATCTTTAAATTCATGTAAAACCCGTCTGGGTTCTCACCACTTGAGAGATCGTTAGAAGATCTGGTCAACAATTCCTGAAGTTCCTCTGGTCATTCTGGATCTTCGTTGTGTCATTCCGGCTACTCAGGCCACAGGAGACATTTTACCTAAGTGCTTATTGCTTTGAAAAGTGACAGCTTGATCCAAATATTCGCCACTCTAATAGGTACATTTCCGGTTTCGTCAGGTTTTACTAAACTTCTGGCAATTAGTATGCCCGGTGTAGACCCCTACAGCTCTCTGTACCGAGTCTCAAGGCCACCGCAACGTCACTAAATTCGTCAAATCTTGTTGCCTAACCAAACAGGCGTATAATCTACTTCCTATGTCAGTACGCTTATTTATTGACTTGAGAAAAAAGGAAATAGATTACAATCTTGCTTATATCTTTTTTTAGTCTTTAAGCTTCCCGTTAATTATTCAGTATTCTTGATCCTTATATGGATAATTCGAAAAACTCAGAATGTGAGAATCGATATGAAACTGTTTAACGTGTTCATTAGATGGAGAAGTGATCCCTTTGTTATCTGTCACACTGCACATTTAAGCTACAGGCGACAGTAAAATTGAGCTATCGTAGCATACTAAGAGATAATTTATCTCTATGGGACCTAGTTGCATAGTAGTGTTTTGATTGTTACACTGCGCTGTTTAGATTCCATCCCGGTATGAATAAAAAATTAATCTGGTTACTAACCCCTCACTGAATCTTAGCTTGGCGACAGTAAAGTAGTGACTGGTATTTAACATCGTAACAAGTATTTTGTACTTTAATCGTCCTAAACCAGCGTTGAACTGCAGACTATTTGAAGGAGTCTATGCTGACACACACGCCAAGGCACCTTATGCCTTAATCTATTCAATTTTGTAGACTTTGAATGCATATAAATAATACAAACATACTTTGGTAATGCAAATCTATGTAGTACTCAACTAGATATTGATATAATTTGCCACGTGAGGTGTATGATTGCAGGTGGTTGAAACTTATCGCCAGATAGTTTTTGCTTTTACCGCCACACAGTCCGATGCACTATTTAAGAGGAAAGTTAATAAAAATAATAACTTCGTTGTACACGGCTCTCAAGCATATGAAACTTCATGGTTCTGATTTTCTATTTGTTATTTATTTTTGGTGAACTATGCAATAATTTTAGTGTGTTCTCTACACTGTTGTCTTGGTGGTTTACAAAATTGTAGGCTATTTACAACTATTGGAATCAAACTACCACTATTCTTAAAAGCAACCACGATATTATATATAATTATGTTATTTTGGGTAACCTAAGAAATCTAAGTGAAATGTGCTTGATTCTAAGATGACTTTATTTTCCTTTGCTGTTGGGTCAGCTTCGCGAATTCCGTTTTTAGAACTCATAAAAATCTATTCAAATCCCTACTGGATTTTCTGAAACTCAGTAATTAAATGAAAAATGTTGATTCAGAGTTTTCTGCACGTAACCAGTAAAACTATGAAGCCAGGCTGAAATGGAATATAATATATCTGCCTAACAGCCACACTTCTGGTGTTGTCAAGTCTAGTTTCTAATTTCCACTCTATGCCATTTTAGTTATCTCCGCGTTCTATTGTACACTTGATCACGTACAAAATATCAGAAATAGCCAAACATTGACACATTGACCACAAAATTATAGATACTATAAACAATTTAAAATTTTACTTTCGCATTTATACGAAAAGTCATGAACTAATAATAAACAGAAAACAAAAGACAATACAACAACAAAATAATACTAAGTACATTTCCCTCTTCTTTTAAAAAGTTAGTGCTTCTACCAGTGTTAGAATATACGTAAAGGAAAGCGTTCCACTGATGATTTAAAATTATATTTCACTCACTTTCTGAGTACATTTAAACACTCTCTAATTTCTACGTAGCACGTTCCCTATGCGAGAGGTTAATCTAAACTTTTTTCAACCAAGTGTATTTTCTCGTTCCTCCGAACTGAACTTTCTTCATTTTGCCGTGTAAGCGCGAGAGTGTTTTCTGTTCTCTGTCTCATGCAAAGTGTTTTATATAAACAGAACTTTACTCTTAATCCTATATTACCTTACGTTAAAAGCAATATAGCAGTTTTACCTTCAGCTTATTACCACAAAAAAACAAAAATTTTTTCTGGATCGAATGAGTTTTCCAAGCTCAACATTTTTCATTATAGTCTTTGTTTTTGTTCTTTTAGTAAAAGTGTATAGTTTAAATGACGTAAAAAAATTCTAAAACTTCTTCAGTACATTAGTATATTTTCTAATACGAATAAATTTGTTTTTCCTTTTATATCTGTTCTGTTTTTATCTGTTTGTTATACTTTCCCTTACAGTTTCTACTGCCTCTGTAAACTTTTTTCTATCTATTATTTCCCTTTTTCGTATCTGCTTCTCTATCTACGTCTCTTTGTCTTACCTTCTGACCGACTTTCTACCGTCACTGTCCGTCTGTCTATCTGTCTATCTATTTATCTACCTATCTATCCACCTAGCTTTATTATACATTATACTCGTACAACGTTATTATACATAGCTTTACTTTTCCTTTATGGAATCAATCGGACTGAAGCAATAATTTCATACAGTTGTCATTTTTTTTAATAGTTTTCAATTCACGGATGCAACGCACACCTATAAAATGCTTACGTTTGCAGTTTCAGCTATACCCCCCAGTATATCGATTTATGCTAACAGGAAACTTGTAGTCTCCCGTTCTTTGAAAGGCAATTTGAGATAATCGATCGAATTAAATATTTGTTGACGCAAGCCACAAATGTTTGGATGTACAGAAAAGATCAAGATAACATAAAAAATTTCATTATTTTGATTTACCGACGCTTGAATGTAGATTCAAACTTAAACAAACATTTCATAGCACAAACGATATACTACTGATAGTTTAAGCTTTACAAACGTGATGCTAAATTAAAATGGGTGAGAATGGGAGATATTGTAAAATACAATTAGACAACAATTACTGTGTGTCAGAATTAATTATGACAAACTCTATAATATACCTTCTACACCTTTGAAGGATGAAACGGAAAGTTTTTTTAGGAACTTTTAAAAGAGCACAAGACCAAAAATATCGTACCCTCAGAAATAGATGAAAAGATTCAATTTTCATTATACCTATATAAATTCTGAGAGAGTATAAGCCCACTTGACTAGAGGTTTCTATCCGGAAGAACAGTGTGCAATCTTGTTGGCGACCAAAGACTTAGTTCTTGTTAACTGATTTAGCATAGTGTTAAATTGTATGATCACTCTCTTACTGTGTAGCATGGTACTGTGTGAGAAAGATATGGTGAGGTTTAGTTTGTCTAGTGTTGATTCAATACTTTATTCCAGTGGAATAATAAATATTATGCCACTCGACCTATAGCACTAGAACAACATATACGTAAGAATTGATGGGCCAATTTCCTTTGAAGTCTGAACTCTAGTTTACAGGGTCAAGTTAAAGACAAAAAATCAGAATGGAATAACTGCATTAACACATTTTCATTCATCATTATTACTGGTAAAATATTTTCTATAATGTTATTGAGATCATCTTGTCCGGGCTGTTAGGCCGCGGTCCACAAATGACGGATGTTTCTCCTGTGCCCACAACGGCCATAATCAGGGAGCAGGAACTAAGGTTTTGAACGCCTGCTAAGGACTAAGTTAAGATCAGTCCAGCTAGAGTCATACTTGTGTTTATAACTTCTTGCAGCTATTTCAGTTGTTACTGTAACGTGCGTAGTGCCAGGTAATCGGGCTGCGCCCTAATTAACCGGATTTCAGTATGTCGAAACACTAGTCACCAATATTTACCCAATGTCAAGGAATCTCGTGAATCGCTACGCAGTCCAGACCCAATAATATAGCCTCTATCCCTCCGCAAATAATAATAAAAAAGGAGGTAACCATCCCTAGTATTACGTATGATCGCTACTCAGGCAGTCATCGAGCTCGCCTGGACACCGTGTCTACTTGGGCGCGTCCTGCAACTGGACTGAATTGGACCTTGGCTAATATACTAGGGTAACGTATGTTAGCACAAACAAGCCACTGTAGCTTTGCTATAGAGCAACTCGCCCTCTTGGACAGAGCCACAAGGCAGTAAGTCCACAAGGTAGCTCGGAACTCAGATTCCTTGTGGTTCGCCTCTGTGACACAGTCAAGTGGACACGGACAACTTGCGGTGCGTCCTCTAAATTAGTAATAGTCTCAATGCTACTTACACCTATTTAAACACTGGAAAATGCGGATAAGTATATTTTCACTTATATAAGCAGGTATCTCTTTAAACAATTTCTCTGCCTTTATACAATTTAACATATCCGACACAAATTTACCTTATGTTCACGATCATTTCATATTCACAGTTTATCCGAGGATGAAGTACGCAAACGTTTCTTCTAGTATGTATCCGTTCTACTCAATCAGTGTCCAGCGTTAACAGGACGGTCATCGATCTCGCAATTAGAGACAAACACCTGGTCAAGAAAAGGGGTAAATAATTTGCACAAATCAAATTAATATTACAAGTGTATCATTAAATTATTAAGAAACAGGATGAAGAAATTGTTAAGTCCGAGAGAATGGTATATTAAAAAATGATATATTAAAAATTATGTGCACTTAAAAGGAAAGAAAAACAAAATTCAGTATCGATAAATACTCGTGATTATACACTCCAAACATAATGAAAACCTAAAGAAGAAACAGCCGTTTCAATTTATAAAAACATTTCATTTTTTATATAAAATATCGATACGTTCCAGAAAAAACCTAGAAGTGTACAGTTTAGTGTTATGATACACAATTAAAATCACAGAAATATATTTTTGCAAAAAAGTAATATTAAAACGTATTTAATAACAATAAATAATAAAACACAACTGCCTTTAATAAAAATGTTGTTACGACGATCTAACCGATCGTCGTATGGTGCAGTGTTAAACAAAATACAAGACACCAATTAAATCACTAAAACCCAGCTTTAATTATCACAATTAACAGTTTGTAATCAACACATTATTCAACAAGGTTATACTCGTACAATAATTTGTCTACACCAATAATAATGTCAACTAATAGAGTCGCGCACAATATCACTTTTCACAACTAACCACATGAACTAACAGAGTGATCGCCCGAAGTAAACTCGAACCGCACTTGAATAAATCGCCACTTAAACTGAACTAAACGTCGCGGAAAGCTTATATTTATACCCCTCTGAGATTCCAGAATAATCCATACTACGCGTCAACGCTACTAGAAAACAGTAGAGCATAATTGCTTGACGTCTTGAACACAGTGCGCGTGGACAGGTGAAGTCTGGCGCAGTCTCAGTTACGAACGCGTGACAAGTGTCACGTAATTGT
This sequence comes from Magicicada septendecula, assembly GCA_034769895.1. Lineage (NCBI taxonomy): Eukaryota > Metazoa > Arthropoda > Insecta > Hemiptera > Cicadidae > Magicicada > Magicicada septendecula. Next base: position 387,459,388 of record CM068368.1, on the reverse strand, counting down.
CCTTCATCTCAAAGTAGCAACAATATAGCCGGGCTCCGGTGGAATAGCCGAGAAACACGTAGAATGTTGTTTAATGGCGTAAATAATAATAAATTATTAGGACGTCTCGATATGATTGCTTATCGTCTTATTGTTTTCTCTTCGTATTGCTTACTTCTCTTCCCATCAAGATCCGGGATCGTTCAATAACAACCACATTTAAGTCTGTTGTGTCTTGGGCGAGGCCTTTCACTTCTGTTCAAGTATTTCCATGCTGAGTGGAGTGGAGGGGACTCAGTTTTTCCTCGACGAATTACACAAATTATATTTAAAATTATTAAACTTAGTAAACGTATCACACACTTTTTCCTTGTACAAGGGACAACAAGGTGAAAGCTCATCAACACATGTCTTATCAACTTACAGGAATGTGTTCAATGTAGTTCCTTGTACAAGGAACAACAAGGTGAAAGCTCATGAACACATGTATTATCAACTTACAGGAATGTGTTCAATGTAGTTCACTCAGCGATGTCCTACACCTGCTTCACAAAACACAAATTTCTACAGAAACTGTTTCAAATATTAAATTAACGTATAAGACAAAATGCAATCCAAATATAAGGAACCAGAAAATTAATAGATATAGAACTGGATATTAGACGTGGACTGCTACGTGAAGATGACTTTCAGAAGTACTTTAATGGTTCAACAAGACAGCAAAGATATTCTATATGTTTCTCTCGTTATACAATCGAAGTCCTAGTAATATCGACAGAACCCGTCAGAACAAAACAACACAGCTTTGCTTTGCTTTGATCAGTGGATCGTCTTTGCACCCTTGGCTTTATTGCAGCTTCCGGGACGTGCCTGATGACTACTAGATGATAACAATGCTGGACTTTCTGACGGGGAACCTAAAAATGGTAAAAAGGGACACGCCAACACGGTCATCCTCTAGATGGTGCCGGAGTATTAAAAATGATAACTTGAGTTGTGCTTTAGTAGCACTGCCCCTGGTGGCGATGTGGACATCAGGTGCCGTCCGCCTCGGACACAGTAGGCAGACTTCTTAAGGGGTCGGGCGTTTTCCGTGTGGCAGACAACCTCCGTACCGTTGCCAAATGGCAACAGGGGCAAGCAGTGTGTTAGAGAGATGTTTGGGTAAGGATTTCCCTGAGGAGCGTAGGTGAGACAGAGAGGACAGGAAGATGCTCGGAACTATTCAGAAATAGCTTGGCAAGACTGACTTTACGGAGGATCATCAAGAGTCGTCCGAGGACGTTTGGCCCTAATTGGTGGTTCAGACGTACTAATGGTTCTGAGATAGGGGAAGAAAGACGTCGCTGCTGAAGCACAGAGAGTTTCAGCGAGCGCCCGGACAAAAGCAGCAGGAGTAGGAACTGGAAGATCTCCACGAATTACATCATTTCAAGCAAACCATGGAGATCCCGACAAAGAACGGAGGATTCTGAAATCGTTCCAGCTTACAGTTGTTAGTGGTTGATAAGATTGACCACCAGGCAAGAGCAGCATAGGTCAGTACTGACCGAAGAAACAAGAGACAGAAGGTAACTTTAATCCGCAGAGCCAGGCGGTTATGATTCGAGAGCATGGGAAACAGATTGGCTCGGATACCGCACCGTTTTAAAGAGAAGGCCCTTCGTGCCAGACTGTGAAGGCCTTGCTCACATCCATCTAGAGCGGAAGTAGACTCTTTCTTGTTGGCGGCATTAGACAAATGCGTAACAACGTGTACTAGTTGCAAAGTTGTCGAGTGCTCTCTGCAAACCCTGAGCTATTCGGTGAGGATAACATTATCCAACAGCGGCAAGATACGAGCCAGCAAGCGACGCTCAAACACATTTGAGATGACTGGCAGCAACGACATAGGACGTTAGATGTCTGCAAGCATTCGTGGCTTGCGGGGTTTGGAATCATAATGATATTGGCAGTTTTTCACAGGCGAAGGAAATAATGCAATCGGAGACAAGAGTTAAGCAGTTCAAGAACCAGTTCAACACCTGAGGCCGGGAGATAAAGCAAAGTTGCGGCCCCGATTCGATCAGGATCGGACGCGCGACGGCAGTTCACTCGATAGATAGACGAAGCTAGTTCGTCCCTGTCAAACGTCCCAGTGTAGGGATGGTCACGTGGAAGGCAGGAAAAATAACCAGATAGGAAGTCCCGGACGACTACCGAGTGTGCAGGGTCCGGGACGCCTAGGTGAACGGTGAATTGTGTGTCCATGCAGTCGGCGAAGACTTCAGCCTTGCCTTCCGCCGAAGACGCAATCCCGTTCGGAGTTTCCAGAGGGTTACGAGTCCTCTTCTCGCGGGTCAGTCTACTCGCCGCTCAGACTTGGTGAGCTACCACGGGCTCAAGATATGAGTCGCAGCGATCAGAGTTTACGTCCTACAGAAGCTGCTGAACGTAAACGAATTTGTTTCTTGAAAATTGACAAATCAACGGACATTGTTAAAATTCATCACACCTCATTTGTTTCACTAGGCATGATTCAGTGAAGATCTCGTTTTCTGTATAAAAAAAACACACACACAACAGCAGAACGTATTTTCGACCTCTTTAATTCTTATCTGACTAATCACAACATGACTGGAAAAAATGTGTTGGACTAACTACTGATAGGTATCGGGCGAGTATGGAAGGAACAGTGATTTTATGCGCGTTTTCGTGAAGTGGCACCAGATGTGATTTGGGTACACTGTTTATTCACTAGCAGGCACTGGCTGATAAAACTGTGCCAAGCGATTTCAAAACAGTTTTCGACTTTGTGGTTAAAATCGTTAACTTTATAAAAGCTTGTCTGTTAAAGTCAAGAACTTTTTCTGTTTTGTGCGATCAAATGGGTAGTGAACATAAGCTTCACACAGAAGTGTGTTGGCTCTCGCGTGGTAAAGCCCTTGTACGACTTTTCGAACTTAATCAAACCGTTATGCTATTTTTGAGCGATTGTAAGAGTCAGTAGGTGACTTTATTTTCACGTGAGAATATATTTGGGTACATTAGCTTAAATGGCCGATATATTTATCAAACTAAACGAACTCAATCTGCCCCTTCAAAGTCAAACCAACACTGCGTTCCAACCGTATGACAGAGACAGAGCTTGTCCATAAAAAAGAGACAGAGTTTGTGGTCAGAGCATATAACAAATGCTAAATTTTATGCCTTACAGATCTTAGAGTCTTTTGTAAGTGAGAATGACTTTCCCTTACCTAGTGAGTTTTACCATCCTGTATTACCTCATCTCTCTGATCTCAGTAACCAGATTGAAAGTTATTTTCCAGAAAGTTACATTTAATGAAGAAATTTGTGTTAGTGGTTGAAATCACAATCAGAATGATCAATATTGCACACCACTATATAAAAATTATTCCGATTAGCGCTTTCAAGCTTCACAGCTCATCGTCAGATCAGGAATAGACAGAAAATATTTAATACCCAACCCTTCACCCCTCTCCACCACCCTGCTCACCCCAAACAAACTTAAAATTAATGACCCTTCCCCACCCCCTAAACTCTGTCACACCATCTGTACAGTTACATATTTTTCTAGTAAATTCCTTGTGTTTCAGTGTGTGTGTGTGTGTGTGCATCCTTTTAAACTACCCGCTTCCTCTCCACACACATGGGTCAGTCACACACCCTTATTTTAAAACAACCAATTAGTACTATGAAATATAATTCTTAATCTTATCTATCTGCCCTCTCTCATTTACTTCTTAATCATGTTATAAAATATTTCTTCATTATCAAATTTAATTTTAATATTAATTAAATTGTCTAACCCTTTTTCTCTTTCTTTCAATATTTCTAACTCCTCTCTAAGCTTCCTTTCAACTGTGTTATTTACTACTTTTACAATTTCGTATTCTTCCAAAGGATTAACAAACTTGTGGTTGTCTTCTATGAAATGTCTTGCATATAACGAATTGGTTGTTCTATTACCTTCTCCACGTTTGTGGTCAGACAACCTGCATGTGAATTTTCGTCCTGTCTCCCCTAGGTACACTTTGTTGCAGTCTTTACATTTTAATTTATAAATTCCGCTTTTCTGTAATACCGGAATTTTTTCTATATTCTTATTCCTTATCTTATCAAATACCGTTTCACATTTTTTAATAGCTATATCTACACCATATTTATTAAAACATTTTATAATTTTTCTAGTATATGAACCTATGTATGTCAATGACCCTGCATAATTCTTTTGTTCTGGTTCTATTTTAGCGTTTTGTATGTTGACCCTTTTCATAACTTTATCCACTATGTTGGTGCTATAATTATTATTCCTTACAATTCCCTTTATCGTTTTTAACTCCCTATCTTTTGATTCGGTCTCTTTTAAACACGTCTGAGCTCTGTAACAAAAGGAATTGATTGCCGCCATTTTATATCTGTATGGGTGGTACGACTCTCTTGGTATAATTATATCAGAATACGACTCTTTCCTAAATATCCCAAACTGTAGTTTCTCATTATCTTTAATTTCTATGTTTAAGTCTAAGTAATTTATTTGCTTCCTCCTATCTCTTCCTTAAATTGTAAGTTTTTATCCTTATTATTTACCTCCTTTATAAACTCATGCACTTCTTCTATGCTTCCTTCCCAAACTACGAATACATCATCAACGTATCTAGACCATAATTTTATATTGTCTTTATACTTAGTGGAAGTTATTAATTGCTTTTCAAAATCATTCATGTATATTTCAGCAAGAATAGGGGATAATGAAGACCCCATAGGTAAACCTTTTTTCTGTATATAAAACTTGTTATTAAACCTAAAATAGTTCTGATTTACACATTCTTTAATTACTTTCATCAACTGCTTTTTATACCTGTATTCTCCCATATTATTATCGTTTATTAACTTAATAACTTTATTTACTGTGATATTAGTAAACATGTCCTTAACATCCAGTGATATCAATTTTGTATTTACATTAATGCTAATATTTTCTAATTTTTCTATCAATTTTATATTATTCTCTATGTTGTATCTTGTCCCAAATTCATATTTATCTTTCAGTACTCTGCTAACTTCCTTTGATAATTTATAAATAGGTGCATTAATAAAAGAAACAATCGGTCTAATTGGTTTTCCTTCTTTATGTATCTTAACCTGACTTTTAAAAGTTGGTGCTGTTGGATTACTTTCCAATAAATACTTTTTCTTTTTTTCTTCTATAAATGTTATCTGTTTCATCATTTGTTTTATCCTTGACTGGTACTTACTTGTATAATCATACTTTATTTCCTCGTATGGTCCTTCCCTTATAAATTCTTCCGTTTTCTTTATGTATTCTTCCTTTCTCATTAGTACCATTGTATTTCCTTTATCCGCCTTCGTAACTATAATATCATTCTTCTTTATTTTATTCTTTAGTTTAGTTACAGTTGCTTTGATTTTTTGTTCATTCTTTGAATTATACAAACTTTTCTTAAATATTTTATCTACTACATTCCCTACTTCCCACCTTATTCTTTTTTTATCATTTTCATTTCCTAGTTTTTGTATTATGCTTTCGCATTCAATAATCGTTTTTTCTTGATTTAATTCTGGCGGTGGTGCGTATTTTAAGCTTTTCGCTAACATTTCTTTTTCTTCCGTATTGAAATTTACCTGTGTAAGGTTTATTACTCTTTTTTCATAGTTATTCTTAGAGAGGTGTTCCTTTTTTACTTCGTTCTTTCTTATTAATTTATTTAACTTATCTACCATTTTTTTATTTTTCTTTTCCAATTTCTTTTCTATGTACCCCAAACCAAAAATTATATAATATTTCTTCTAACTCTACATACGAGTATATTCTTAATGATTCTATGTGTCTGTCATATAATTCCCTATTATATCTATTGATTAAGCCGTAGAGTGACCTTATTTCCAGTTTTATCCACAACTTCTCGCTTTGTTCTTTTACTTTTTTGGCTACACTGTTCTTATTTTTAATTTTAACTTGAGCGTACTTTGGGATGACATTATTATCCAGACATTGTTTACTAAACCATATTTTACTTAAAACCCTCTTCAATTTAACTTTTAACTTAAGATATTTAAAAACTTTACTTACCTTATTGTTGTCGTTTATTACCTCATTGTTGTTGTCCATTACCTGTAGTCGATTGCACATCTTAACAGACGTTTAATGAAGAAATTTGTGTTAGTGGTTGAAATCACAATCAGAATGATCAATATTGCACACCACTATATAAAAATTATTCCGATTAGCGCTTTCAAGCTTCACAGCTCATCGTCAGATCAGGAATAGACAGAAAATATTTAATACCCAACCCTTCACCCCTCTCCACCACCCTGCTCACCCCAAACAAACTTAAAATTAATGACCCTTCCCCACCCCCTAAACTCTGTCACACCATCTGTACAGTTACATATTTTTCTAGTAAATTCCTTGTGTTTCAGTGTGTGTGTGTGTGTGTGTGTGTGTGTGTGTGTGTGTGTGTGTGTGTGTGTGTGTGTGTGTGTGTGTGTGTGTGCATCCTTTTAAACTACCCGCTTCCTCTCCACACACATAGGTCAGTCACACACCCTTATTTTAAAACAACCAATTAGTACTATGAAATATAATTCTTAATCTTATCTATCTGCCCTCTCTCATTTACTTCTTAATCATGTTATAAAATATTTCTTCATTATCAAATTTAATTTTAATATTAATTAAATTGTCTAACCCTTTTACTCTTTCTTTCAATATTTCTAACTCCTCTCTAAGCTTCCTTTCAACTGTGTTATTTACTACTTTTACAATTTCGTATTCTTCCAAAGGATTAACAAACTTGTGGTTGTCTTCTATGAAATGTCTTGCATATAACGAATTGGTTGTTCTATTACCTTCTCCACGTTTGTGGTCAGACAACCTGCATGCGAATTTTCGTCCTGTCTCCCCTAGGTACACTTTGTTGCAGTCTTTACATTTTAATTTATAAATTCCGCTTTTCTGTAATACCGGAATTTTTTCTATATGCTTATTCCTTATCTTATCAAATACCGTTTCACATTTTTTAATAGCTATATCTACTCCATATTTATTAAAACATTTTATAATTTTTCTAGTATGTGAACCTATGTATGTCAATGACCCTGCATAATTCTTTTGTTCTGGTTCTATTTTAGCGTTTTGTATGTTGACCCTTTTCATAACTTTATCCACTATGTTGGTGCTATAATTATTATTCCTTACAATTCCCTTTATCGTTTTTAACTCCCTATCTTTTGATTCGGTCTCTTTTAAACACTTCTGAGCTCTGTAACAAAAGGAATTGATTGCCGCCATTTTATATCTGTATGGGTGGTACGACTCTCTTGGTATAATTATATCAGAATACGACTCTTTCCTAAATATCCCAAACTGTAGTTTCTCATTATCTTTAATTTCTAGATATTTAAAAACTTTACTTACCTTATTGTTGTCGTTTATTACCTCATTGTTGTTGTCCATTACCTGTAGTCGATTGCACATCTTAACAGACGTTTAATGAAGAAATTTGTGTTAGTGGTTGAAATCACAATCAAAATTATCAATATTGCACACCACTATATAAAAATTATTCCGATTAGCGCTTTCAAGCTTCACAGCTCATCGTCAGATCAGGAAGAGACAGAAAATATTTAATACCCAACCCTTCACCCCTCTCCCCCACCCTGCTCACCCCAAACGATAAAGGGAATTGTAAGGAATAATAATTATAGCACCAACATAGTGGATAAAGTTATGAAAAGGGTCAACATACAAAAAGCTAAAATAGAACCAGAACAAAAGAATTATGCAGGGTCATTGACATACATAGGTTCACATACTAGAAAAATTATAAAATGTTTTAATAAATATGGAGTAGATATAGCTATTAAAAAATGTGAAACGGTATTTGATAAGATAAGGAATAAGAATATAGAAAAAATTCCGGTATTACAGGAAAGCGGAATTTATAAATTAAAATGTAAAGACTGCAACAAAGTGTACCTAGGGGAGACAGGACGAAAATTCGCATGCAGGTTGTCTGACCACAAACGTGGAGAAGGTAATAGAACAACCAATTCGTTATATGCAAGACATTTCATAGAAGACAACCACAAGTTTGTTAATCCTTTGGAAGAATACGAAATTGTAAAAGTAGTAAATAACACAGTTGAAAGGAAGCTTAGAGAGGAGTTAGAAATATTGAAAGAAAGAGAAAAAGGGTTAGACAATTTAATTAATATTAAAATTAAATTTGATAATGAAGAAATATTTTATAACACGATTAAGAAGTAAATGAGAGAGGGCAGATAGATAAGATTAAGAATTATATTTCATAGTACTAATTGGTTGTTTTAAAATAAGGGTGTGTGACTGACCCATGTGTGTGGAGAGGAAGCGGGTAGTTTAAAAGGATGCACACACACACACACACACTGAAACACAAGGAATTTACTAGAAAAATATGTAACTGTACAGATGGTGTGACAGAGTTTAGGGGGTGGGGAAGGGTCATTAATTTTAAGTTTGTTTGGGGTGAGCAGGGTGGTGGAGAGGGGTGAAGGGTTGGGTATTAAATATTTTCTGTCTATTCCTGATCTGACGATGAGCTGTGAAGCTTGAAAGCGCTAATCGGAATAATTTTTATATAGTGGTGTGCAATATTGATCATTCTGATTCAGAAAGTTACAGTGAATTCGATTGTATTCGAGACATACAGTACACTAAATGTAAATATGCATAATGTTATCAGAGAAATGTACATTTTTAAAATAGTGCCGTTAGTTAAGAACAATTTATTTTACAAAAAAAAGTTAGTATTCTAAATCAGGCTTGGATCCAGATTACTCTGGTTCTTCTAGAGTCTTCCTGTTGGCACACAGCAGACACTGTGAGAAGCGAGACGAAACAGAAGAATTAAGAAGAAGTTAGTAGAAAGAAAATTATAAGGAAAATAGGCTTAACAGATTTTTTGAGGTAGTAGAAATATTATGTATTACGTATGTAGAAATATTAAATGTTAAAGAGAGATAGACATAACGTTGTACAGACTGGAGGAAGAGTATGTACACAGAATGTTAGTAGTGGAAGTTTCCGAATTATTAACTTTATTTAAACTTTGCACTTCTCATGAAAAGTATTATAAACAAAACCAATATGGAAAATGTTGAGCTCACAAAGATTTCATTTGCTTTTTAGAAATTATTACTTCTGTAGTAACAAGCTTATGCACGCCGCATTGACGTTAACATGGAGTAATCTAAGATTAATAGCAAAGTTTTATTTAAATAAAACAGTTTTAGTACGGTTGGAGAACACAAAACTCTGGGAAGCTTATATTCTTGCCGCTAATGGAAACATTAACTAATAAAAAGAAAACACAAAAAAGTTTGGATTAAGTTCGCACGATGAACGGGAAAGGTATCAATTGTAGGTCCATATTTTCAAAGGAATTATAGATAACGCTACTTACATAATTTTCCGTTATCAGTGAATTGACATTACCCCTTCATTTTCAGTTTGAGTTAGTGGTAATATCTTTTTCAAAGAGGAAGCAAAGTGATACTAATTGTTTACATACTACTTTTTTGTTTTGTGTACTGTTGATCTCTAACGTGGTACATTCTGATATGTATCCTCTGAAATTAGTAATATAAATTATTTCTACATTATAGTATTTTTATTTTTATATTATCAGGGTAAATATTCTTTAGTCGCTTTTCTGTGAAAAGTGACTAGTTAAAACTAGGAGACACGCAAAAGAAACATCCAAAAGTAGAGTAAGATATGTGGAATGTTGACAATCATTTTTATTTTCGTTTAATTCTAGAACCTCTAGATGAGACCATATTGCGACTTACAGAGCAAGAGTTGAGACAATATTGCGAATTACAGACCATAAGACAGCAAGAACTGAGTTGTGTCGGTGTGTATCAAGAAACGAGATACGTATTCTATATGAATATTCAAACATGACTCTGTTAAATTATTCCATGGAAAATATGAACCACCAATTTATAGTCTTGGTGGACAAAAAATGTCGATGGCTTGCTGTTTAACTGTCCATGCTTGATTAGAATTACCACTGGCGGTGGCTACAGAGTTCACGTAAGAAACAAACTGGTGTAAACTGCGCATGTTACTAGGAAACGTGAAAAATGTATCACTACCATTGTGGAAGAAAATTCGATAGCGTTTATAGTTTTGTTAGATTCGTTACAAACGCCTTAAATCTTAAAATAAATTATTTGCTTTAACTAGAAATACTACTGTATTTCAAATAAAATTATTTTAGCTTTCAATATTCTTGTAAGGTTTGAGACAGTATTTTAGACAGTCTTCTGAAGCTAGACACTATAATCTAAGCAGTTTCCGAAACAGTTACCGAAGTTAGATCCTCAGGTAGGCTATTTTTATTATTTTTCTGAGACAAACTGTGAAGACAAGCTGTTTTATAATCTGAATCAGTTTATAAAGATGGTAGAAATGTAGTGAGGGTCTGAGAAAGATTGCGAGGCAGACGCTAAGACAAACTGTGATACAGACATTGAGATAGTCTTTGAGAATGATTTTGAAGGCAGACTCGAAAGGTCTGGGGTACTGAGAATGAGTTCTTGATTCATAGTTTCTATAGTGGTTAACATGAATATTCTTTAGAGTTCTGAAGACACGCTTTTTAGTATACTGAAGCACACTTGATAGACGAACTCTTTAGTAATGTCAACAAATTTTGTTCGTACTTTCTGTGGTATCTGCTATTAGGAGAAACGTAAAAAAAGGAAAGTTGTCTATTTATAAAACAATTTTTCAAGTTTCTTATATTTGACCCTAAAATACTTCTTTTTTGCTTCTTCTTCTTATTGACGTAATTAATTAGGCCCAAGTATTCTTTTTCTCGTATATCACTTTAATAGTATATACATTTTATTACTGTCTGTTATAAATGTTAATACTATTGTATCATTTTTAATTTTCTTAGAAACTATAACGCAATTATCTACCACTGCTTTCCACATCACTGTATCTCCCTATGTCAGTAAGCAATCTCCTCTTATGATATTTTCTTAGTGCTGCCTGATCCTTACTTCTGATAAGACAGTATCTTCACTCTTATGGCTACTGAGAACGAAACTGTATTATAAAAACAGTTTATGCGTAAGTTTTACGTTAACTCCTGCCGCCGTGTTGTTAGAAACTAGAAGTGTATATTTCAAACTTGAAGCCACTGTCTACTCTTTGTGTTTATAAAATCTGATAGATAGTTAGACAGATAAATATTATTGTAAAAGTAACCATTTTTCATCACGAGACTTCAAAATAGATTGTGAAATTGAAACAAACAACTAAAAACATTAGATGAAATTAGTACTTATATCACATTATTATGATCACATGAAAATTTACAGACATGTACAGAATTTACAAGAATATATTTACTTTTCTGTAAGAATTAATAAGAAATATCCTTAGAATAAACAAAATAGTTCTTATAGACAGATGAAGCAATGTATGTTATATTAACGTCGACATCACTTTATTAAAGGAATAAGTTTCGTTTGTCTGTGTATTATCACTGTGGGATCATTAATGCTGCTTAAACCTTCTTACTCAGAAGGCATTGTTTGTTAATGATTACTTGTTTTTGTCGATCAAAAGACCTTCTTCTGCAAAGTAACACTGCAACTCCTCAAACCAGTCTCTGCAGTCACTTCATCTAAGACCTAAAACTTTACTATTTTCATTCTTTTACACCACAGTCATACAAAGATGTGTACCCTGTCATCAGCAATTCTTTCTGATGAGACTTTATACAATAAATTACGCGTATAAATTATAGCTTGTACTTTATATGTAAATACTGAAAGTTCCGAAATTTTAATTTGTTGGAATAGCAAACTTAACTACCTGTTAACTCTACGCGCGCGCGCGTGTGTGATGCTAAATATTTGACGATAGGATACCACACTTGGGACGTTTCTGTATAGTTTATTAATAACAGTATCTAACAGACTTAATGTAAACAAACTGGAGTTACTTGTTTGCCTAGAGTTTCCGTATTGTTACATTGGCAGTATCCTCCAGCAAGTTGCCGGAAATCGCTGAAGAACCACAAGGGGGACGCACGTAGCCGCCAAACAATAATTCTCAGTAATTTATACAACAAACATTCAACACTTACCTTTGGGAGCCTTCTTTGTTTGTTGAGCATAAGTAACTTATGATACTGCATTGTTCCCAGCACTGAAAGCGTTTCGAATCGTAATTGAAATAATCGTAATTCCGTATCATGATTATAATTGTAAACGACTATTCTGTTTATACTACGTCTTAAAAACGTTTTTGTATTTCGTCTAGCGTTACTATTGTATCTTAAAATCAGTTCATAGATTAAAACTATGTCTATAGACGTGTAAATAGGTTTCCATTTACTCTAATAAAGAATAAAATTCGTTTGTCGTTAACGTGTAACCGTGTATATTTAATTTAACTAGAAAACGATTAACACTAAGTTTGGCAGAGTTGGCTCTATCATAGCGCACTACCAGTAGTTCAACAAATTCTCTGTAGCCACCTGACAGACAGATAGAAGAAGCACGGGGCGTCTTGCGCCCTGGTCTGTGTGCGTTGTCGAGGCCGGAGCTCAATTAACGCCAGTTTCATACAGTGTATCTCGGTCGTTCGCTCGGCACAAGCCCTCCAGGATAGGGACTCGAAGACCCCGAACGAGAGTGTAATTTCTGCAAACCACGGGGTTCCCGAGGGGAACCTAAAGGTGCAGTTTTGGAAGGCTGAGAGCCTACGCCTATTGGTGGCTGACGAGAAACCACGAAGCGGATGCAGCATACGTGAGCAATGTTCGAAGAAACACCAGATACAAAGTCAGTTTAGTGCGGCCAGCCAGCTAACTGTCCACGAAAGCAAGGGGAAGAGTTTGGCTCTGACACCACGAGCCTTATTCAGAGTTTCGGTCACGCGCTCTGTGAAGTTTAGCCGAGGTCTAGCCGACGTTTACCCAGGTACTCCACCGATTCGGTCCACAGACTGGGTCTCCCCTCCAAGGAGAAGAATCGGCATTCAGAAGTGGACTTACGCAAACATCAGATCGCCTCGGATTTATCCGTATTGATCGCTACGCGCCACTACCTTAGCCAGACCAGAATAATTTTCCTTGGCGTTGTAACATTACGCTCATCTGCCAAGGCGACAACTAGCTAAAATGAAACATCGCGTCATCGGCGAAAAGGGATAACGTGACCCTTGGGTATCCCGGCAGAACGTTCGTGTACAAAACGTACAAAAAGGGACCGAGAACAGAACCTTGTGGAACGCCAGTGGCGACAGGGCGACTCGATAGAACGCCCAATCGACGCTGATCCTGAAGATGCGATCCGTCAGGTAAGACCAAAGCAAGTGGACTCTGGAAGGCGGGATTGGCGAGAAAGCCAGTTTCACATCAGGCCTTTGTTCCATACCTTTAAAGGCTTTCTTCACGTCTATCAGGACAGCGTCTGTGGACCGAAACCTGTTGGGAGTGTCTGCTAGGCGGTCTTCCACAGGCGGGGAAAGTACCGTAGCCAGAGACAGGAGTTGAACAGCTCTACTAGAACGTTAGCTGACGGAGCCGGGAGATTCAGCAACCCTGCGGCGCCGATTCGATACGGGCCAGGGGCTTTTGTCTCCTTCATTCGACTGAGAATAGACTCTAAACCCCAAATTTCGCCGCGAGATCGCGTGCACTGTCTGACAGTGCCGTCCTAATATCGCCGCGCTGACTGACATTGATAAGTCAACGAATTTATTATTGGAAAAAATTTTATATCTTCGATCGCCGGGTTATGGAAACACCGGCACACCCCCACCCCAAAAGGGCAACATGGTTGCCCCCACACTTGAACTCAGGGGGTAAAGGTGATCCCAGTGGTCCTTGCTCTCAGGAGAACAGAGGCTCAGAAGGAAAACGAAAGAGCAGAAAAAAGACGTGTAGTGTGTAAGTGTGCGGGCGCTGCGCGCTAACCTGATCAGGGCTAGCCCACAGCAAGAAGGGACAGAGAAGAAAAGACGAAAGAAAAGAACGGGAGCTCCCTGAGTTCTGACCTCCTGAGGCTTGTCCACTCAAGCTTGAAACCCGAATGCCACCTTAACAGGGCCACATGCCCTATATTTACACGGGAGGGACTCCCCAACGACGGAACAACCATAGTCTCAACGATATCGTCCACGTCTTACAGGGCTAAAAGGGGAAAGGGAAATGATGGTCTCCATGAAACTATAATCTAAAGGTATGCCGGAAGCCGCAAGGCGGAAGAAGTACCCAACCGACCCCTCCCACCTTACGGCACCCAATCCTCTCTCTAACTCCATTTTTTTTATTTTATATTGCTTTTCTAATTTTTTTTATTTTTTATTTATATTTTCTGTTTTTATAAGGGGAAGGATAGGAGAATCGGGAAGATGGAAAGGGCAAGGATCATTGAAAAGTCATGAGCTGGGACTAAAGGTAAGGACATGGCTCCCTCCGGAAATAAGGACGAATGGAGAAAGCCAAGGCTCGCGCAGGCAGGGGCGCATACCTGAAGTGGACGAACACCACTGGGACTGTGGGGAATATCCACCCGCTACCCTATCATTCTCGACAACACCCCTGGAGCACACCCCTTCAGAACGACAAAATCCCTACCAACACAGAGACCACCAATTATTCTCCCCCCCCCCTGTCGGCCCGTTTACCCCTTTCTACATAGCTTCAATTTAGAAATATGCGTGGTAATCTCCTTAGAATTACCACCAGGCTCTTCCAACCGAGCCGTCACCGGCGACGCGAACCCCAGGATACGATATGGCCCCGACCAGCGATAACATAACTTAGCGGCTCTCCTGTCCACAGCTGAGCTGATCGGATGGCTTTGACAGTAGACCCAGTCTCCGGTCTGAAAGGGGTTAGGAATTCGCCCCTGATTGTATCGTCGACGGACCCGCTCGTGCGCTCGCTGCAAATTCTTCCGGGCCTCCTTCCACCTCTCTGCAGTTTCCAAAGGGATGGAAAAAAAGGTTTCTTCCCCATAATCCAAATCAACCTCATGACACTGCACCTCCTCACCACCTTCCAGTTGCTCGCCTGATCCATCTTCAACAGCATCTTCTCCCAGCTCCTCACCGATTTCAGCATCACCCTCGTCACCAGCTCCTTCACAAACTTGTTCACTAACCTCCTCTCCAATCTCGTTTTCCTCAACACATTCATCACCAACATCATCGCCATCACGTCCACTACCATCATTCGAACACTGCACATCCTCGTCCTCCTCTAGTTGCTCACCTGGTCCACATGAAACTTCTTTCCGTTCTTCAGAACCCTCAGCACTACTTACAGAAGGCGTCTGCACATCTTCACACACTACATCATTCTCACTCGCACACTCCACAACGCTGCCACCAAATTTCTCCTCAACTTCTACCTCATCTCCTTCAACCACACTTGCGGCATGGACATCCCCTTGTCCATCCGCAACCTCAGAAACACTTGCAGCCTGGACATCCCCGTGTCCATCTGCAAACTCAGACTCTTCAGTCTCCCTAACACCTATAACTATACTTCCCTGTGCAGCATCCGCAGACCGCTCTTCTGCCTCTTCTGTCGATTCCACTCCTTCACCACTTTCAGCAACTACAACGTCCTCAACATTTTCCACCCTGGAATCCAGCTGTCCAGGTTCATGTGTAATGACTAAATTAATTTCTACTGGCGATGGTAAAGCTACACCATCAAGTGACTTCTCATATCCCTGCATAGGCGATGACGATATTACCGGATCTGGATCCGTAACGAACCGAGATGGAGATACCGAAAAAAATTCCACGGCATCTCGATTCAACCATGACGTCCTCTTCGAGTCCTGTAACTCAGTATCCACAGACGTTTTCTTGTCGTCTTGTATCGATCCCCCGAAGTCATTCCGCTCTTCTTCTTCCGCTTCACCTTCTTCATTCACTACTGTATTAGGCACTTGCGATTCAACTGGAACCTTTAAAGTTTCCTTTTTCTCCGAATAGGAATAACGCCTTGCTACAGGCTCCCTACTTGCCGATGTTTGTTCCCTAACATAATTTCTTCTTCCCCTGTTAATTTCATACTTCTTTGTTTTCGGTGCTGTAGCTGTTGTTACCGTCTTCTCACTTGCCACCCCCTTGTAGCCTCCATTACTTCCGGAATATTCAGTTTTTCTGACAGTCTCTTGTGTTCTCCTCCAACCACCATGTTTGTCCTTTTTACCTCTTCCCAACAAACCGCTGGAGTATTGGACATCTGTAGCAGCCCTTCCTCGGGACTCGTCCCCCGCCTGGACAGTACTAGAAACCACACACAACCGGTCCAGATCCGCGAAACAACGTGGACGGTCCGCGAATATCAAACGAGATCTCTCTTGGGGATTCAGTCCTTCCAGAATTGCTTGTATAACTTCTGTCTCGGGCAACCCCAACCTCAACACCCGGACAGCTTTCCGTATATCGTGCACGAAGTCCCCTAACGCCTCTCCGTTGGCCTGTAGGCGATAGAATAACTCAAACTTAAGCTGGCCACGTCGTCGAAGGGAAAGGAAGAAGTTCAACACCTCCCCATGGAAAGCGTCAACACTGCCACCCCGACGCAAAGTGTTGGTGACCAGCTCAGCCAACGGACCCCGGCAATACGGGTATATAAGGGACAAGACCTCCCCATCGGACACCCCCGGGAAATCAGCCAACTGCAGCACCAGGTCCAAGAAAACCAGCAGCTGGTCCTCATCAACTCCATTCACCACCGGAAATTTCTGGAGAACGCCTGAAATGGGATGGGCCAACTTCTGATAGCATACCGCAGCCAGAATTGCACAATTCACAATACACAACAACAAAACATAAATTCCCACGAAACACCTAACATAAACATGACTTACAAAACATAGTCACAAAAACAGAAAAACTCAAGTACTATCCTTCCTTTGAGCGACGCCCGGGTTCTCTAGCGCTGCGGAGACCTGGCCTACTCCTGAACCAACTTCGTCTGCACCACTGAAGAGAACAAGCAACAACCAACAAGTATCTAACATCCATAACACCAAACACCAATCACGACATACACGTCTCACCAACACATAGCTAACAATCATCTCACTGCATGAATTAAGTCGGTGACGGTACCGACTTCCGTCGGGCCATACCGCATCCCGCTAATGCCACACGCTAGAATTCGAATTCAACCTCGAATTACTAAAATACCCCCCCCCCAGGCAAGCTTAAGACCCCCGGCAGTTCAACATCTCGAAAATTTTATACCTGCATTTTCTACCTATACAACATCTCGACTATCTATAACTGCCCCGTGGTGCGATCAGACTCACAAGTTGAAAAAACAACCTAACCATTACATTGACATACATTGGCCTATGTTTTAATTTCTGTGATTTCTGAAATTTCATTTTGCCCCAAATATTTTCCGAGTTTGCAAGCCCCGTCACACCCAAGGACCCAAGGGTTCAACCCCAGAATCAACCACGCTCTGCTACCATTTGTAACCCCTCTTTCTATTTTTACGCTTTATAAAAAAAATAACCTTTTTTTTTGAAAGAGGGGCCACTAGTTATTTAAAACTAGGCAGAAGGCCTAGAGAAGCAAAAATGCGCTGGGTCCAGTGAGACGGGACTTGCAATTAAACTCTCTGGTAATCAGTAATATAACATGTTTATTATCCCAAAACTCCTTATAAAAAAAATATATATAATTTAATATTGAATTTAATTTTTTCAAATCCAACGTTTGACATTATACAATTAATGTTTAGAATTTACAATATTCAATATATTATTTCTCAACAATTCTTCAACATGCAAAGCCCCACCCCAAAATAACATCACCAATGTAATATAGTAAACTCGTAAGCTTGAACATCTTTAAAACATATATACATGTATAAAAAATATCACATAGGCTCCTTAATTAACATCCTATAAATTATTTAAATTCCCTCTGATAACACTTAACACTAACAACACATACTGGAACATAAAGACACATATACACATAATATACATCACAGCTAAAATACATGTTCCACCTGACAGCCAGCCTGTATATTATAGCGAACCCACATATAACTGGGAGGAAAATCTGTATTTTTCATAAAGCCCCAAAACCGGAATCATAAGTTTAAGCTTCCAGCACAGCTGGAATAATCTCATCAAAGCCACAACCCCTTAACTCCCTTAAAAATGAAAAGAAATTTTTTTATAAAGAAAACGGTATGGATAATAACGATTAAAACCTGCAAAGTCAGAGTGGCATGGCCGCCCATATGATTTTATAAAATCAAAGAATTGTATATTATAAGTATATTAAAAAAATTAAAGATTTTCAACACTGTATACAACAGTGATAAAAACAATTATCACTTAAGTTGTAAAACAACTGGCATAATTTTTACAAAATTGTTAAATCCTTTGTTTAAACCTTGTTACAAATATATATATCAGCCATCTGTGCATATATAAATTAAAACCAAGTGGTAAGCAACTGTGGAAGTGTGCCAGAATCGGCCTGACCTGACCAGGAGAGACAAGTATCAGACCTGCATGAAACGGTACCAACGTGTGCCTAACTTGTGTCCCAAAAACTATGTGAAATTTAACACCCGGAAACAGCCTGAAAAAGAAACCCCCAACCCTTAAATACAGAAAAATAATTAAATGTGAAACCCCAGTAACACACAGAAAACATCTGAACCAGCCGGTTCAGATCAAGAAACTCATACCTATACTTAGCTTTACAGATCAAATTACCCTTACAATTTTAGCATACGGAACATATAAAAAAACTCTGGCCCACCCCCACAGTGTAGCTCACAATTACAGTGATAGTACGTTATAAGTGTGGATAATATTCATAGTAAATGTCTTGGTGACACACCCTTGATCTAACTGTCTAGCTGAGTAAGCACATTGTTCGAGCACAATTTGTTACACTGATGTTCTGCGGGCCAGGCCAAAAAAAAATAATAATAGAGTTCATATCACCTTAACTGAAGCTGTTGAATTACATCTTCTGTTAGCTAGCTCCCTCCTCGGTGCAGATAAGTTTCAGGTGGTTCATGGCTGGTGAAGGAGGTAGTACACCAGCTGTGGCCAAGTCTCCGTTCTAGGGGCGAGAACCCTAACGATTCAAAAAGGTTAAAAATACTGTCTACTAGAATTTGCACCCTAGTCAAGTATTTTAAACATCAGAACTGGAGCTCCCAACTAACTCAAGATAATGCAAAAAGTTTTTTTTTTTAATTTGCATAAGGAGTAATTATATGTTCAAAGTAATTATGAACTCATAAAAATAATAAAATGTGCATAGTAATGAGGCACACGCACCAGATTTAACAAGTGTCGACATAACCGTACATGTTGAAGCCACCTCGCCACGTGGCGATACAATTATCGTAATTTTGCAAATAACGAATACACTAAAGGCCCTCACAGCTACATACAATTAAAAGAGTTACAGTATTTCATCTAAGGGCGGTCTTACAATTTACTTTTAACTGATATAATTAAAGAAAGGTTCACACTTCCGGTCACCAGTGCGTGTTCATGTATAACCAACAAGATTCAACTCTCTCTATAACGTACTTCATTTAGTTACAACTTTATACAATGATTAAACAAATGATTGTTACTTGAACCATGATTAAAGGAATTACTGGCGGTATCTAAATACTAAAACATCGATTAACTTTCTTACTATACACACACACGTCTGACCGAACCACGAGCATTCTAACGTTCACCTCTGGTTGAATACATTTTAAATTTAACATTTCCTTACTAGTAAATCTTTGTCTATAATTGTATGAGTCACTTACCGGGAAGTCTCAAAAACTTAGCCTGCCATCAAAGACGAGTAGAAGGCTGCCCAAGTAAACTGTCCGAGGAGAGTAGAAGCTGTTTATTCGGTGACAGGCTGACTGCAAATGAATTGTACAGCGACAGCGCAACGAACCCCAAACTTCGCCGCGAGATTGCGTGCACTGTCTGACAGTGCCGTCCTAATATCGCCGCGCTGACTGACATTGATAAGTCAACGAATTTATTATTGGAAAAAATTTTATATCTTCGATCGCTGGTTATGCAAACACCGGCACAATCTTAATTAAATTAATTTTTAGTGGATTATCTGTTATGCTACAATATGTGTGCCACGTTTTACGAAAATCGGATGGTGCGTTTAAAAGTTATTGTGAAACATACCCCAATTAGTTAGATAGACAGACAGACAAATGCCAAACAGTCGAGTTAAACCCTAAGGACTCGATTCCTCGTTCAACAAGAGGCATATGTTGTAGGGTAACTGGCAGATATAATTTTTGTTATCTGTTTCAATCAAAAAGACCAAAGAAGGACTAGTGACCGCTACTAGTATTTGTCGATAGGTGTTCTTAGTGCGGGTACTCTGACACTTAACCACGAAAACTTATGTTCTTTACTCTACAACAAAGACATGACAGGTGGATAATTTTACGTTTGTGTCTGTAATATACATTTGACAAGAAGCAGAGTTAGATATAGTGACAAAACATCAAATAAGTGGAATTGGGTTCTAAAGAAATGTCATATCAGCTAAAATGGTACACAGATTGTATTAATTTATTAAAACATTTATTGCTTCAAAATATGCAAAAAATTTAAAGGTTTGTAATAGTTAATGTTGATCTCCATTAAGTAGTACTCAAGTCTCCAAAGTTTTAATATTATGATCGTCGTAATCAAAACATCAGAGCAGGGTTTAGTGTGCATGAGGGTCCACTGTGAACAAATATTTTCAACATTCCCTATAGAGCGTTGCTCAGAGTAAATCTGGAGTAAATCTGCGAATCTACAGTGTAGGCCTACGTTTCACAGAACAAACACGCGAAAAAGGAGTGCTCCGGAGTCGCTCATGAACCCTGAGCATCGTGTAGAAAGTTCATTCCCTAAAGACGAAAAATTTGTCTAGGAACCGTTTCTCTATAAACACGTGCAGTTACACTGGCCAGCGATCCACAGGATGCAAATCTCTCTCCACCTTTTCGGTTTGCACGCGTTGTGTTGGTGTGGGTTTCGGCACTTTAAATTTTAAAAGCGTGCAAACGTAAGAAAATAAACATGAGTGAATTGTGAATAACGCGAATTGTGAATTGTGTGTGTGTGTGTGTGTGTGTGTGTGTGTGAATCCTGCCCTTTGATTGCGATAATCACAATAATAAAACTTTGGAAACGTAAAAATTACATAATGAAGATATTCTTGCCTGGCAGGATAGATACATCTTCACGCATAGATGATTTAAATTAAAATGAAAAAATTATAATTTTATGTCTAACAACAAAATTATTTTAATTTTAACATTACTATTGTTTGAAAGTTTAAATGCATTTTTACTTCCATTCTCTGTAAGAAAAAAAATCGTGTTTGAGATTATTGCTGATTCTGATTGTACTACCCTCAAAACATGAAGAAAAGTCATTTTTCGAAAAGTGTGTGTGTGTGTGTGTGTGTGTTTGTAATTTTTTTTATGGCGAACGATAACTGCCATAAATTCAAACAGAATAAATAATTTTTTGCATATGTGCCCGAGTTGTAGGGTGCAAGGCCTATTGATTTTGGTAAAGATCGGTTGAGGGGGAGGGGTAGTTTACCTGCAACGTTTAACGTCTTAACAAGAGTGAAGTACTTAAAAATTTATTTAAACTTTTTCAAACAATGGTGATTGTTAAAAATAAAATAATTTTGTTACCAGGCGACCAGGTTGTTTGGTTAGGAGGGAGGGTAGTTTATCTGCATTGTTTTGTGTTTTAACAAGAGTAAAATACTTAATTTGGGAACCAAATATTGGTAAAGGATCTTGGAGCCTGTGTAGGTTTTCGGTGCCTACACAGTAATAAAACTCTGAGAAAAGCCCACTGAACCTGACAAATAAGTCAGAAGTTCGAGAAATCTGCCAACAAACCCTACTCTCACGACCTTGAAGACAATAGTCGCGTGGTTCCCGGGTGCATGGCGTACAGTGGTGTACGTTATGTAGCAGATGGGAGAGAGTGAAGAGCGAGTTTCCGGCGCTCTCTAAATATCTGGAACATATCGGCTAATGGAATAAACCCTAACAGAAAATTCTGGTCCTCCAGGTTGGGGGTTGGAGTAATGTGCTTGCGACTCATTGTCCGTAAAAAATCCCAAGTGCAAAAAACTCCAGACAGAAGCCTCGGATTAAGGACGGATTTAATAGTGAACGACATAGGCTACGGAAAAGGACATTGAAAATGGTAACATGGAATGTACAGGGAATTCAAACCAAATTAATCGACGTAATTAAGGAAATAAAAAAAGTGGACATTGACATCATCACTCTAACAGAAACCATGAAAAAGTCCCAGGTATTGAAGAAATCTCCGATTATATTCACATATATAGTGGAATGGCAAAAGAAGAACGGGCAAAAACTGGTGTCTCAGTATTTATAAAAAGAAAGTATAAGTCTAACATTAAAAATTTTGAAACGGTAGATGAGCGTATCATTAAAGTTCATATGAGTCTGTTTGGAAGAAGACTGGTTATCTTTGGAATAGATGCGCCAAATGACGGAGAATCAGACTCAACAAAGGATGACTTCTATGGTAAATTTCAGGAAACAACAGATGAGATAGGGAAAAATAGACAGATATTAATGATGGGAGATTTCAATGGCAGGACAGGCTCAAAAAAACAGGCTCCAGTAGTAGGAGAATTCGGAGAAGGGATAATAATTAATGACAGTGGAGAGCGCCTGATTGAATTCTGCACAAATAATGAACTCAGAATTAACAACGGATTTTATCAACATAAAGAGATCCACAAACATACGTGGACACAGCCTACGAGGCAACTAAAATCCATAATAGATTATATAATAACACAACAAAAGACAGAGATCAAAGTAAACGGCGTCCGAGTATATCGAGGGGTGGATTATGGATCTGACCACCACCTAGTTGGAGCCAAGTTACAGTTTCCATACTTCAGAACACTAAATAAAAGGAAGACAACCGGAACAAAATAGAAATGGAACAAATAGACGAATTCTTGGATTTCGTTGTCCATGACGTGTCCGTTACTTATCTAAATATCACTATTACATTAACGACTCAGAACACTAGGTTTTTTATAAGTAAAAGCATAAAGTTTTACCTTATAGCCTGAACCGGTTTTCTCCTTTAAAAGGCTTCTTCAGAGGCTGCCGCTGGTAGCGCTGTCCGTCTTGTTGTGGATGACGGAATCGAATTTCGAAAGATCGATGTTGTGTGTGTAGGGTGAGATATGTTCGAATAATGCGTGTGATTTGAATTGTGTCTGTTCGTTTAGGATGTAGTTTTTATTTGTTTTTGTGTGTTTGTATATTTCCAGTTGTTCTAGAGTGTCTAGTAAAACGTAACACACACTATCAAAACACACACACAAAGCACAATACAAATTTGATCTACCCGGTGTTTACAAGCTAAATTGCTCAAATTGCAATAAATTCTACATAGGCCAGACAGGACGTAGCTTCAAACAGAGATACATTGAACACACAAAGGCACTCCACTCCACTACAGAATCCACCTTTGCAAACCACCTCATTGAAGCAAACCACACATATAAAAACATCGACAATAACATGAACATTCTACACGTACACACAAAAGGCCGAAAACTAGACACTCTAGAACAATTGGAAATATACAAACACACAAAAACAAATAAAAACGACATCCTAAACGAACAGACACAATTCAAATCACACGCATTATTCGAACATATCTCACCCCACACACACAGCATCGATCTTTCGAAATTCGATTCCGTCACCCACAACAAGACGGACAGCGCTACAAGCGGCAGCCTCTGAAGAAGCCTTTTAAAGGAGAAAACCGGTTCAGGCTATAAGGTAAAATGTTATGCTTTTACTTATAAAAAACCTAGTGTTCCGAGTCGTTAATGTAATAGTGATATTTAGTTAAATAGACGAAATAAGGTATAACCTGGAAAGTTTTACTGATGAAAGTACGAAAAACCTATATAAACAACGGTTGGACCAAAAACTGGAGGAAGGAAAATACGATGATATTGAAGAACTCTATGAGCACATAAAAGCTGCGGTACATGAGTCATGTTGCAACCTATCGAGTGGCTGCTAGGCTACAACTGTTTTTAGACGTGGTTCCGGAGGTGAATTTGAATCATAGATATGAACCGTTCTTCTATGAAGACAATTTATTGATGATTATCTAAATACAAACACTTCTACAATTTACTTTATACAATTCTTCTTGACATTACTATAAATTCAGTTAATTCAATTGCTTTTAAACTCTAAGTACCTTCACTTACTAGTACTTAGTTCAACAAAAATAATATAACTACTTTTAGTTACTCTTTAAAAAGTTACAAAGACAAACAATTGACCATCTCTGGTTTCCCGGCTCTCTCGGACGACCTTCCAGCACAGATGCAGTCAAAGTGAGACAGACGTAAGTTCTCTCGGATCTATTACAGTCAGATCTGGCTTCTCCACGATGACCACGACCACGATGAATGCAGGGCACAGCTCAGTGCGTGCCCGAGTGACGGCAGCGTCCGGGCGAGCCCGATGACTGCCTGTTGCTTGGTGAGTGCTTGGTGCGAGACTTGTCGCTGCGAGGATGGGTACCCCCTTTTTTATTTTGGCGGAGGTGAAGGAGACGGGCTGTGATTGGCTGAACCGCTGACGCGATCCCCCAATGGCCTGAGAGGGAAGTCTACGCGAACGCTTGGCACGGGCTGGCGGGATTTGTTCGCCCACAACGGGTCGATACACTTCCGCCAGCCCGGTAAGAGTCCGGTAGACTGCCTTATGGCGATACCGAGGCAGGTGAGAGACTGGAGGGGTGAAGTTGCCGACTGAAGGTGGCGCTAGGCACACCTAAAGCCGGCACAACGCCCGACCCATCTGTCGGCCTGCAACGGACCGGATTTGACTGGAAGGAAGGTGGTGAGATCCGATTGGTCGGCGCGTGGACAGATGGTGAGAGGGCATGGCTTCTCCAGCAAATACTCGAGCTTTTATAGTACACCATCATGGCTGTAACCCTTAGTTTTAGTGGTGGGACTGTTCCCTCCTCTTAATTCTAAAACCTTAACTATGATATTCTAATTCTATTGGAAGTGAGGGTAATTCTCTTATAATTTTATAACGACTGTCACTATTCGTCAGAGACTGCATCACGTGACTCTGTACGTCAATTTGGTGGGGTATCCCCTTTTAGACTAAAAGGTTCTCACGGAATAGGACACATCTTTATACCTTGACCCATTATACGACTTTTCCCTAAAAACGTATCAAATTTATAGCGACTTTTATGTGTTCTGTCTGGCTCTGGCCTAACTTGTATCTTTCATTAAACTTCCTCTGTTTTTCATAAATCTATCACCTTCTTATCTAATTAGAGTGGCTTTTAACCTCCCACAGCTGCTCGTCAAGATAAGGGCTTAAGTAACCTGCGGTCGCCCATAAACTAAAGTTTACGATTATTGCTTCCTGACAGTTGTTTTTAAGAAACAGGGTGAAATCTAATTAACAAACCCTGGGAAAGTTCCCTAAAACTATTTTTATGTACAAAACATCTGCTAGTTTCATTATTAATAAATGACAATTATTTACCTTCCCACTTCTAAGTGCAATTATGATATAATTACAATTGACAATTACAACAGTCAGCCAAAGAAGCACTATGTATAGTCAACGAAAGGTTGAGAAGTAGAAAATGGTGGTGGAATGACGTAATAGCTGAAGACGTTAATAAGAAATAGAAAGCATATCTGATGTGGCTTAACACCAAGACTGAGAAAGACATGGAATTATACAGAGAAGCACGAACAAGAGTCAAGAAAGTAGTAACTGAGGAGAAGAGAAAAAACTGGGATCGAAAATGCAGGGAAGTAGAATCTTCCATCGGAGGAAGACGCTGTACGGAGGCATGGAAACGTTTGAACAATATTAGATCGGATAGAAATCAAACAAAACTTCGGATAATACTAGTCGAACGCTGGGAATAGCACTATAAATAATTATTAACAGAAGATCAAGAAAAATACTTGGGCGACGGCACAGGTAGTAGAAGTGGAAGGAGAAAGTATAAAGGTGGATATCGATACAGTCGCCGAGGCCATAAACAAATTTAAAAACCATAAAACACCTGGTCTTGGAGGGATATATGTGGAAATGATAAAGAATGGTACAAACACTTTACTAAGAGTGATGACAGAAATGATTAACAAGTGTATTGAAAGGAAACAGATACCAGCGGAATGGAAAATAAGATTCATGCCCTCATTGTTCAATAAAAGGAGACAGACAGCAATGCAATAATTATAGAGGCATACCTGTCACACTAACCCTTAGCCGTCTTTATGGCAGAGTCTAAAGAGCTCTAATTGAGGAGGAGTACGCAGAAAATGAGACAGAAGTACAGAGCGGGTTTCGTGCTGGGAGATCTTGTATGGATAATATCTTCTGTCTTAAACAACTAATAAAAAAAAAATATTTTTTTTTCGTGAATGCGCACTCGCTTCACATAAATGCTTATATGATTTGGTTTCGATTTTGTAATTTTAATGTTTTAAATTTTTTAACGATCTCATTGAGTGATAAAATTTTAATATTCTGATGACGAGACATAGTCTCGAAACGCGTCAATTATAATTCATTGCGTTATATTGTGGTCACGAGACAGGAAATAAGGTAAATATATTTATTAATAAAAAAAGACTATCAGTAAATCAAGAGGTTCACCTTCTCTTCATAGACCTGTCTAAGGCTTACGATAATGTCCCCGTCTCTAAATTGTTGGAGGTTCTACAGAACACTAATATAAACTACACTTTTATTCAGGCAATACAGGAAATTTATAGACTCCAAAATAAAAATAAAAATAGGGGAAAAGTGTCAGCAGGGTTTACAGTATCGAAAGTAAGGCAAGGGTGTTGCATCTCCCCGACATTGTTCAATATATATTTTATACAACGATACAAAATTGCAAATTTAATATAATTTAAATTTGTGGAGCCCCACGATCTTGGAGCGCCATTTTATACAACGTTACAATGTTATTAAATGTAAGCGTGTCGTGCCACACGTCAAGGGCGACAAAAAATGTAACAAGTTATATATTCTGTGCAATTTAATTGGTACATTAATTGAACTCATACACTTTATATAACATTACTAACAACATGTACGTGTATTTGGGGTTCAGGTGTAAATATAATAAGAGTATTTTTATTATCAGTATTAAAAACTCATATTTATTATTTTTTCATTATTAAAATTATTCATAAACATCATTAATTTGTCGGTCACGATATTGCTCCTTATTTAATGTTTATATCTTACGATATGCGATATTACACATATTTAAAAAAATTATTATATCTAAACATGTTAATCTTATATCTAAACATGTTAAATAATTTTTATTAATTTATTATAACATTAAAATATTCTTATATTGAAACAAATTGTCTTATCTCAGATCTGACCTCTACTCGCTCAGTCTATACCAATGTTTTGACTTCAATTTAACTTTATATTAATTTCTTGTAGACTGGCTTTTGTTTTAATATTCAACTTTAAATTAATCTTTCTATACTTCAAATATCTAATTACTTTACTATTTATTTTGATAATAAACTCTACTCTCTTTACTTTAAATTCTCTTTCATTTATTACTGCTTTTATGTATATGCGATCGCTCATTCTTACGACTAAACATTTATTTACATTTTATTACTAAATATAAACTTTCTTTGTTTCAATTTACTGTCTTTTGAAATCGTCTTTATGAGCTCTTTTGTTTTTATAAATCATTTAAAATGCATTAGGCATGTCACCTCGATTTCTGATGATCTTACGACTGTTGTCCGGGGTTCCAGCGTTGTCTAGAGTTAATTTTCCATTCCTCTTGTCCTGGCATGGTCCTGGATACGTCTAGGGTCCAGCGTCAATCTACGGCAGCTTCCCTGGATACATCTAGAGTCCAGCGTCGATCCACAACATATTTCCTGGATATACTCTTGATAGACTAACTATTGCTGTATTTACTTTTCCCGTATTCTTGTCGTGACTTTAATAAACGTCACTTCATTTGTTACTGCGACTTGTAATAGGATAATAAATAACTGTTTTGCCGACGGACAGCATGTCCGGCTGCAACTGAGTCTTGAAATGAAGAGAAGGGTTTTTGGTCGAACCCTTAATTTCTACCCTCTCGAGATTCCGCGCTGGTCGGCTCCAAAATCGTCCTGCCGATACCTGCGTATCTCGTGACAGCCCCCACTACCGAACCTTTTCATCTATTTGCAATTATTAGCAAATAGCACTGTTTTGCACAGAATCGAGAAAGCACAAATCGTAGCTACTTCGATTAATCACTCACTATATTAATTTGAGCGTCTTAGGGTAATTTGCGTATTTTTTAGCACGTTTATTTTGCACTGTCTTCGCATAACGTATTCTATTAACGTCATCTTTTCACTGGGGTTAACTATAATTTTTACCCACACTTTGGTCCCTTTGGTTTGATCATACATTAATTAGTTTTCTCACAGTGAATTAAAACAATTATTTTATTAATTACTTGCGGCGGGTTGCTGAGTTTCCTGTCTATGCCTGCTTCACTCACACACACAAGATACACGTGTAACACACATACAATTGAGCAGGTGTTCACTGCGTGTCGGAACAGGTTAATTGCTACCCTAATCTAACAATGAAATATTTCTGCAATCTCAGACCTGTCCATTTACCCGTAACTGATACAAATTATACAAAATTTACATTTATTTAAATTAATGCCTAATACAGCTGTGGCTGTATCGTTGCAATATATATATATATATATATTGTAGTATGACAGATAATCCACTTAAATCAATTACCAAATGATCATTAATAAAACTCAAGTATATGGAATATCCAAAAAGATCCAAATGAAAATCAATTAAAAAGCTCTATAAATTATTATAATAACAAGAAAAGTAAGCATAAAGAAAAAATCTGCAACTAATATAATTGTACTACAAATTAAAAACCCAGAAAACTAAAATTAAAATTAAAATATTACCCAGGTAGGATAGAAGCAGGCAATGAAGATACCCAGACCAAGTAAACCGACAAAGTAAACAGACCAGAGTAAACAAAAGAATATAAAACGAAATGGTACTGAAGAACCAAGAACGAAGAAAGAAGAAATCCAAAATAAACCCAGATACTGAATAATCAGAAATCAGTGAAGATCAACTAGAATAAAGGAAGTGAAACGACCAATACCAAACAGAAACCCCATAGGGAAAAACCAAAAACCCCAAAAATAAATGAATGTCACAAAAGAAAGTATAACACCCCAACAAACCATATACTAATGTAAAACTGATAAAAATCAAAAGTGTTTAGAGTGTTAAGTAACAGTGCACCCAAAAAAGTTATTGTATAGTTTATATAGACAAATCTTACCAGTTCCCCCATGGTTAAATATTTCATATTATAAAACTATAAAAGGACTAGTGATAATATCAATAAATAACCAGGGACAAGTGCAAGTTATTAAATTGTAATAAATAAACTTTGAAAAGGTACATGAATTACCGTGCCAATAAATAACTTTAAGTGTTTTTAAAAAGTATCATGATAATAGTTACTCAAATAATATGGTGAAGGAGCAAGGAATAATGTTTCTAATGAAAGGCCACTGTTTATATAAGAACATTCCATAGAATGAATAATATAAACAGATAGCTTGTATTTAGTACAAAGTGACGGGGAATACATTCCTAAAATTGGGAAGTACAAATAAGATTGTAAATAAATAGTTTAAGGAAGAGTTGAACATTTAATGGAACCAAAATGTTATGTTCCTAGTTCCAGATATTAACTATATAAATCAGATTTAGTATTGAGCAGTATTGTAGTTACAAAATGTTATTTTGTTAGTAATTTAAATTAGGAATGCAATATCTGTATGTAGATACCATTCCTATATTATAAAATGTTTTTATTAAGTTACTATGTGTAATCAGTATACAAAAAAAAGGTATGATTCAAGGTACCAGATTTAATAGTAAATAAGTGTTATATTTTAATTATTTAAAATCAATATTCAATGTTATAATAGTAAAGGAACAAATTGTTAATAAATTATATTAGAATAGAAGGTCAGAAAAGGGTACAAACTAACTATATTAGTAAAAATTTTGCAAATAGCAACAGATAAAATCTAGGCCAGATAGTAAATTTAGACTACATAATAATTTACAAATCTAGTCCTATAAACCAACTAACTGATAATATTTATGTAAGATAAACCCACCATATAGTAATACCATGTAACTAATACTTAATAAAGATATTGTCAGAAGATAAGTAAAATTATAAATAAAAATGGAATGTAGTAACTAGCATTATCAGGGGAGGAGTCATAGATAAATGAATTATATTTAAAAACAATAATTAATAAACTAAATTGCAAGAAATTAAGTAAAAATAGACAATTATATCAATTTCAGATTCAATAGAATAATAATTATATCAGAGAAAATGGCTATTATCTGCTCAGAGACAGGAAACACATATTTGAACATACTTTCCAAAATGTAAGAAATATAACTTTTTTAAATGAAAACTTTGTAAAACCATATTTGTTAGTATCAAAGTAAGCAAAATAGAATAAAGAAACCGAATATGTATTTAGTATTTCATAGAATTAATTAATAACGAAAATATTTTCCGTGTATAATGTATTCGAATAAAATGTATCGGAAGCTAAGATAATTTGAAACAATGTATAATATATATTAAATTGGCTAAGATTTTCAGGAGACGAAGGAAATGAGAACAGTTCATTATTATCCGTTGAAGCGATTACTTAAACGAGATTTTTGCTCTACATAACCTTAACAAATGGCTAATTATAAATGAACCAAGTTCGGTAAAAATTTGTATAAATTTTTATTTTGAGTTTTTTATTTGTGAACCGGTGAAAATAAACAGTGAACAGTGCATCACCAATAAACAGAACCACACACGCCTAATTAATTAAAATAACACCAATACAATAAATTTTACAGACGAACAAACAAGGTTAATTCCGACACGTGTGACAAGTGAGATAGACATAATCACAAACATTTACACCAAGTGAACTATTAAACAATACACCAGTGACACTCAATTAACTCCAGAACCATTATACACAATTGCTGAGACCAATAAACGGAGAAAAAACATCTTTATTGAAACAAATATTTCGTCGAGGTGTTAGACGTTCCACTGCGCATGATCAGGTCGGCCATTTTGATTCGTCGCCGTTCTTACCAAAGCAAGGCAGCGAATTTCTAGACTGCATTTGGTTTGAAATAATTATTATATAAACTTTATTTATTAATTATAACGTTGTATTTGTTAGTATTAAGACATTTATCATTGTAAGTGTTATACTTTCTTGTCCCTAAACTTCTCTGGCTATTCTTAAATAACCGTTCAAAGAACTATATTTTTATATGCAATCAATGTACAGTTTTTTATCGACCGGCCCTGAGTAGAGTCGATACTGCTGTAATATATCGATTATTCTCGATAAACTTTAAATAATTGGTTAATAAACTTTCTATTTCTGTAATTTGGGTTTAATTTTTCTTTAATATACTTAAAGAAGAGATTAATCAAGGACTCAGACTAACCGAAAGGCGGTACATACGAAATAACGAACGCATCGAAGAAGAAGAAGAGAGCCGTCTATCGACTAGGACAGGAGTTAACCAGATTGTCATAAAGTAATTTACAGAAAGTGACACTACTACACTTACAAACATAATACCATTGAAATTTTAACTCCAAACAATAAACCCGATTATTTTCTAAATATTAGTAAATAAAAAACACCACAAAAATATTTTTCAGAAACAACAAAAATTTTTTGTTTTGAAATAAAATTATTATTACATTTCAAATTGTAACAACATTATTACAGATTTTATTTTGTAACCACAAAATTTTGTTACAATATATATATATATATATATATATATATATATATTGTAATATAACTTTAATGGATGGTTTTAAAGGTTTTATTTTTTATATATTTTTTTTTTATTAAAATGTTTTACTTAGTGGTTGTTGTTGTAGACTCTCACGTTGTCATGTGGTTGTATAGTATTTAATATAATTAATTAGTAATGGGTAAATTGAAATTAATGTTCATGTTTAAAAGAGGATTAAGATCACTAATAATTCGCTGTATTCAACTCCCCACTTACCATCCGTGAATGTCTTCAATCTTCTTGGTGGGCGCTTCTATCTCACTGTAAATACATTTATAACACACAGATATTTCGTTTGAATATCGATAAATGCACATTAAATAAAATAACACTGATATTCAATTGTAAAATTGAATATTCCAATATCAATCATTGGAATATTGCCGCCACCTTGTGAAATAATTGTTTCTAAAAATAAGTTATTTACATCTATTTGACAGAAATGAAGACTCTATATCCACTGGTAATAAATTGAGGTTTTTATTAACATTAGTGAAATTTAGTAAAAACTCCTTTAAAACAATTAATAATGATTTTTTAAAAACAACAACAAGTTAAATAAATACTGAGACTTCTTCAGCTCAAGGCTGGTAACACTGTTACAATGTACGATAATATGGTAAGTTAGGTTATGTTCACTTTGGTTATTAGTATTACCAATTTTCGTGAATCCTTTGAATATACATAATACAAGATATAAAGATGTTTTAATAAATAACAATATTTACTTATTTATTATAATTAAAAAGACGAAATTTAAAAATTATTAACCTCAATACGATAGTCAATACTATCGTACTATCGTACAGTCGGCTTGTGCCTTGTGAAGCTAAGATCTGTAAACACGTGCTTTTAACGTTGCACTATTAAAACAATATTGCTGGTTTACTTGTTATTATTATTATGAACTGGAATGAGAAAAAAATGAAAAAAACTCTTATTATTGATTCCATTTATGAAAATCATTTATGACAGAAGTGATTCTATGTGACAAGCAAATACGTTTTGGTTATAGGTTAGTTTACCTAGATGAGAGTAAGTTATAAGGTAGAATAGTTAATATCATATAAAATCTTAATACTATTTTTTACAAACACTTTATTTATTAGTAATAGGATGTAGAATTAGCAGTAATGATAGTTCTCGCATAATAAGTTATTATTTTTCAAGACTGCTGAAATCATAGTCAAATAAGCGACTATATTTACGAGTAATGGTGTGCGGTATATAATATTGATTCCGCTTTTATTTATTATTCTTTGAACATAAAAATATAACATCTTTTAATTAATTATCGTCATTAAGTTGGACGAGAACTTTATTCATTTCATTCTGATAATTATTCATCGTTATCGGTTATACACTCAAACGTGTTTACTTGACTAGTGCAGTCAACAATAATTTTCGTTCGACTAACGAGAATTATTTTATCAATATGTTTTAAAATTGTTAATGTATAATACTCCCTGTTTCCTTCACATAACATGACCTTTATTATACACTGGTCATGTATTTTGTTTCACTATGCACTCACTACACTGTCACACGATAATAGGATGTTCAGTATAGGTTATATATGGTTACTTTACTGGGGTACGCGCACATTTTAAAATATTTCTTGATGACTGTCACACGCTCCTCTCGCTTCGGGTGTTCGTAGACAAATTAACTCATCTCGCTAAAGCGTCTCTTTTCGTCTGGTGAAATCGAGTCATTCTATTGGTTTAGAAAGTCATACTCTCTACCCCAAAGGGCTTGGTTAAACAAATATTTTAATTTCATAGCGTCACTGCTTCGGGTTGGAGATTATTTATGACGTGTACATTGACATTCGAAAATGATCGAAAATCTTATAATGGTTATAAGTTTCTTATTATTAGTCAGATCGTCATTTGGATAGTGGCATTAAATTGCGGACACTTGCGTCTTTATTTTAAGTCCAAACAAGTAATAATTCCGTCCATTAATAATTCCCTTCACTTTCTTCAAACTCATATAGTGGTTCTTAACACAAATAAGTCCTTTTCACTACATTTTGTTGTAATTACATCTTAATACTTATGATTAAATATTTTGAGTCCATTTCTCATCTATGCTAATACATAATATTAATATATTTACAGTTTAAACAAAATGTACTAATGGCGTATAAGCCAACTATGTCCAATTGTTTATATTTACTTATATCACTATTATCCCTTATTCTACTACATATTTTTTGTACTATAACATTATTAGGTATATTTATATACATTTGCTAATACTTTATTTTGGTAAAATGTTATTTTGTTTACATATATAGTATGGTTCAAAATACATTATGCTCTCATCTCGCCATTTTGTCACTCTTATTTAGTTATTTTACTACATATTAGATACATTGTTAATAATCAAAATTGTGTACAAATGTTGTACATGGTTAGTTTAGTGGATTCACTGACTTTTTGTTATCTGAAATCTCTTTAAGTTCTTGTATGGTGGTTGTTTACACCTAGTCCTATGATTGCAGTTAGTTAGTTTATTAAATTCCAGTCATTAAATTATTTGTATAATACTTGTGAGGTGTTCTCATAGTTGTATTGAACATTCCTCTGACTACTGGTAATATTTTTTATATTCTCTTTACAAGTTTTGTCAATGTTTTTTGACTAACTCTATTGTCACATTGGGGTTTTGTCTAATTGTTTTATTGTTATTATATTTAATCTGACTCATTAGTTGTGTCCTTCAGTTCATATGGTATTCATTGTTTTGTATATTTATTCTTATTTGGTCTCTATTTGAAACAAATATTGATAATTACTTTGTTTAATTATTGTATATGATTCTATGTTGTAGGTCCTGTTCATGTGACGTTATTTGTTTGACAACAAAATGCTTCATAGTTTTTACAGTATTCATCTCAAATACTGTCATGTCATTATGGCATGTTACTACAATGGTTTATTATTATGTTTTACACATTTTGTACACATTATACACTATATGTTTATACAATAATACTTGGTTTCTTAATCTAATTATGTTACATATTTTGGTGGGTTGTATCTAGGCTTTGGTACATTGACTTGTTTCTATTCAACAAATTAGTTTATTCACTACTTATTTGTCTTGAAATTCATCTACATTTTGTCCTGTGTTGCTATGACATTCAGGCACATTTCATATCAAGGATTTTAAAGTTTTTATTATTGATCTCTATGAACAATTAATTCACTTTTCTGTATCATATATTTGGTGGTCTTTCTGATTATATTTGTGATTTTACAATCTTGGATTAAACTTGGTACACTAATTGTTTGTGCATTTCACTTGTTAATCGTTGATTCTTTCACTTATAAATGGTTATTCACTTCCCTCAGTTATAAACACTTCACTAATATTGTCTGTGCTGGTTACTTGGGGTAAATGTTATTATATCATTTGTTGTTACACTTATACTAAGTATTCACTGTCATTGTTTGTGATCACTTATTGATGTTCAACACTTGGTTTTTTATTATTAATAGTCCGATAATCATTATACTTATTCTGGTCACTACATTGATTGTGATGCTTTCCATATTTTGTGAATGTTGATGTCTTGTACTGGTCATACATAATCTTCATTCTTCATGATACATTTCTTCCTCTTCCTCTTCCTCTTCTTCTTCTTATTCATCTGTCTCTTTTTCATGTTAATTGTTTGTCACTTTTGGTGCTTTTCTTGGTTACACATTATTTATAATAATTCATGTTCACTGAATATAGTCATATTCTTCATAACAAATTCTTCATATAAATAACAAATTAGTCTGTTTTTTCACTATGGTGATTGTAATTGACATGTCTCTTTCTTATGATGATAATCATTTTCGGCATATCCCCTCACTATTTTGATCTACTGGGCCTGTTTGCTAACGTATTATATTGACTCATGGTATTTTCCCTTTCTTCTTTATACTCGATGATATATTCTTATTACTCTTCTTTCTTCTTCGTTGGGTTGTTTTAATATTATTTATTTGTAGATACACATTTTGATTTTCATTCTCCTGTTCCTTCTTCCATGCTTGATGAAATATGTTCATTTTATTCTTCTATTTGACGTATTAGACCTTTTTTATGTAACTGTTATTTTGGTACGTTACATATGCCTTCCTATAAGAATTGAGTAATTCTGAATTCGTATACTTATTTTTCTGAAGAATTCATCAATTGTTGTACATTTTCAAGTTGACTCTTATGCTTCTCTTATATCCCTTCATTTTCTTCTATTTGATACACAATTATTTTTCTTTTCATGTAATTATCTCCCTTGTTTATTTAATTCCCTAATTCCCTAACATAATTTTAGCTGGGGCAGTTCAGAGTGGCTCACTGTGGCATACATCTCTGCTGGCCATACTAACATCAACAAATTCAGAGGTACATCATCTCTGTCAATAATATAAATGATCGCTTGAATCATTTATCTCAAATCAATTCAAAATATAAAGTGGTCGTTCTTTCGACAAATAATAAATATCCTTGGGATTATCTCACGCATCTGCGGTTCATACATTATTATATTCTCTTCTTCTTGATTCATCTTAACTAAATTCTTCACATTTTACTGGGATAGCTTGTTTACATTTCATCATTGGTATTTTCACATGATCTTCTTCGTTAGTATATTATTTTTCATTCTTCTTTGTCATCAATTAATCTTTTCTCTTGGTATTGCATTAAACGTCATCTTCATAATCTTCTTCATCTTCATGATTCACGTCTTTGTGTTATATTTCATTTGGTATAGGCTCTCTTCTAGTGTCTTGCATCGTGTTTGGGTATCATATATTGTTTATATCAATAATATTTACTTGCTTCCATTTCTCCAACTTCTTATGTTGCTTTTTCTGTATATCATCTTGTATATTTCTTTCTAATTATTAGTAGTACGGGTAAGATGGTAAATTACTAGTTGACTGGGCTCTTGGAATTTATATACACATTTCATATATTTATGCCATAGTTCTTGGGTGTCGTTCTCGTATATAATCTTCTCTTTATTAGTACGGGTAAGCTGTTAATAACTGGTTGACTTGGCTGTTGGAAATTATAATATTATATGTATTTGCCATTGATGTTGGGTGTCCGTCTCGTATAAATTTCTTCTACATATTAGTACGGGTAAGATGGTAGGTTACTAGTTGACTTGGCTGTTGGAAATTATAATATTATATATATTTGCCATTTATGTTGGGTGTCCGTCTCGTATAAATTTCTTCTACATATAAGTACGGGTAAGCTGTTATTTTACTGGTTGACTTGGCTCTTGGAATTAGTTTACTTGCCATAGGTGGTGTGTGTCTGCCTCGTATATCTATAATCTCTTCTTGTTGTTCGGACTTTTTCAGTGTTCAGGCTTCTATCTGTCGTTGTCAGATACCTCAATATCATTCGGTTCTTCCATTTTGCTGCTATCAGATCTTCATCTGCTCCCCGTTCTTCCGTTTTCTTTTCCCAATATCTTTGGTATCCATGTGTTTAGTATTCTCCTGGTCGTTGTTATTATTAACATCTGGTATCTCTCCTAATTCTGGTTTATCGTCATCTGTCTTCTGATTGGGTTTTTCCACTGATTGGCTCCTCTTCTTTCGGAATTCTCTTATTTCTTGGGCGTATCCTTCAATGATCCGGTCCAGTTGTTCTTGATAACCTTCCTTTTTCTTGGAATGGCTTATTCTTCTTTTGAGAATATTTGCTCTAAATACTTTATTGTTTATAGTCTTCTTTGTTGTAACATAGTTCTTCTCTTCGTCCATCTTCATGAAGCTCCTTCGATACTCCTTCCTATAGGTCCCTTCTTCACGGCCGACGATTGGGAAGTTAATCATATTAATTAGACCACTTCCAGTCATCTCTATCAATTCTCGTGTAATCCTTGTCTTCCTTGGGCGTATTATTCTTCTTTCTTCCGTTTTCTTCTCTCCCGTTTTCTTAATTATTTTGTTCCTTTCTTCATTATTTTTGGGTCTCTGGCTCACGTGTTCCGTGCTGTTATCTTCGGGTGACTCTTCTACCTCCATTTTATTATCATTCCCTGGCAGATTATTTTGTTCCAAGTTTTCGTGCTCGGGTACCTCTTCAGTTCCTGAGTTATTGTCTGTTCTTAATTCTCCTCTTATCTTCTTAACACTCTCTTTTGTCTCTTCACAACATATTTTTATTGTCTCTCCCGATCGCTTATAATCATCACCCACTACCGCATTTACCGACTCCACGCTCTCCTTGTAATCTTCCTTCATTTTCTTATTCAATTGGTCTAATTTCTCATTGATTTCATTAATTTTGGCTCCCAATTCTGCAGATAGATTTTCTTTAATTATTTCCATATTTTTTGTCAATAACTCTCCCGTCTTCTGGTTTATTGATTCTTCCGTCTTCTTAATTGTTTCATTTATTTTACTATTCAAATCTTCCTTCATAGATTCTATGTTCTTCTGGCTCTCCTTCTGACCTTCCTCTATTTTCTTGCTTAATTCCTCCTTTGTGGATCGGTTGTCCTCCTTCAGTGACTCTATGATCTGGTTTGTGGATAGGCTATTTGCATCCATTTTCTTATTCAACGACCGGTTATCCTCCTTCAATGGTTTCTGGCCTTCCTCTATTCTTTCATTTGCCTCATCATTTCCATGAAGTCTATACCTCCTGGTAACATTGGTTTTTCAGGTCGGCTCATTTCCGGTTGGGTTTCCTGTTGTGTGACTTCCGGTTCACCTTCTGGTTGCTGAACCTCCTCCGCCGGTTCAGGTTGTCTCTCTTCGATTGCCAGTAATATCTCTTCTACATCTTCTGCCGACGTCGCTTCCTTGTCCTCCATTCTAGCCTCTTTTTCGGCTTCTGCCGCTCACTTCTTCGACGTTGATCTTCGATACATCTTTATATCTATGTAATGTAATTGCCGCCGAATTAGGTTTAAAAATTGTTTATTTATTTATTTATTTTACTGGGTATCGTCGTCCTAATTCGCGCTCAGACGTTGGGCGCCAATCTATTATATACCTTCTAGATTAGATGGTTGTAAATTGGTTTAATTTTAAAGTTTAGAATTGGTTTTAACTTAGTAGTGTTGTCGTTGTACTTGTAGACCCTCACGTTGTCATGTGGTTGTTTAGTATTTAATATAATTAATTAGTAATGGGTAAATTGAAATTATTGTTCATGTTTAAAAGA
This sequence comes from Magicicada septendecula, assembly GCA_034769895.1. Taxonomy (NCBI): domain Eukaryota; kingdom Metazoa; phylum Arthropoda; class Insecta; order Hemiptera; family Cicadidae; genus Magicicada; species Magicicada septendecula. The sequence goes on along the minus strand of CM068368.1, from coordinate 387,420,075 downwards.
GGATTAAGATCACTAATAATTCGCTGTATTCACCTCCCCACTTACCATCCGTGAATGTCTTCAATCTTCTTGGTGGGCGCTTCTATCTCACTGTAAATACATTTATAACACACAGATATTTCGTTTGAATATCGATAAATGCACATTAAATAAAATAACACTGATATTCAATTGTAAAATTGAATATTCCAATATCAATCATTGGAATATTGCCGCCACCTTGTGAAATAATTGTTTCTAAAAATAAGTTATTTACATCTATTTGACAGAAATGAAGACTCTGTATCCACTGGTAATAAATTGAGGTTTTTATTAACATTAGTGAAATTTAGTAAAAACTCCTTTAAAACAATTAATAATGATTTTTTAAAAACAACAACAAGTTAAATAAATACTGAGACTTCTTCAGCTCAAGGCTGGTAACACTGTTACAATGTACGATAATATGGTAAGTTAGGTTATGTTCACTTTGGTTATTAGTATTACCAATTTTCGTGAATCCTTTGAATATACATAATACAAGATATAAAGATGTTTTAATAAATAACAATATTTACTTATTTATTATAATTAAAAAGACGAAATTTAAAAATTATTAACCTCAATACGATAGTCAATACTATAGTACTATCGTACAGTCGGCTTGTGCCTTGTGAAGCTAAGATCTGTAAACACGTGCTTTTAACGTTGCACTATTAAAACAATATTGCTGGTTTACTTGTTATTATTATTATGAACTGGAATGAGAAAAAAATGAAAAAAACTCTTATTATTTATTCCATTTATGAAAATCATTTATGACAGAAGTGATTCTCTGTGACAAGCAAATACGTTTTGGTTATAGGTTAGTTTACCCAGATGAGAGTAAGTTATAAGGTAGAATAGTTAATATCATATAAAATCTTAATACTATTTTTTACAAACACTTTATTTATTAGTAATAGGATGTAGAATTAGCAGTAATGATAGTTCTCGCATAATAAGTTATTATTTTTCAAGACTGCTGAAATCATAGTCAAATAAGCGACTATATTTACGAGTAATGGTGTACGGTATATAATATTGATTCCGCTTTTATTTATTATTCTTTGAACATAAAAATATAACATCTTTTAATTAATTATCGTCATTAAGTTGGACGAGAACTTTATTCATTTCATTCTGATAATTATTCATCGTTATCGGTTATACACTCAAGCGTGTTTACTTGACTAGTGCAGTCAACAATAATTTTCGTTCGACTAACGAGAATTATTTTATCAATATGTTTTAAAATTGTTAATGTATAATACTCCCTGTTTCCTTCACATAACATGACCTTTATTACACACTGGTCATGTATTTTGTTTCACTATGCACTCACTACACTGTCACACGATAATAGGGTGTTCAGTATAGGTTATATATGGTTACTTTACTGGGGTACGCGCACATTTTAAAACTATTTCTTGATGACTGTCACACGCTCCTCTCGCTTCGGGTGTTCGTAGACAAATTAACTCATCTCGCTAAAGCGTCTCTTTTCGTCTGGTGAAATCGAGTCATTCTATTGGTTTAGAAAGTCATACTCTCTACCCCAAAGGTCTTGGTTAAACAAATATTTTAATTTTATAGCGTCACTGCTTCGGGTTGGAGATTATTTATGACGTGTACATTGACATTCGAAAATGATCGAAAATCTTATAATGGTTATAAGTTTCTTATTATTAGTCAGATCGTCATTTGGATAGTGGCATTAAATTGCGGACACTTGCGTCTTTATTTTAAGTCCAAACAAGTAATAATTCCGTCCATTAATAATTCCCTTCACTTTCTTCAAAACTCATATAGTGGTTCTTAACACAAATAAGTCCTTTTCACTACAATTTGTTGTAATTACATCTTAATACTTATGATTAAACATTTTGAGTCCATTTCTCATCTATGCTAATACATAATATTAATATATTTACAGTTTAAACAAAATGTACTAATGGCGTATAAGCCAACTATGTCCGATTGTTTATATTTACTTATATCACTATTATCCCTTATTCTACTACATATTTTTTGTACTATAACATTATTAGGTATATTTATATACATTTGCTAATACTTTATTATGGTAAAATGTTATTTTGTTTACATATACAGTATGGTTCAAAATACATTATGCTCTCATCTCGCCATTTTGTCACTCTTATTTAGTTATTTTACTACATATTAGATACATTGTTAATAATCAAAATAGTGTACAAATGTTGTACATGGTTAGTTTAGTGGATTCACTAACTTTTTATTATCTGAAATCTCTTTAAGTTCTTGTATGGTGGTTGTTTACACCTAGTCCTATGATTGCCGTTAGTTAGTTTATTAAATTCAAGTCATTAAATTATTTGTATAATACTTGTTAGGTGTTCTCATAGTTGTATTGAACATTCCTCTGACTACTGGTAACATTTCTTATATTCTCTTTACAAGTTTTGTCAATGTTTTTTGACTAACTCTATTGTCACATTGGGGTTTTGTCTAATTATTTTATTGCTATTATATTTAATCTGACTCATTAGTTGTGTCCTTCAGTTCATATGGTATTCATTGTTTTGTATATTTATTCTTATTTGGTCTCTATTTGAAACAAATATTGATAATTACTTTGTTTAATTATTGTATATGATTCTATGTTGTAGGTCCAGTTCATGTGACGTTATTTGTTTGACAACAAAATGCTTCATAGTTTTTACAGTATTCATCTCAAATACTGTCATGTCATTATGGCATGTTACTACAATGGTTTATTATTATGTTTTACACATTTTGTACACATTTTCACTATATGTTTATACAATAATACTTGGTTTCTTAATCTAATTATGTTACATATTTTGGTGGGTTGTATCTAGGCTTTGGTACATTGACTTGTTTCTATTCAACAAATTAGTTTATTCACTACTTATTTGTCTTGACATTCATCTACATTTTGTCCTGTGTTGCTATGACATTCAGGCACATTTCATATCAAGGATTTTAATGTTTTTAATATTGATCTCTATGAACAATTAATTCACTTTTCTGTATCATATATTTGGTGGTCTTACTGATTATATCTGTGGTTTTACAATCTTGGATTAAACTTGGTACACTAATTGTTTGTGCATTTCACATGTTAATCGTTGATTCTTTCACTTATAAATGGTATTCACTTCCCTCAGTTATAAACACTTCACTAATATTGTCTGTGCTGGTTACTTGGGGTAAATGTTATTATATCATTTGTTGTTACACTTATACTAAGTATTCACTGTCATGGTTTGTGATCACTTATTGATGTTCAACACTTGGTTTTTTATTATTAATAGTCCGATAATCATTATACTTATTCTGGTCACTACATTGATTGTGATGCTTTCCATATTTTGTGAATGTTGATGTCTTGTACTGGTCATACATAATCTTCATTCTTCATGATACATTTCTTCCTCTTCCTCTTCCTCTTCCTCTTCTTCTTCTTATTCATCTGTCTCTTTTTCATGTTAATTGTTTGTCACTTTTGGTGCTTTTCTTGGTTACACATTATTTGTAATAATTCATGTTCACTGAATATAGTCATATTCTTCCACATTTTAATTCATTATTATGATAGTCATTGTCCTATATTTATTTCATTATTATAACAAATTAGTCTGTTTTTTCACTATGGTGATTGTATTTGACATGTCTCTTTCTTATGATGATAATCACTTTCGGTATATCCCCTCACTATTTTGATCTATTGGGCCTGTTTGCTGACGTATTATATTGAATCATGGTATTTTCTCTTTCTTCTTTATACTCGATGATATATTCTTATTACTCTTCTTTCTTCTTCGTTGGGTTGTTTTAATATTATTTATTTGTAGATACACATTTTGATTTTCATTCTCCTGTTCCTTCTTCCATGCTTGATGAAATATGTTCATGTTATTCTTCTATTTGACGTATTAGACCTTTTTTATGTAACTGTTATTTTGGTACGTTACAATATATATATATATATATATATATATAATATATATATATATATATGTATAGACACAGTATTGCGACAATGGAAAAGAATGTGCTGAGGTATGGGAATTCCAATAGATGGAACCCATATTTTCACATTACATTTCGCGGATGACCAGATCTTAGTAGCACAAGATAAAGGGGACTTGGAGTATATGACTCGGAAGATCAAAGACGAATACGAGAGCTGGGGACTGTCATTAAATTTATAAAAGACCAAGTATTTATGCGTGGGAGGTACTGAAACCAACTTGCAATTGGAAAATAATGAAGAAATTGAAAATTGCCAGGCATATAAGTATTTAGGGGTACAGATAAAGCAGGATGGCAGAGATACAGATGAAATAAAGGAGAGAGTGGACATGGGACGGAGGGCTATGAGAAGGCTAAATAGTATATGGTGGTGGCATGACCAGATAACTAGTGGAAGGAAAGTACAGATATACAATACTATCGTAAAGAGTATTCTATTGTATGGTGCTGAGAGTTGGGGAATGATAGAAGCGGACAAACGGAAAATACTAGCTGTAGAGATGAATCCACTAAGGAGATCATGCAGAGTATCCAGGCGAGAGAAAATAAGAAATGAATAGACTAGAGAAATGATAAATATGAGACATGCAGTAGTAGACGAAGTAGAAAGAAAACAGTTAATTTGGTTTGGACATGTTAAACGGATGGGAGGAGAAAGGTTGCCAAAAAGGATAATGGAATGGTTACCCCCGGAGAAGAGGAAGAGAGGAAGACCCAGACGATCATGGGGAGAGAGTATCCAGAAAGCTGTAAGTACGAGGAATCTGACAGAAGAACATTGTCAGGACAAAAAATATTGGAGAGAAAGTCTGGAAATCGGACAGCGACGACAGACGCTATAAACCGATGTTATATAAGTATATATATATATATATATATATATATATATAGTGCTGTAAATTATTTTCTGATATATAATATAATATTTGCCCCACGTTGGATGCGTCATTTATGTGTTGTAATTAATTGCAGGTATTGTAATTAAGATCTGTTCCACGTTGGATCAGCCATTTTTTATGTACTGTTGTTTCTTTATGAGTATGGTAATTATGTAATAGTACAATATAATTAAGAAATGTACCTACTGTTATTATGTTTTTTTATGTACCAGTACATGTAAAGAAACTCTTTCTCTCAGGGTTAATGATTATTAAGTTATTTGATCGTATTTACGATTGTATCTATTATTTTCTTTTCTTTAAACCAACCCAGATTCAGTTAATATGTAGTATTTTGATAATTAACCATGTAAACAATAAATAACATACTAATGTAACTTAACCGTCTCTGAATTCTTCCAGCTGCCACGGGTTCAATTCTGGTTGTTGTTTACCTTTTTTCAAAAGCAATATTAAGCTTGGCAATCTGTTTCTTCACACAAATTTCTTATTGCTCTCACCGCTGAATGCCGCTCTCCAGGACTACTGCAACACAGATGTCTCCTCGGAACACTTAATTATCCTTTCTGGCCACTTAAACTCTTCTCCAGTCCAAGATTTTCCTCTTCGGTCGTCGTTCTATCAAGGATATTGTTATATTTCTCGTATTATTATTTATTTATTAAATATTATAATCAAACTCTGGTATCACGATTCAAAATCCTTTACTTTATTTTCGTTTCCATGTTACATTAACTTTGATGATGTACAAATGTTGTTTTATGAAATTAGACTCTTCAGGTATTTACTATTAGATATATAATTTTAGAGTTATAACGTTACTCTTAATGAATTTAATTGAAGACTCATAACGTTACTCTTATTGAATTTAAAATTAGACTAATACATTTTTCTTCATCACTATACCAAACAAATTCTTAACAATTTACAAAATTGCCCCCATGATAATTCCCTAATTTCTTTACATCTGTTTATCATATACCTATTAAAACATATATCATTTTTCTATTTCTTATTAAACATCTTTATTTTACCTCTAATATTCGTAATTCTATTGGTTATTTATTAAATTATAATTTTATTATTCTTTACTCTTCTTATAATATTCATTCCAATTTTATATATTATTTTCTGAACATATAACTAAATATGGTTTTATATCATATAGGAATCGACCTCTATGTTGACTGAGTAAGTCGATATTCCCAATGTTTTCTGTTTACATTCAATACAAAATCTGCATCCTTTCTCTTTTAAAATTTATTATCTGCCTATTATGTACTGTGTGCATTTTAACAGCAGTACATAATATATATATAGTATTTAAAATTTATAATTATATTACCTCAAGAACATCTTGAGGTAATATAATTATAAATTTTAAATACTTTATATATATATCAAGAAAAGAACTGTAGCAGAAAGTGATTATATATATATATTGCAATAGAACATGCAGTAAAGGAGATGTAGCGAGGACTACATGCTGTTATAACAGGTTTATGACGTAGACAAGATAAAATTTGATTTTTGTTTGAGTATGTAAATTAGATGTAAGTATTGAAATAAGAATCGGGTAAAAGACTATTATGTATCAAAATGCCCATAAATGTATTTGTTATCATGTCATGTACGAGTTAAATGTGCGAGTGCGCGAGTGCGCGTGTCATTCGTATTTTTATGAATAACTCCATTATAAATGAGCGTACCGAACGGAGATTTGGGCAGCTCAAGCATCTTAAATAACGCTATATTTTCTGGGTGTCAGAGACTTGTTACGTACCATATTACTGTAATAGGGATTTGGTTAGTAAAAAGCAACTGCTATAAATTCCTTATCTTTTAGAAGTTAGAAAATTTATAGATAAAATCTATACCTGCTTCTGCAGAAATCTGCAAATCTTTTCAAGAAGTCGTCTATAAGTTTTATCCATCAATCACGTGATAGCTGTTTCGACCAATCAGCGGCCACAATTTGCATTAAGATCGGGTCTCCACCGACGAATATCTAGTTAGTTCCATCCTGCACCTCGAATTTACGGACGTGCTCTCTGTGCGAATTTTTCGAACAGAAACGTGCTTATGTAAGATAGATCAAGGACAATTTAGCGACGAGGTACCCGTTAGCTAATACTGGGTACGAACTCACTATTAGTTCAAAAAAAAAAAAACTATTTAAAATTTTAAACAGTGCTAGTCTCGCATGAGTGAAGATTTCCGCATAGGAAAGGTTTATCCATCCGGGATACTCCTGTGTTATCGCGAGGACACCTCAAGACGCGGGAAGATGCACGCTTAAAGCACCAAAATTAAATAATATTAAATTACAGCCCAATTTCTGTGCCCTGAGATAAGAGTAGACTGGTTATCGGTGTATCGGCGCGCGTGCGTACTTGAGGAGTGTCAGCGAAGCGGCAGTGTGCAGAAAGGAGGAGACGAGAGAGGAGCAGATTGCGGCGAATCACAAGACCAGCAGTGAGACGAATCAACATACGTGGAATCAACGTTCAAGTAACAAATTGACATTTTTTTTCAAAACAAATCAGTCTGATATTCAGAGACAATTTTTGAAGTAAAATAAATATTTTTGTGAATCATTTAAAAATTTTGTTTTAAAATATACAACCTTGCTCCAGATAACTGACTATATTGTTCAATTATTACTATGCCTAATATATGTTTTCTCGCAATATATATATAAGTACTTAATTTTAATAAATAAGTGCCCCGAAAATAAAGTAATATTGATCCACTGTAAAATGGTAAATCAATATCTATAAATGGAGAGGGTAGTTGAAGGGGAAGGAGGTAACTTTTTGAAAATTACTTTGTTGATATCAATTAAAGTATGAGTATTTAATTTTTAAGGATAAGATATCTCAGCAATTACATTTGATAAAACTGTTAATCTATGAATGTGTAAATATCATTAATGGTGGTGATCGGTTGAGGAGGATCGATAATTATCTGCGTAGTTCAGTTTCTTTATAAGAATAAAGTACCTAATTTTTATAGATAAGGTGACTCGAAAATGACATTATATTAAACGACTACCCCATAATAATAAAAATATCTATAAATAGTGAAAATAGTTTTTGAGGGTGGGGGATTTTTATTCGAAATTATCGAACCGAATTCAAGTAAAGGATTTTAAATACAAATCTTAGAACATAGAAGTCATGTATGGTTCTCCATACCGTTTTCTTTTAAGTTAAAACGTAAAACTTTGCAGGTAATCTACCCCTCCCTCTTAACTGATCTTCACGAAAATCATAGGGTCTCGAGTCCTCTACAACTCGGGCACACAAGCAAAAAATTATTTGATTCTGTTTGAATTTGCGGCATTTATCTTTCGTCATAGAAAAAATTCCACACACAGTCACATTTCGGAAAATTACCTTTGTTCATGTTTTGAGGGTAGTTCAATCAGAATCAGCCCTTATCTCGAACACAACTTTTTTCGCGATCACCGTACTTCCATTTCCTTACGGAATTTATGAAAGTAAAAATTACTTTTTTTATGAAAGTAAAAAGAAACAGACCTAAGGGTTTAGTAAAACAGGTACATGACGAATCATGGAATCAAGTTTATAGGGAGTATTGATCATGATGTACATGGAAGACAACATGTGACATATAAAATGTTAAAAGACACGAATAAAAATGAAAATGGTACAGCAAATTTAAATATCATTGCTGAACATAAATTGGTAGACCATTATAAAACTCTCTGGTCTAATGATAATGTTAAAGCCGAGCATAGTAATATAGAAATCAACAACCTACGAGGGAGACTTAATAACAGTGGACGAGTTTGAAGAAGCCCTTGGAAGAACTAAATATCGAAAGCAACAGGACAGAATGGTTTGAATGCGGGATTGTTCAGGTATGGGGGGTATCTTGCTTAAACTAAACTATTAAATTTTTACAGTATATGTTGGAAAAGCAACAGGTCCCACAAGATTGGTTAACTACTTGGATAGTATCTATTTTTAAGAATGGAAAACGGAATGATTATATGTATAGGAAAATATGTCTGGTTAACACTAGATACAAACTATATGCAAGGCTCATAAACCACCAACTGCAGACTATTTCCGAGCACCTTATTTAGGAAGAAAAAACGGCTTCAGGAGGAGCAGATTTTGTACAACCAATGCTTTTACTATTACACATATCATTGAGAAGCATCGCGAGTTAAATAAAGAAACGCATGTAGCTTTTCTTTGATTTTGAGAAGGCCTTTGACAGAGTAGATAGAAATTTTTGTGGAAAATATTAGAAGAACGGGGATGCACTCAACAACGTATAATAAATATACAAGGCCTATATAATGGAACAAGAATAACTATCAAAAATAATTGTAGAATATCTTAAGAAACATCTGTCTTGTCATCTGTCAAGGTGTTAGACAAGGGTGCAATGTAAATATCACCTACTCTTTTTAACATTTACATTGACGATCTGGTAAGGAAATGGAAACATCTAGTGAACCCAGACATAAAGTTATCACAAGACAGATATTTGAATGTGCTGTTGTTTGCTGACGACTTGCTTGTACTTCAAAATATATAATCTGATTTGCAAAAATCTGTTTTCAAGTTACACCAGATTTGCAAACAATAGAATATGAAAATCTCCACTATAAAAACAAATGTAATGGCATTTCGAGGTAAGGAGCCAATAAGAACAAAAATAATGATTAGTAACCGAATTCTAGAATAGGTGAGCCACTTAAATTATTTGGGAAATGATATTGGCTATGATAGAAATTGTGTTATTGGGGTTAAGTTAGGTAAGTTCCAGACGAACTGTAGAACAATCAGCCGTATTTTTAGAAACAAACTACATCGAGATACAAAATTAATGTTTTACAAAATGATGGCAGTCTTTGTACTGCCCTATGGGTGTGAATTATGGACAAAAAAAAACAAGACAGTAAAATATAGGTCTCGGAAATCGCATTCTTAAGACGATATAAAATGTCCTCTAAACTTGACCGCATAAGAAATGAGGAAAGAACACTTAGAAAAAATGTCAGTTTAGATTATCCAAACGAGCCTGGAAATACAAACCTATAGGACACAGGTGTGTGGGCAAACCTAGGAAGTGATGGCTGGAGGATTTTTGCTGGCGGAACAGACAGCACGTTGCCTATGCCCTGATGTGAAGATGATTATGAAGAGAAAAATCCATGGGACAAAAACCAAAAGTAAGTGTTCACCACTGAAAGTTTGTGTATATATATATAATAATTTATAAAAGTGAATGAAGAGGATATGTCAACAAGACAATTAGAAAAATCCAGCACAAAAAGTAAGTAAACGCCTGTCAACTGTTTTTTCCAAAAGTGTCTAAGGTTTCAAAACCTTCCCCCATCTATTAACTCCACTTTATCAACACAATCTATCCTACATCGTAATGCTATATGTCATAGTCTCCCTCTATTTTTTCTTAGAAAAAGCAACACTTATTCAAATTTACGGATATCTATTCTTTGAATTTCAATCTTCTAAAATATCATTGCATTTAAAAACAAAATAAACTGTCTTTACTATGGTTTGGAAAACCAATGTCTCTGTTTCATCCATTCGGAACAGAATATCTCTTTTCTGTTCGTAATTTTAAATATATCTCTTTAAAATAGGTATATATGGTCCAAACACACCGCACGTCCCCATTTTAGCGCAAATCACAAATCAGCAACAGAGCAACACAAAGGCATTACTTCCCAATTTTCTATGGACTGCATAGTAAAAAGTTAACTACACGAGTAGATTCTCAAAGACGGTCTATGTTCAACTTAAAAACAAATACAAATTTTTCCTTTTCGACTACATCCACAGCTTACCTATGAGCTCTCCTCACTTTTCCTAGAACTCTGTAGAAGGAACAATTGTATTTGATATTTTACTATAAGAAGTCTAGTAAATGTTTAATACAGGCCTACACAATAGTTCTACAGTATATGGTATTCAACAGAACTGTTCTTACCCCTGCGTCTCCTGTTCTATCTATACATATTTCTCGCAAAATTTAGTGTACCGCCATCACTCTCTTTAACTTCACCGAACCTGAAACCCTTCTACTCGGAAACAGAGTTTTTGCATTATAATACTTTTTTCGCATAAACGTTTTCTTTTAGTTTCCTAAACTGATGTAATACTAAAGGGTTTTCAGAATCTCATTTTCTCTTTAACATTCAACTCTCGTGGCTATAAAGCGGAGTGTTAGGGCTTTCCTCTAAACATTTATTTCCAGTGAAAACATATAGTCCTAATGTAAACGTACAAACAGTAATTTTTAGAGCACTTTACACTTGCGTTTAGACAATAAATAAATAAGAAGGTTTGACGCTATATGTAAATTCCAAAACAAATTGATAGTTTGGTTATATTACATAAGCCAGCCAGTCATCATTTATCAGCCAGCATTAGAATAACTTAGAAAACAGTACTTAAATGTAAAAAAGAATTGGTTTGCTTCTGAACAATCACTGCTGGACGACCTGTAACGGTCGTTTTGAAACAACCCCTTAATTTGGGGGTCGTTACTTAATTTTAAAACTAGACACTTGGCCTAGGTGGAAGAAAAAAAATGCGCTGAGTCCAGAGTGACAGGACTTGCAATAAAACACTTATGTAACAGTAACAGCATTTTTATTAGTGTTTCATTTTATCATCATAACATTTTTAATACAGTGTACACGATTGAATTCTCAATCTTCATTTTATAGACGCCTATCTTTCAAGTAGTAATAATCACAATTGGCAATACTATTAACAAACAAAATTATTCAAACACATTCAAGTACACTGTTCTGACATAAGCAGAGATTGCTATGTATTAATATTTATTCAAAATGGCATTTTCTAAATCACAGTTTAACTCAACAGTTACTAAATAACAATTATATAGGTACCTTATTAATTTAATTTATGCTCACATAATAATCCATTATCATTGACAATAAACACGTAGTATGTCGGTTTATATCTGAGAAATAAAAATTTGTAGGCATTAAAAAAATGTATTCTGACACTATCATAATATTTTTCTTTTATGCACCTGTTGCCCAGAAAAATTGTGTTCCATAACGTTCTGATACTTCTGAACTTATTTCGTAAGTTCTGTAATAAACTATGTATTATGTACTTGTTCTTAACACAGAAGATTTATAAAACCTACCACAAACAATAATTTACAATTACTTTATGTATGCAGTTATTACTGACATTTTACATTCACAAGAAACTGTATCATAAAAACTGACAAACTAACAGTTTTAATTTTGTTGGTAATTACGCACAGCTGAAAAAGCCAAGTAGTGTTTTATATAAATACAGTATATGGTAACAGACATATATTAACAAGTAGATCCTTTTTAACACAGTTAATCACGCCATTCACAAATATATCTCCAGGACATGTTACAACAAAATTTTTAATCATTGAAAATCTGAATTTACTGTTTATAAATGTGTCTATCATTTCATGCGTTAAGACCAGTGGAGTGCTGTGTTTGTGGTTTAATAAAACGAATCCTCCCACCTGTACTTCGAAGAATACATGCAATGTAAAACTCGAGATGACGATGACTATGGTGAGGTAACTGGTGGGCTCGAACTCCGGGTCGTTTACTTCTTCTTCTGGGCAGTTGTTCCGCTTGGTGTTGTTGGGATCTCTGTAGGTCTGACAGCGTTGGGGAGCTCGTTGCTATGCTCTGCAGATGAAGACCGATGGAATGTCCCCATCCTCGCAACCCCTTTCCTCCCGACTATGCGGGAACCCTGGAAATATTTTTTATTTGTAGTTTGCCGACAGGAAAATACCTTAACCCCAAATCTTTCTCGCCCCGTAAACCCAGATCACAGACACACTGTCATAATTTTATTCCGACAACTACGTGTCATTAGCCATAGTAAAGCTCACATTTTCAAATTCTTAAATTTCAAATTTCAACTTACATTACAATTCATTTGTCTTTACAAACTCCTTTACATTTACCTTTAAATATTCGTTACATCAATTTGTTACTTTACATTTGATTTTAAATTCAATCGACATCTTACATTTAATTTTCAAGCAATCAAGTGCAAGTCGGCCACGTGTTCTCAGCTACTCCAGACGTAACATTTGAGTCACACACATACATATATATATATATATATATATATATATATATAAGCGTAATACACACACAAGTCCTTATTAAATTAAACAAGAACACTTATGAACACTGATTGTCGAGCCGAATAACTGACCACTAATCCAGAATAACTACACAGTTACGAAGAGAAATTAATCACTACTGCTTGAATGCGGAACACCTAGAGAAGAAACATTTATTTGAAGAAATTCCGTTGTGAAGACGCCTACTACTCAGAGCTAGTATATTAACTTTTTCTATCGTAAGATCGTGTTTTTCATTGATCTGCAAATTCACTCTAAAACAGCGGCTGTAGATAATTAAATAAAAAGCTCTAATTGTTTGTAATGTTCTTTAATTAGTTATAGGTGAAGCATTTACAGCCCAATATTAATGAATCCCAATAATGAATACAATGAAGTTAACTCTTTGTTACTCTCCCTCGCTTCCCCCCTCTCTCACCCCTCTTTTCCTCTTGCAAAACATTTATTTTTTTATAATAATATATTTTTCAGTACATACCACACCCCGCACACACACACACACACACACACACACACACACACACACACACACACACACACACACACACACAAGTAATTACATGTAAGTAATTTTTTTATGTAACACGTCATAGGGGACCACAGAATATTAAATTACTCGAAGAGAGTAGTGTATATCTTCTATATTGTTACAAACCACAAAACGTTAACAGAGCGACTCAAAGGCATAACTATCCTACATTATAGCTTTACCGTGTAGTAGTAGCGTGGTAAACAACTAACTACACCAGTAGATTCCCAAAGGTGACCCCTTTGTTCAACTTGTTGACAACTAATCGAAATTATTGCTTTGTGACTACAACCGCAGCTTCCGTGTGACCTCTTTGGAAATCCTTCTGTGACCTCTGTGTCAGTGGGATATCCTTCTGTCTACGCTGAACTCTATACATATCTGCTCTGCTCATATTTGCACTAGTTTTGAATTCTGTAACACAGTGCTGAAGTTGTAGAATGTATAAATATAACATACGGTATAATTAATCGTTAATTTTCTTCTCGCCTTTCTTCTTTCTATTTGTCTGTCCTCCCCCCCCCCTCTCTCTCTCTCTCTCTCTCTCTCTCTCTCTCTCTGTATACCTTTCTAGATCTGTACAAGAAACAACAATAACATCAAGTAACTAAGTGCCAGTTTGTGGACTCAAGGTTGCTGAGTAATGAAGACCGTAAACGCCCATTGAGGTTAACCACTGGACTGCCTTCTGAGTTTACGTTACTGTATTTGACCACGCAAATATTTACGCCTCATTTGAAGGGAAATGAATATGCTCTTACCAATGGTTACACAGCATTGGTCATGTAACCATCAACAAACGTTTAAATCATTACGTAATTTTATTTGACTAATGACTGAATAAAATAGTTATTTTAATAAAGTCACTTAAAAATAATTATCCTGTTACTAACCAAATATATAACAAGAATTAATTTATTTTGCCACTGCAACAGTTGGATCTGAAACCAGTGATTACCCAGAGGATACTTTGATAGGGGCATATTTACGGGGAGCGACGAACGGGACCAGACCCCCCTTGAGGGTCGAAAAAAGTTAACGAATTTTGTTAATCTCTTAATTTATGGACTATTTATTCTTTTTTTCAACTGTGTACGCTAATACAGTAGTAACTATTTTTGAAATATACAAACAAGTTTATTATACAGCACTTGCGTACACGTTTAAATAATGAAATATAGGAAAATCAGTCTAGCCAATAAGTGACTTCTAAACAATGTTTTAATAACGCGTATTTTTATTATGTTATTACAGTTTATTTGAATCGGATTGATTTCAGGATTTTATTACACGTTTTTCAACAACTCTAAAGATAGTAGTAACGTTGATTAGTCTTTACTTGTTTTTTCTTTTTTATGAAGCCGACTCGACCGGACCCCCCCCCCCCCCCCCCCAGACCAAGTTCTAGACTCTACGTTGATGGCGAACATCAGTTTGTGAGCTGAATCTAATACTGCTTTTTAGTTGTAATATATTGCCCTGACCGGCTTTCATTGGTCAACGCTTTTCCTTCACGGTTGATACAGCGAATTATCAGGGCCGTAGCTAGACTCTTGGGGGCCCTGGGGTTGGAAGTTTATCTGGGGCCCTTTCCATTTTTGGTAAACCAATATGTATTTACATGCGTGCAGAACTACTTAAACTACAGATTTACCCTTACGCTAATATTGTCTCTTACATGTAAACTACAGCTTTACGTACATCTATTGGACTTAATAATATATGAATTGTAGACAGATGTAGATAGAAGGGATGAAACAAAAACAACTAGTTTTTCTCTTAAAAATGTATTCATATACACATACTTTACTTAATTGACATATTCAGCAAGTTAGTTTACTTATTCAACAAGGTACAATTTATTAACAGTAATGATTTGTTTTATAGACTTAACTTTTGCAGAGGTGTCAGTAATTCTATTGGAGTTAATATTTTGCGCTGTGTCGTTCGCGATAGACAAAAGAGCCAAACTCTTTTTATTGTCGTTGTTGGGTCATGTGCTTCGTTGAAAATTCCTTATTAGTTTCATTTTTGAGAATGATCTCTCAGCTTTTGCCACTGTCACAAGGACTGTGACAAACAGGTACATCAAACAAACAGTGATGACATCTGGGTAGCTTGAAGCTAAGGAACTGTTTCCAATCAAAAGTAGGTTTTTAAGCAGTTTCACATCTGTCAAATATGAAAGCACTTCTGACTGATAATTTGTTTGCGACTGACGTAATTTGTTTGTGATGAAAACTAAGTCGATTAATATCCTAACGCTGAAAATCAATCTTTCTTATCTTAACTTCTTACATTTTGTTGGTATCTTCTTTAAGACTTGGCTTTCCATGCATCTTTGATTAAGTGATCATGATTACAATAAGCCACCCTTCGTTTAACTCTAATATTTAGCGTTCTAACTGTGCTTACATATACGACAAAATGTAAATTTATGGTCATCTTAACTTTCATAGTGCATGTATAAAATTTTCGTTTAATTTATTTTCTCGTGTTTTAAAGACTTTTTATATGATTGTAGACACTATCCACGCTACTTTTTATCTACGCTACTTTTTTCAAACACTCAAGCTTTCTCTACATGACTCAATTTCCTATTATGGTTTTAAAATCAATAATAGTAAATTTTTACTATAGCTCCTTACATTTTCCATTGTATCTAATAATTTATCATAGAACATTTTTTAACTATGCCTTATCCATTATTGGAAGGAGCATATGCACCTGTTATAGTTAATTAATTTGCTTCAAGAACCTTCAAGTTTAGGAATCTTTCGTAGTAAAATTTCTATTTCTATCTGTTTCTATATGACAAGTCTCAACATCCTAATACTCGTTTTTTTTTTACCCTAGTATAGAATTAAATGAAACTTTTCAACTTTCTTTCTCCTTGCCCTTTTACCTTCAGTGAAGACCACATTATTAAATTCAAAACATTTAATTTTGTGAATACTCTGTTAAACATAATTCTAACAACCTTATTCATTCCATATAACTGTTACAAAAATGAAAAAGTGAAGGAGACAATAATTAAAATCCTGTGTAAAACGTTTAGTGATTAGAAGGAAAAATAATAATATAATTATATACATTTACATATTGTTTTCAAACGCAATATCTGCATAAATTTGATGTTTCGTGAATATGAGCGCTGGGTTACTTTCACCGATTAATAAAATTTCCATCTGAAAGAAGTACGAATAGTTGGTCTGTATAGAAAGTCTGAGTACATAAATGTCTAGAGACAAACACGGTCTCTAATAATGATAGTAAAGCTTACATTAGCTACGACCAGTACAAGAACAGGAATGCAATATCCTTGCTCAAACAACGGTAACGACGGCCGTTCATGTTTACTCTGTACAATACGCTCTGTTTGTCTGTTTACGACTGTATCGAAACACAATTTCACGTTTTTGGACACACTAAAAACTCTGCAGGTGAAGGTGAACACGCAGTGACGACAATCAAAAGACAGTTACCTACAGTCGAGAAGGTGACATTATTACTAATTTTAGAATGCACTGGGTAAGTTGATTTTGAACTTGAAAGGTTTCATCTTCATCTGTTTTCCCGATCTTCATCTGTTTTCATCTGGTTAGATTATGTTTTCGATCTATGTCATTTTTTATGCAGTAACTGTGTGCCGTATAAGGCAGATTGCAAAATGTTAACTTCGAATCGTATCTACATACTTTATCAATAACTGATCTTAGCAGAGAATGCAAACCAACTGAAGATACTGTTTGCGAAGAGTTTCCATGTTGTCACATGACAGTATACCCATTGAAAATGCCAGCAATCCTTGAAGAATCAGAAATAAATATGTGTAACCCCGAACTTTCTTCTAAATAATTTGAACATCAAAAGATCTCTAAAAGCCAGAAATGATCTGTTAGAAATATTTTAAAATATACAAATAAAAATTAACAAATTGATATGATAGAGTAGGCCTACAATAAACAGGTTCTTTATGCGGAAAAATAATTTGACATCGTAGAAAGTTTTCTCATTAACGAATGAAGGAAGGTAGCTTACATTAAGCAAAAAGCCATTCATTCGTTAAACAACAAATTAAAATTAAAGCTAAATCTGACCCCCTTTCAAAACTCTAAATAAAATAAGATTAAGTAAAAAATAAAATATAATGAATAAGTACTGGGTATAAATATATTTACTTTCCTTTTAGTAGATCAATTATGTTTGTGACAATTCGATTTGTAAATATTTCTTTTTGGAAACACATTCTGATGACAGCAGTATGCAACACATGATTAAGTCTTATTGTGAATACTGGAACTATCTGAAATTGTTTAGTTGTACAGATATTTAACTAAACATTACTACCGAAGATAGGGTGCTGAAATTACTCCACTAATGAAAAATTAAAATTCAAGTCTGAGACTATAAACTGCAATTTCCTCTACTATAGGTAAATAACTATAGCGACTATGGTTATGCGTATTTATTTCAATCTGTCTTACCAACATAAGTCATCTTCTCTACCAGCCATTAAAACACTTTTTGTCCTGAAACGGACATTAACCACATGTAACAAAACACCCACAACCTTGTGTTTACTTAAAATTATTACATTTAAGTTTACATAATACATTTACATATTTACATATGTAAATTTATGTTTACTGGAAAGTTTATCAATTTCTCTTAACACTGTTTAAAATTACCTTAAAATTCAAGAGTCGTGTTATAATATTCTCCTGTTTTCAACAAAAACTTTACAGAATAAACACAAGCACAATTTACTTACAAACACGCGTGCCTACGCAACATCATTGTTGTAACTAGATTAATAAAACCGTTGGAATCAAAATTATTTCCATAAAAGGTCGTAATTAAAATTGTAAATATATAAAACATATAATAAACAGTTAACTGCCTAAAGTATATACACATATATAGAAACATGCGTAGAACAAAAACATACTAAATAAAGGTAAAATTAGTAATGCTAGACAACAAACGGTTTCCCTTGCATAAAGATTTATTTACAGTCATTTGTATTCCTTTAATGTTGTTTATAAGAAAACACGAATATTTATTTCTTACTAATACCCTGCGGCAAAATTTTCTTTAAATGTAACTTTGAAATTACCTAAGTTTTATTTCTGTCTGTATGTTTTTTTTGTTAGCACAAAAAAGAAAAGAGATAAAAGCTTGTGGGATTCAAATATACTTTTAACCAACCCGCTTATACTCAACGAAAAATTAAGTTGGAATAGTACCCTTGGCAAAAGTACTTAAGTTTTCTCGATAACATTTTTTAAGCTCACTTCGTCCTGGGAGTTTCTACCCTTCCCTAGCATCTGTACATTTGTCGAGTTAATAAAAGTCTCACTTAAATAACTTACGAATCTTACGTAGTAATAAATGTATTACTTAGAAAGAAGTATTATATTATTTCCTCTATTAATTCTTTGAGACGAAAATAGTAGACACGTATCCACTATAAAGGAGCGTACTACGGTCATGTACTCAAACAATGCATTGTCCTGCTTTAAACCACGACCAAAATCGTTACCTTCATCATGTTATCTTGGAAATAAAAATTTTCCACCAAGGTCGTGGTTTATGACTTGAAAGTGGTGGAAACACTGAAAGGCCTCGTCCGGAACATGACAAGTAGCAGTTAAGCAAGTAAACACGACAAAGTTGTATTTATTGAAAGTCAATAGGGTAGCTTGAATAAACGCCCGTGTGCCCGTTTTTCCCTGCTTTAAAATTCATTTAATTACATATAGGCCTAAACAAAACAAATATTTCATTTCCACAAGTTTTCAGCCTACCGTTATGCCAAATCTCCTCAGCAGGCCTACATACTGTGCGTACTGTTATTGACCGACGAGTGGTATGAAGTGTATACGGCTAAAGCGTGCTGTGTAGTGGCGTATACGGTTGTAGCATTTGCTTTGATGTACTATGCAGTTGTAACTTGTCGAAACGTATTTTTTGTTTTTTTTTTAATTCAGTAATGCTAAATATTAGTACTCTGGCGTAAGTTCCTTTACAATAATATAATACATTATTAACGAAACAACGAATTGTTTTCGTGTACACTTTTGGAAGTACACACAACATTATGTGTGTGTAACACAAGATTTTCGTCGTGACTGATGAACGTCTATCAGATTTAGATAAAATATACTGTTTCCGTAAACACTACACCTCTGTATAAACTAATACACGAACAACGATGCTAGTTGGAAACTAAAAGACCATCACCGACATTGTGAACTAAACAAATAGACCAAAAACGAACAAGAAATGAAAACGATTCTATGGTATAACTGGTTTGTCATTAAGAAGAAACAAAATGTATTGCTAAATATGTACCTTATATTACCTCGAAACTTTGAAGTTACCATTTACAAAATTTACGCTATGCCACTGATCTACAACTTAACATGTTCAGAATTTAGCCGGTATTTGGCATATTCGTATTTACGTAAGTAATGAATAATTGAGTTCAACAACGATCTGTCTTACAGAACAACATTACTGTCCGGGTGATCTCTGAAATCTATTAACAGATGCTAATTACGTAATTTCTTCATATAAAATAGCATAATATAGAAAACTGAACTTTATATATCTAACAGACATACAGAATACCTCTAACAAAATCTATTCATTAAAAAAAATTAAGTGTCATACAATGATATAATGACAGTGAAGTAAGGAAAATAAGAGACGAGGCTGTTTGAACGTGTTAAAACAAGATAGTATTCGTTCATTATACAACTGATCAACAGTCAGAAAACAAATGAACTAAGAAATAGGTGGAGGGGTTCAACAGTGGACTCTACGTTTTGCGTAAACGATGTTTACAGCATATGTGAACGACAAAGACAGAGACAGACTGTTAAAAGTTTGTAGAGATGAAGGAAGATCGGAATTCAAGTGCGAGCGAGACTAATCACTAAAGAGATATGGAATTGCTTATATATCAATCACATTTATATTCCATTCGCAGATGTAATATATGTCCAAATATCCACAGGAAGATGGATCTGAATCGATCTCAGCAACTGAATACAGACATACTTTAGTGATTTGAATAGCTGCCATGTAATAGCTGAATAAACGGTAGTGGCTGGAGATAAACATGGATGTGCAGCTACTAAAGCGTTCACTTAGTATGGGAAACAATAGTGCTCGCGACGCTATTCCTCCATACTATGTTGTACAGTTGCTATGTTTGCTTAGGATAACGTACGCCGCACAGATACTCTATCATTCTGAACACAAATATTGACTATCGAACTCGGGACATATAGGCCTACCCAGCAAATACAGTCAGATCTTTACTTTAATGTTGAGCAAGTGACGTTACAAAGTAATTATGGAATTCAATAGAAATACACAGTCTTAATTTTATTTTAACAACATTCTGGCCATCAACATTTGACGTTTTCTATAGGTAGCAGTTCCCGTTTCGATCCGTCTGTATCAGGTACACCCTTTGTTTTGTTTCGTTATTACTCCCTTCCATCTTCACTGACCTTGCTTTTGTTCTTTCCAACATATTATTCCGTACTTCTTATTCCTTATCTATCGCACCTTCCCCACCGTAACTTTGTTCGTCTGTCTCTCTGTATATTCCTATTAAACCAGGTTACGTTAAATCGTTGTGAAGCCAGAGCATCATTCACCAATACTATATACAGATGAAACTAATATTAAAAGATACTTATTCAATTCTTTTCCGCACTGGTGTAGCTAGCACTTTCTTCACTGCTGAAACAAGAGATCATATTGTATAATTTTTATTACAGTTTACTAGGCACTTACTATTCATCCAGCTTATATGAATTATATGAATAGTTAAAGAATTTGTTAATTGTTAATAAGTGTGTGACTATACATTATATCAATATATTAAACTTCAAAGAAACTCATAAATATGGTTTATGCTAATATATTTGTCCAGCATGTAGTCAGTGTTAATCTATGACATATACATACACATATACGGTTTGATGTATTTATTATTTTCTCAATTACTATTAACGTTTTGACATTCTATGTCTCTGCAGTAAATTGGTTCCTGCCTGTATTTAACCACTTACAAATATACTCCAGTTAGTCACTTTTACTACTGACATTGCTACGATTAAAATAGCAAAGCAAGTGTCTACACCCTGATCGCTACATGCGTGTTTTGCGAGAATGAGTGCTGGAATCCGGAAGAACCCACAACACAAACTCTTGCTAGCATGTGTTCGCCAAAACCAGAGTACGGGTGCACGCGCGCAAGTGTGTGTGTGTGTGTGTGTGTGATGCCCGTATCTAATCGTGACAAAGTAGTAATAATTCAATGAACCTCGAGTACTTTATAATAGGTAAATAAGCCACGAGGTAAATTTATCTGCAGAGAGCTTATTTTTAAGCTCTAGGCCATTATTGATATGTAACAACTTCATTGGCTTGCGATTTACTCCAATAGTGACCTTTATAATTTCCTCAAAGCTTTAACAACGACAATATTAGTTTTCTTCTTTAGTGGTCTCGACCAAGCGTACTTAAAGGACGTATTACGAGCAACATGTACTTACAGTTGTCATTCTAATCAGCATAATTAGACATCACCACTATTTCAGCCGCCCATTAGTTGTCTGTACCAAGTGTTATTATTTTCCTGTTAGGGAACTACTTTGTAACCAGAGCGTGAATTCCTTTATCTTCAACTATAGCTTCCTTCGTAGTGAACTTCTCAGTACTCTGTTTAGTTTATTCTTCAGATTTCTTGTTTGCTTTTATTTGTTTTACAAATCGCCATTTGGATGCTACTCTGTATAGACAGTTGGTAGCCTGAAGTGTCCAACAGTCTATATGTTTAGTCTTCTTCTTACACTTGCAACAGTGAATCAGATCGTTAGATGCTAAGTCCATTTAAGTATATCAGTTTCAATTACATTTTTTGTCTTTATAAATAGAACTGAAAATGGCTAGCGCAATCGCTGTATACGGTCAGATCCGAGAGTGGTCGTATAAAGAGTTAGAATTAAATAAACTGTATAAAATAGAAAGGTTCGAGAAAATGAAAACTAAATATGTGCTATAATTTTTTTCTAATTTTAAGTTTTTTTATGGACGTGGTGTCAGATTTGCTAGCTCTCCGAGCTGCATGATAGTAAGAGATTAGATTCTTTTTTCAGATTTCCTTCCGAGTTGACCGGGCTCAAATCCTCATGAGTCCAAAAATATACAAAATGCTTTCTTATTTTCGTAAATATTCAAAACTATTATAACAAATTACAAATAAATAACAAAACTATAGAACAATAGGACAAAACAAATAATAGGGCTATTTGAAAAACACAATTTGTAAATATAAAATTTACTACCAACGTTGTATAATTAACCAACCTGATTACAACTGCATTCACTTAGTACTCTGTAACGCTATAATTATTTTTAACGTAATAAACAGTCACAGTACATAAAAAAGGAAGGTTCATTAATCTATTATTATTTATTAGTGTAACATTAATTTAATGTTCACTTCTATTGTTATAAAATTTAGAGACTTAAATTATCAATAGTAAATAAGCTTATTAATTTCTATCCACCTTTGTAACTAAACGTAATGTTGAACTCTAATGAGTAGTTTAACATAATAAATCAAACATCTTTTTACTCAACACTGTGACCTACAATGAAAGAGAAAAATACATTTTTTCGTTTTTCAATATTTACACCTTATTATTTTAGTGATTTAATGTGTAAATGAAATATATAAGTTATTCAATTATTTTTTAGGAAAATTATTTACAGTCAATCTATTTATGTTTTTAATTATAAAAAATTAATACTTCTAATAAAAAATATATTTTGTTTAAGACAAAATATAAACTCACACCGATAAGGTGTGAAATTCTTTAGTAAAACCTTGTATAAGGAAAGAAATAGCTTTCAGATAAACGTAATGCCGTGTGATCCTGAATAAGTCAGATGATGCCTGTTGATGGATGACGTCGGGACGTTATCGTAGCCACACAATCGCCAAGAGCGTCGACCATAGCCGCCGATCAATCTACTGTAACTATACCCGCTCCAATACTTGAAGAACGACTGCTTAACGCTATCTTGTCAGCTGAGTTCTCCGTCCTGGTTACAAGGTTAGAAAAATCGCTGTGTAAAATTTTTGTACAGATCCACACTATCGCGTCCGTAATTTTCTCGTAATCTCCTAATATGAATTTCGGCTCAAGTGTCAAACATACACTTTTGACTACGTTTTGCCTTACTTGTAATAACCCAAAGATTAATTCATAATAACTACAGAAATATTAACGTTATAGATTTAGGTACATTCGTTATGAAACTATGAAAATTAAAACAATTACAATATAATTGTTTCCTTAGTTTATTCACAACATATTGTTTTCTCCTTAAAAATCATTCTATAAAATATCTAATTTTGTGGTTTCCAAGCTTAGTCCACGTTTGCAATTTAAACTTTCATTAAATTTTACTTTAATTTGCGTTACATATATTTATGGTAAAAGGCTACTTACAAATTGTTTGCCAAAGAATTAATTTTTCTTCTCTTATTTCGTATACACCTCATATTATTTTATAACTTTTCTCAAGTTAATTAAATATCATATACAGTGTGTCTTTTAAATCCTAAACAGTTTCCCGAGTAATAGCTCAACAAGACATTAGTTCATATTAGGATTAAAAAACAACAAGGGACACTATCATTTTGTGAATTATAAGCAAATATGATGGTCTTGAGGAAAATGATACATTCGTAAAGGTTTCGGAAAGTAACGCAGACACGTAAACGTTATTAACCTCGCTTGTTCTTCAAGTTATGTTAGGATTAGAGCTACACTGTCTACTACATTGACACATGATACTATATTAACAAAAATGTTATTTAACAATCGTAGTTTTTATAAGCGCTGAAGTTATCACGCTTTAACGTTTCAAGTTACGACAGTTCAGGTAACTTAATTGAGAAGGGCCGGAAGTTATTCCATGTACTCACACAAGTTTGTAGTTTCAATACTGTATCCTAAGACAAGACATTTAATAGTTTTTGAAGAACCAGGATGAAGTTAGTTTCCGGCAGAAGATTAAGCAAAACGGTATTTAAGTCAAGGTAGATTAGGCGACAACGATATAAGAGAAGATCAGAAGCAAGTGACCCTGCATCACGAAGCTTCCTGTTACAAAACAGATTGGAATAATTATGTTGTAGGGTACAAATAATTTTCATACCAGCAAGCTCCCTGAGCTGCAGAACTCACTCAATGCTTTCAACAAAATACATGTATTATTAGATAAAATCGAATTAACAAATTTTAGTTCTAAAAATGTAAATAAAATTCCCCGTATGTCTCCTCATTTAACCCATAACCCGTCGGCATCAAAGCAGCTGTTATCAATCGTAAATAAATTCTTATTTCGCATGAGTATTGTTACTAGCTTCTGCACATCGTTATCTGCTAAATCAGCGTTAAGGTCGTACAGTTCAATTACTCATGAGGCCAATAGCCAATACATATTTGAATCTAATTTCAAATATTTTGAGTTCTATCATCAGGACTAGTGGATGTGGAAAGCTGCAACATTACACCAGCCGTCACTATGTTTACAGATGTCTTATTTGTTTCAGATTTCATGATTTACGGCAGTCTACGGTTTCTGATTGCTCGGGTCCCCATCATATCTTTTAGGCATCTTTGGTGATATCATCTCATATTTGACCGGTGTCGTAGACGGTAGGATTAAAACATGATATAAAAAATGTTGAAACGTTGTTGATATACGGCCAATCAAAAGCAGATAACCGCCCATCCAAAAGCAACTCGCGTTATAAACATAGAGGCTAGAAGGAAAGAGAAGTGTTTTGTATTACTTTAAAAATGACTAGATACAGTTCTTTTGTATTCCTCTAGCAACATAATACATAGACTATAATGGAAAATGTTCAACTCAGAAAAATTTCATTCGATTTGGAGAATATTCTTGCTTCTGTGGTAAACAGGATGAAGGTAAAGCTATTGCATTGCGTAAGGTAATGTAACATTAAAAGTAAAGTTTTGTTAATATAAAACAGTTTTCACGAGACAGTTGCACAGCGGTAGACACTGGTATGCACTCATGCAGACAAAATGAGTTTGCTTCACGCAGACAAACGTTTTGCTCTAACAAATGAGAAACAAACGTTTTCTGAACAGAGTTTTGTTTAACATCTCACAGGAAAGCGTGTAGCGTACAAATTAAAGAGGTATATCTTTAAATTTACTCATACATTGAGTAAAACATGATTTGAAATTATTAGCGGAACGCTTTTAGCTTATATAATCGGGATGGAGACGAACTTACTATAGGCTAATTTTTAAGACAGAAGGAAAGTTGCAGAATTCACTTTATATTGTATTCTTTTCTTTTATTAAGTACTCGTAGTATGGATTATTAAGATTTCCTAGTTATGCAAATTATGCTTGCATGCTAGTTGTTCAATCCTATACAGATATTACTGCAGCATTCACTGACAGATATGGGCGTTGACTGTCTTCCGTTTTAGCTGTTGACAGCATCGCGCGTCGTCAATTTATTCGAAAGCTGTATCAGGTCGACTATATGTCTTGAGAATTTGTCCCTTCGACTTTAATGTGGGAAACCCCTTTCTTTTTTAGTATACACGTTATGTGGCCGTAGCACTTGTGATTGTTTGTTAGAAATGTTAAACTTTGTTAAACTGTTATGTGAAAGCGGGGTTCCCTATATAACTTTTCAATCAGCTAAACGAGCCAGTCACAAAGCAGCAGCCAGTCAGGGAAATTGCATTCACGGTAACTTATTGCTAATGCGAGTTGCGTTGTAACTTGCTGTTGCTAATGTAACTTGTCTGTTGTGAGATGCGTTCATCCTACCGTCCCTTTCTGAACCCCCTCCTACTGAAGAAGGTCTCCGTTAGGTGGACGAAACGTTTTGAAACGAACAAAATTGTAGACAATCGACCACGGCCCAACAGCCCGGTAGTTCCTAATTTTAATGATGTTGAGTTTGGCCGTGACAGCCTTTGCAATGCTTATTTTAATTTATTGTTTATTCAGTTTTCCTTTTACACATTTGTTAGACCTGGAGGATTTTATCACAAATCAATTTCAAAAAAGCACCAATACACAAAGTAGCAAAAGTCATAGCACAAAACATAAAAAATACTCACCCTTCAAACAATAATCGCAACACAAAAAATTCATATAAACGATAGACAAACTCAAAAAAATTAATATAAGTAAAAAAAAAAACACTTTTCATGTCTTTTCATGGTATCATCAATATGTATACCAACAATATAAGAAACATTACAACAGAATAAATTATAGACATAATCATAAACAGACTTAAAGAACTAATGAAAATACCCAATACATAACCGAAATAAAAAAACATCCTCCAAATAATACTACATCAAAATTACTTTGATTTTAATAATAAAATTTACCACCAACATGAAGGATTGGCAATGGAATCTCCTTCATCAAATATAATACCAGAGCAGTGGCGGCTCGTCAGGTGACGCAGGTGAAGCGCTGCTTCACCTAAAATAACTGGTTCAATGTGTTTCTTTTTACACAAAATTATTTTCAATTTTTAGTAAATTTTATGTTTAAAAATTTTTTTTAAATTAAATTTCGTCTGTATAATAATTAAAATAACATTTACAAGCGATGGAAATAGGTTACAGAAGCTGAACTTCGCTGCGATCACATACAAGCCTACTGGTGGCGGAAAGCGCTGAGATCGTAGAAGCAGCTTTCTGTACATCGAATGCTGCATCAGTTAATACGTCACTAACAACGCTCGGTTTATCACGGTTGCCATGACAACGTATTCTGTACTCAGTGTTCCCCCCACACACGTGAAGCAGTATCGCTGGCTGTTTCTCAGTGGTGTGCTTGCAGTGCTTTACCTATCCAGCGCGTTTGTTTTGTTCGTTGTTCGTGGTGTGTGAAGTTTTTACAGAATGTTTCCTTCATATGATCCTGTATGTGTTTTATTAGAAACACCATTTTCAAGATGGAATAATGATGATAAGAAAGACTTTTTAAGCTGTGAAAAACCTATGTCTATATTGAAAGTAAATAAGGTTGCAAAAATAAAGGACAAGGTGTACAATCGCAACTTTAAACAAAATTGGTATTCAACGTTCGAGTGGTTGTGTGGCAGTTATTATTTAAATAAACTTTTTTGTATGCCCTGCTTAATTATTAGTGTTAAATCAAGTGCGTGGAATAAGAACGGCTTTGATGATTTTGGTAACGTTACTCGTGCTCTTTCTAAACATGAAGGTTCTTCTGAGCACATGCGTTGTGCATTGAGTTTTTCAAAATTAAAGAAAAATTTAAGTACTATCGAGGATGCTTTGAAGGAAAATTCTAGGTTGTATATTAAACACTTCAATGACAACGTTCGGCTTAATAGACGTTTCATGCATCTTCCTATTCGTGCAGTTCTTTACTTGGGTAAACAAGAATTAGCATTTCGCGGTCATCACGAAGAGTTATCATCTATTAATCGCGGAAATTTTAAAGAACTGCTAGAAACCTTCGTATCGATAAGCCCTGTAGATATTCAAGAACACTATAAAAAAATCTCACCCGTCTTTGCCGGCACTTCTAAGACTATTCAGAATGAAATAATTGACTGCATTTCACAATATATTGATGAGCACGTCGCAAAGGAAATAGGAGATAGTACATTTTTTCAATTCAAGTGGATGATTCCACAGACATTGTCCACAAATCTCAATGTAGCATCATAATTAGATACGTTATTCCCGGAGGAAAGCTGGTGGAAAGATTTTTGGGATTTTATGATGTTAGTTCCAGTCGGACTGCCGACGCACTGTTTCACGTTGTGTCAAGGTCCCTCGAAAAATTTGACTATAAATCAAAACTTATTGCCCAGTGTTTTGATGGTGCAAGCGTTATGTCAGGAGAATTAAATGGTCTTCAGGCAAAAATCAAAGAAGTAGTGCCACAAGCGGTTTTTGTTCATTGCATGGCGCATCGTTTGAATTTAGTGCTACAACAAAGCTGCAACAGCATTTCGAAATGTCGGATATTTTTTGCGACTGTTAACGGTTTACCCTCTTTTTTCCACAGTTCTGCTAAGCGAACTTACGCAGTAGACACAGTCGTTGGAAAACGAATCCCTACTTCCGTTATTACGCGATGGAAGTCTAATTCAAAAATTGTGAATACTATATACAACGAATGGGATTCATTAAAAGAAGTATTCACTAAAATTGTGAACGATTCAAATTATGATCAAACATCAATTAGGCAGAGTGATGGCTTCTTAAATAAATTTAATGATTTTGAATTTACGCTTTTGGTTGTCATTTTTAATGAAATTTTTGGAGCCACGGATGTTCTCTTCAATGTGCTACAAAAGAAGTCATTTGACATTAATTTCTGTATCTCGCAAGTTAAAAATACTCAAACACTCATAAATAGCAAAAGAACTGATGATGCATTTATTAAAATTTTCGATTTAGCTGCTTCAAAAACAACAATTCCAACTGAATACCATGAGTTGAAGAAAAGAATTACACTCACACGTGATCAACTTTTTGAAAAATACAAAATTCTGTATTATGAAATTTTAGATAACCTTTCAGTACAAATAACCACACGTTTTAATGATATGGAAAAGCTTCAGTTTGTTACATTAATGGATACTTCAAAGTTCGTAACGTATTCTGAAAACTTTCCCACGGATGCATTAAGTAACTTAAAGGTGTGCTACCCTAATCTGTTTACCGATTTCCAAATACTGAAAAACGAATTACAGCTTATTTATGAGGATAAGCAATACAGACAAATGGAACCACTAAATTTTATGGAACTTTTAGCTGACAACAGGAACATCTTTAAAGAAGCTTACAAACTGTTTTGTTTAATAGTAACTATTCCATCCACTAGCGTTTCCGTAGAACGAAGTTTTCTTGTTTAAAAGAATAAAATCATACCTGCGCAATACAATGACAGAGGACAGACTTACTAGCTTATCAAAAATTTCCATAGAAAAGGAACTGTTAAACGAATTAATTAATGTACAACCATTTTATGACGACATTATCGACAAGTTTGCGTATTTGAAAGAGAGGAGAATTGACCTTGTGTTCAAGAAATAAAATGCAAGCCTGTAAGTACTTACTATTTTTAACTACTATATTTGTAAATTTTATTAACATACTTTTCTTTTGTCTCCATATGTTATTAATGATTCTAAAACAGGAAGAAACATATTCACATCATTTATGGGGGGGGGGGACCTGCCACCTATTCTGCTTCACCAATCCTCGAAGCCACGAGCCGCCACTGTACCAGAGACATTCTGGTATATCATATTGACACCAAAATACATAAAATTATAAAGTAATTTAATTCAAATGAAATTTGCATGTGGTATGTAGATGATGTACTGTATGTTTCTAACAACCAAAAACATAAATGCAGATGAAATATTAAAACACCTCAAACACAAAGACCCAAACATACATTTTACAGAAGAAAAAGGAAACCATAAGAAAATCAATTATTTAAACACAACTGTTACAAAAAACAGTAAAACAATAATCAGATACAATATGGGACGAACAGGAAACCAACCTGCACTAACATTGGTATAAAACCTGCAATCCACCACAACAAAAATGGCAGCTTTCCACTGATTGTTCAGTAGAATGTATAAAATACCTCTAAGCACACAGGAATATAAAAGAAAGAAGTATAATTTATAAAATTGCTGAAGAAAATGGTTTCATTAAAAACACCATAAACAAAATTAAAATAAAGACAAAACATTTAAAAATGATCAGAATGAATTACACATAAATAATAATAACAACACTAATGAATTAGTCTACATTCACAGACATAAACAATAGGATGACAAAACTTACAAAACTGTATAAAAATACAGATATTAAAAAAGCTGACATAAGAAACAAAATAATATAGAAAAATTACGCGTAAATAACACATCCAACAAAGATGATACAATAAGAAATGGAATATACAAAACAAAATCTAAATACTGCAGTGAATGTAACATTGGACAGACGCAAAACAATATACTAAAATAATATCCGTACAGGATTGAACAACTAGCATGCAATAACGACATAATTTGCATAACTAGGAATTAAATCTATAAAATTCATACTGCGAGTATTTTAACAAACGAAAATAACAGAATACAGAACGAAACGAATTCTTTCTTTCTCTCTTAGAAATTATAGTGAGTTCGTCTCCACCCTGAGTATATAAAAAAATAAAAGCGTTCCGTTAATAATTTAAAATCATATTTTACTCACTTTATGAGTAAACTTAAAGATATAGCTCTCTAATTTGTAGGCTACACGCTTTCCCATGTGAGAGGTTAATCAAAACTCTTTTTCTGAAAACTTTTGTTTCTCATTTGTTGGAGAGAAACTTTGTTCATTTTGTCTGCGTGAGTGCATACCAGTGTCTACTGCTGTGCAACTGTCTCGTGCAAACTGTTGTGTATCAACAAAACGTGTACTACTACAGTTCAACATTTTCCATTATATTCTACGTCTTTCGCTTTGTTACTAAAAACTGTTTACTTTATGCGAAGAGCCGGAAAATTTTATTACTTTGTTCATTTCTAAATTTTACCAAAACAAAACACTTCTCTTTCCTTCTAGCCTCTATATATATAACGGGAGTTTTTTGTGAGGGGGGTTATCTGCGTTTGATTGACCGCCATGGCAACAACGTTCAACATTACATAATAGATTTATATCATGTTTTAATCCTGCCCTCTAGGACACAGGTCAACTATAAGCTGATATCACAAAAGATGTGCAAACGATACGATGGAGACCCGAACAATCAAAAACCATAAAACTGAAACTCATGAATTCTGAAACGAATAAGAAATCTATAAATACGAGGCTTATCCAGAAAGTAAGTACCGTCTGCGCATATATCCCGCGCATATTGTAGTACGAAGGTCGCGCATGCGTAGTTACTTCCTTCTATTCGACGACGAAGTAGCCAAGCTATATTGTTTGTATACGTTCCGATTTACGTTTACTACACATCGGTAATCATTTTTAAAAAAATCGATCGGCCCGCCAGTTGTGAAATAAGAAGAGTTATTAGGTTTTTGAATGCGAGAAATCTTCGTCCTTATGAAATTCATCGTAAGATTTGTGAAGTTTATGGACAGAATGCGATTTGTGAAGGTATGGTGAGAAAGTGTGTTAGGCTGTTTAACGATGGAAGAGAAAATGTTCACGACGAGGAGCGTACCGCATGACGTGTAACGACTACGCTTGTTGATTCATTACTTTGGAACAATTCAGTCATCCTCCTTACAGTCCAGATTTGGCTCCTAGCGATTTCCATTTGTTTTTGCATCTGAAGAAATTTCTTGCCGGCCAGAAGTTTGAAAGTGATGATGAGATAAAGGGAAACGTCCAGCAGTGGTTGAAGTCGCAGGCGGCCGAATTCTTTGAAGCGGGCATATTAAAATTAGTGCCAAGATACGACAAATGTCTCAACTTGCATGGTGACTATGTAGAAACGTAGATTAAGGTATGCAGAATTTTTGAAAAATAAATGAATTTTAAAATAATTTGTATCATTTTCTTAATGCCCAAACGGTACTTACTTTCTGGATCAGGTTAGTATAATGACAGCTGATATAATGTTGCAGCGTTTTACATCCACTAGTCCTGATAATATAACTCAAAACATTAGGGATTAGATTCAACTATTGGCTGATGGCCTCATGTGTAATGCAACTGTGCGACCTTAACACTTATTTAGCAAACAATGGTGCCCTTGCTTGCTCAACCCCCTGCAAGGAGGCCGTTGGACTTGGTAGAATAGATGATTTTATTCATGGAGTTACTCTGTCGCCAGGAACTCTCCAGCTTACAAGATAGACAACTGGTAGGCAAGACTGGTATTTGAGTGGACGATGTTCTGCAGAAGGTGGTGCATGATGCATCTGAGATATGGTGCAGCAGGTGAATGAATAGAATATCATTAGCAGTTACCAAGGATGAACTGTTTGGATTTCACGATATGAAAATATGTTTAAAAGCTTAGTAATAAAAAATAGTAATGGCTGAAACATTTCATTAGGCACAATGGCTACATGACTAGTCTCAGAGGGAAAGGTTGACGAGGCAAATGCTATGAGAATTAATAAACCCCGAAAGCAAGATGTTATAAGAACCAAATGGATTCCAAAAGATTCAGAAATTTTCGGTCGATTTTCGCGACTTCGAAATTTTTCTATAAACGGTGGCAGAGCCAGAATTTTTTCTTAGTGGAGTTTATTGACCAAGATTTTAGAAAGGGGGGTTGTACACCAAGACATTTCCATGATGATGGATTATTGATGCTGAACTAGCGAAGAGGCGATTGCGGTATTTACGGATTCGCCAGTTAAAGCTTACTGAGTATGTTACGTCACAACCTCTAGTGAATTGGTACTGCTTACCTGTAGGTTTTACCAAGAGTGTGTCTATTCAACTCTCTCAGTAACTTTCCTTTCTATCTTTTTTGTGTTTCAACTTTAACAAGAATTTCTGTGGTAAGACTCCTGTGAATGCTGCATACGTATTTTGAGTTACTGGGTTTAAAAATCCTCATCCGAATGTTTTAAAACGGATCATATATGTGGAAATACAGGAGTAGTATCGGTATCTGACACACTTGCAAATATACACAGTAACCACTAATTCCCTTCTTTCCACAAACGTCAGCTACAGATGTCATAAGTGTAGAAGCAGTTACAGAAGTAATAATTACATACCAGAAAAATAAGTCGTTTGAGTTCAGAAGAATTACATTAATTAGCACATTACGCATAGCGACGTTATTTTAAACTTTAAGTCGTGGTAATGGACACTTGCTTACCACTCATTCTCATTCGAGTTCACTTAACGGTCACCGTTCAGGATCCTGAGTTAACTATCTGCATGATAACAGACACGGAATGTTGCACAATAGATACAGTAGTCCAGAAACAAGTTAGGCCTACGTGTTATGGCCACTTCAAGAGAATGAATAATAAAAATTGGCCCTATAGAGTCTGAGAATTGATACCGGATGGAAAAAGAAGAGAAACATGTTACAAGAACCAAATGGATTCTAAAAGATTCAGAAATAAACGGTCGATTTCGCGACTTCAGAATGTGTCCATAAATAGTGGCATGCCCAGGATTTTTCCTTAGTGGGGAACCTCCGGATGGAACGTCCAAGAAACTCGTGTTTCATGGAAACTTGACGTCAAAGACTCAAAAGTAAAAAGTGGCTACAAAATAAGAAGACCATGGCCCGTTACAAATCCGATTTGGTAATTATTTAATCAAATATGCTTATGAAAAAATGCAGGGAATTAGTGTAATTATGTGTGCATATTGGTTAACACACATCTACAAGAATAAACAAATTAAATCCACTCACAAATACTGAAAACAGTCATATTAGCAAGCAGAATGGTAAAAAGCATGACGATGAATAATTTAAACTTTATTAAAAAAATATTTTTAATTCTAGCGATGGATTAAAATTTATACAATTTAATTTGAAATTCAAGCTACGTGGTTTCAAATGTTCTCGAAACCGGAAGTAAAACATTTTAGCAAATGTTCTACTATGGTCTACATGGTAGAAGACGTGCCAGAACATTTTTTGTTTGAGACTATTGGTCCTGTCGTATTTACCAAACAAATTTAAGTATCCATTCTTCTGCAGTGCGACACGACGCCATTACCTGTAAGCAGTTCAATTATGTTTGATGTGTGCATTGTCAGTTCCGACTGGGAAGTCGATCAAGGAATTCGTGATTAAATCTTGTCAACTCGTAGAGGTTATCCAACTAGTCCCCCACTGTAGTAGGCCATACAGAACCAGCAAAGCTACAAGAGATTTTTTCAATCATTGCTACCCTAATTTATCGAAGACATAGGTAAAATCGACGGATGTCACTCCAATAACACTCCTGGAGAACGATAGGAACACGGGAGAACAAAGGACAGTGGTTAAGGTTTCCGAAGATCGGGATCCAGCCTCAACGCGCAACTCTGACACTACAGGATTGAAAATGCATTAAATGCATCAGTATTTTATACAAAAATATTTTAAGATCGTTTTCAGGACGCATGAAAAATATTTTTAAAAATTCAAATAAACATGTCATGATTTTATATTCAAGAACGTTATTGAAGACTAGAATTGAATATCATTCATATGACTATATAAATTCAATAAAAGCATACGTTTTTCATTTTAAAAATCAGTATCAACAGTATATCTATAAAGAAAGTCATTTTAGTTAAATGCTTAATCAAGTTAATTGTATTAAACAACTTTGAATTTTGATATTTAAAACGTATTTGAATAGATATATTTGTAAAATTCAAATTTAAATCACAATAGAACTTCATTTGCTTAAGGTATATGTAGAGAGCAGTAATGCAACTTTATGTGTAAAAAAAAACTGCATTGCCAATAAATTCATTATTTGGTACAAAACCTTTTGCAGTTTTTCTGTAAAGACCCCAACTTTCATGTTCAAAAAAATTTATATATGTGTATGTATGTATATGTATATATATTAATTGCAAATGTTTCCTCTCACCGTCAAATTGTAGGAATATAGACAAATCTGGATCAGTCTTGAAAAAATAAGCCATAGAAGAGAATGCTGAACGGGAATGCATAATCGTTCGAAGCATTAACACAACTTTAACACATGTACAACGCTGCTGCAAAAGAAAAAGGCGAATCTTGCTCCGATCTAAATTTTATGTTAATAACACTGTTTGCTTACTTATTACGTAATAAATTTGACCCTCTTGCAGTAAGGCGAACCCTTAGCCCTCCACCTGTACTTATTTAGCTTGTTAACTTTGTATTCTTGCCCATTCACCCGGATCACCGCTTGATCTTCCACGCGAAAGAACAAAAGAAAGCATCCATCCAAGATGTAATTCTCATTTAGTATACAAAGAAAATCAGCGAAGGCAGCCAGAATTATAAAAGTTTAGAAAATGTTTACATTTTCTGCAGTATCAAAACAAGGAGGGTTGCGTCCCTGATCATACTTCCTGCAATATTTGTTCCAGCCCTTCGAACAACAAAACGCCGACTTTTTTTATTCTTTCCATGAAAACACAGACTCTTGAATCAGTCTGATAAGTAACACTTGAACTGGAACGCAAAATTGCACTAAAGAAAGACGTAAATTAAGTACAAATATAACACACAACATAGCAAACAAGTTATATAAGTTATATATAGGCCTATACATATATACATATATTTTAAACATACTGCTTAAATAAAACTAAAAACGTATTTGTCAAGTGTACTCGCGGGTGCGTATACTGTATTGATTCTCTGTGTGTGTGTGTGTGTGTGTGTGTGTGTGTGTGTGTGTGTGTGTGTGTGTGTGTGTGTGTGTGTGTGTGTGTGTGTGTGTGTGTGTGTGTGTGTGTGTTTGCGTGTATAGTTAGCACTGATTATTACTATATTTAACCAAGTATTACAGATATGTTAATGAGTTCATATTAATAGTACTGAACTTACCTTTATTTAAGTTAAAAACAACTAAATTTAGATTCAAAATCTTCTTGCCTCAGCACGTCTTTTTATGATAAGTCTACTCACTTCGAAATTTTATCACATTTTCTTTCTATGGCATAACACACTGTATTTATTTTGTGTATGGTAGGAGTTCGTTGTGTCTGAATGTGTTCGTGCGCGCGAGCGTGTGTGTGTGTGTGTTTTCGGACAGACGGTTGCTAATGGTTTCATATACTGGCTAAACTTTTCTTTGAATCCTACGTACATGCTAAGCTATCTCCATAATGGTAGGAAAGCATAAAAGCTGCAATGTTCAGTCTCGTGGATAAATAATTTTGCTAAAACTACGTAAAGTTATAATTTTAAAACTGCAGCAACGATACACGCGGCACCAGAGTATTTCCATTATACCCCTGTACAAAACTTTAAAACTCTCGTATCATAAACTAAAGGTTAGCCGTTTAGACGTACAGTACATATTATCTACCTTTTTATATGTCGCATGGCCTTGTCGACACTATCGTTTTCTTTCCCCGTTTTAAAGTTGGCGCTTTTCCTTCATGTCCAGAGTATATTTAAAATACATCACACTAGAATTCAAACTAGAATTTATATATATATATATATATATATATATATATATATATATATATAATAACACTATCTATTTAATAATGGAATAATAACTCATGGATATGATTTAATAACATATTGATTTAATCTTTGTAACATAAATTCCAATTATTGGAAAATTCCATTCGATACATACAGTTGTCACAGGGTCGATATTTATCTCAGGATTTATAATTAAATAATTTTAATATATTTCGTGGGAATTCTTGTGGCTGCTACGAAAAGTTCCTTTGCATGTTGATTAATAATAGAGAGTACCTTTACAAACAATATATTACTTATAATCTAAAAATTTACTCAAATTATATATTCAGTTACATACAAGTTTGACGATATTCAATTTGTCCATCTCAGAAAATAATGTAGTTTATTAATGTGTACAATAAATGTTTTCCTTGTAATCTGTAATCACTGTTAGCTTATATATTGAATTTGGTTGCACTTTAAAATGTTGACTAGTGATTAGTGTTAGTGTAAATTGTTATATTGTCTAGTGGTTGTTCCTTGTTGAAAAAAAATATTGTCAAATTATACTTTACACATCTAGACGATATTGCTGAAGGGTTCCTGGTCGTTTCTGAATATTTTTCTTGATTGTGTGTATTATTTGTTCATGAAAATGGTAGTGGAAGGATTATTATCTTCGATGATGGTCCTTCAGATCTTCTTTCACACACGGGTCATCTATTTTTATATACTTTTAATTACCTCTAGACACGCACTATTCAACTGCTTTCCATCACAATTAACAATTAAGTGTTATTTCTTCTTTCTTTTAGTTACCTAACTCATACAAATTTCTTAAATTTTGATTGGTCATTTATGTACAGTTTAAATGTTATAGGATCAACACCCATTACCTACATTATATTTTATAAATTACCTTGAATAGATAATTTTATTATTATACTCTAATTATATATGCAATGTTTATACAATTATTAATTAGATAATTATAAACAATTTGATACTAAACATGCCTCAGTTTATAACTGTAAAACCTTATTGATTTGAATTTCTATGATATGTGGTAGAACAATTTGTTATGATTGATTGTAATTTCTACTTTGACTACCTGAGATAAATATATTTACATAAATTAACTGGTGACATAAAATCTTATAACATATAACAAAACTTTTAATAATAATAATTGTTTTTGACAGTTTTAGTTTATTTATACTGCTAAACTATTGTCTGTATGATAAACTAAAATTCTGTCTAATAATAACAAAACACTTCCATCAAAAATAATTACACTGTTTAACGGTAGTCTGTGTCGCTATTTCTTATGATCACACTCATTACTTTAAAGTTTTGTGTCCCTTTTTCTTTCCTTGATTATAGGCCTATATGATTATAATTAATACAATTTTATTATATGGATTAGGTACTCTTTATTGGGTTTGGATTATTATTCAGGGTAAGTTGATTAGGCCTACTAGGTTTATTTATTTCACTTTTTTCTGTTTACTGCCCTATTCTACTGGGTTATTTCTGGGTTTCTGGATAATATTATATAAGTCAAACCAAATAGTTTTCCTTTAATTTGCTTTCAATTATTATTTCTTGGTTCCTCTCTGGATCGGATTCCACTATTATTTTGTAACATTTTGTTTCGTTACAATATATATATATATATATATATATATATATATATATATATATATTGTTACGACACCAAAAGCAGCCCCAATACTAGAGAAGAACTATAAAGAATTAACTATATTAAATCAAGGAAAATAAAATGACTATGACGAGACAAATGACCATGACCCAACCCAAGTGATTGACCCAATAAAGACAATAAAATGAGAAGGTATAAACTAAACTAAGGATAAAAAGCACAAATAAATAATAAATATCTAGTAACGAGCAGTAAATAAAATAATCCAAATTAAAGTACACTAACCATAATAAGTAAGTGAAACAATTATTAATAGATAATGTATGTTGTTAATAACTTTATGATGATAAGAAAACCAAAACATAAAATGTTGACAGACTAACTATAAATTTGTGTATAAAAAAGTAAAAACCCAAGAGTGAGAGATAGATAGGAAGTGACAGTGATAGACAGTGTAACTGTTAGAAGTGAGAAAATAAACAATTCATAATTATAAGAAAAAGGAAACAAAGGTAATAAAACAGATTTTAAAAGATGGATAGACAACTAATTTCATAGTGTTAAATAATAATAAACTAGTACTATGAGTGCAATGAAAATAAAACATCCTATGTTCACAAAAATGTTTACAGGGATAATTAGCAAGATAAAATAAATGGTGTTATAATGTTCTTCACCAAGATAGTTATTTGTTCAATTAAATTTATAAGAAGGAATATGGCTGAAAAAAGTAAACAGACCATAAACCTAATTTTTGTGTTATGTTTTATAAGTAATATTAAATGATAGACAAGTTATAAAAAATGGCAATATAGATATGTAAGGAGATAAAATTTTACAAACAATAATAATAATCTTCAGAGTAAAGACAGGAAAAGAAATTAGAGAATAATAGACAGGCCATGATTTTGTAAAGTAATAAGAACATACAATTATTATAAAACAGCCCAAATTAATTCAAAATGTAAATAAGTATTAAGTGACACCAAGCAAAACATATGTAAATGAAAAATAATCTTTAATTTGTGTAAAATAAGAAGTTATAGACAATTACTGCTTAGGCCTATAAAATACCTAACTGTATAAATTCAAAATAAACAAGTTGTAAGAAATTAACTATTGTATTAAAAAATTAAGGGCAAGTACCGCATTAATTACAATTAGTGAACCATAATAAGATGTCAGAATTAGAATAAAAACATAAAATAAGGAAAATATGTAATAATATAATATTAGCATTTTGTCAAAACTGCTACATGAACAAACCCAGCTTTGTGAGATGTCAAAATAATCTTTGAAAGAAAATAGAAACAGTTATGTTAATATCTAATACATTGATAAGAAGACCGAAGAATAATAGCCATTAGAAAATATTTATTCATTTTGAACTAAAATTCAAATATTATAACAATATTATAAATGTATTCAACCAATGAGAGTATGGGTGGTTGCCATAACAACGGAACGTTATTATATTTAATTCCGTTATAAAACATTAGTCCATTATTGACGATCAAGAGAGACGGAAGCCAAACCATATTCGACTCAATTATTAATTAAAATAGTTATAAATACTACCAAATTTAATAAGATGTGGATTCAAGGAGTCGAACAAGGAACTATTTAAAACAAGAAAGCTAATAAACCAAATTTTAATAGTTAAAAATAATTAAAAAATCCAAATTAATTGAAAAAGAAGCCAGATGAAATCAAAGGTACAAATGATGGAAGATTAACGATTGTATCAACCCAACCTAAATAACCACAGTGACTCATAACCAGAAATCGACCAGATTTTGTTAAGTATATCTGAATTACCGGAATTTACGAACTAAATTAATTAACTTTCCTCACAACACAAAGAACTCTCACTCCGAACTTGATAACTAAATTTCTTTCAAAGATTGATTGATAATAAAAATTAAACTAGTATGTAAACATAAAATAGCCTATGTACGAAGTATGAGTTATTAGCACACACTTTTTAACACTCAAAAAACGAATTGTATTTAAACATTAATAGCATATAAGTCCCATTGATGTATGGTGGTGTACTTTATTAACATCTTGTTATTTAACTTTCTTTCGTAGTCCAAAGAACTCATTGACAGAATAGCTTGTGTAAATAAACAATATTAGTGGCCATCATGGTCTCGAACAACTGCTGTCACCTTAGCCAACCTTGAGATATAGTCTGTTTATTGCCGGAGCAACATTATTTTATAATATTATATTTTTGTATCTAAATGATTAATTATTAACTATTTCAAACGTTAATAAACTAGTACTGATTAGCAATAACCGTCCTTCATTTCATATAAATTGTATTAGATAGTTTGTGCACTTTAGCGATGAGTGAAATTGTCTGCCAGATTTAGACGTTGGTAACACGACGAACTACAAGCGAGATTCGAATGCCCGCCAGTTTATCACCGCACAGAACGACAACTCAGTTTGAACTGTTTAATTGTTTTCATAAACAATTTGGCGCCTATCGGGAAATAAATAATAACATCAAAGGACAGGTAAGGTTTACACCCGGGAAGATTACGGTACTGGTAATTCGTGCGTTCGAGACGGACCTCGTCAGCGTAAGAAATTAGAAAAAGCACGACTTTTAGATAAATACAAAGTGACGACTATAACGTGTGGCGCTAACACACATAACACACGCATAAAGATCGGATCGTTACAAATTGACGCACAAACGTGTGGCTTTTACAGGTCACGCGTAGTTACAAAAAAAAATATATATATATATATATATAGTAGCACAACGAAGTTTTTACCTTATTCTACAATTTAATATCACATAGAAGAAGAAGGGAAGAATCAATCTGGAAGGAGTAAAGTAAACTTAAATAGAAGTAACAGAAAAAACAAAAAGTAATCACAATCATAAATAAAATGCCTTAACAGAACTAGAAAAAATCTCGATTCAAAGAAATTACATATATTCAATTTATATCAAAATGTGTTGAAAACAAATAGTATGATTATCATCCCAGTAAAATAATCAGGATACCCAGTAAGATAAGGAGTAGTAAAGAGTTACAGCCAAAAACCAATTAATAAAAAGGAAAAATCTCAAGATACCCAAAAACCTACTTTAAACTCTGTAGCAGCAAACCACATAAATGAAAGAACTTAAACTATATTAGTTATACCTATTTAGAAAAACAAATAACAAAGTAAGAGAATACAATACAAAATAATCAGAGCTAATGTAAACTTAGGTATAAATAAAATAGTGTGTGATTGAGGGGAACACCCCAAACCAGTTTTAAAAGGACAACAAAAGAAAATCTTTAGGATAAGACTTTAATTTGTTTATTTATCTAATTATTATGTTTAATTATTATTTGTGTATACAATACAGACAATGCTGATAGTAGTAGATACTAGATGTTAGTATGTAAGTGTTTATTGTATTTAAATAATGTTAATTAATGTCATAATTTTGTGAAGTAAGGAAAGGCAAAATATTAATTCAAACGACCTATAAATAGTAAATCAGAAAATATAAAAATAATAATGTGAATTGATTATAACATTGGTAGGAAAACTGAAAATTGATAACCAAGACAAATTCAATTTTGACCCTGTAAATCAAATTAGAGAAAATAAATTAATAGAAACTAGACCAAATTGATATAAATTATCCCATTCAGAATACAAATACATTATCATAATTATAACAACAACCTATAGTAGTGATTAAAAGAATCAGAGTGTAAAATTGACTTAAATGGTGATTGTACAAGATAATGCCATAATCAGTAAAGCAAGTACTAGTAAAATACAAATAAATTGTTAAATGTTTAGAATAATAGCCAGGTAGAAAAAGTAAATTACAATGGTTTAATTAGTAATCGTATTTGAGGAAAATTGTAACATAAAACATATTGTAAACCATTTAGTGGGTAATTATGATCAGAATAAGGCCTAAAGGTAAATTTCAAGGAATGTAATTCAGAAGCTTAATTCAAACCAAAATAGGTCAAATTTAGTATTAACTTGTATAAAATAAAAGCAGGAATATTGTTATATAAATAGAATTCCATAAAGGTACTAAAAAAATAATTTATAGCCAGTTAAATATAAAAAAATTTCATCTATTTCTATAAAATTGAATTAGTAATTATGAAAACAGCTGATAATGAACAATGAGAAATGAGACCAAAATCTTACAGAATTTTCTATATGAAGAAACAAATATAGTTGGTTGATTATTAAACGCCAAGCAGAACGGACGTGTCAGAGTATATTTAAAAAACCAACTGAATTGACGTTTTGACTAATTCAAGCCAAGATATATTATGGAATTATAAAGGAATACAGAATAGACAGAAAATTTATGAATACGATTAAAACAGTCATTGGAACCATAAAGCTAAAGTAAACACCACTAAATCTAGCTGACAGAACGTATGGACACGATTGAATAAAAAAATTTAACCTCATACAACAAGCAATTAATTGGAAAGAACCATTTCGACACTAGACACCTATTACCGAACGAAATACAACCTGGAGGACTAAAACTAAACACTATAACTTGTGGATATTCCAATAGCGACATCACAGAAGAGGAATTAATCAACTGCTACGTTTATTTGAAGGAAATCTCGGAGTCTCATTTTCAGCGTATAACAACTCACGAAGGCGGCCATCTTGTCATTCCGAATCGAACGAATCTAAACGGAAGGAGACGTGGTGACGTCAGAGCAGTCAACTGGTTTGGATCTAAATTTTTCTATACACTATATTTTATTATTATTGTCTGTTAATGAATAAGTTTTTATAATTGTAATTATTGAATTTTCTTGCCTTTCCTGACTATTTCTACAGTTCAAAGAATCCTTATTATATAATAATTTAATCTGAATAATTTTGTATATGTAATAATCGACCTGGGATCTAGTCTCGACTCCGACTCGAATTAGTCGACGCAAGTGGAATAATTACTTTGAGCATAATAAATATAATTATTGTTTTAAAACATTGTTTTATTGATTAGTTGAGAACTAATTTAAAATACATTAATTATTAAATATTAAACGAGAACTTCTGAGGGAAAGGAACGAGCAGAAGAAGAAATAAAGATACTGAATGAACCACGACATGCAATCGATTTGGCCACGACAATCTTTTTAACGCGGAGAAACAAATAATTCTTCACCAAATCATACCCAATTATTAATCAGTATTTTTATTAATTTAACACTAAAAATAATAAAAAGTAATATAATAATTAAAAAATTAAATTAATTATTTATACAAATAAAAAAAATAAATAATAAAAATTGTATTAAACAGTTATTATACTTAATTTGTAAAATAACTTCGTTTATTTACAATATATATATATATTGCAACGTTACAAGTATTATAAAATAAACGAATACATTTCTGACCATGTACCCAACGCAACTAAAGTGTTATACACCGGCCAGGTCGTAGGTCATTGCGTTAAGTATATGTGGTTGCACAATAAACGTACGACATCACAGAACAATCTACGTGTTTATCGAACGTTCCAGAGGGATCAGGAATGTAATTCGTGTGGCGTACGTGATTCTCGACGCATTTGCTAGACTATGACAGAATTCGCGCGCCCGCATGCATTGTGTCAAGGCCGCAATCAATTACGTCGTAGTGTAGAGCATCTTACTTAGTATGTGGAATAATCTAGGATTTTGCGGGTGTAAATACCAGTACTCAACGACGTTCAGTTTCAGTTATAGTTGCGAGATATAACCGTGAGGTTCAGTTACTATCGGGCGATATTATTCTGTGCGTTCAAGTGGTTATTAGTGAAGTGTTGTGTTTTATAATCCGTTGATTCCGTTGTTACGTTTTTGTTTATATATATTTTATTTAAAAGATTTTAAATATTTTAAAATTATGACAAACCACAAATTGTGGTATACATTTAAAGTTTGATAATTGTGTATCTGAAGATGGGATTTTATCCCGAAACGCGTCATTAACCGACAGCAGCTAGTGTCACTAAGGTGGACCGAACAAGGTAATTTAATTATATTAACCATATAGTGACTCGGTACGTTAAACATGAATAAATATCTTTTATAAGTTTACACTCTGTAAAACATAACATACCGTTGCTATTCAGCACACATGAATAACATATAATCTTAAATGTCTAAAC
Organism: Magicicada septendecula; assembly: GCA_034769895.1. Taxonomy (NCBI): domain Eukaryota; kingdom Metazoa; phylum Arthropoda; class Insecta; order Hemiptera; family Cicadidae; genus Magicicada; species Magicicada septendecula. The sequence goes on along the minus strand of CM068368.1, from coordinate 387,375,332 downwards.
ATATATGATGAACAAATTATACAATTACTTTACATTTCATGGGTGGCTGACCTTGATTCTATTAAAAAATAGCAACTCATTTATGAAATACTATTAACTTTACTAAAATAAAATGTAATTGTTGCTAAAAAAAATAACATTTACTTGAAGAATATTTATGTTTTCTAATGACACACTTAATTTGTAAAATTGAACAGACGAAAATTATTATTTTTAACAACAATTTACCATTACACCTTTTATTTTAAATATTTACATTTAAGTTTCAAGTCTTTACTATCTCATATTATGTTCTTTATGAGTTCTTTGCACAAAATATAATTGTTCATTTGCCACCTGCGTATTGTCGAAGTTAGCGTTGCGCGTGTACGTGTGTGTGTGCGTCCTGAATGATGACAATGACGATGATGATGATGCTGTTGCATTCTCGGTACTCTATGGCTTGTTGTAGATGATGATCCGGTGCTCCTCCGTCAATCGTGGTGTATTGCAGATGATGGTGATGTTGATGATGAAAACGTATAATGAATTCACGTCAATCGGCAGACTTACAGTACATAGTGAATAGTGACGGCGTGTAAAGATATCTTGAGTCTAACTTCGCCCAAAATTGCCAGAGGTATTTATAGTAGACGGCAAACTGACATGTCAGATATTGTTTTCAACATGTTAAACATCGTCAATTTTTGCGAAGCGTCCCTTTTTAGTCCCTTTTTGAATCTTTAAGCGAGTGGATGCATTATCTTTGTAATTTTTCACTCGTTATTTACGTATAACTCACTTGTTAATTACTAGTTAATTATGGTAGTAATTAACAATCATTTATATAACGTCTTTATTATTGCACTTTTCTGCAATAATTTTCCATCACCATATGCGTTTAAATGTCCTTAATCTAATGGTGTTCTTAGACTTGTGATATGTCTTTGGTAACATGTAAAAAACCTCGTAATTAATTAATTTTAATCGTAATTCAATGTCAATAACTAATTTAATGAAAAAACCAACAATTCGTACGTATCTCTCCTCTCGTCTTATACTGCAGGTTGACACTGGCATACACACACAGACACACAAACGCTGTATTTACACCATCGGGGCAAGTGTTCACTTTCGACAGGCAACGGCCTGCACTTTCCCGCATATAATTGTTTAAAACTGTTCGTCGTAATCTTTTTACACTGATTATTTACAAAACATACCGCCCTGGGTGAATATGCAAATATATGTATCGTTGCAATATATATGTACCGTATATATTATAACAACACAATTTGTATTTATATAATGTATTGAATGCATGGGTGTAATCGTAATAAGAAGATGATACGTTTTTGAAGTTTAAAATTGTTCCATTATTTATTAAACAAAATCTTTCATTTCACATATTAAATATTGACTCATTATTATATCGTTTGTACGAATCTTTCGTACACAACTTATTGCTAACAAATTACATACACAAGTTATACATAAATCTTATTATCTAATTTTAATTAATTAAATATTTATTTTGCTCTCGGCTTACTCATTGTGTGCTCATCTTTTTGCAATTGTTGATTAATGTGCTTTAATAATGAGTTTACTTGTATTCAAATTTCTTTTATATTAATTTGTTTTAACTTTCTACTGCATATGCATTCTCCTTTATCAACAAGACTTTACTAATTACGTTAATTCAAAAATTAAATATTTCTCTTATCATTTACGTTACTCTCAATTACTAACTTTAATGCAAGAAATATTATTCTAACTTTTATTCTGCTTTTACATTTATATACAATTTATTTATTTTAATACTGGTTGAATGTCTTTCATTCCAACATTAATTAGTGTCTTTCAAATGTCTATAATTACAATATTTTTTTTTATCACCTCGTTTGACGTGGTTAATCATCCGTCCGTCCTTCTTTGGTCCTCTGGTCGTGTACTCCGTGTCCTTCTGGTGCTCTGGTCGTATTCCACTGCACTTATTGTTTAATAGTCGTCTCGCCTCACATCATATGCTGCCGGTGTGTCCATAGACCTCATCGTATGTACTCTGCTGCTCTGGTTGGACATCTAGTTTGTCCTGTGACTCTTACTATAGATGTGAATTAGCGTCATCGACTGGCATAGCCTCCTGTGGCAACGGTTAAATCGAGAAAAAGAAACTTTAATAGTGCGACCTGGTATTTATATTGAGGTCGTGCAAAAACTCATGTCTGAACAATATTTAACCTGTCAGATTCTGTCGAAGCGTCACTTCTCCCACTCTGGTTCAAGTCACAATTGTCGCCTATCTTCGCGAATTACGAAGTTTGTTTCACATCACTCGATGCTCAATCGATCACTAATTTTTATATGTTTACTATACGTAAATTACACTTCTTTATGTTAATCACAAAAAGAGCTATTCATTTTTTACGTATAGTAATTTCACCTTTCGTCACATCGGTACGGTCTTTTAACACTTTATTCACCTATAATTTCTATACACTTTGGTGTCTTTTGTTTTACCCTATCGTACATATTTTTCTTATAATTAAAATAAAACATACAACTATTCTACTTGAAAAGGGTTGGTTACATTTCAGGAACGGACAGGCTTCACACACACAAACAAATACGCGTGTACACAACGCAAGCGACAGGTGTGTCGAAAATGCATGTCCATGCATGAATTCTGCGCTCCAATTAATATTTCAATTATTGATATTTCAGAAAATATATGTAACTTTTATTTGAGCCCACTACTTAGGAAGTGACTCGCAACTATACTTCAAAGATTTCTCTTCAGAGCAACTCTTATTCTGTCAATTGTGCCACCATACTTTACCAAGTCGTTCTTTTGTATTCAGAAGGCTGTTACACTCTTATTTTTTGGTGTCTCTTAGCCTTAATAACTATCTTCAGTTTTCTCGTCTAGCCAAAGTTGTTATTTACCTCCATACTATCTTGCATTTGCATGTTTCCATCATATTTTGCATGTATAAACACTAGTAATTCTTTATGTTGCCATTTATTTACATCAATTTTTTGTTTCCCTGTTTAAATTTGTTATATATGGTGAAGACAGTAAATAGTAGAATAGTTAAGCATGATAATAATAATAATAATAATAATAATAATAATAACAGGAACAACATTAATAACTGCTACAACAATAATAAAAGGGAAAATATTAAGAAAACAAAGATAAAGTGGGCGAAAAAAATATGAAAAAGAAGTCGAAGAAGTAGAAGAAGAGTATGCCTGTAACGTTTCCTTGTAAAACGTACTGGGAACTAAACTGGAGGTAAGATTAATACGTTTCAAGGTTATAGGATGTTAGTTACTGAAAGAGAAAAAGTGAGGATAAAAGAAACAGAAGCAGTCCTTCAAACCCATGGAGAGCATTCCTAAAAATGATCGCGCAGAACTATCATTGTATAATGGTCGCCCAACAATGTACAATTAATCTCTGTAATTCCATAGCTGTTACTACATCAGCATCCACTCAGCTCTTTAATTCCTTTCCTTCCTTCAGCTCTTTTTTATTCAGTACTACATGTATTTCTTCCCCTTCACCAGTAAACCAACAGTGAAATCTATGATAGTATTCCTGTCACAGGTATGTTTTACAACAATGATTTTATAGACTAAACTAAGAATGCTTCGAATGATATGTGTGTGTGTGTGTGTGTGCGCGCGCGCGCGCGCGCCTAACGTTCATATTTTTGATATTATTTCTTAACATTGTTCGAACACCAACTTCACTTTGTTTAGTCACACTACGGTGAAAATACAAAAATACAAACAGTTCATGAGGGATATTTGAAAAGCTCTTCTCTTTAGGAATGAACAAAGAAGAGACGCAGGAAATTGCAAACGATAATAATCGTTATTTTCATTTTCTGTTATCTATATTTATCAGGGAACGCAAGAAGGGTTGAGTTGAGTTGCCTCCAGTAAACGCTGTGCAATATTCATTCGTTTCCGCCCGGCGAATAGCGGCCATCGCAAACTTCTTTCCTTCTACTCATCACCATCCTACACAGGATGTCAGTCCAGTTTAATGAATATTGTATATTATCCGTGTAAAAAAGCAAACCGATGCAAGGATAGTATACTACAGACACACGAGCGTAAAATATGAATGTGTGTTAACAAAAACATTGTTACGTTAAAAACATTAAATTATAAACACCAAGAACAGAACCTCTGAAATTGTTGTCGGAAGGCAGCATAAAACTATTTGAGGGAGATAGAATTTTGCTGTACTGAGTTAAATTTTTTGGTAACTTATACCCATTAGTTTGCGTTACCAAAAAACTTCCGTTAGGAGTCTGAGTGGCACACTTGTCAGCACCACGTTGGTTTGAATCCATGTTAGTGTGAATAGTTTATTACATCCGTCCAGACAATCACAGTTCAACCAACGAAGGCTTAGAATAGTGGCAGCCACATTCCCCCTTTTGTGCGTTACCGTTAAAATAATGTACGGCCTAACAATGATGATGCAAAAATCATTGTAAAACATTGTAAATCATTGTAATCATTGTTACTTAAATAAACATTTACTTTATGTGATTAATTTTGTTAAACGTAAATCACGAGTCTGGCTATGAAAACAGCGTCTTAAATCTATTTTCCTATACATTTGTTTCAGGTGTATTTGGTCCAAGATGTTTTATATTCTCATGTGTTAACGGAAATGGCATGTATTGAGTCAACACTTGAATGAGAGTAATATTGCTATATGTTTTCACCTTTATGATAGTAAACCCAATACTGTGACCTATAAAAGCATATTAGCAATAGACACAAATATTACTATAATTTTATTACAGGGTTTTAAAATGAATCATTTTATACAGGCAAAGAATGAATCATTAAATATGCCCATTTCCAAAATAGACTCTAACTTATGTAATTTTATTTTACTGCTAGACGTTTGTTGTATCGTTCGTTTCATTTTATTCTAGTTAACGTTACATTACCAACGTGGTGAAGAGGTCGGTTAAACCGCACAGTGAACACATTGTAAAGTGTAAACCGGGTAAACAAAGCTCTGAAGTATATAACTAACTTAAAGAAATACGGCATATCATTGTTTCATGCCGTTTCTTATGTGTCATACAACTTACCAATATCACTCTTTACCGTGCATTTACTTTATATTTTATTTTTAATTCTACATATATATTTTTATCTTATATTTTAGAGAAATCTTACGTTCTTTTACAGGTATTAACCAGTTTGTAATGTTTTTGAAAGCGGCTACAACAAAGTAACATTTTTTTTAATTTTTCTACACTTATAACCCTAAAACAATCTTTGGTAGACACAGTGCAATGATGGTAACTTTTATCTATGATGAAAATACATTAGCTAATAAAGTTAAGTTTGTTAATGAAGAATGTTGCACATTAAAGTTATTATTTAAAGTTTAATGTCATGTTTTCTTATGTCATAGAATAAAAAAATCAACCCTATCTTCATCTCTTAACTGAAGACGGTTTCTTATTAACGTTGTTACTCACACGTCCATCGCTGTATTGTTTAGTGCCAACGTGGCGAACAGAGCAAGCGTTCATGCAAGAAATTCGTAATGCCTCAGTGTTTAGGAGTCAGGAAATTGCAGACAATAATAATCGTTCCTTTCATTTCTGTTCCTTTTATATTTATCAAGCGGCGCGCTAAGGGTTGAGTGCTGTCTGCAGTAAATGGTGTGTAATATTCATCCTTTTCCGCCACGCGAAAAACACAAGCGTAGATTTTTCAGGTCTTCATCATTCTATAAACTAACCCCCGGATGCAAGATCGTATTTCTGAACACCGGATTATTACGCAAGTGTAAAAGGAGATAACAAAATATGAATTAACACCAACACGATAAATAGTTTTATTGCTGATAAAAATATAAAATTTATAATATAAATATAAATATTATAAGGTAATTTTACTTCGGAAAATAAGATGAAAATCGAGTTAAGTAACTTTTCAGGACAATTTAATAAGTGAAAAATAATAATATGAAGTCACGCGATGCTATGAAATTGCTCTGAAAGCAATAATGCAACGTTAAAACCGTAAATATCGTTTTCTGTATAAATATGCTGTGTACGCTAATGCAGCGTTAATGTATGTGAGTTTGCTTCTGCTTTTGTTCTACGCTAAGTGAAAAAATTGGTTCTTCGTAAAACGCCATCAATCACCTGCTGTATAGCATACACAGCGTTCCTCTGTTAGCTGAAAATCGAAAACTCAAGTTTACGCGTGCATTCAGTGAATACATTAACTAACCAAATAACGTTTTATATATATATATATATATATATATATATTATGTAATATATATATATATATATATAATGTATTTCATAAGAATAGAGCCGCCCATCTGTTATGAATCGTCAGTTTACAATTTACTTTCTTATAAGTACTTGAGGGGATGTAGGGTCATTCAAAGGGCTTCCAACGACTACCAGTGGATTCTAATCAAAGGTCTAATGTTAACCATGTTTATTCCTGTAGGTATGATTATACTGTTTGCTTGGAACTTATGAGTGAAAGTAAATCAGCGAGTCAGCACAGGCATAAGTTATTTACATCTGATGAAGCGAAAGTTTGGCGATGTTGCGGACTGGTGAAGAGAGACCCTGTAAGAATCCTACTGACCTGGCAACAGCGCTCGAACGAGGATCCCGATAGAGGAATCCCATGAAGGATTCTCAAGACAGCGAACGCCACTGGAAAACTTGCCTCCACTACGGAATGCCAAGCGGCATGAAAGAGGAATTTTTACAAACCCCTTTTTAAAAATTCTCACGCTATCATTTTTTTCTTGGAGCTTAGATAGATCTATACTGGACAACGTTACAGGCATGACGACGGCGTCCCACGGGCAATACTCCAACTCAAGTCTTAATTCTTTACAATACTCAGTCCCTCAACTTCTTTTTAATAATTCCGTTAGTAAGCACATATTGCCCATCCTAATACGCTAAAATTTGAAGAAGATTTTCAGGACAGTAATGGTTTTCTTCATTACAACAGCCGAAAACAAGAAAAAAGACTTTTCTTCAGCAAGAAAATTTCAGTGCTACAGATTTTTCTTGCTTTCACTTCAGTCTGCCAAGGGTTTTCATATAAAACGACGTCCGTCTTGTCCTTCTTTTCCTGTTCTTTCTTATCCTTACTTGTTAAATAAGTTATACAAAACAATTGTGTTATGAAGGCACAAAAATACTGACGGCTGCCCAAAAACAATAACTAACTTAAAAATTTGCTAATAATATTCTACTGATTTATGTGATTTTCTCATTGACAAACAAAAATATCCGCTAAACCACGTAATATTATTATTTGTTAATAGATATTTCTCCTCGCTGAAACATTTATTTATTTTTCAATGCATCAGGAAAGTCGAACAGTTTTAAAGCACACATCAACTTCATAGTCGTTTTTGGTACATAATAGGATAAAATACATAGGCCTAACATCAATAACATCCAAGGTGGGCAGTGTACAATATTGCATGGGTAAGAGGGCAGGAATACTGTTGTATCTGGTAAACTGCCTACGGAGTGGGATGCTCTGTTTTTCATACAAGGCCGAAACGCATATCATTTTCATTCCAGATAATAAATATTTCTTAAAATTTTAGTATTGTATTGTTTAGTTAATCGATCTTTTAGAATGAGAAATTGTGTTGTACCTTCTTCCAAACGACGAATGTAACAAGGGAAAATATATACATGAATAGATTATGGTTACTAATATCACCATAGAAGAAAGCAGCAAATTAATTACTTACAGTGATTAAAATAAGTTTGTCGTACGTAACCCTCAAAACTATACGTGGAAAAGGGTCAATAATGATAATATTATTATGATAATCTTTACATATTTTAGCCTAAAATTTTTTAAGACGTTCAACATGCTTCTACTATATTTCATCTTCGGGCATACTAGGTTAAATACAGTTTATTGAACGGGAAGCCCAAAATATGTAAAACAGTGGTTGGTAATTGATCATCTGAAGTGGAAGTATTTTACGGAAGCTATAGAACAATAAAATTAAATACTTTGAGATAGGTAACATAATTAAGTCATATTCAATTTATATTCCAACGCTAGTGTCACTAATGTGACAGTTTATTAGCAATTTCTAAGATTAAGCAATCGTTGAAAATAATTGTAGTTATTACCAATACATACAATAAGTAATGTGCTGTTACGACGATAGCACGGATCGTCGTGTTTTAACAGTGCAATAAACAATCCAAAAAGAAATGTTATTTACAATTTTAATGATAATTTAAATAAAACCAAAACCAACACGTCTACAACGATTCTCAAGTTTACGACTGTCCAACACACGCTGACGTATAAATCAATAAATATCACCTAATATTGTCGCAACGAATAATGCAAGTCACTAATTATAGATGTTCACACACAATAATTCAATATAATAACTTGCTATAAAATACACAATTCCGATAACGCGTAGTGAATCGTTAATTCAAACTGACTGCTGGCCGCTTCCGAAATCCTGTAAGCCTATTTATACCCCGCCGAGGGTGCGAGGTAATTCTACGGCTCTCTGTGTGATGTTTCAAGAATAACAGTATAGTGAAAGGTGTCTAGCTAGCAAATACTGGCGAATTCCACACTATGCCGATTGCCGACCGTTTACATATCGCCGATAGTCCGCATAACACAGGTTGTCTACGTCACACTAAGTGTGAACTTAGTGCTAGCTGACTAGGTAGTTAATGCATTCGTTTCTAAGTGCAAGTAGGTACCTGATTGTATTTGTTTGAAGAAATAATAAACGATCTACACGTAATGCTAGCCGAAGTGGGCAATGTAGGCTGACCTATATTAACAGTAAACACCGTCAGGGGTGGAAAGATAGTCTTCAATTTATTTAACACAGTCTTCAATTTATATAAAGTGTTGCAGTCAGCTGTATGGTTATTTTCACATATGTACCACTGAATTAAGCCTCTGGCAGTCATCGGACACGACCCGGAATCTGCAAGAAAGCCGAAGGCGCAAACACGTCTCACTACTACAACACAACTGAACTAATCTTGATTCCTTTTTATTTTTAGCGAATAAATTGTCTCTGATAAAAGCTACGTCTCACGGTGAAATTTTTGCCTCTAACATTCTACAACAAAATCTAAGTAAACTATTTCATCACAAAAACATATGTAAATTAGAAATGTTTAAAACACAATGCATCGAAGAAAAGTAATACAATTTCTGTACTGTCTTTTGACTTCACAATTTCTCTAACCAGTAAAGATTTTTTTTTATCAAATTAGAAACAGGAGATTTGAATCGAATTCTCTCGTATTAGCAATTTATCTATCATTGCTTACACAGTACTGTGTTCTGCGCGCGCGCGTGCGTGTGTGTGTACACCACGAAATACAAGTGTGAAATATACACCAAACAAACACAATGACAATAATAATAATAATGATAATAAATACTAGTAATGGCTCATTCGAATGTACTCCACTGTTATCTCTGCATAAGACGAAGACACGAGACACGACTAAATAATAAGAATAAAAGAAGACAAATATAATAATAAAATTAGATGGGACGTAGAATTACAATTAATGAGGACCGCAGCTCTTATTTCCATAAAAAAGTCTAAGCTGATTATATACAAGTAGTCTGTCCTTTCATTCCCAATAACAGAAATAATTTTGCCATCGTCTCTTTCTCTCTTTCCCTCTCTCTCACTCTCTCTCTCTCTCTCTCTCTCTCTCTCTCTCTCTCTCTCTCTCTCTCTCTCTCTCTCTCTCTCTCTCTCTCTCTCTCTCTCTCTCTCTCTCTCTCTCCCTCCCTCTCCCTCACCCTCTCTCCTGCTCTTTGTATATCGCTTTATTTTTTTGTACAGTATAATTGTATTTACCTCTCTGTCTACTTTTTCTCATTATCAGCACCTAAAATGTTGATTTCACTAAATGACAGTGATATTGTTACAAATATAGTCACAATACTACCTTTAATAACAACAAAGGAACCTTCTAACAACAATACTACCTTTATTATATAATGTTTATAGATAAAAACTGTTACTAATATAATTAGCTGCACCGGTAGCCGATACTGTAAATGCACCTAGACAAACAGCTTACATGGCGCAACCATATTTGGATGAACAGGAAACAACTGGCCACGAAGTTTCGCAAAAATTGTTGGCTCCTGGGCAGGAAATAAGCCGCTGGTTTACAACACAGTCTTCAAGTCTGTGAACCTGAACACCTTACAGATTTGGAGAACTACTTCCAAATCCAACATCGTTATCGGAAGGTTTCAGACAAGGTGCTGGGTGCTATAACCGACTCACCGTGGTTCGGCAGTAATAAAGAGATATCTATAGCAACTTAGACCTGCATACATTCAATGAACCCTAGAAGCACACACAAATTCTTTAGCGATAAATCAGCGGCCACGAATATTAAAATTAATATTTCCGCTGAACTTACTTAGAATTTAAGACTTTAAATGCATCGTATATAACGTATACTTTTAAATATTTAAACACACTGGATTAGTTCTCTCCATGCTTACTGTTATGGAGTAGCAGATTGCATAAATAAAAGTAAAAGAAGAAAGACGAGTATTATAATATTAATTTTAAACCACTTATCAAAGAACTTGCTTTAATAATTAAAATATAGATATTGTGCAAAACACTTTCGGAAACCGGTAGTATCCCAATCGTCAGTGCGTGGCGATCTCTCTACTTGCTATCTCTCTTCCTCTTCTGGTTCACTATCGTTGCTGTGTGTGTGATATTGTTAAGTTGTTAATTTACGTATTATTGCCTCGAATATAGTATTTGCTTACTCTTTGTATTATAAGAATTTATGTATTGTTCTTTGTGATTTTTGTGTAAAGGCTTTCTAACATACATAACACACAAATATATATATATATATATATATATATAAGTGTGTGTGTGTGTGTGTGTGTGTGTGTGTGTGTGTGTGTAACTCAAAGTCTGAGGATTTATGGGTACTGAATACAAATCCACACCGTTACACCGACTGCCACAAGGCGAAAAATACTGTCTAACTTAGAATTTGATATTTTGCCCCGTTCCCACGATTTAGGCCCTTTTAATTGTGCCTTTTCGTTGGCGCGTATAAAGATGTCATCAACACCATGGGGACCAGACTTGATTACCATAGTAACAAGAAATTAAAAAATCGGTACGGAGAACCATACATGACTTCCATGTTCTAAGATTTATATTTAAAATCATATTCGAAATGAAATATTTCCATAGAAACTACGTCTTTCTACTTATTGCTTCAGCATTAACCACAGTACTGTGGTCACAAACGTATACCACCTCACGTTTTCGCACTCGATTTTCACTGATGATGGCAGTCGATGGCACTGCAGAAAAGTCTGGTTTTACAGAAAACATTGGACTACGGCTAACAGCCTGGGAAGCAATTTTAACAAAAAACTACTTCTTTGTTGCCGATAACGTAGTACACGTAAAAAATTCTCCCCTCCACCATCAACTATAAGTTGTAATAATAGAAAATTACCCCCCACCCAGTTCACCTAACCTCTTCATTTATAGATATTTCATCTACGTTTCTACAGTGGATTATTATGAGCTTCTTATCAGCATACTCTATTTATAAAAATTAAGTACTTTACTCTCGTTAAATCATAAAATGTTTCAGGTAAACTACCCCTGTCTCTTAACCGATCTTCTCCAAAATCAATAGACCTTCATTCCTCTACAATTCAGGGATGCATGCAAAAAAATATTTGATTCTGTTTGAATGTGCGGCAGTTATCGTTCGTCATGGAAACATTTCTCTTGTTACAACTTAAAATGTTGCATGTAAACTACCCCTTTCCCTTAACTGATCTTCACCAAAATCAACAGACCTTGAGTTCTCTAAAACTCAGGAAAGTGTGCAAAAAATTATTTTATTCTCTTTGAATTTTCGGCAGTTATCGTTCGTCATAAAAAAATTAACCTTTTTAAAACATAAAACGTTGCTGATAAACTACCACTTTCCCTTAACCGATCTTCACCAACACCAATAAGTATTGAGAACTCTACAATACAGGCCTATGCAAAACATCATTTGATTCTGTTTGAATTTGCGGCTGTTATCGTTTGCCATAAAAAAATTACCCTTGATAAAAAACCGTTGCAGGTAAACTACCCTTTCCATTAACCGATCTTCACCAAAAACAATAGGTCTTGAGCACTCTACAAATCAGGGCTGTATGCAAAAATTTATTTGATTATGTTTGAGTTTGCGGCTGATATCGTTTGACATAGAAAACACCCTTGTTAAAACATAAAACGTTGCAGGTAAACTACCCTTTTCCCTTAACCGATCTTCAACAAAATCAACAGACCTTGAGTTCTGTATAATTAAAAAGGTATGCAGAAGAGTAGTTGATTCTGTTTTAATGTACGGCAGTTATCGTTCGTCATAAAAAAATTACCCTTGTTAAAACATAAAATGTTCCTGGTAAACTACCCTATTCCCTTAACCGATCTTCACCAAAACCAACATGTCTTGAGAACTCTACAATTCAGGGCTCTATGCAAAACATTATTTGAATCTGTTTGAATTTGCGGCTATTATCGTTTACCATATAAAAAATTACCCTTGATAAAAAACTGTTGCAGGTAAACTACCCCTTTCCCTTAACCGATCTTCACCAAAAACAACAGGTCTTGACAACTCTACAATTTAGGGCTGTATGCAAATAATCATTTGATTCTGTTTGAATTTGCGGCAGTTATCGAACGTCATATAAAAAATTACCCTTGTTAAAACATAAAATGTTGCTGATAACCTACCCCTTTCCCTAAACCGATCTTCACCAACACCAATAGGACTTGAGAACTCTATAATTCAGGGCTGTATGCAACAGAGTAGTGTATTCTGTTTGAATTTGCGGCTGTTATCGTTTGCCATAGAAAAAAATTACCCCCGATTAAAAAAACGTTGCACGTAAACTGTCCCTTCCCCTTAACCGATCTTCACCAAAACCAATAGGTCTTGAGAACTCTATAATTCAGGGCTGTATGCAAAAGAGTAGTTGATTCTGTTTGAATTTGCGGCTGTTATCGTTTGCCATAGAAAAAATTACACTTGTTTAAAAAAAACCGTTGCTGGTAAACTACCCCTTTCCCTCAACCGATCTTCACCAAAACCAATAGGTCTTGAGAACTCTATAATTCAGGGCTGTATGCAAAAGAGTAGTTGATTCTGTTTGAATTTGCGACTCTTATCGTTTGCCATAAAAAATACCCTTTTAAAACATAAAATGCACCAGGTAAACTACCCCTTCCCCTTAACCGATCTTCACCAAAATCAGTAGGTCTTGAGAACTCTACAATTCAGGGCAGTATGCAAAAGAGTAGTTGATTCTGTTTGCATTTGCGGCTGTTGTCGTTTGCCATAGAAAACAATTACCCTTGATTAAAAAAAAAACCGTTGCTGGTAAACTACCCCTTTCTCTCAACCGATCTTCACCAAAAACAATAGGTCGTGAGTAGTCTACAAATCAGGGCTGTATGCAAAAAATGATTTGATTCAGTTTGAATTTGCGGCTGTTATCGTTTGCCATAGAAAAAAATCTACAGACAGACACACACACAGACACTTTTCGAAAAATGACTGTTTTACTTCCATATTCCTTAAGGAATGGAAGTATGGTGATGTTTACTTCCATATTCCGTAAGGAATGGAAGTATGGTGATGGCAAAAAAAATCGTGTTCGAGATTATTGCAGATTCTGGTTCTACTACACTCAAAACATGAAAAAAAGTCGTTTTCCGAAAAGTGTCTGTGTGTCTGTCTGTAGATTTTTTTTCTATGGCAAACGATAACTGCCGCAAATTCAAACAGAATCAAATAATTTTTTGCATACAGCCCTGATTTGCAGAGTACTCGCGACTTATTGTTTTTGGTGAAGATCGGTTGAGGGAAAGGGGTAGTTTACCTGCAACGGTTTTTTTTTAGCAAGGGTAATTTTGTTTGTTTGGCAAACGATAACAGCCGCAAATTCAAACAGAATCAAATAATGTTTCGCATACAGCCCTGAATTGTAGAGTTCTCAAGATCTGTTGATTTTGGTGAAGATCGGTTAAGGGAAAGGGGTAGTTTACCTGTAACGTTTTATGTTTTAACAAGGGTATTTCCTATGGCAAACGATAACAGCCGCAAATTCAAACAGAATCAAAATATTATTTGCATACAGCCCTAAATTGTAGAGTTCTCAAGACTTATTGTTTTTGGTGAAGATCGGTTGAGGGAAAGGGGTAGTTTACCTGCAACGTTTTTTTAACAAGGGTATTTTCTATGGCAAACGATAACAGCCGCAAATTCAAACAGAATCAAATAATGTTTTGCATACAGCCCTGATTTGTAGAGTACTCAAGACCTGTTGTTTTTGGTGAAGATCGGTTAAGGGGAAGGGGTAGTTTACCTGCAACGTTTTTTTATCAAGCGTATTTTCTATGGCAAACGATAACAGCCGCAAATTCAAACAGAATCAAATAATTTTTTGCATACGTCCCTGAATTGTAGAGGTCTCAATGACTTTCGATTTTGGTGAAGATCGGTTAAGGGGAAGGGGTAGTTTACCTGCAACCTTTTACGTTTTAACAAGAGTAAAGTACTTGAAAATTTATTTAAACTTTTTGAAACAATGGTAATTGTTAAAAATAAAATAATTTTGTTGCCAGGCAATAAAATTATAATTTTTTCATTTTAATGTAATATAATATTTTTCATTTAATACAGCAATAAAAAGGCAGGTAAGACACAGCCTGGCTGTTTGGGTGAAAATGATTTTAAATATAAATCTTAGAATATGGAAGTCATGTATGGTTCTCCATACCGATATTTCATGTTTTGAGTGTAGTACAATCAGAATCTGCAATAATCTCGAACACGATTTTTTTTGCCATCACCATACTTCCATTTCCTTAAGGAACATGGAAGTAAAAATGTTATTTAGGGCCATCGGAATAAAGATACATATTATCTTTATCCGTTCCTGCAGTTTTTAATGTTTTTACTATGCGATTGTATCGATATATTTTATAATTTTGTATACAGATACGTCTATATATTTTGTAATTGCCTTAAACGATTATAAAATTTATGTTTATATCTTTATACATATTTCTGATGATGCAATGAATAAGTAATGAAATATATTAAATAGTCCACTACTATTAAAGATGTCAACAAAACCATGGATGCCAGAATTAATTACCATAGTAAAAAGTAAATAAACAAAAGCTATTTAGTGGCATCGGAACTGTACATTTATCCATTCCTGCAGTACAATTTTGATGTTTTATATAATATGCGATTCTATCGATATATTACGATGTGGAAAAGAAGAAGTGTACTAATTGTAAATTGTTCTATTACTTAATGCAAAGCAAAAATACGTGTTGTTTTCATTTGTGAGGTTAGCTGACAACGGTTTTTGGTTTTTTAGTTTACTGCGGAAATAAATAAAAGCCATGGTTGAGGACAACATAACGTTTAATGTGTTATACAATGCTTCTGACACAGTAACACTTAAAATAAAGAATTTAGGATTTTTGATTTAACAGGTACTTTATAAATATCTCCAAATGCTTTATAAACGGGTACGTTTAAATCTCCAAAAGCTGTTGCACAAGTATAAAAGTGAAAACAGTTTTGACAACAGTGTTGAAAACAGCTTTGGAGAGAATTTGACTAATAAGTACAAAATTGTTATACGAGCGACAGAAAGCCATATAGACATAGATAAGAAAAATTATATTAAAATACATATTAAAAGTCAAACATTCGCGTGCGAAGCCGCGGGTAACAGCTAACACACACACACACACACACACACACACACACACACACACACACACACACACACACACACACACAAATATATATATATAAAATTGGAAACTGTATTGTTTGTGTTTCGTTCTTCTTGTATATTATTACATGGTATTATATCCTAATGTATAAACAACAATTCAGATCCAAAATAGTGTTTCAAATTTATGCCACGATTTTCAAGTAGCAGTCCTCTCTTCAAGTGTTTTTATGGAAACGATTTATGGAACGATAAGCGCTGAAGGGTAGCTTCGCGCGTCCTCAACAATCCTTAAGAGTTCCCATTTACTCTACATCATGGTCGATTTGTTTCCTTCAGTAGGACAGTGATACTCTACTTCTATTGTAACGTGTTTGAATCTAATGTAGAGGACCTTTGTGTGTACACACGTGTGGCGTGATCTGGCAGATTCTCTCACGTACGTGGCCCTAACCACTAGTAGAAAGGTATTACTACACGTTTAGTTGTTAAAGATGAAAGGGAATACGTGTGCTACATTTTCGTACTGGATCCAGTTCCATGATGCACTGAACCAGCACATTACACAAACAAAATAAAAAACGTTACAGATAAGAAACAACACTTTAGTCCCAACTTACAGAAAAGATGAATTGGTTGCCATTAATGAGTCCCATGTGTCTGTCAGTCAATTTACTTGTTACTGATGAACGTTAGTGTTACTATCTAGTTGATGAAAATAGTATGTAATAATATCAGGAAACGAAACAGACAGACACCATCTGGCACGAATACATTCATATTCCTGCATACGTACATGGCAATATCGCGGTTAAGTACAACTAACTTGACCACAAACCAAAAAAATCCTCTACTAGATTAACAATGGCGGACGAAAGCAGGTAGTAAACTGAATATAAAACACACATCAGAATATATCTATGAGTTTACATATCTTATGAGTTAGTATTTGTTTCTTCAAATCGTATAGTACAAAAAAGATAATAAACTCACAAAAGTATAAATGTGTGTGTGTGTGTGTGTGTGTGTGTGTGTGTGTGTGTGTGTGTGTGTGTGTGTGTGTGTGTGTGTGTGTGTGTGTGTGTGTGTGTGTGTGTGTGTGTGTGTGTGTGTGTGTGTGTGTGGTCACAATAATAATTATTTTCAACACAATTAACATTGTTTTGAATAATTTGTATAGCATCTAGCCCGTAAACGTTTTCTTCAAATACCACAGCAATGTTAGTTATCGTGCCTAATGAAGAGCCGCAGCCACCAGTATTTTCTTCCGTTACAGGATTTCCATTCTCTTTTTTTCTCAGGTATCCTACAATACACTTCACCATTCTTCCACATTTAATTGGTCTTTGATTCTCTTCGTCATTTATATGAATAAATTGTCTTCGCCACACTAACTACGTTAACAAATGTTTCCTCGTTTTGAGTCCATATTTACTGAGACTACTATTTTTTTCATTAAAGTTAATTTTGTTTTTATTGTTCAGTACACCATGTATTCGGTTTATGTCTATAACCGGAATCATAAATAAAGTAAATAATTTATGGTTTTTTTGGTTTAGTTAAAAATAAAAGGCAAGTATGGTGGAATGAATTGTGTGAAGAAGTATTAGCAGAGAGAGCAAAAAAATGGAAAAAGTGGAAATGCTCAGGGAAACCTGAACACTACGAGCAATTTAAGCAACAAAGAAAGGAAGCAGCAAGGATAATAAGGGGAACTAAAAGATCTTTCGAAAAATTAAAACATGTTGGAATGCAGGAAAAAATAATTGTCGAGATTTCTATCACACTTTTAAAAATAAACTAAAGGGTTACCAAACACCAAGTGTTAGAGAACTGGTAGTGGTAGAACTGGCCTAAGCAATGTGGAAATTGTGAAATACTTGCAAAATATTTTGATCAACTTTTAAATTGCCCGGAACCGATTCAGAGGTTAAAACTGTCAGACATTTATGAAAATTTAGAAGAAGATACACCTCCGACTATCGAAGAAATTGAAGAAGTAATTAAAACTTTAAAAAATAATAAAGCTAGTGGAGAAGACTCCATGTCAGCTGAACTTTTGAAATGGTCTCTACCAAAGATCAAAAATTATCTACAATTAATGATAATGTGATGTATTTAATATACACACACTTATTGTTTACTAATGGTACCTATAATTTCAATTTTCTATTGTATTGTATTTATTGTTCATAGCCTAAAGGTACCATACATACGATTTGCAATAAAGTTTTTAAGAATGTGAGTAATAAAGAATTTTATTGCAAATCGTAGGCTATGTATGGTACCTTTAGGATATGAACAATAAATACAATACAATAGAAAATTGATCTACAATTAATTTTTGAAGAAATTTTGGAAAAAGAAAAATCCCAGAAGAATTGAAGGTGGCCTTAATACATCCGCTGCATAAGCAAGAGGTTAATCGTACAGAGGAATATCGTTACTTCCAGTTGCATATAAAATATTTTCAAAGATTCTATTGAAGAGAGTAGAAAAAAATATTGGATAGCTATTTGGGTGAATATCAGGATGGCTTTAGGAAGGGCAGATCCTGTCCAGATCAAATATTCACTCTGAAGTCAATAATCCGTCACAGGCTACTGAATTCAAAGGAAATCGTAGTGACATTTGTTGATTTCAAAAAGGCCTTTGATTCTGTTGATAGAGAAACTATAGATAAAATAATCCGGGAATTTGGTGTTAAATCTAAATTGGCAAATCTAATCCGTGAAACCCTTACGGACACAGTCTCAAAAGTAAAATTCATAGGAGAAATATCTCAACCATTCAAAATAAATACAGGTGTAAGACAGGGTGATGGTTTATCCCCAATTCTTTTTAACTGAGTCCTGGAGAAAATAGTGAGAATTTGGAATGAAAAATTAAAGGAAAGCAAAATATCACCAATCATGTAGGGAAGAAACACACGTATTGAAATAAACTGTTTGGCATTCGCAGATGACTTTGAAATACTTTCTGAACATCTGACATCATCAGTAACACAAGTTAATTTTTTAGAGGACATAGCCAATAGAACAGGTTTAAGAATTTCTGCAGAAAAAAACAAATTTCTTACAAACATTAAAAACGCGCCAAAATTCCTGGTAACAGATATTGGTCGAATAGAGAGTGTTCGAAAATTCAAGTATCTAGGAGAGATAATTCAAGAGATTGGCTTGGAAAAATCTGCTATAGAAGGAAGGATTCATAAGATGGAAAGGGCATATGGTATAACTAAAGACATTTACAATAAAAAGTGCATATCTAAAAATGCGAAAATAAGGCATTACAGTACAGTAGTGAACCCAG
Organism: Magicicada septendecula; assembly: GCA_034769895.1. Lineage (NCBI taxonomy): Eukaryota > Metazoa > Arthropoda > Insecta > Hemiptera > Cicadidae > Magicicada > Magicicada septendecula. The sequence continues at coordinate 387,356,150 of CM068368.1, read as the reverse complement.
AATGCCTACATGCAAGTGAATGTCTAGCATTTAATTATAATTTAGACAAACTAGAAATATTGGAAAGACGAATTATTAGGAAAATATTAAGCCCACCAAAAACTTCAGAAGGTTGGAAATTAAGAAGTAATGTTGAAATTTATCAAAGTATAGAAAATATAACAGAAACAATGAGAAAATGAAGGCTATTATTTTTTGGACATTTATATAGAATGGACGACAATAGGTTGACAAAGCAAATCTTCAAATATCTGTGGGGGAAGAAGTCAAAATCAAGTTGGATTAAAGAAGTCCAAAAGGATTTAGTAAAAAATAATATACACGCAGAAGAAGCAATTGAAGGAGAAGCTTTCCGGGCAAAAGTGTTAAAAATGGAGGGAGTCCAGGGTACAACACGAAAATGTTCACGTGATCACTCCGTTCTATTACACTGGTCAACAAAATTTAATTTTTTGTTTGTTAAATGAAAGTGAATGACTGATTCTTATAGTATTTTTACTGCTGATTTCAAATATGTTAACAGTTTTTTCCTATCGGGCACAGTTTTTTAGTAATTAACCTTTTTCTTTTGCAAAAAGAAAATTATGTGACTGTAATGTAACAATATGTTACATGCACTTTGTACTTACCTAAAATCTACTTCTTTTGGAATTTCTGCTGTAATTTGTTATAGGTAGATCCTTCTTTAGATTCCAGCAGTAGTCAGCTAGCATTTTTGGGTTCCATTTTCCCTGGTAGCGTGTTTCCATGGTGGATATTTACTGCTGAAAGCGTTCACCATGTTCGTCATTCACGGCGCCAAGATTGTTAGGGAAAAAATCCAAATGTGAATCTAAGAAATGAATTTTGAGTGACATATTACATCCAAGTTCTCTGTAGTTTTGAAGAAGCTCAGTTACAAGTTCTCAGTAGTTATCCGCCTTGTGGTTTCCCAGGAAGTTGTTAACCACATTTTGAAATGATTTCCATGCAGCAACCTCAAATTAATTCAGACTTTCTTCAAATGCAGGATCATTCATTAGTTTTCTTATTTGTCGTCCAACAAATATACCTTCCTTAATGTTAGCATCACTTATATTAGGGAACTTGATTTTTAGAAACTGAAATCCTGCACATTACAACATTCTTCTCTCCTACAGTCAGTGCCTCTCTGTTTGGCCACTGCTTTTTTATATAATGATTCTTCCTATCCATGCTGTCCCATTCACACAAGAAGCAACCGAATTTAGTGTACCCAAGTTGCAATCCAAGTAAAAGTCCTATAACTTTCAGATCTCAACAAATATGCCATGAATATTTGTCATACTGAATCCTGCTCAATTCAAGTTTCATGTTTTTGTATGACTCATTCATGTGAGCAGCATAAGCTAAAGGGATTGATGGGTATTTATTTCCAGTGTGAAATAGGACTGCTTTTAAACTAAGCTTTGAAGAGTCTATAAATAGACGCCATTCTTCAGGATGGTGCATATGTCCCAAAGCTTCCAGTAAAGAATCCACGGCATTGCAGTACACTAAGTCCTCTTACTGGGAGAAGAAATGTTCAAATTCAGACTGCCTGTCACGGAAAACACTTATTTTAGTATTCTGCTGTAACCGATTCCATCCTTTCAATCCTTTCAATCTTGATGCCAGTCTGCTTGACATGAAAGATTCCAGTTATTTCTGCTTGACTCTTTGATAAATTTAGAATAGGAACGAGGCCATTTAATTCTGACTGATTAATTAAGTGAGGTTCAGTATATGCATTTTCCAAAAAATCTGGGTCTCTTCTTTCTTCATCACCTAATAAGTCTGCATAAGATTCAACATCAGTAACAACTTCATCTTCGTCTAAGTTCCATGTTTCTGGTGGTACTGGAATTGGAAGCTCTGAACTGTGTGGCACTGGCCTTATAGCAGAGGGAATATCGGGATTTTTAACATTACGTATAGTCTTAGCTGTTATCCCAGATGTTTTTCCCAGATGTATATCCCTGCTAATATAACAGTCCGTGGTGTGATCCTTCGGTTCTCTCCAAACCACTGGAACTGCAAATGGAATGTGACGAGATCCAACCAGTCAACTGCGTTCCACATGAAGCACAGCAAATATGAGGAACCCAAGATTTATCCTGATCACCTAATTTACATCCAAAATACAGTTCATGTGACTTTTTTATCAATGCAGTTATATTTCTTCTTTGAGACTTCAACGTTACCTCGCCACATACGTAGCAGAAATTGTTTGGATGACTGATGCAGTTGCGAGGCATTGTTAATATAATATATAATATAATATAATATAATATAATATAATATAATATAATATAATATAATATAATATAATATAATATATTAATATATAATATCATATTATGATAGCTAGCACTTTATAAACACACACTAATGTAATATACACTCACTCACTTTACAGAAAAAAATTAAAACGCAAACAGATACAAAAACTAGCTGCATCACTAAATCTTACACACACAAGAACTCGCACACGAATGAAGTATTCAAAAAGCTAGCACTATCCTATATGATAGTTTATTGTTTAATTTACTTATTGTATAATTTGCAGCTCTGAGCCACCAGTCTACAGAAATAAAATGATAAACAATATGTTATGACTAATGGATGAAATGTTTACATTAAGAAGAAAATAGGAGAGATGAATCATAAATTCTTGTTTGTTTTGATTAGTATGTAACAATAATAAATAAATAATGATGACTATTCACTAACCCAAACAATTATATTTGACTTATCAATTTAGTTGTTGCAATAAATAAACCAAAGCTATTTAGTTGATATTATTTAAGTTCACAAAATTCTATGCAAATGGAGTTCATTCATGTTACTTACTGAAAAATAAAAAGGGCAGTTACAAAAAAAAACTGAGGCTGATAGAGAAATTCTGACTACATATTCAGAATCAGCACCCAAAAATACATAAGAATTAGCAAAAATTGAGCACAAAATCATTGTTGACCAGTGTTGTCAGAGGACAGTAATAGAGAAACGTATCAATTAACAAAATAACTTAATTAAAACTGACAGAGAAATTGTAATACCATTAAAATTCAAGATGCGTAGAATCATGATACAGATCAAAGCTGTTTGGTTTCCGGTAAAAAAATTATATTTAGTTGTTCACGTTCAGTAAACATTAGACAATCAGTTGTTTCAGTTATTTGGTATGCTTTTGATGCGGTAGTAACGACTTAATTATCTTTGTTCAAATTAATATAAACATAAAATAGTAGTATTTTGTAATATTGTCTTTTTATTTCAGTTATCTCTCATTTCCACTTATTCTACTTCCCCCTACTTCACTCACACTGCCTTTCTTCTCTGCCTTCCATAACATGATGATTGAAAATGTCATTTTAAGCACACTTGCATTTGGTACGTAAGGATACAAGTCTGTCAGGAGAAGACAAGGAAAAAGCAAAATTACATTAAAAATATTAATAATATCTTAAAAATAATATTTAAACTACTGCCTGTAGTATACATTCTCATACTATAAAGGCAGGTAATTCTTTGAATCTACGTATGCACCCCCATTCATGTTCGGACAACAAACACACGCGCGCGCACATACACACATACAACAATATTCCCACAAAAAATAGGGCAGGATATACCCTGTACATTGTTTAACACTCTTGTTTTAGCCTTTTATTGTCTATCCGTTATATTAAAAATCTGTAAAGATATTAAAACAACCTTGTCAAGAGGAGATTATTGCTTCAGATTGGCACTGGAAAAAGGAAAAGGGTGCTTCGAAATTAATTCTCCAACACGCTTATTCCCCCTCTCCACCCAAGAAATTCGCTCTTTTCTCAACAACCTCTACATCTCAGATTCTCATATTTAGTTGTTTCTTTAGAGACAAGGAATGGTTGAATATTTTATTTCTAGGGAACTGTACGTAGCTGATTTAAGGGGATTTTAATAGAGTATAATATTGTGTAGAAAGGAAATTAAATTTATATTTAAGCAGACATTCCTTCGTACTGTTTTTAAAGTTGCGTCCCCCGTCGCACACAGTGCCTAGGGCTGTGAATGTTTGAACAAGTGTCTTCCGCTGATCTAAATATTAAATTTCACCGTACGGTGTTTCCCATCAGCTACCCTACGCTTCACAAACTCACTGCAACCACCCCTTAAATAACGACGTAGGCTACGTTTGTTTTACAAGGCGTCTTGTTTTACTTTCGTCATCGGTATTCATTTAATATCGCTCGTATTTTCGCACGCACTACTAACAATTAAATTACTTTAACCTCCTGTTTATCATACACCACTTTGGAAAACTAAATTTAGTAAGTTCTTAAAACTAGGGCCTTTTTTAATATCTGATAATACAATTAATATGGGACCTGCACATATTAAAACGCCCCTATATTGTTTACAAGGGAAGAGAACGTTAAAAATGGTAAACATTTTTGAGTGTATTTATATGCTTAGAGAAAATCTTGAAGGTTTATACGTCGTTGCCTTTTCTTCGAGGTCTGATCTATGCTTGTTTCCAAAGTAAAAACGACAAGTGCAATATGTTATTTTAAAATGTGCCGTAATAAAACAGATTCTTGTCTAACCCACTGTTCTTGACGAACATCATAAGAGGGTGATTTTTATTTTAATATTCTCTCATTGGGACGTAATTTTGCTTTTAAGTAACATTGGCTCTATATATTTCATGAATTACTAAACACATTTCTTATAATTACGAGTGTATTACATGTACTGCATGCGGTAACTTTTCATCTTTCTTAAATTTCGTTTCTTGTTTAAGTTAACTTAATCTTCCTACAGGATTGTTTTTAATAATACTCCTACTATCAAGGAGAGCTCTAGGCTGTTCTGGTCACTTACCGTTCATTTTTCTCTTTTGCGCTGCCGTTAAAAGATGGGAGACATCAAGTTATCCATAAGCAACATTTAGTTACTATGCTTAGAAAAAATTTGATGAAATTAGTACGTCATTGTTAGCAGAATGGGACTGTATATACCGTGAGTTTGAATGCACCGACCACTCTAACCGTAAAAAAGGTTAAGGGCAGCGTGTGTCACACAGTGTTGGAACAGAGGATAATATAAACTTGGCTCTTTGTGAACTACTAGTTGGAAAGGGGGTCAAGAAAGCTGTAATCGGTTTTTAAGGTAAAATAATATTATTGGCATTTATGTAATCTGGCAAACCCCAATCTATCGTCAATAACCACCCGTTAAACATTTCCCCGCATAACACAGCAATCAGCAAACATTTCCCCGCAAATAAAGTATGGTAACTACGAAGACAAATATAATTTCGGTTTAACAAATGTTGCCTTATCCTTCATTAATGTATATGAAGCTAAAATAATCTCCTACATATAATTATACGTTCGTGATGATTAACCAAGAAGCAAATTGCAAAGATGTGAGATTCTAAAAAGAAGGTAGCGTCTAGAGTTAGACTTCACACAATACGAAAACAACTCAAACTAGAACAAACGGAAAGAAAATGGAAACAATACCAATAAAATTAAAGCTCCAATTTAATCACAGTTAAGAGGAGCTGCTATTTACAATTCAGTCTAGCAATTTTATTATGATTCCACTCCATGTAAATAATTAGTAATCGTTTTTTCTATACTCTTTTCACATACATAAGCACTAAACAAATGATGTAATTGTCACATTATGACTCTCCGGCATGCGTACTTACGTCAACTGTACAATACGTAAACAATTGTATACACAAAAAATTCATTCAGTTCTCATGTTCCCGATGTTACTTGAAATCTGCATCTAACAAATTACTTCACTCGAAATGAAAACTTCCCACATTTGTTGACTCTCCCAACATATATGTGTGCCTGAGATTACCAAAGAAATATTATTCCAAACACACAATCAATAATTGGTATACCTGTCATTTTAACATATTTCACTTATAAATTACAAGAATTTTTAATCTAATCTACTGCTTGAGTTAAATAACAGCATCTATACTTACACTAAGTACTACAACTACTATTCCTAGTAACTCTTACAATGTCGGCTGTATATTAATCAACATCATATTTTTCTACTGCCGCGTACGAAACCTCAGGCGAATCATATAGATAAGGATCAAATATATATGTAGGCCTATAGGTCTACAGTGCTGACTGAGTGATGTATTTATTGAGAGAAGAAATGTGCATACATATCTCCGAAAAACTAATAAACGGATGACATATAAATAACTTTATGGTTAAAAAGTGACATACATACTATTTGTTCGCCAATGCTGTGTTCCATTCAAATTCCTATTATTTGTAATATAGTTCAAGAAGTGGCTACTAGAGAGTTCCAAAATTGTCAAAATAAATATATCAAACTACGCGTAGCCTAACATTGTGCAAAATGCAATCTACGTAGGCCTATATTAGAATATACGTATATTATAATCTCGTATATTAGAATATAATGACCTAACCGTATAAATTATTATGCCTAACCAACATTAGTTTTTACAATTCATGCTTCTTTGTTCATTGGAAACATGTCACGGGAATTCATAAAACTAAATGAAGCAATAGAACGTAATTGTAACATAAGAATTATCTATAAACAACACGTAATGTCGAGCATGAGGATGTACTAATTTAATGCATAATAATCTACAAAAGCAAATTCAAGAATCAATGAGTGTGTTCTGGCATCGATGAGATTATTTTGTACGTCATGAGTGGACCTTGGCAGACTAGACCCGTTCATGCGCCTACAGCTTAACTGCCGATTGGTTGTCCGGATTTGGTTACAGCATTTACCGTCTCTGTGCGCCGAATAAAAAGCGTTTGTCTAACCTTAACAGGAATTCAATGAACTGAATAGTCTTTCATTATTGTAGACATATACATACTGTAAGTTAAAGGTTAAATGGTATTTATATTTACGGAAATAATTGTTGAATTAATTGTAAATTAGGTAAAATGGATTAATGCAACTTTTTGGCCTAAAGTTATTGTTTCAGACCGGATGAGCCTAAAATATGTCCAGAAACTGTCCCTGATGCAGCAGAAATTAAGAAAGAGAAATTTATTTCAGAATTCAAATTCTATTGAGATTTACAGTAGCACGATAAGTAAATTATAAAAACAGATACAAGTATTTCCAACACATTCAAAGCTTTTTAAAACTCACATGCGACGAGCGATATCTACTAGTCGACCTCTCTACTCGGACTCCCTGCATCGTAATATTTTTACACTTGTCGTTTCCATCCGTATATCTGGGATCGTCCTCAGAAGCCGTGAGTGTTAACAGGGTCTTCCAACCGCCACTCGCAGCTTCTGAGGACGATCCCAGGTGGTGTGAGGATCGAAACGCCAAGTGTAAAAATATTACGATGCAGGGAGTCCGAGTAGAGAGGTCGACTAGTATTCAGAGATGGCGGGTTGAGTAACATAACAGGAAAGTAGGAAAAGTAGATGGCTGAACACTATACTACAAGAAGCGGAAAACTACATGATGAGAAACGTAAACTTGACAGAAGACACCAGCAGAAAACAAGTTACAACAGCTGAAAACATCAAAGGTTATAGATCTGTAGATAAAAGATAAGAAAAAGTATGGTGCAGAAATAGGTCTGTTATGGTTGGGCAAGTAAGTAACAGGAATAATAGAAGTGGAAGAGTCAGTGTCAACAAGAAAATGTATGTAGCAGAATAGTTGATGTCACCTATATAAGAAACAATGCAATTAGAATAATGTTTTAATTGAAATTTGACATTTAAAGAAAAGGTTCGTAATGAATGCATAAACGACGTAGACACAAGCAATTTTTCAAAAAAAAAAAGACTTAGAAAAGAAATAGACTAAGTACTGTTTTTGAACGCCAGTTGTTTGTGTTAATGAGGTTGCTGTTGGCAAGTTTGGTTGCCATGTGCAAAAATTTAATGTTTATTTTTTTTTAACTGCAATATGCTAAACATACTCACCCTAAATGTCCTATTCGATGTGATGAAGACATGCTAGTATTATTGATTAAGACAAGTTTTTAAATTAATTCTAATATAAATAAAAATGATAACACAATTTCAAAATACAAATAAGATTACAAATACTATATTAAGCTCATTTTCTTTGTTTAATTACATAAAAATAATAGATTTATCACGTTACTTCCATCTCCCCCTTCGCTCTCAATCTGTCTGCCTTCTCTGGCATCTGTGTCCCTCGTGTTCTCGTGTATTATCATTTCTATATATGTAAGCAATTATAAATTTTTGTTAGAAAATTGTATGCTAGCTGCTGTAAAAATCTTTAAGTGGAATACAATATTACATAGAAAGCCAATTAAATTTTATACTTGAACAAATATTCCTCTGCATTATTTCAAAAGTTGTAACGTGTAGATGACAACACCAGGACCTCTGAATATTCGAACGAAGCCTTTCGTTCCCATAAACATTAAGTTTTACTGTTTCACGTCAACTGCCATTTCTCTCAAAATGATTATAACCATCCCGTAATAACAAACTTTTAAGACCCGTTATGTTTAATTTTTGCCAGTATCTCAGATCATCTTGAACGTAGTTTGTTTTGTAATACGGATAATTTAATTCCTACACCTCATCTTGGATTTTGAAACTTTTAATTAACTCTGAAAGCTAACAACTTCCTTTAAAAATACAGACTACATTACTTATTACAAAAATGCATATTCCGCCTCCTTCCCCTTTTCAAAATGTCTTATATCTTCGCCTTCATTATTGGTAAGTGTCGTGTAAAATATTCCATAAACTGAAACTATAAAGATATAAATAATTTAAATTAACATAAATTTAATTATACTATTAAAATATTATAACATACTTCAGTACAACAAAATCAAACACTATTTCAATTTGATTAATTTAGTTATACATTGAACACATTTGTAATAAGCCTAAGGATACTTGAAAGCCATTTGACTTTCCCAGTGAAATTCTCTATGAAACAACGACACTCGTAATGAAAGAGTGTAAGTAAAGAAATTGTTCTGCAGTCAGTCCACGTATATACTTTTTCATTCAAAAAGACATTCATGTAGTGTGTTAGCGCAACTGTAAGCAAATAGGTGTAAAATGGGACTATTACCATCACAGAACAACATACATCCACGTTCCTAATGGCAATCGTTAATAAAGCTGGTCGCACATAACACTAAAGCAGCTACAACGAAAGAATATAAAACAGAAAAATGAAAATAACAAAAATAAATAACCACTTGAATAGTTAAGAAGAGGGCAGCTAAAGCTTTCGGTGGTAGTTGCACGAAGAGAAAATTTACATTAATATGTTTCCTTGCATGCTCCCTTCGTCGGTACCATTATTCCTAATAATTTAGAGCCGAAATCTACTAAAATAGTTTTATAATAGTTTTAGCTGACAGTAAGCATTATAAACAACGGCATGATTCATATACTTTTAGCGGCAAGAGAAGCTAATTGTTATCGTATTAATAAAATTCTTAATCTCAGTTCAATAAACATGATAAATAAACCACCTATTCACAAAGTCCAGCCTGGTAAATCTTTTGCTGTACTTTAGTAGAAAAAATTAAAATCAAGAAATAGATGAGAAGGAAAAAATTAAAATCAAGAAATAGATGAGAAGACGTTATAAAAATGTTACTGCACGTGAAGACTGAATTGAATACCAGACTCAGTCAGTTACAGCTTCTGCGCCTGAGGGAACACCTTCGATGAGATAGAACAACTGACTCCGCATATAAAATCATCGCTTTGAACTTCAGTAGATGACGGTAATTTGCAAATAACTTAAATTTAGCAAATAATTGCAATTGCCCTCTAAGTTCATATGGAATGAGCTCTAAATTGAAATAAAACTGATACTGTGTTGATTTAAAACGGAGTTGAGTTTAAAATTAAATCGACATATTTTTTTAGATCGCCCACCAATGCGACTATAACAAAAAAAAACAGTATTAAAAAAGCTTAAAAAGGTATAGCCTACAACAGGAGGCGACTCTAACGCGAATCATATAATCTAGGTTTGCGTATAATTACTCCTAAATACAGACAGCTCTTCCAGCTTTGCAATCCCAATTATTTAATTTGCTCTCTGTAACTAAGCAAAGGTACTTGCTATACCTTTAAGAAAATACGAAAACTAGTAGTTTCTTATTTAAAAGAAACATTTTGGATACTGAGAGCACTACAGATCTATCATCACACCATACACTACAACTCTTACGATAAAAAGAAAAAAATGCATAATTTAGCAAATAAAAACACCGACTGGAATAAATTCATAGAAAAATTTGATTCTCTGATAAATTTAGGCCTATAAGTGAGACTGAAACCTGAAACAGTCACGCTAAAGACTCATCAAAAACTTCAAAATGTGGCCATTTTTGCTACACCATAATTGACTGCTACAAGTAATCAAGAAAAGAATTATCCTATGGAAATTCTCAGACAGCCAACAGAGCGTACGAAAACTATACCTCGTACATATCTGATGGGAAAAATGTTTTTATGGAATGAGTTAAGAAAATTGTAGATCCGTTGCTATAAAACATTGTGCATTTGCAAATCATCGGTAATCGCTCTGACAACAACAACTAAATTTGTCGAATTGTCGACATAATGTTTAAAAACTCTGTCTAGTGAATAACCAGCCTTCACAGAACCATACATCATTTATTAATTCACAGTCACTACTACACTAAGGGCTTTTAAAAGAATCAACAAAAACTGGCAGTCGTGTACGGATCGGTATTTTGGAAACATGTTATTGTGTCCTCCTCGTTTTATCTGTGATTTGTGCAAGATTTTTCGCGCGTTTTTGAGATTGCTTTTGCTTGAAGTGATTACAGCTTTTGACTTTCTCTCGTTGTGTACTCTCGGTCGCGGGGGCTAAACGGTGTGTACTTTGTGGAATGTTCTTGTATAAGTTGAGTTATAAGAATATGATACAAAAGAGAAGATAAATAACTTTAGGAATATTTGTGGTACAATTTATAGAAATCTTAGAAATTAAACAAGACAGCAAAAGGATTAACTTTTATAAGACAATTGCAATACCCACACTGACATTATGCGAGTGAGGCGTGGGTCATGACAAAAGGAATGCGGCAAGATTCAGAGTGCTGAAATGCAGTTTCTTCGAAGTACTTTAAACTACACATTACAAGATAGAATAAGGAATGTGGATATCAGAACGGAACTCGAAGTAGGGGACATAAATGAAATTATTTCAACATACAGAAGACAATGGTGGGATCATTTGCAAAGGATGTCAGAGGACCGATTGCCGAAATCGCCACTGAACTATAAAGCCATTGGTAGAAGAGACGTGGGTCGTCCGGGGATGAGATGGATGCCGCAACACGTTTATATAACCTAATCCTTGAAGTGGAGAAGAAGAAGAATTTCTGGACGGTTGTGCCGTGATCTGATCGATTGCTCACTGGTGTTGCCAAAACTAGACGTTTCGGCCACCCACCGAAGGCCTTCTTCAGTAATAAAAATTACAAAAATTAAAAATAAAATTGTTCCACAAGTGATGGTAGGCCTAGATGAGACGAATTCAGTGACAGTCGCCTCATTGCTTTTGCTTCAATTAGACGACGTTCGGCCTACAGTAACTTGTCAAACGACTTTTTTAATTTTTACTACTGATGAACCCCTATGGTGGGTGACCAAAACGTTTAGTTATGACAACACCAGTGAGCAAACGACCACCGCCCGTAAATGAATCTTTTAAGTAATGACTCCGGCCGTGATAGCCTCCTGAATAGAACTTCAACAATTGTTGTTACGCAAAAAACAAACAAGAATACCTCATTGCTGGACATCTCTCGTCCTATGTCATTGAGATCTGTTTGTGTAAAGTACTTAAGCCAACTTCTAATGGCAGACTGCAGTGGAAGTTGGAAGGAAGGAAGCTCCTGTCTCCCATTCGGTGTGGCTTTCGACGCTGCAGATCCACTCTTGATCCGATTTTGTTTTTACATCATTAGTGCTTTGCTAAAGAACAGCGTTCACTGACAATCATTTTCTACTTCCTTAAAGCCTTTGATTCAATAAGGATTACTGTATGTTAGGTCTACCTATTTCAACATCTTGAACATGGAGTACCACAAGCGTGCATCTTACGTCTTATACATTGCAGTAAATGACGTAGTAGATGCCATGCCTTATCCGACAAAATCAGCATTGTTTGCAGATGGTACAGCCACGTTTCTGTCCTGCACTGACGTCAGGTTGGGAGAGGCGGTCAACAAATTGCAACAGTGGGCAATATCTAAGGTCTCCACTTTGTAACTACCAAAACAACACCAGTGTATTTCTGTTGCCGGAACCAATATCAACATAGATTGAACGCTAACATAAACTGTCATTCCTATACAACATTAGACATGGTACGCTTCGTAGGAGTCATGGTCGATACAGAGTTAACCTAGAAACCAGATATAAACCGTTTGAAGAAATTATTCACCTGCAAAGTAAATTTACTCAAAAAAACGTGCCTTGAATGGATCAATTCTCCTTAATGAACATTTATCGTTCATTAATACGTTCTAGATTATATTATGTATCAGCAGCATTTGGCTTGGCGAGAGCCCAAGATCGTAACGAGCTAAACACTATACATCACACTGCCATGAGTCTCTTCTCAGGTGCCTTTCGCACGTCTCTGGTTGAGAGTTTATTTGGCAAATTGCCGGAATGGCCTGGACCTTAAACGGGGCTATTTAACAATTACTGCCATTATCCATGAGAAATCCGCTGCTGGTCTACGTCTGTCTGCTTACTCAGAATTAGGAATAAACAATCCACATACCGATAAATTACTTTTACATTGCGCAAATAGTTACCTTAGATCTCTGGACATTCAACTTCTTACCCTGGTATATCATCCGCTGTCAGTGATAGTTCCATGGAGCTCTTTTTCTGTGAGTGTCGAGAAGTCCATCATATCTTTCCCAAAAGCTACACCTCCAAATGTAATCCTAGCGGCCTGCCATGAAATGATAGCGAAATATACTGACTTTTGTATTGTAATTACGGTTGGATCTAAATCTAGCTCTGGGTCACATTCCTCAGTAGTGGTAAGTACTTGTTTATCCTCGCCACGGTTCTTCAGAATGCTCTCAACCGAATTACATGCCAATAAATTGACAGTAACATGCATAAAAAATTTCTCGTATGCTCCGATTCACTTTCCAACTTAAATTCCCTTTAAGATAGCTACAAGACTAGGAAATCCTCATTGAAAGGAGATTTTAACTTCATTATCTATTTCTAACTGGTATATTTCTTTTGAGTTGATATCTAACCACTTAGGCATTCCTGATAATATTGTCGCTGAATGGCCAAAGAAGACACATTATTAGTCCTAGTCCCTAATCTTCCTGTTCCAATAATTGATTTCAAAGCAGCCGTGATATAAAAAATTAAGGTGAAATAGCTGGGAAAACCAACTACTGTACCAACAATCTGCTAAACACTAGGCCAATATTGATGTCTTGTTTTCATCATTACGACTTACCAGGAGAGAAACAGTTACCTTCTGTGCAATTTAACAGTTACTCTCTGCCATTTGGGATTTATAAAACTAACCCACTCCTATCTCTCTGGAATTTCGCCACCTACGCCATGCCCTTCATGCCATCGTTCACCACTTATTGGTACAGTGCCGTCTGTGACCCCACTTTTAGTCAAATTGCGAGAGGTGTCGGGCAACAGTTAGTAAAGTCGTGAGTGGCTGCTTATCCTCTTGAAATCGACCGACATTTTTACCAAAATTTATCAGTGTCATGGAAAAAGACTGACTGCTTTACAATTTTTATTTTACTTTAAAAAATGGTAGTAAAATAGATGGGGATTTCGTCAGATTTTTTGTTTTTTGTTGTTGTTTTTTTTTACTTTTTAACCTGGTTAAAACGTAAAGGATAACCTGGTTATTTCCGATCTGACAATGAGCTGAGAAGCTTGAAAGCGCAAATCCGAATAATTTTTCTATAGTGGTGTGCAACATTGATAATTCTGTTTGATCATGACAAGGTCTAAGTCACTAAAGAAAGCCAGAACATCGTTTGAACTTATAATTGTATGTGTACTGTATTGTGGTGTTTCTCGAATAACGCTAAGAATCACACATATGAAGAACTTTACTGATAGCTTTACAAAATTAAAATTTATTAACTTGATTTTATCTAGTAATAAATGTATTTCATTCAAAACAGTAAACGAATTCTGCATCTCAAGCAACTTACTAGTTAATGCATGTTTATGTCTTAACTATATGCCAGAACATTTTAAATGTACTCAGATACCGGACAAGGCTGAGTAAGATGTAAGGAATTATTCCTGAAACGGAGGTCAATTCATATGCTGGCCAATAAGCTGGTGATGGACCTGCAATTTTAACAGTGAATGGGACAGCTAACTGTATAAACATGTGGGAGGGCCACACTTACTCTTCACACTTCTCAGTATCGTAGATGTAAGTTTAGTTGCTGAACGTAATTTGCAACGAAACCAGTAGTACCGTTGTAGAACATCCTCAAATTTTTAAAAAACCATATCGTTGTTCATTTTTAAGATTTTCAACTATTGTAAATATTTTAAACTAAATATTATTCTTTGTTTTGGGTTATAATATTAGAATACTTTTGTGTAACAGTGTAAATAATATTAGATATTCATTTTATTATTTTTATTGAAATGTAGTACATATTTATTGTGGTCGTATGCTATTAATATCATAAAAATTCTTTCAAATATTTCTTTTTGTAAATGGCACAGGAGGAGAAATCGACAAAAAGGACCAGGAATCCAGTCCTTTCTAAACAAAAATGTAACTGTAAAATCTGTAATCCACAATTTTCAAGTAGATATAACAAAATATGTCTGGCTGAATGGTTATGACGAAAAATCGTTATTTTTTCTTGTTTATTATTTTGGAGGGAATATTATTCGTCAAAATTTAGAATTAAAATATTAATTACGTTGTAGAAAGAATTCAAAAATCATCAGGCGTAAAATACTCACGAAACGGGTGCTTCGTAACGTTTTTTGTGGTAAAGATAACATAACGACTGAATGAACATACATGCAGTACTGTTTTGCACATCAGAAAATAACGCTGTCCTGCCCACTGTTTAAATTAAAAATCAATTAGAGAAATATATAGGCCAGTCTGCTGTTCGAATTTGTCTTTTTACTCCCACCCCTACACAATCCACACTAATCACACGCTATTGCAACCATCAAATTTTCAAGTACTAGCCGCCACTGATATGTACATGTATATCAACTTTCGATAATGCTAATGTTGCCACTTATACTGACAATACAGTTATTCTGGCAGCAGATCACTCAGAAATATTCTTGCACAGGTTAAACGCAGCACAAAGGACTGGAAAATAAATCTCAATGATCGGAAATCAGTCTAAGTAATATTCGCTTGAAGACGTAAAGCCGTAAATGTGAATGATATTGTGTATATAAAATGTTTCCGAGATCAGTACCCTACTCTACGTTGGCAAAGTATATTGGAATGGACTTAGATTCCAAATTGAAGTGGAACATTCATACTAAAATTAAAATAGAAGAGACGAAACTTAAAACACGTCAGGTGTGATGGCGAGTAAGTAAGAAAGTTGACTCAATACCACTGCATGCACTTGCTTTTTACCAAGGCATGGACTAACTGTGGCTGTAGGCCTAACTGTGGCGCTGCGCTAAACGTTCTGATAGACGGAAAGTTAGTTCAACAGAACGTTTTCAATATGTATATCGATTTTCTCGAAATGATGTCAGTCGCAATAGCCTCAATATAAAAAATTGTCGATGACGTTATTAGGGAGTTTGCCAAGAGGCAAGGGAGATTTCACCAACACAATAAGGTGCAAACGGTTCTTCTAATTCATGCTGCTCAGGACGCTATAAACTTTATGGTTTAGTTTGATTTATTTTTATTCCTGTATATTATCAACAACTTTGCCGATAGGTTATGTTTCTAATCATGTTTATACTTACTGTAAGTGTCATTGTCACTTGTTATACTCATAATTTGTTAAAGTTAGTAACTATTTAAGACTGAACTAAATAAATATAAAAAAGAAATATTCACATGCATTATTAACCACTACTGACCACAAGATAAACTAAGGCTAGGTGATACATCTGTTGCAAAATACACAGGTTAATTGAGAGGAATACTGTTTTCTAGGGTAAGATAGTGTGGAAATTACGTTAATACATTTAATGGCATTTAGATACTTCAACAATGGTTTACAGTTACGCTGGTTACGTCGGTTATAACAGTTGTATTTGGACAATTACAAATGCGTATGCAATTTGGATCCTTGTTTCAAGTTGTTATAAGCTCTCACTTGAACCCTCAAAACTATTAAAAATAATTACAACACTAAATTATACCTAAAGTAAAGTTGCGCACATATAATATTTGTCCATAATATTTGCACCCTGTATAGACGACAAATATTACCTAAAGAAAACAATAACGAAGCACACAATGTCCTTAAACAATGTGCGTAGTAGAGAAGTGGTATCAGGATGACTAAGCATTCTGATATTATTAAAACACGATACATTTTAAAATTATTATTGAAAATGTTATAAGATAATAATTTAATAATTTTCACTGAACAAAATAAGCAGCATAAATACCGAACTGGTTCTTCTTTTATGCCTTCCATTTATGTTGTCTATCCATTATATTAAAAACCCTGTGAAGGTATTAAAACAAAGTTGGGAAGAAGGGATTATCGCTACGGAGGTAGGAGTAAAAAAGTGCTTCAAAATTAAATCTCTGACTTGCTTATTCGCCCCATTCAAGATGAAAAACTCAACAACCTGCGCATCTCATATTTTCTGTATAAGACATTTCTTCACATACAAAATACTTTAGAATATATTTTTTAAAGAGACCTTAATTTACCTGATTTAAAGCAGTTAAATAAAGAATGACGTATACGTCTGGAAAATATATTAATTTTGTACTTAGTTAAGCATTGTTTCCGAAGTTGCATCATTTGCAGCGCCTAAGGCTGGGAATATGTAAACAAGCACCTTCCAATCGATCTAAATATTAAATTTCACCCTACTGCGTTCCTAGCTAACTATCAGCGCTGGCATACTTAGCAAACATCTCCTCGCTTTACAGAAAATAACGACGCACACTTTAAAACGCTTCATGCTTTTCCCCATTGTCAGTCAATTCTGCGCAGTGTTTTCCTTTCACTAAAGACAATTTCATTACAGATGAGCCTAAACGTAATGGATTCTAATTATGAAAGATAATTTGTATTTTTATTTGCTTTTAAGAGGCATATTATTTGTAATTAATATGTTATTTGTAAACAGAAAACCGCCATTATTTTTCCGCCAAACAATTACACTTGACAGGTCTTTACATTATCTACTCTCATTTTGTGCATGAAGAAACGACAGATATAATAATTTTTATTTTACTCTGAATAAGTTCGCTACGCACTCAGTAAAACACAGCTACAGTATTTAGTAAACCACCTTATTACGTTTTACGAGTATGTTTATTCCGAACAGTTGTTTTTCTAGTTACGTCAGATTCAAGATAAGCCTACGCCTTAACTAAGGAATGTTTGTAAATATTGGTACATTCCCGGCTCTACAGACATTGAGTATGTTTAACATAAACAGTGCAGTGATTGAAAAACTCTGGGAAAAACCTTGTGAACAAAGTACAGTGAAGTGCAAAACGCGTATATGTAACCATGATAGAGTTTTACAATTTACGTCTTGAACAGTCTGTAAATAGTGAAAACTCACCTAGTTTTGTTGAATCTGATTTACCAGTAACATGTATGTCATGAATCAGTTCTTAAAATTGCAAATGCGTTGTGGCATATACAAAAAGGTTTTTAAACTTTGAATTTCATTAATGGGAGAAAGGAACAAATGATTAGCAATATTTTTCGTTTGTTAATATGCTTACTTTATCTCTACCTTTCCTATTACACTAAGGCTTTTACTTTTATTCCTTAATGCTGTAATAATGTAATAATTATACATAAAAAAGACGTAATAAATTAATTAACTTTATTACTACATTAGACAAATAAATTAATGATTGAAGGATATTTAGAAAATCATTAATTTCTTTTGTTCTAATGGAGTTATTGTCCAAAATGATAAGAATTATAATTACAGTAGAGAGTCAAAAATCCCAATTAATCGGGATCAGGGGCTAGTTCGAGTTATCTATGTGTTCGAATTTTCAAACATAACGAATATACGACAGTGACAGCACACAAAACAAACGTGAACTGTATGGTGTTCAAACAATAAGTTCGTGCTGTAGGCCTACGGTGAGTTAACATAGGAGTCCTCACTATAGGCTACACATTCAGATTTTAGACATCAATATAAGAAAAAATGTACCTATAAACACAGGTACGGAAACTTCTGGTTTTCCGTCTGGTTCCCAATTTTTGTGCTTTTAGCAAAAAATTTAGATCTTAATCAGAAATTGAAATATCAAATAAATTTGGCACACATATTTACACTAATGTTCTTTAAGAAATAAATTAACCGCGATTACTTTGTGATCTCAGTTTTCAAAACGGCGGCCACTTTAATTCTTGGATCACTAATAGCTTCGTAAATTTTAGTTTTATCAAATTATGGCTTATCACATAAAATGCTGACCACTGTACTGTAAACACAGAGATACTTTGTTCAAATCCCATAGCAAATAACCGAGTTATGACGAAAAACAGCCTATCAATAAAGACTGAATACTTGATCGTTTTACAGGATTTCGATTCCTTCGGTATAAAACAAATTTAAATGTAGGCCTATGTTTGTATTATTTTCAATCAAAGTAATAAATTTTAACAAATTTAAGTAAAACTATTTAGACATTTGTATCACAACAAAACTATTTGGAATTAATAAAAAACAATGGCATGTTTCGGCTTGTAAATAATCTGTTTGTTTTAGTAAGTTTAGTTATAATATTAGAATCCAAATACGTATAGTGAACACACCTTTAATCTTACGCCTTGTATAAATGAATTTTACTTACATATTTTGTTGCTTTGTATCCAAAACATAAATATTGAGCGCCATTATTGTACAACGTAAAAACACAATATTATCGTACTACTCACTTTCACTTATTGTACTACGTTTCATTAGGTTGTCTTTATTACTTTTTTCTTTAGGTTATTTTTTTTCTTTTGCCTTAATACTCATATAAAAAAGTGTAGTACTATATATTTTTACAAACAAAGACGTTACTTATTCTTGTTTTCCGTTTCCAGTACACTACGACAATAACGATACAGTTCGTATTTTAAGAAAAAAAATGTACAGGCATTGCACAAATGCAATGCACAGAGAAGGGCATTGAAAATGCTTCAATAAATCTAAATATATATATATATATATATATATATTTAATTCACCAATCAATGAATTCATTCTTCATTTACCAATGTACAGATTATAAGTTAAATGTAGTCGCATTCATAAGCGAAGTTTTATATGTGTACTAACTTATTGACAACAAAGAAGTAGTTTCTATGGAAACTCACCGGTTCCCATTTTCGATCACGCATCAGCGGTCGTTTTCAAATGTGCGACACGTCCTTATAAACATTTTCAATGTTAAAAACAATAATTAATTAACTCTGTGCTTTCACTCCATGTCTGTGAAGGAGTTCAAATTTTTTACGGTCCGATTACTGTCGTTCGGATTTTCGACGTCCTACTGTACATAAACTTCATTTCTGTTGTTAAGACTAGTGATATTTCAATTTCCTTAGTCTGTGAGCAACTAATTTCTGACTTTCATTGTAACATTAAAACCCTAAAATAATATTCACACATTTAAAGACTTGTTTAAGGAAACGAAGTTATTGTACGTACGTTTATGGAAGACGTAGCTTGCTAAGTTAAATGAATTGAAAAAACCTCAACCTTCAACCTACTATGTTTCTAAATACTATATGATAACATAACACTATTGTCGCATACCTATATATTTAGGAAAGATCGTGGTACAGTGGTCCTTGTTCCCTCTCTTCACACTCACACACACTCTCTCACTCTCTCTCTCTCTCTCTCTCTCTCTCTCTCTCTCTCTCTCTCTCTCTAGCGCGCGCGCGTGTGTGTGTGTGTTTGAAAGGTAACAGGTTTGAAGCTGACTGCACTTGCAGAAATAAATTTTGTTTATGTGAATTAATGCATTTATTGTTTTTTTGTTATAACACAATACAGTTTATATCTTATAATTATGAATTTAATAAATAAATAAATTTTGATATGTTTTACAGTTATTAATTAAAAAAAGAGAGTCTTTACTTGTTTATAAAATAGTTTTTTTTCTTTTATATATACTTCCACTTTCCTGGATTTACTGGGTTAAGTTGCAGAAGTCCGGACTACCTCGCGGCCTGCTTCTATGCTTTCACACCGGCCGTTCTCCTCCTAAGCTGGGATGTCGATTTCAGAGTTTTCTCGTAGCCGTTGTGCCGTCCTAGTTGCTCCTGACTTAGTACTCGTTGGCAGTCATCGGTCGTTGATTATCTCAAACGCCATGCCTGAGAACGCCGTCGTGGTATGAATTCAGTCGCTCCTTCGACGATAAATTCTGACGTCCCAAAGACTGGCTGGAACTCGAATTTGCCACCGCAAACTTCAAAGTTATTTTAAGATACTGCCTAAAATCAATACTGAACAGTGGTTCTATAGACCTACACCATGACGTCATTTCCTACACGTTAATACGTTCTAGATTCTTCAAGAAAATTGACCACGTGCTGGTGGACATGCATTTTCGGTTTTCAGAACTTTCCAAACCACGTGTTTTCAACTGCATATGATTGCATAACTAATTATTTTACCAGTTGAATAAATGCTACTAAAATTTAATACTAAAATAATTAGTTATTAATAGTTACTCAAATTTTTTCACTAATATAAATGATTTATAGTGTGTCTGTTAATTGGTTTACTGTTAATCATCTTCACATAATGCGTTACACACACTTCAGTGCACTGCTCGCCGTAAACTACGTTCCCATGCAGTACTTATCCTTACAACAATAGCGTCTTATCACAGTTACACACCTTTGTATATGACACCAACCAAGGCTAATATTCACACATAGTGTGAAAGTTTGTCACATTGCAATATACATATTGTTATTCTTTTGACCATGCTTTCCACAAAATTGCCGCGATCAATTCATTATTTCTATTAGTGCCTGAACCATTATTTCATCAATATTTAGTGCCTGAACCATATAAAATTTAATCTTTCTTTAAAAAATGTGTTTTAAGAACGTAATCGATCCCTCGGTTTAGGTCCTCTATTGTTACTGACCTGTTTCATTTGAAAGGCATTTTCGCCTTTGTCTTACTCAGCTCACTTTTAGTCTGAATTTCTGGTGGTTTAACTGATTTTCAAGAGACTACCCCGTTTTGTATTTCAATTCTCATTGTTTCGTATTGTTCACTATCGAACGTTTCGATTCGTTATCCGTTTGTTCAGCATAATATCCGTTTGTCTATTATGAAACTAAGCCAGATTATTTAATTGCCAGTCATACGACGAGAAAATTACTAACATTTTTGTGTTTTCACATAAGCAACAATTCGTTTGTCCCATCATCTCTCCTTTCTATCAGTAAACGACGATTGTAAATACCACATTATGATCATCTAGCCTGCATGCTGAACAGATTATATCTAGTCACGGTGTTGAGCTCAGCTCATTTTGATCCTCATTTCTCGGATCTCATCTGATACGTAATCATCTGTGTTTTGTAAAATTAACGTTAAATGATGGTTGTCTTACAAATTTTATTACTTTTGTATTCGTTTACGTCTGTACTAAAACACATCTTGGTATGAAATCGAATAGAATTGTAACTGCCCGGTTACGGCCGTTACGTAAAATTTAAAAACTAGACGCTTGGCCTAGATGGAGAGAAAATGAGCTGGACCCCTGAGTGACAGGACTTGCAATAAAAGACTCATTTAATCAGTAACCACTTTTTATTAGTGTTTCCCCATTTCATTATCATAACCTATTTTGCTACAGTGTTCAAACGATTGAATTCTTGAGTAATTTATAGCAGTTCTTAGTTTTCATTTTATCAACGAATATATTATCATGCGGCAAGCCTTGATTAAATCAATCTGTATTAATCACAATTACCAATACTAGTAACAATAAAAATTAATCAAACAGTATAGCAAGTGGATCCTTTATAGCACAGTTAATAATATAAACCACAAACATACATCCACAGGACTTGTTCTAACAAACTTTTAATCGTTATAAATATGAAAATACTGTTTATATGTATGCTTTCTTTTATGCTTTAAAAACCGGTGGAGTGTTGTTGTCGAGGTTTAATCAATGGAATCCTCCCACCTGTGCTTTTGAAGAATTAATGATACCAGGTAGATCCTGTGATGATGAGTGTGGTAATGGTGCTGGTGAGTTCCGAACCTCCTGCTAGTCTCCTTCAGGGCAGCTGTCTTTCTGGTGTTCTGGAGTATTTCTGGGTCTGACGGCGTTGGGAAGCTTTCTAGTGCACAGCTCTGCAGATGGTGACGGGTGTTGGTGTCACCATCTCCGCATTTCTCTCTCTCCCGGCGATACGGGGACCCTGAGACACTTTAGAAATTTATGAACTCATAGTAAGTTGACAAGTAGTTTGCCACGCCGTCAGAGCCACGAAACGCCCAGTCGGAAGGCTGAAGACGAAAAGAGGAAGAACTGCTTGTTCTGCTAACCCACCAAGGTACAGAAATTTAACTTGTTTAGGATTGTTTAACCTAACTTCGGCCAGCAAGGCATAAGCTGTTACAGTTGGCTGGCTAACTCAATCGCGTCGATGTGGGGTAGAGACACAGCCTTACTAATTCCGTAGCTGTCTCGTGTAGCGGCCACCCGCTTTGGCGCCGGCAACTGTTTAAATCACGCCGGGAAATTTCAAATCCCGGCACAGAATGCCAATTACAATATCTGTTGTACCTACATATAAAAGGATGTGTATATGATTAATAAATAAATACTACTCCGAAACCAAAACGTTGAGACAATGCTTACATTAATAGCTGTAATTGTTTCAGTTGTAAACACTATATTTTCAAGGTAGTTTACTACCTAGATAGTAAACTACCTACCAGTAATAATACTAATGCATAATATTACAGATTGTTCACGTGTTTATATAAATATATAATACAACTATTTGTATGTGTGTGTGGGGGGGGGATATATTGTCAGACAATGCATATTGCAGGTGTTGCAACGGGTAATCAGAAGAAGCCCAAAATATCAAAATATAATGACTGGACCTGTGTAGTGTGAACATTACGTTGACAGTATATGGTAGTCTATATGGTCACTTGTATGAAGATGCTAAATTTGAAGATCATAATTTAGTAACAGCTGGTAACAATGCCTCTGGGATCTTGAGCACGTTTCAGGAAATTGTTGTTTCAGTCTCTAAAAATTGTGAAAATTAACCATATGTATAATACTTTTCACTTAAACATTAAACTAATAAAATAGAAGTAAGGAAAGCATTTGGCTAGTCAAGAAGTTAGCAGACGGTCGCGAAGAGGATTATAAAAAGCCATATAAAAGCGCAGACGAAGATAAAACTTGATTAACAGATTAAACATGCGTACAGACTTGCTCTGAAGAGAAAGCACTGTAAATTAATTGGATTTCCTCGTCATTCGGTTATGATGATAATAACTGAGATAACATTACACACAAACTACGTACATTAAATTTTACCAAACGTAAGCATAATTAAATAGCTCTGAAAATTTTTGGTAAAGCCTGGATGAGCAGACTGTGGCGAATGCTAATTATAACCAACTATAACTGTAGTCTTTGTCATTAAAGTAAGCCTGGAACGCGACTTTTCATCTTCTACAATTACAGAAATATATTTGAAACTCTCTATAAAAACTTTCAGTATTTTTACTACAAAGAAATTTAAAATGAAACACTGCATTTTAACAAGAACATATAACTTTATTTTCTGATCTGTTTGTTGCTTGATAGTTCCTTATTACATGTTTTCTTTTAAAAAAGCTCTCACAAGCATATCTTGTCTGTACTTTGTCTCCCATCATCCCATCACCCATTATTGCCGACTGTGCATGTCACACGCGAGAGATAGAGAGAGAGAGAGAGAGAGAGAGAGAGAGAGAGAGAGAGAGAGAGAGAGAGAGAGAGAGAGAGAGAGAGAGAGAGAGAGAGAGAGATGTCTATGGTAGCGCGGAATGTTTATGAGCAAAAAAAATATAAGATTTCATAAGCGCAATCGTAAAAAGTAACTGGGTCGTTCTGTACTGCATGTATAATTTGAAATAAAAACACTGAAAGAATAAGAAAGAAATTTTAAATAAAAATAAATGATGTATATAATCACAATTAATGGGGAAACCATTGTTGCCTTCATTTCTAATACAAGAAAATACACTACTCTTATTATCTTTGTTTCGTTACGTGTGAGTAATAGTGTTGTCCCACTACTGCTCTCTCTCTCTCTCTCTCTCTCTCTCTCTCTGTCACGCTCCTTTCTCCCCTCTCTCTCTCTCTCTCTCTCTCTCGCTCCTTTCTCCCCATAATGATTGCAACTTTATGACTACTTGTTACGTACACGCGCACCCCGTTGCAGGCACACACACACCGTTACTATCCTAACAACACAACAAAGAAACACGTAATTCCCATTAAACAAGATTGTTAGTAACAAAACCAGCGTCCGATATTATTAAATGTTTTCATATTATTACAACAAATGTCTCTTATTTACTTAATATCATTATTTAATGATTTATTATTATTACTATTATATAAACAATTATTGTACTTTAGTTAAAATTATTAATTTTATTGTAAGGTTACAATAGTTTATAGGACATTCTGTATTTTAAACAATTTATTACTTCACGTCTACGTCTTGTTTAGTAAAAAGTATGTTTTGAGTGATGCGGTCTAGGCGAATTATTATTTTAATAGGAAATAAATATACATCGGCTCTTACAGTGATTGTGAAACAAACTGATCGCTTGGATAGCATGTACACATTACGAAAGAAAATAAAACGAAAGAATTCAATACAGAGAAATTAAAATAATAACAAGTAAATTGAATGGTGCTCCAAATCAAAATTACTCCAATCACAGGCAGCTGCTGCTTTTAATTCAATACCCCAGTAGAATTTACTAACCGAATTATCATCAAAATTTAAAAGCACAATAAGTATTATCGTTACCGTTACATTTTTCATCATACATCCCCACCTAGAACGACTAAATACGTGCTAAAAATGTCACGACATGGATACGTAAGCCTTATTCTTGTATCGGTGCGATATAGAGAAACAAAAGAACGCAGTGATTCCGTAGTTATAAAGGTTTCCTTGACAACATCCTAAAGGAGCAGGCTGTAGTATTTCTCAACATTTTGTTACTATATTACTATTATTAAAATATATAATCTTGAGTCTTTTATTATTGAATCTACTGCACTTTATTTTGTAAAACAAGAACTGCTCTCTCTCTCTCTCTCTCTCTCTCTCTCTCTCTCTCTCTCTCTCTCTCTCTCTCTCTCTCTCTCTCTCTCAGACACTGTGTGTGTGTGTGTGTGTGTGTGTGTGTGTGTGTGTGTGGGGGGGGGGGCAGACTGTTCTTGTTAGTATTCTTCTGACTACTTCTCAGAGAATACCTCTCCCCAAGTACCGGTATTCTATAATGCTTCTATCAAGAGCAAATATAATCCAGAGCTCGTACCACAGTACGTTATCTTAACCGTTGCAGGTAACCTCACGTGAAGAGGCTTGGCTATTCCAATCTAAGATCATTTATCTTTCGAAGGATTGTCGGGGTCTCAGATTCACCAAGCGTCTTGATTACCTCTTATCTTCTGGCTATCCAAATGCCAATTCATTTTCTTATTCTGTAAATTATTGTGTTATGTAATCTTGGCTTCCGCGTCCATTTACTCGTTTTTATTCTCTCCTTGTCGTTCCCAATTTATCCCTGTGCACACTGTTCTTTACAATTCAGTCTTTGAATCATTATTCTAGTAACTTTTTATATGTTTGCCCGTAAATTATTGAAGGTAACAAGTTACAGTAAAGTATACAAAATATTTAAGGTTATTTGTGTATAGCCTATTAACTAATCATCATTTTAATCACTGCCAATAACATTCAAAAAGCTATGTATACAAAACGTGTATGCAAACATGCGCGCGCGCGTGTGTGTGCGTGTGCGTGTGCGCGCGCGTGTAATTTCCATGTACCGAATTTCCTTCTGTTTTTTCTTCCCTGGCGTAGGCTTTGTTTCGTCTTTTACTGTGTCACATTGCCTATTCTCGTTAAAAACTCAGTAATATTAAAAGAACATCGTCCAGAAGGCATTGTTGTTTTAGATTATCACAAGCGAAAAGTATACGAAAAACGAATTGAAACTAATTCTTTGACAATCAGTACCTTCCCGTTCACCCCATATTTACCTTTCTATACCACTTTATTTCTCGCTTTTCCTCTCTCGACGCTACGGCCAAAATATTCGTATATTAACATCTTTTTCCATACAATAAAAAGGTTATACTTTCAAAAAGTTATTGCTGTATGGAGGGGTTCAAGACGGATGATATCGTATATCAAGGAAATTATAATTACGTGCAAACAGAAGCTTTCGAGTATTGTTTTCGAACTTGAATCCCATCAATAAGGCTAAGGGCTGTGAATATTTGAACACCTTGCTTCCGTTTATATTAATATTACATGATTCTATTTGTGTTCAACCGACTCTGTCACATCGTAACCTGTGGACAACACAAAAAAAAACTAATTTCTTAATTATATCATCTTTTAACATTGTAGGCAACAGTATGAAGAATTTTATTTTCTATTACAGTTAATCTTATTGTTGTATTCTCTTATTTATTGTTCTACACCTTCCTAACTTATAAAATAGTCCCTTATAGCTTTAAACGTGAAAATTACTACCATATAGCATAAAACCGTTCAATCTATTTCTCAGATATAATAGCTACTGATTTCTTCTCTGTACCAAATTTGCAAATACTTGAAGACGCGACACTAAATCAGACACTATATACGGATCGTGTGACATTAATTTGAAAGATTGAATTACTAAAGAGTTTATAAAAATTTCAGCAAACAAGACAATAATATTAATCGAAAATTTTTTCCGTGGATAGTTAGTGAGGATCGGTCAATAATACAACTTTTAGTTATTTTGCGTCGACGTTTCGACAATATTTATTGTCATCTTCAGGACAATTGTTGCTGACTCCAAACACACAACTGGGGCGTCAGCAACAATTGTCCTGAAGATGACAATAAATATTGTCGAAACGTCGACGCAAAATAACTACAAGTTGTATTATTGACCGATCCTCACTAACTATCCACGAAAACATTCACTGATTGACGGTCACTAAAAATTTAAGGATTTAATTAATCGAAAATGTCGAGTCTTTAAAAAATTATGAGATTTTTAATAATGGAATAGTTTTAAAAGTTACTTTAGAACACACAGCACTGGAACAGGGAAAATCTTTTAAATATTTGGAGTTTTAAATTTCTATTAAAAGGTAGGATACAACTTTTAAGCTTCTAACCACATTTGAGGAACTCTTGAAGGACAAAACAGGGTTCACTTTGTAGCGTGACAGAAAATCCACTACATTTTAAGTCATGTGAAATCATAAAGTTTAATTACACCAACAAATGTTATAATAATATTGAATGACATTTAAATAAATCAGAGGAATGAAACACGATAAAATAAAAATCCTCATTACATTATATATAAAAACCACTGTTTAAAAAACCAAAGAAAGTATCGAAGCAACTCATAGTATCATATCAGTAAGTTACCCAGGAAGCTCAGAGCAGTAAACCAGTTATATAAGAACATATCAAGAAAAAGGAGAATCAATTAAAGAGTGGTGAATACCAAAATACCCCAAAAACAAGAAGAGGGAAGAATAAAGTTTGTGATCAGGAAGAAAACAATACCCTGAAACCTGTATAGAAGAATAAAGTCAGTTCAGTGAATAAATTAAATGTTCCAAACTAAACCTCAGTCGAGATAACACCAAGTACCTTGGTTTACCCAAGAGTGAGGAAGGAAGACCAGAAGAGTGAAGACTAGACGAGGGACAAGAATGAAGACTAGAAGAGGGACAAGAATGAAGACCAGAAGGAAGATACGAAGAAGGACAAGAAAGAAGACAGGAGGAGAGGAAGAAATAGTATGAAAGAAACACCGTAGTAAAACCTATTATTATATAAACTACTATCAACCCCAAACCCACAAAAACTATGCAAAAGAAAGTATAACATACCCAAAATCCTATAAAAATGTAATTATTGAGAAAACTAAAGTGCTGTATAGCGTTATAAGAAGTGAACCGACTAAAGCTATTGTGTAATAAAGAAAATAAACTAGTCTTAACGGTCCATGATTACTAAAGGTCTGGTCTGAGATAATAAGACTCAAAATATCAGAACCAACAGTGAAAGTGAATTTGTGTAAGTGTTTTTTAAAGAATGCAATAAACTTAAAGTTGGTGATACTATAACTTATCAGTATGCTATATCACAACTTTGATATCTAATAATAAACAGCATAATAAAATAATAAAATGGAAGATTTCCAGTATTTTATTATTTTAATGTAAATCTTTATTTACAAGACATTTGTAAAAAATGATAATAAATAGAGTATGGGAGTTAATGTTTACTGATGTAGGGGATCACAATAATAATGGTTTAAACCAGAAAAGACTGGTATTAATATAGTATTAATAAGTGTAAAATGTTTAAATAGACTGTTTATTCACAGTCTTAAAATCAATGTGTTAATAAAATGTATTTATAAGGGTTTTTAGAAAATAAGATTTATGTTATGTGTTTTAAAAAGAATTATGTTTGATAAATAATAGCCAACATACCATTAATAATGTTCTAATAGGTATGCTATGTTAGCTCAAAAATAGTTAAAAGATATATGTTCAAACCATATCTGCAATATGTTCAATTGTGCAGATTGCTAAACAATTTTCATAATTATTTATTTTAATAACAGTAGTATTAATTAACTACTACACCACACAATAAGTTACAAACCATGTTATTTTCATATAATTGTAATTATGTAAAGTCAGAGGAGGAATTAAGTTTAAATTATTTGAGAAAGAAAGAAATATAAAATTCTAAAATCTAGGCCATTTGGTGAATTCACAGAACCAATATAAACTAGTATAATTCACTTATAAATCCTGTAAACTACCAAGATTTATATAAGATAACTCAATTAACCACTACTAGGAATGATCCTATGAATTAAAATGATAATAAGGAAATATACCTTAACATTTTGTAAATTTTCAAAATATATAAATCAATTAGTTTTAAAGAGCAATGTCAAATTTACAGATTAACACAAAAAACCAGTTCAAAGGTGTAATTTATATGTATTTAAGGAAAGGAAGAGGAATATGACTAATTAAAATTTATTATAATAGTATTAATAATATTTAAAATGGAGGGAATTCGTATAAAGACGGAAATCCAATTTTGAGCCTATATTTCCAAAATGTGAACAAAATTTGTTAATTTCCACAAAATGTCTACAGATATGGACTATAATACATCAATTTAAAGGGAATGAGATGGTTAAACCGATAATAAGGTTCATAATTCATAAAAGAGATGAATAAAATAGATAAATTCCATATATAATGTAATATTTTATCATGTGTACAGGTAATCGAATATGTTAACAATACTTTTTCAAAGATTAACTGGGCCAGATTTATGACCAAGTTAATTAGTCTTTTGTTGAATATCAAGCTGGACAGGTGTGTAAAGAACGTTTGTTTAAATCGAGAAAAATGGTACTAGCGTTTAGCCATTGAAATAAGTGAACGAGAGTTAGACGGATTAGACACTTTTTAAAGCTAAAGCTGTTAATACATTCACGACAATAGTGAAAACAAACACTTAACTCCATAATACGAGTGATAGAAACAAGTAAAACACTATATTTCAACTGATTTATTCTGCAATTCCTAACCATAACTTGAAAACTTAACCGCAGAAGTTGAACACATAGAAAATAAACTAACTAACACCAATTTACACAGAACACTTCGCTAGAATACACCAAACAGATTAACAGACATATTACACCAGTGCGGGGACATTTTAAACCTTGATGAAGGTAATTTTATAGTGATTTTCTGACACGACGCATTTGCTGTAACTTAGTCCAACTCGAGTAGCGGCCATTTTGAAAACGGAGTCTGCTAACCACATCGCAGTGACGTCAGTCTTCATTGGTTTGACAAAACATTTATTACAATATCATATACTGGAATTATTTAAATACTATTGAATAGTAATTATTGTGTTTATTTTTAATTGTTAATGTTATACTTTCTCGTCACCCTTCTCTGACTATTAATTCTAATCGCTCAAAGAACCTGTCTTTTAATATAATATATCATAAACTTTGTTCTGTATGACACAATCGATAATTCCCGAGACAGAGTCGATAATTGCTCTCCATCGATAAAATATCGATTATTTATTTAAAATTGTCAATAAATCTTTATATTTCCATTATTTCGTATCTGTTACTTATTTTACAGGGTAATTTAAGGGTATTTATAAGGCTGAAGGACTTAAGTAAGAAGAATATATTCTATCTGAACAAGATATTGGACCAGTCAGAAAAGTCACCAATCGATTATTACCTGGAGTTAATCTATTTAACTCCAGACTTGGTGCAAATCTTCAAGAAGTGCTCGACGGTCAATAAATACCTACCTGTTATTAAAATTTTACAGAACCTTTTTAAAACAGATGTATTTCTCATTTAAACACATTGATTAACATAACAAAATTATTTTATTATTTGAAAATTCTATTTTTATTGAATTTTCCATATACATTTTATTCTTTTGTAACGACCGGCATACAGGGATTTCTTACAAAGTGGCGTCCAACTTAGAGGGCTTAATAATCTAAGCTTGGCAGCGATTAATAAATAGGGACAGAGAAAAATGCAAAGACGAGCTACTTCGAAGAAGAGGGCGGCAGAGGCCGAAAAAGAGGTTGACATGGGGGATAAGGAGGCAACACCCGTGGAGGATCCGGAAGTGTTACTAACCCAGGTGGAATCGAAACAACCCACACCACGAGAGGAACAACCAGAAGTACCCACTCAAACAGGGGAAGCCAACGTCCCAGACAAGGAAGTAGGAAAATCTATGACCACTGAAGAAAGCAAAATGGATAAGATCATGGAAATGTTCTTACAGTTGAGTAAGGAAAGGAAGGAAGATAAGCAGTCCTTGAGGGAAGATGTGAATGAAATAAATAAAAACATAGAAAATACCAACAAGAAGATGGAAGAGAGGATGGGAGAAAAGTTAGAAGAATTAAAGGAAGACAACCGATCCACAAAGAAAGAATTGGGCCGTAAAATAGAAAATACTAATAAGAGGATTGAAGAAACCAGTAAGAAGATGGAAAGGAAAATGGAAGAAAATAATAAGAATTTGGAAGAGAAGATGGAAGAAACCAGTAAGAAGATAGAGAGTGACAACCAACAATAAAGGAAGAATTAAGGGAAAATAACAGGAAAATGGAAGAGACGATGGGGGAAAGATTGGAAGAATTGAGAGAGGACAATCAACTGCTGAGAGAAGAACTAAGGGAAGTTAACCAAGAGAACATGAATAAGTTAGACGAGAGGATTGAGTTAGCCAAAGAGGAGATAAATAAAAAGATAACTGAGACGAAGAAGTCCATTGTAAAGAAATTAGAACAGGAAGTTGTTGTTAACCAGCAGATCCGAGAAGTAGACGAAAGATGTCGTCAAACAGAAAACGAAGTGCTGGAAGTCCGGGAAGTAATAACAAAGGAGATTACTCAGGTCCAAGAACAACAGAAAACTAAATTGGAGGAGACCAAGAAATTTGCCTTGGAGGAAGTAAATAAAGTGAGGACCCATGTAACAGAAAGATGCGACGGCGTGGAAGCCGCTATGGTGAACATAACCGGACAGGTGCGTCAAAGCCAGGAGGAGATAGAGTTAATAAGAAACAGACCATCGGGATATCACAATTTCCCCATGTCAGAGAACAGAGAATGGCTCAATTTCCGGCAATACAAACGGAAGCCTATGGAGTTCTTGGCACGAATAGAGGAGTACCTCGAGAAACACCGAGGGAACAGATGGGTCCAGAACAGAGAGATCCTTGACGAGTCGTTTCGGGAGGTGAATGACCATTGGTGGATGGCCAACCGGAGCGACATCGACAATTATGAACAATTCAAAAGCCTGTTCAAAGCCAAATACTGGTCAGAGACCACGCAAAATCTCATAAGAGATAATATATGCCACGGCCGCTACAAACCACAAGTCGGCAGCTCAATGACAGCTTATTTCCTCGGCAAGGTGTGTATGGCCAAGCACTTAGAACCAGCCATACCGGAGGAATGCCTAATAAACAAGCTGTCTTACCATTATGATGAGGAGGTGATTCGTGCTAGGAGGGGCAGCCAGATAAAAACCATCCAGGCAATGACAGAACTCCTAGAGAATTATGAAAATGAAGATTACTACCGGCAGAGTCGTAGAAGAAGTGATGGGCCCGAACCAAGGACGTACCAGAACAATAACCAGGGTACGAACCACATAAATACTGGGTACCAAGGAGGTCGGACATACCCGCGAAATAACAATTCTAATAATGGAAATAATGTAAATAATAATAATTACAATGATAATAATAATACGGGTCCCAACCAACAAAACCCGAATCGACCCTCTAATGGTTATCAGGGTAACCGCAATCCCTACCCTAATAACGTAAATAGTCAGAGAAGCCCCAATTATGGTAATAGTCCTTACCCTAATAATGCTAATCGTGCGGGTCCCAATAATGGTAATTTTAATAATAATAGGTTTCCTCGCCCTAGAGTGAACTTCATACGAGCCACAGAAGGAAGACAGCGAGGATTCAACCACAATCGACGAAGCAGTTACCGAAGATACGAAGAAAGGCGGAGGAGCCTTGAACGGGACCAACCGAGGTACTATCCGGCGCGTAGGAGCAATAGTTTGGACAACACTGAACAGAGGTCGCACCATGAACGACCGGAAGACCATAGGACAGATCGGCAGGTAACCACTCTGAGCATCCCGAATGAGGCATCGACTAGTATGGCTCAAAGGAACAATGATGCCGAGCCTTTAAACGGGCACAGGCAGTAATAAATCGCCAGAACCCGTTACTGCCTCTGACTACTGGGTATAATAAAGATAATGAGTGCAATTTTGAAAATAATCACAATCGTATTACAATCATCGGGTGCAACTACCTGAAGGACATCAGACAGGAGTTATTGGAAGAGGATAACAGGAGTCCCACCAATAACTTCAATAATGAAATTATACATGTTGACGCCAAGGTAGAAGGCATCCCAGCCAAGTTAATGATCGATACTGGGTCGAACGTGTCAATAATAAGTACGACGGAACTGGAGAGGATACAGCAAGAGTGCGGGAGAACTTTACCAACATTGCCGTTGAATAATATTGTTTTGTTGGGTGCAACCGGCCGACAAAACAAAACTATACGTAGACAAGTCTCCGCCAGCGTGATGAGCTGTGGTATAGCGATTGACATGGAATTCTTGGTGGCGAGCGGTCTGCCATTTAATATACTGGTCGGGTGTGATGTGCTTAGGAGAAATTCCGCCATCATTGATCTAAGAACCGAAACATTGTCGCTGTTTTCTAACGGACATACTTGGACGGCGAACTTGGTGGGTAGTGACCAAGTCGTTCCCGATAGTATCCATCAGCAAATCCGAAAAATTAATTACATCCATCCAACATCTATAATCGAAAAAAGGATAGACGACACCTC
The DNA here is from genome assembly GCA_034769895.1 of Magicicada septendecula. NCBI lineage: Eukaryota > Metazoa > Arthropoda > Insecta > Hemiptera > Cicadidae > Magicicada > Magicicada septendecula. The sequence goes on along the minus strand of CM068368.1, from coordinate 387,322,133 downwards.
CAATGAAGATTTATGGTCGCAAAAAATCCAGGAGATCAGGGATTTCCGGAGCGGTATAACTGGCGAAAGTTTAACAACAAACCAAGCGAACAAATTAATAGACATATACAATAAATATAAATCAGTCTTTTCTGATAAGCCCGGTAAAGTGAAGAATTTCCAGTGTACTCTACAATTCCGAGACACTGTAGACTTTAACCGGAAGTCTTACCCCATTGCGCAATCACGAAAGCAAGCAGTAAGAGCTGAAATAGAGCAAATGATTAACCGTGACATTATAGAGAGTAGCCATTCCCCTTACACAAGTCCTATCGTGGCTATTCCTAAGAAAAACGGACAAGTCCGTTTGTGTTTAGATGCGCGCGAAATAAATAAGATGATCATAAATGACAGGACTTCGCCCGGTGAGATTGAGGAGATCTTAAAACGGTTCCACGGTACCAAATACTTCACTACCTGGGATACGGTGTGCGGATACTGGCAGGTGGAATTACATCCACAGAGTCGCCAGTATCTGGCCTTTATATTCGAAGGGCGGAACTACCAGTTTAAGAGGTTGCCCTTCGGACTGGTAAACTCAGTCGCAGTCTTTGTGCACTGCATGGATCAGATACTTGGCCAAGAAGCACTAAAATTCACCACCGTATATGTCGATGACTTGCTAGTGTCCTCAGAAACTTGGGAGGAACACTGCTACCGTGTGGAACACGTCTTACAGAAGCTAGCAGCAAACAATATTACACTGAAGTTAGCAAAGTCTCATTTTATTGCTAAAGAGATACAATTCTTGGGCTTCATATTAAATGATAAGGGAATCTCACCGTCGGCTGAAAAGATCGAAGCGATTCAGATCTTTCCTACACCAAAGAATCGAAGGCAGTTACAGTCGTTCCTGGGACTCTGTAATTACTACCGCAAGTTCCAGGAAAAGTACTCCGAACTGACTGCCAGATTTCAGCCGCAACTGTCATCTAAAAATAAATGGATCTGGGGTAATGAACAACAAAACATATTGACTCTTATAAAACAAAAATTCCTTAAACACATTATACTCCCCCATCCAGATTTTAACAAGCCTTTCTTTCTTAATTGTGATGCCAGTGACATCAGCCTCGCCACTACTTTATATCAAGAGGATGAGGAGGGCGAGCATCTTGTAATCTGTTTTGCCAGCAGAGCTCTGAACCAGAGTGAGAAAAACTATCAAGTGACAGAAAAGGAGTTATTGAGTGTCGTGTTCGCGTGCGGAAAGTTCCGCACATATATTCTTGGTTATCCCGTTACCGTCCGGACAGACCATAAATCTATATCATTCCTTAAGAGATGTAAGTTGAGCCATGGAAGGTTAACGCGGTGGATACATACTATTGCTGCAAGAATACGACCTTAAGTGGGAGTATATCCCCGGAAGGAAGAATGTCGTCGCGGACGTATTGTCTAGAGTTGACATTGACAAGCAGACGTTCGAGGGGGAGAAGGAGAGTATTCTGAAGGTGTACCATATTCTCAGCAGCAGCGCCGGTCTACAATCAGTTCTGGAACAACTAAGCACACACCAACAAGCTGACCCGAAATTAATTACTATTATCTCAAGATTGGAAGCAGGAGATGAGACCATCTCCCAATATTACACTATACATAAGGGAATCCTGTTTTCCAAACCATCATTATATAAGGAGGAGTGGAAGGTAATGATTCCGACCCATATCGAGAAAGAGATAGTGATCAGTTATCATGTTCGATATGGGCATATGGGCGCTTTAAAGGTGGTAAAGGCCCTGGAAGAGAGCTGCAATATCAAAGACATCAATCGGAAGGTACGGAGGTATATTAGAAACTGTCGCATTTGCCAACTCGTAAAAACTAATAACGAGAAAAGAGAAGGGCAGATGATTCCAATAACATCGCAGTCTAAACTTGAGAAGGTATTCCTGGATATCTGCGGGCCATTTCCCCGCAGTGGAGGCCGCCACCGATACAAATATATCGTCATCATTATGGACCATTATACCAAGTTCGTGAAGCTATACCCAGCGAATCGGGCGACTACGAATAAAGTTCTTAATATCCTGATCGACCAGTACTTCCCAACCGTCGGAAAACCGGTATCGATCATAACCGACCACGGAACGCAATTCAAGGGGAGGAGATGGCGGGATACACTGCTGTCCATGGGGGTTCACACATACAAGACATCCGTATACCACCCAAGCAGTAACCCGGCCAAAAGAGTCTTGCGAGAGGTGGGGCGCCTATTAAGAACGTATTGCCATGATCAGCAGAGAAGGTGGCAAGAATACTTGGAGGCCACTGAAGAATTCCTCAACCTGGCCTACCACCCTGCCATAGGAATAACCCCATACTCCGCAATGTACAAGAGACAACCCCCTAGAGAGATTGAAGATATCTTGGAGTTCCCCAGAGAACATAAATATAGATTTGATAAAATTCAATTTTGTAATAAGGTGGCCGAAGATCAGGAGAAACGGCGGAAGAAATACAATAAAAGTATGGGTAAGGTTATTCATTATACCGTTGGAGAGAAGGTGTTGTTGAAGAATAGGGAATTACCCAGTTCCTTAGAGGGGATAACAAAAAAGTTATTGCTCCTGTATACTGGTCCCTATATCGTCTCAAAGGACAATAACAACAACACCTACGAAATCAAGGAAATGAGTTCAAATAAAGTCAAGGGTGTCTTTAACCAGGCATCCATGAAGAAATTTTATGATTAAAACCAGCCAAATTCTAAAAAGCAATATAAGCACATATTACCTACAATTATTAGGAAATTTTATGGCAATGATAGAAGAAGAATTAGAATTTAAAATCCCCAAAATTCTAAAATACATGTAAGCCAACCTTACATAAAGATTATTTAAAGGAAAACCATTTAGAAGATATGCATAAGAAGAAGTTAGAATAAATAATTATCCAAATTCTAATAACAATGTAAGCCCATTACATACAATTTATTTGAGAAGAAACATTTTGGAAGAAGATATATAAGATAGAATTTTAAATCCCCAAAATTCTAAAAAAAATGTAAGCCCATTACATACAATTTATTTGAGAAGAAAAACTTTATGGCTACAATATAATAATAAAGAAGGAGAGAATTTAGAAATAAAACCATCTAAAGTCAAAAACAAGTAAGGACAGCTTACTAAATATTTATCTGAAGAGAAACATTTTGACAATAATACCAAGAGAATTTAGAAAAATAAAACCAACCTAAACACATGTAAGCCCACCTTACATACAAATTATTTGAGAAAACTTTATGGAATAATATAAGACGAGTGAATTTTGAATTATGTATAAATCAAGTTTCCCAAACCAAGTATAAGTACAACTTACCAACCAATTATTAATAAAACACTTTGGTGAGATAAACAGAAGAGATTTCATACCATATTTATGGTAAGCATAGAATATAATTACCATGGTAACAAAGGATCATAATGGGATGAAGAAAGGAAACAGACTTTAGAATTAAAACAAATAATTCTGGACAATATGATCATGTCTAAGTTCAATATGAAGAGTAAAAACCTTTCCATAAAATGATATTAAAGGAAATAAAAAAGAAAAAAATTCTTTAATACGATTTGAGTGATTGAATATAATAAAGTGCAAAAACTTATTTGGAATTATGAGAGAATGAAACTTTGAAGTGGTATGAGGAGAAATTATGACCTCATTATGAAATTAATAAAAAACCATCATTCGCAAGTATAATAACAATGACAGGAATAATGTGAAAATAATGTCAAAGATTTATGTAATTAAACGAATTAATATAAAATGATTTATGAATTAAATATCAATTATGATAATGACAGTTATAAAAATTCTAGAAAATAGAACAAGTGGAAATTTAAGAACAAAGAAACAGTCTAAAAATGTCATAAAGATATGCTACTATAAATAATGCAGATTATAATGAAAAAACCAGAAGGTAATAAAGAAATTATAACCAAAAGATTTATATGATAAGAAAAGTTGAAAAATGTAATAATAGAAGAGCTTCCTACCATAATATCAAATGAACGAAACATCCAGTTAATGAGTCAGAAGAACAACTGAGATAGGAATATTAAAATCTCTGAGAAGTATAATAAGTAATAAGTGAAGTATCCCAAAGATATTTTTTAAATAGTAAAAAATGTGTACTATTCTGAATAATTTTTTAATCTGTCTGATGATAATTCCAGCAGGATTAATATGTTTTTGAGCAGAGATGATTTGCCTCTGTACTCAAATATGTGTGAAGTATTGGACAGCAGAGGAAAGTAGCGTACAGTGCCTCTCTGAACTGAACCAGCTCACAAAGTAGGGAACGATAGGGAGAAAATATCACAAGGAGAAAATACTAAGAAGAAATATAAAAATGAAATAATAAATATGAAACTCAGATGACTATTACTATCAAGGAAGATCAAGTGAGAATGATATAAACTCAAATATAAATAAGAAATTTTTAAAATGGAAGGAAGTCCAAAATAATAACAAACCTTGAATAATTATCATAAGCAATTGTTTCAGACAAAGCAAGTATAGTCTGAAAAAATTACTTCTGGAGAAGGGCATTCTGTAGCGTGACAGAAAATCCACTACATTTTAAGTCATGTGAAATCATAAAGTTTAATTACACCAACAAATGTTATAATAATATTGAATGACATTTAAATAAATCAGAGGAATGAAACACGATAAAATAAAAATCCTCATTACATTATATATAAAAACCACTGTTTAAAAAACCAAAGAAAGTATCGAAGCAACTCATAGTATCATATCAGTAAGTTACCCAGGAAGCTCAGAGCAGTAAACCAGTTATATAAGAACATATCAAGAAAAAGGAGAATCAATTAAAGAGTGGTGAATACCAAAATACCCCAAAAACAAGAAGAGGGAAGAATAAAGTTTGTGATCAGGAAGAAAACAATACCCTGAAACCTGTATAGAAGAATAAAGTCAGTTCAGTGAATAAATTAAATGTTCCAAACTAAACCTCAGTCGAGATAACACCAAGTACCTTGGTTTACCCAAGAGTGAGGAAGGAAGACCAGAAGAGTGAAGACTAGACGAGGGACAAGAATGAAGACTAGAAGAGGGACAAGAATGAAGACCAGAAGGAAGATACAAAGAAGGACAAGAAAGAAGACAGGAGGAGAGGAAGAAATAGTATGAAAGAAACACCGTAGTAAAACCTATTATTATATAAACTACTATCAACCCCAAACCCACAAAAACTATGCAAAAGAAAGTATAACATACCCAAAATCCTATAAAAATGTAATTATTGAGAAAACTAAAGTGCTGTATAGTGTTATAAGAAGTGAACCAACTAAAGCTATTGTGTAATAAAGAAAATAAACTAGTCTTAACGGTCCATGATTACTAAAGGTCTGGTCTGAGATAATAAGACTCAAAATATCAGAACCAACAGTGAAAGTGAATTTGTGTAAGTGTTTTTTAAAGAATGCAATAAACTTAAAGTTGGTGATACTATAACTTATCAGTATGCTATATCACAACTTTGATATCTAATAATAAACAGCATAATAAAATAATAAAATGGAAGATTTCCAGTATTTTATTATTTTAATGTAAATCTTTATTTACAAGACATTTGTAAAAAATGATAATAAATAGAGTATGGGAGTTAATGTTTACTGATGTAGGGGATCACAATAATAATGGTTTAAACCAGAAAAGACTGGTATTAATATAGTATTAATAAGTGTAAAATGTTTAAATAGACTGTTTATTCACAGTCTTAAAATCAATGTGTTAATAAAATGTATTTATAAGGGTTTTTAGAAAATAAGATTTATGTTATGTGTTTTAAAAAGAATTATGTTTGATAAATAATAGCCAACATACCATTAATAATGTTCTAATAGGTATGCTATGTTAGCTCAAAAATAGTTAAAAGATATATGTTCAAACCATATCTGCAATATGTTCAATTGTGCAGATTGCTAAAAAATGTTCATAAATATTTATTTTAATAACAGTAGTATTAATTAACTACTACACCACACAATAAGTTACAAACCATGTTATTTTCATATAATTGCAATTATGTAAATTCAGAGGAGGAATTAAGTTTAAATTATTTGAGAAAGAAAGAAATATAAAATTCTAAAATCTAGGCCATTTGGTGAATTCACAGAACCAATATAAACTAGTATAATTCACTTATAAATCCTGTAAACTACCAAGATTTATATATCACAACTTTGATATCTAATAATAAACAGCATAATAAAATAATAAAATGGAAGATTTCCAGTATTTTATTATTTTAATGTAAATCTTTATTTACAAGACATTTGTAAAAAATGATAATAAATAGAGTATGGGAGTTAATGTTTACTGATGTAGGGGATCACAATAATAATGGTTTAAACCAGAAAAGACTGGTATTAATATAGTATTAATAAGTGTAAAATGTTTAAATAGACTGTTTATTCACAGTCTTAAAATCAATGTGTTAATAAAATGTATTTATAAGGGTTTTTAGAAAATAAGATTTATGTTATGTGTTTTAAAAAGAATTATGTTTGATAAATAATAGCCAACATACCATTAATAATGTTCTAATAGGTATGCTATGTTAGCTCAAAAATAGTTAAAAGATATATGTTCAAACCATATCTGCAATATGTTCAATTGTGCAGATTGCTAAACAATGTTCATAAATATTTATTTTAATAACAGTAGTATTAATTAACTACTACACCACACAATAAGTTACAAACCATGTTATTTTCATATAATTGTAATTATGTAAATTCAGAGGAGGAATTAAGTTTAAATTATTTGAGAAAGAAAGAAATATAAAATTCTAAAATCTAGGCCATTTGGTGAATTCACAGAACCAATATAAACTAGTATAATTCACTTATAAATCCTGTAAACTACCAAGATTTATATAAGATAACTCAATTAACCACTACTAGGAATGATCCTATGAATTAAAATGATAATAAGGAAATATACCTTAACATTTTGTAAATTTTCAAAATATATAAATCAATTAGTTTTAAAGAGCAATGTCAAATTTACAGATTAACACAAAAAACCAGTTCAAAGGTGTAATTTATATGTATTTAAGGAAAGGAAGAGGAATATGACTAATTAAAATTTATTATAATAGTATTAATAATATTTAAAATGGAGGGAATTCGTATAAAGACGGAAATCCAATTTTGAGCCTATATTTCCAAAATGTGAACAAAATTTGTTAATTTTCACAAAATGTCTACAGATATGGACTATAATACATCAATTTAAAGGGAATGAGATGGTTAAACCGATAATAAGGTTCATAATTCATAAAAGAGATGAATAAAATAGATAAATTCCATATATAATGTAATATTTTATCATGTGTACAGGTAATCGAATATGTTAACAATACTTTTTCAAAGATTAACTGGGCCAGATTTATGACCAAGTTAATTAGTCTTTTGTTGAATATCAAGCTGGACAGTTGTGTAAAGAACGTTTGTTTAAATCGAGAAAAATGGTACTAGCGTTTAGCCATTGAAATAAGTGAACGAGAGTTAGACGGATTAGACACTTTTTAAAGCTAAAGCTGTTAATACATTCACGACAATAGTGAAAACAAACACTTAACTCCATAATACGAGTGATAGAAACAAGTAAAACACTATATTTCAACTGATTTATTCTACAATTCCTAACCATAACTTGAAAACTTAACCGCAGAAGTTGAACACATAGAAAATAAACTAACTAACACCAATTTACACAGAACACTTCGCTAGAATACACCAAACAGATTAACAGACATATTACACCAGTGCGGGGACATTTTAAACCTTGATGAAGGTAATTTTATAGTGATTTTCTGACACGACGCATTTGCTGTAACTTAGTCCAACTCGAGTAGCGGCCATTTTGAAAACGGAATCTGCTAACCACATCGCAGTGACGTCAGTCTTCATTGGTTTGACAAAACATTTATTACAATATCATATACTGGAATTATTTAAATACTATTGAATAGTAATTATTGTGTTTATTTTTAATTGTTAATGTTATACTTTCTCGTCACCCTTCTCTGACTATTAATTCTAATCGCTCAAAGAACCTGTCTTTTAATATAATATATCATAAACTTTGTTCTGTATGACACAATCGATAATTCCCGAGACAGAGTCGATAATTGCTCTCCATCGATAAAATATCGATTATTTATTTAAAATTGTCAATAAATCTTTATATTTCCATTATTTCGTATCTGTTACTTATTTTACAGGGTAATTTAAGGGTATTTATAAGGCTGAAGGACTTAAGTAAGAAGAATATATTCTATCTGAACAAGATATTGGACCAGTCAGAAAAGTCACCAATCGATTATTACCTGGAGTTAATCTATTTAACTCCAGACTTGGTGCAAATCTTCAAGAAGTGCTCGACGGTCAATAAATACCTACCTGTTATTAAAATTTTACAGATCCTTTTTAAAACAGATGTATTTCTCATTTAAACACATTGATTAACATAACAAAATTATTTTATTATTTGAAAATTCTATTTTTATTGAATTTTCCATATACATTTTATTCTTTTGTAACGACCGGCATACAGGGTTTTCTTACAACTTTTTTACCCAAAACAATGTTAGCTATATTTAACACTTACCTATACTTTCCATTTCTAGGAAGACGTGACAAATGTAGGCCTATAGGTGCAGTGGACGACCGTTATAAAATAAGTTGCAAGACAGAGATTAGACTAGCTAAAACATCGTGAACCGGTGCGGAAATTTATACTACCAGGAAAAGCAAGAAAACGTAGAAAATAAAGCAAAGCGGGGCAGAAATGAGAGTGAAATTTTAGCTGCTGTATACATCGTTAATAGGAGAAGAACGTTGGATACTTCATACTTATTCACATCCAATAGAGTCTAATAGAAAGTAGTATGAGTTCCCAACAGAAGCAATTAACAAATGTATCTTTGTTGTATTGCCTGTGTGCTTTGCGTGGTCGTCCTGGTTCTTAGCTATTCTTAATGTTACGTTATTCCCAAGTCCTCCGTCGTCGAATACGCGAGATTAAAGGTTCACATTAGCATTTTATTCATATAGTTAATACTCTTCTTCGTAGAACTGCTGAATCTCATAGGCCTCAGTTCGCAGTTTATAATTGCGCCCAATTTTTGGAACATTTTTTTTTGCCTCGAAGGCAAATGCACTAAAAGTATTCACTTTTCTCAGCGCCTAGCATGTGACTTGTTACATTTTCCAATATTGGCACTTCTTCAAGAGTTGTTTGTAGTTTTTGTTAATTTTCTATAAATGAAAATAGTAAAATAAAATATTTTCTTGCATTTTTCCGAGTCTGTCATTTGTGACCAGTTTAACTTTTGACTCGTGAAAAGATGCTCAAAACAGGTGAGACCTGATATAACTTGCGTTTCTTACTGATATCACCTAACATCAGCCAACTATCTTATAGTTTGGGTATCATATGTTGTTTTTATCTCCGAATTGTCCCATTTTTCCTGCCATTGTGCCAGGCTGGATTTGCTTTCTTCAATTCGAGTAAGCTTCTAGGCTTACTGCTACAAAATTCTGTATTCGTCTGTTACTATCGAATCAATTGGTGTAATAATCACTTACTGTGGGTAAAGAGATTTGCTGATATCAATTTCATGGTAGTTACTCGGTGTATCATTACCAATTTTGCTTATATGACTGAGCTACACAGATTCTACCACCCTAAAGGAGTAAAATATTATTACTGAGAACGGTCTAGGGACGTTCACATTTCGAACTGTTGGTACCTGCTACCTTACAGTTAGCACATTACGTATGTTGCTTTAGGGATAGTCTCGAACGTAACAATATCCCTAAGTAACGAACCTGAGATTGATATATCATCTTGTGTTCATCAACCGTGAAGGTGATTATCTCCTTTTCCTTCCAGTTTCTCATTAAAACTGTATTTGTTTTATACCTAAAGGCTGTCACTCTCACTCAGCTACGAATGACTTAAATTTAAAAAAAAACAATAAGACCACCTAATCGCTCAGCAGCAATGACAAACACAACGCTTACTGCAAGTATTACCGGTATCATACATACTACAATATTAGCTTTTACAACAAGTTATACAGCGTTCTTATTTACGTTACTACTACAGTTCTTTCCATCACATTTGACATACAATTACATACGCGTGTTGCATTGAAGAAAATGCTGTCACTTCAAATTTTTTAATTTTTTTACTTGTCCTAGGTAACAAATCATTCTCCCTCGGTTTAGTTACTAATTGCCAAAGAACCGTTGTAACGTAAAATATTGAAGAAAAAAGACGATACAATGGTTTTAAAAATATTTTATCTCTTTAAATGAGGGGCTGATAGTAGTAGTATCGAGTGAACAAAGAAGCATGATTCGAGAATAGATAAGCTAGCACCATAGAGTTTAGCTGCTACGGAACGCCCATTGGAATCGGTCACAAAAAAATTACAGGCAGCACAAAACAAGCAGATTATGAGATAATAGATAACTGGAGAACATCACATTTCCGTCTCGCACTACGTTTGGGCAGGGGTTGAAAGTGATCATAGATCAGAATGGCGGAGTTTCCGAGTTTCTACGTACTTATAGCATCAGCTGAAGTTATGTTAGTTAGAAAACGGCCTATGTGGGCTCTAGTATATGTGTTATTTAAGTTTACAATACTTTTATGACATTTTTTTTATTTCTTACAGAATTAAGTTTTTAAAGGAACAAAGGAGAACAGTAATATTCAATAAACAAGTAGATATACGTGCATTGTAGGGAGGGAGTAAATTCCACCACTGCCCTTCGGGATTTATGTCGCATTACGGTTCCCCGAAAGAACCCTTTAATCCAGTCACCCACGTAACAGTAAATCATGTTCGCTTCCCAAGGAAGGACCAGGAAAAATCCCTGCTCTCCATCCGCTAGATACGTCAGCGAGCGGGGCTGGAGCCCTCTCCTCGAAAGGAGACTAACGAACTTAGCCTTTGTATTATGCAAAGACACGAATGTCCGTACAGAACACAACGTTGCATAGCGGGGGCATCGAGGAGGCGCCGTTTCGGTACCCAAAGAAGTGTATGATGGGGACCAGCCACTGCACTCGAGTCGAGTACAGGCTCTGGCAGCGCAAGTTGCACAGACCCGAAGCATCGGGTCGCGTTCCCCAATGCTGTACGCACGTTTTATTCCGATCATCAGCCCTGATACCACCGAAATTCGGATAACCCCGCGCTCAGTTCAGGCAGCGTGTGCCAGGTTGGGGGTCGCGGAAAAAGTCGAAGCCGCCGGTTATCAGCGGTATAGGCCCATTTCACAACCACCCTGGGACAAAACCCAGGGGCCACCTGGCGAGGTTCAGCCACCCACGCGACGTTAGGCACTGGACGGCCCTATCCCACCAGAACAGGGTCGTCTCGTGGAAGCTTCGCCTTGCTACTAGGGTTCACCGCACATGATTTTTGCTAGGACTACTGGGGCAGGGGTGGTTTCCTAGTGCGGCTATTTGCTATGGATGAGACAACCCTGGTTCTCGTTCGCCAGACATCCACCTTGGCCAGGTGTCAATCGGCCTCAATCCAGCCGAAATACCGGTTCACCCCCGGGCAGCGATGAGGCGGCGGGTGTCAGGTGGGGGAAGGCAAAGATCGAAGCCACCGGGAATGGCGGTATAGGCCCTTTTGTGCAACCCCCGGGGGGTCGAAACCCATACGCTGGCACCCTCGGGGGCAATGTAGGTGCACAGTCAAAAAATAATTCTCAATTTTTTGAAATATCTCTCGAAAGCTAATCTACAATTGTGTTTATTCTTTTTCTGCCCACCGTGTCCGCTATCTTTAATATAGCTTAAATCAGAATAAAGTAGCTATTGTTTGATTTAAAAAAAAATCGAGCTCATTAAGTAGAGCTCTCACCAGCTCATCAAGTAACCTTTAACTTTGATTAAATATGTTCGGAGCCCTTCCATACTTCTACTGTAATTTTCAGTGTAATCATATTACAGTTACAAAAAAGTGAATGTGATATGTATTTTGTGTGCGTGCGAGTTTTAAATTCACTGTTCACATTTTGTTAAGTAGGTTAAAATTTTTAAGTTAAATTGAATTGAAGGGAATTTTCAATGTGTGTAATAAATACTTTAAAACTGGTATTTTCCCCAGGCATTTCATGTTTGGACACAGTTTATATAAAATACCTAATATTTATGAGCGAATCTACCTGGAAATAGAGCGAGAGAAGTAATATTATCACATAATTAATACACCGCTTTAAAAATACGAAGAAGAAATTGTAAATTTCTATTCCATGCCTGCCAAATATGAAATAAAATGTTAAACAAAATGTTATAAAAAGATAAATATATATATATTACTTTAATATTTATAACTAAATTTACCTCAAGATATACTTTTTTCCTATTAGGAACATGTTTCGAGAGTTCCTGTACTGTCTTCAGCCTTCGCCATCTCATCTGAAGTGCGCGCGCGCGCGCGCGCGTGTGTGTGTGTGTGAATATTTTCGGTGTTGTCTACATTTTGAATGTGACTGCGTTTTTCTCTACGTTCAAACATCCGGTTGTATCGTAGTGTTCAGGTGTAATCGACTTCACATATCATGGTGCACTCCCAAATCCTCGTGTTGGACTGTATTTTGGGGGGGGGGGATTTTCTAACTTAGTGTCGTAAACATTTTACTGGCTTCTCTACCTGTGTTGAAAATAGCTGCGTTGCTGTTGTGCTTACGTTGTGTTTTCGTAGTAGTTTTCTGATTTTTGTCTGTGGCCTTTTGACGTATTGCACACTATTCTCTCTTCATTTCCCTGTATCCTGTGGCTTAGTGAAGCGTGAGTTTCACCTGTGTACATTCTTCTGTAAGACTTTCTTAAATGTGGTGAATGATGCTGACGTTGTGTGAGTCAGTGAGGATGATAGATACGTAACTTAATGTCTTGGATTGGGTCGAGTGGTGAAAGATACATTGCTATGGGTAGGCTTCCTTTATAAGGTGTGCTGAAAAGTGTTGGAATTATTTTTATTAGACGTATGTTTGTAATGACAACGTTTTATTTCTAGTAAGGGTTACTGTTCTAGTTGGTCGCAAAGTGAAGGTTGACTCTTCTAGTAGTGAAATGAACCGTATTCTGCTGTATACGCTGTAACGTGGTTGTGGAACTGTTGTACTTTTTGGTCATATCACAACGATATTGTCTACATAAGGATCAATATTTCGGTTTCAGCGAGCGAGTTATCATTCCGTTCTTCTCAGTGTACCCACGAATATGTCGACGGAGAGGAAAGAATTATGATCCCATCTGCGACTCCCTTGTTTATTTATAAAACCAGTTCTACTAAATGAAATAATAGGGTACAGTACACTTCCGTGTTTATATTATGATGTATTTTCGGATGTTTTGGTGTTGCTGAAGGACTTTCAATGTTTCACTAATCGGAATTTTTATTAACAACTACCAGACTTTATTCAGCCAACTGCTTAGAAAATGTTACCAATTACTGACATAAGAGACTGTATTTTCTTTTAATGGTTGAAGTACATTAGGCTAAATTAGGAGTATCTCATTAGAAGTACTTCTGATAGTATTACAGAATACCATTTTATTTGCTTCAATTCCTCCTTCAACTTCTGTCTACATTGTTTGAAGACTCCAGACTGTACATATTTAGGAAAAGAGAATTCAACTACTTCTTGTTGCACCGATGATTCTTAGTTCCCTATGGTCGGCAATTATTTTCAGTTGTAGCAAAAGTGGTTTGAAGACACAATGTAAAACTATGAAAAGAAATATCAAAACTGTGAATAGAAACTTGTTAAGAGTATAAGAACTGTAAGTGTAGTGTTTGTTATGAATTAAGATAGGCCACGGAATTCGAGTACATATAAGTTACAAATCAGCAGATAAAAACATGTAGACGAGATTATCAGCTTTATTGTTCCACGGAAAACCCACACTACAATAGTTCATTTATTTAAATTGACAAGCATGGAAGATACTAAATAACAGTCGTGAAATAGATAATTACAAATCTAGTAAAGAAAAGCTCGCTAAAATAGATGTAGGCCAATTTAGATTTGAGTAGGCCGATCTTCCGTTTATTTCAAACCTAAATTCTAGTCCAAAAATATCCCACTTTACTTTCATCAATTAGTCTTCCAGCTCCTGTAACCGTTTTACGTTTATATTGGTATCGTTAGGTAGGCCTACCTAGACATCAGACAAACTTACAATAATTCTCTCGTCGCACCACTGATTCTTTGTGTCTTCTGCTCCAAGATTACCCTCATTCTGGCATAGAAAGTAGCGCTATTGGCGCGCAGTCCTGGGCACATCACATCTCTTTCACCATGGCAGAAATATGACTGCTATTTGCTACCCTCATAAGTTACCAAAACTTTCAGCTTACTACTTTAAAAATAGCATACTCCTTCTTCAGATTCCTTTCGATTTTGTTGTACTATTCTCCTCTCCTCCTATTTCAAAAAATTCTGAGAGTGTGTATAATTTAATAAAATGTATTCAGCATTAGCTGCAATTAAGTAGAACAGTCAAAATAAAATTAAAAGTAATTAAAAGCTAAATTTGAAAGTTCTATCGAATTTATCACCATTCTTGAGAAGTTCTATCAAACTTATCAGCTCTTGCAAAAAAATATATTTATAAGCATATTACAGACATAAACAAAAAAGTAACCTGTGCAATAGAAGTTTTGTAAAAAGAGTGACGAAAACACGAATTAAAATAAAAAAGAAGAATTCAGAAAGTGGAAAGTTATTTGAAACAACTCATAAGGAAGAAGATTACTTTGTTAAACCCATTGTAATGAATAGAATAAACTCTTGTGAGAAAAATGGCTAACCTTGATTAAATCTTAAACCTTAAACATAATTGCTTAATTGGACTACAATATTAGTAGTGGTTGATAACAGTAATGGAAATTATAATATTGACAAGTGACCGTCACTTTAAATCACTGCTACTAACATTGATTTATTAAAAACTAAACGTCTAAGTAGCCTTTCCTGCGCCGAGAAACGAGTATGGGAAAAAACATTTTACTTAATATCTTATAGGAATTTCGAAACATTTGCTGGGGAGTTACGTTACTTCGATATACTTAAAAAAAGCACACTAATTATCTACAACTAACGTGACCAACATATTTTTACTACGAGTATAGCAGTATTACGTGGCCATTAGTAAAAAACTCTAATCGTGTATTCAGATTTCTTTATATTCACTGCACTAATTAAGAATTTATGTTACACTACGGTAGGCAATTTAGTGGAGTAGAGAGAACATAATGTAATGGTACTATCTGAGTTGGTATGAGTTACGGTGGCTAGTGTTGTTTGTTGTTTGTAATTCACAGTATTTGCCGCACTCTGTTATACGGAGATGAATCAACAAGATGATACCAAGGTACTACGGGACACTCTTTGATGGATGTTGTATACTGTTCTCTAGTACAGTGCATCAAATGTAACATATAATGTCTACGGCAGTGGAATGTGAACAAAGCGCTGAAGCAGAAAACTCGTTTGTTATTTACGCGAATGAAATACTCGTCTGCTGTATTACGTAGATAGAAATGTCTGTGTTTTTAACTCGCGTGATATCTCACACTACTGAATCAGTCTTATATGTTATCTTGTAGTTTAAACGAGGACAGTTCCTCTTACTGTATAAAAAATCCAGTAAGAATAAGTCTAGTTTATGGAAAAGTAAACTATTTAAAAGATCACATATCCAATATGTACGTGTTTTGTAATCCATTTTCTTTCAATTAATTTATTCTCTGTTTATGTATGATTTTGGAGGCGGGCATGTGTCATTTTGAATCTTGTTGACCTGTGGTTACAGTTTGTGTAGTACATCATACTTTAGGCATTATTTATATCCTAGTTATTACTCAAAACTTCCGGGATGATTGACCGTGCTCTATTGTTTCGGCAGCGAGGACTGGATAGAGTATGGCCCACTGTTGTTTACAGTGTTTAAGTCATTCGTGACCCAGTTTCGGTTCTGAAGACGGCTGCACGAACGCTACAAAAATGTCAGCGTTAAGAAATTTTAACATGTCAATCAGATCGGAAGTTTTAAGTAATAACTATGATAACACGGGCCGTGGAATCCACCGTAACTTAATATTGTTAACATCGACTGTAATATTCTTTTAGTTTTTCATCAGTCAAAGACTAGAATGAAATTTATACTTGAAAGAGAAAATATGGTACAAAAATAGACAGATAAAGAGCGAGATTGTTATGGAAACGTCTGATATAATCGAGGAATATTACAACTGCACTGTACAACCGCAGATAAGACATGTAGGGAAAACAACAGACTGAAGGCGGATTGGTCTGACTGCATTTTATAGGGACTAAATTGTGAGGATTCGTTCAGATCTTTATGTGCGACATTGGTTAATTGATTATCTCTTAGGTAGGTTCGCTTAGATATGTAAGATGTAGGAAAAACCAATCAAATAATATACAATCATAGTAAAATATTGGAGTTATAGACAACATATAAGACAGCAAATGTGTAGTATTAAAAAGTACGAGTATAAAGTTGAATCGTTTCTCCAAATCAGTAGACTTGGCTACATGTGATATAACCTTGGCCAAACAAACAAACAATCAAAGCAAAAATACAAACTCTTTGCACCTACATAAAAAAATAGACTTATTAATATAATAAAAAATAGTGTGGTAGAAATATCCAGGAAACATAGTAGGGAACCATGATATACGACAACATGCATGATTATGTTTTGATTTTTAAAGGCCAAGAGTGATTTGAGATAAGTATTGTACATAAAAGCAACCGAAATTGTCACTTGTACATAAATCAGTTATGCATATTCAAAATCCAGTTTTCCCCTCTTCTACTACGTCAACATTTTCAATTTGAATTACCATTTAAATTCCCTAAACAAAATATTCTCATAGCATGATGCCAAATTTGATGGTTACGTAATTAATACACTCCTTTAGTAAGAAGAAGAAGAAGAAGAAGAAGAAGAAGAAGAAGAAGAAGAAGAAGAAGAAGAAGAAGAAGAAGAAGAAGAAGAAGAAACTGTTCATTTCTGTTTCGCTGCCTGCCAATAGTGGTTATAATCTTCTGCGACTATGTGTGGTTAAAACTGGGAAACTAACTTACGGCTTTGTTGTAAACGAAACACAGTGTACAAGGTGCTCTATATAGATGATCAGATTATAAACAAAAACAATGACTATGTATAATCTTCAGTAAATCATTTATCAAATAGTACGTACACCTTTTGAAAACAAGTGCATAGTTGCAAGGGGACGCCTGATTGATCGCGTTGAAGCAGAGTTAAAATATTAAGGCTAAAACAGTTTTCTAAAGAAAAATTTAGTAATGTAATATTAATATTTATTAGGCTGCTAATATTAGTTAAATGATTTGATAATGAAAAGAGTGTAAAAATAATAAACATTATCATTGTCACTAAAAGCAAATATTGCGAAAACTTTGCGAGAAAATAATGAAATTCTGCAAATCAACATAAATACCAGTTTCACATACGTTAAGTGAAACTTTATCATACAACGAGATTCTCCTAAGATGTGTAGTGCAAGGATACGATCACAAACTCTTTCTTTAGCAAAGATTAGCAAATGAAAGAATAAACATTAGTTTTGGCCTTCAGAAGTATTCCATATTTCCCTACGGTTTCGCTGACCACGTTCTCTCCTCTAAAATGAGTCGACAAGTTGTCGTGCGTACAAAAAGCACCCACATTTTGATAAAATCATGAACATATTGAAAATTAAACATGTAAAACAAAGGGATACAACGAAAATCAAATAGGTAAGATGAAGGGTGGATGTTTCAAACGTTCTAAGTACCAAAAACTAAATTTTACAGGAGAGGCAAAAACTGAATATCTTACCACTAATCCAAGGTACTATCCTGAAAATTCTCATGATATACATTTGGCACATATTGATTGATTGTATAACACAACTTAAGTGATAATGTAATCTACAAAAATCCTATTGAGAATTAAATTAATAACATTCAATGTATCTGGATGTGTTTCCACCAAATGTTTCAAGTGCCAAGTTATAAAATGTGTTAAGTGCCACGTGCAAGTGCCTTATATTTCAAAATACCACATATGTTGCTGTAATATTTCTAAATGTGAAAGAAAGAAATAATATTATTTAAGAACAAAAGTAGTTTATTTTAAATATAAAAATTACAGACGTTTTTCATATTAAAAAAGTTTAGTTACAGTACTTCATTCACTGATAAGTTCAATATAGAATTGTTTTTCACTGTCCGGTAAATACGGGACCATTGCATTTATATCTTTTCTTTTATCTTTTGACAACTTTGGTTTTACTTTCTGATGAAAAGTACAATTTTTAACACCTACAATAGTTTTCTCCTTTATCAAGACATTACATATACTCCATGGTCTTGGAGCTCAGAGAAACTACATTTGTAAAATACCTTTCATGGATTATAAGATACTTTAGTTACACAGATTTTTGAAATTTTTTGAGTTTTTTTTTGTATTTATCAACGAACTACATGCAGATGCAGCTGTTAAATCAAAGAAGTTACTTTTATCCATTTATATACGTATCAGTAGATAGGTGTATCTTGCTTTGCTTTGCTTTGGTGTATATTTCAACTAAGTCTTGTGGAACAAGTAATTGTCATACTTTTTTGCTTTTCAATAGCTGCGAAATCTCTGTCAAAACTCAAAAAGCTGGGTTCCTTAACTATGATGATATTTATGAAACAATCCCAAGCTTGCAAAGTAAACCATATGAAATATAATAGTTAGGATTTTGTTTTGGCCAGCACAGTAGTCTGACTAAATGATAAGATTTTTCCGATTTATTTTCCCATTATTAACAAGCTTTAGAATACAAGATGATAGTTTACTGTTTTATCTTGAAGCAATTCCCTCATGCCAAAGGCACATGAATGCTGAATCATTGTCAGCCAAATGTATACCGAAGTTACAGCAATTCAGTTGTCTGATATAATACATTTGGCTATGGATCAATGATGGAAATCTATTGCAAATCTGTAAGTACTTGTTGCAAATCTATTGATATCATTGAAAACTGATGATTTGGTAGTTTAGCTTCATCGTAGCCTTTTTGATTTCGGTTATCGCCAGTTTGAACTTTCCGTGGTGAAGTTGTGTGTTTGGAAATTTTGAATCAGTATTGCTAGGTTGAATTCTGTGGTGATACATATCACAGTCAGAACATGTGTCCACTATTGGACGAGGAAAACGTATTTGAGGAAAACTTTTTGAATGTAGGAAAATAGAATTTATATGTAACATCACTTTCAGAATGCAGCACTTTGAATGCTGACACATCCTGTTCACATTTAAATCAGGGCTCAAGTATTGCTGTCAGCTCTACCATAGTGACTCTCAAACCTGGGTATTGAATTGATCTCCTGCTTTATCGTTTCAAGATCTTCAGCTGAAAACTTAAAATTTCTAAAGTTGTCTCCTCGTTTGTCTCTATGTACAGAAATTCCTCCTTTTTTCTTTCTTGTAGTGTTTGAATAAATCTCTTTCTGGGCCCAAGAGTTTGCATAAGCATTTCTTTATAAACACATAACACCTTGCCATTCGAATTAGTTAGCCGATAAATATTGTATTTTAGCAATGGCTGTCTTCTATATTAGCTTACTTGCCGCATAAAATTCTTTGTGTAAATTCTTTCTCCATTCATAATTAAATAATGTGCATTGTTTACTACAACGGTACAACATCTGAAAATAATGTCAGCTTGGTTAGAATTTCTATTAGGAGTTTAGTTTAAGTTTATGAAGGAGGAATATCCATAGCCTACCTAACCTACCTATAAAAAAATGCCACATGAAACTGTACCATCCATCTGTAAACTTTAGAACAATGTTTAAAGAAGTAAAGAAAGCAGCAAAAACTAAAACTCTTTTGGTGGCTCTGCAGTACGATGTATAGAAAGAGACTCCTTATTTTCGTTGTATGTACGCAGAACTTGCTAATCTGTTTTCTTTTTGCTGTTGTCTGAACTTCTTTCCATCTATCAACACTTTATTTTTGTCATTACGTTCCAATTCCATTTTAAAAGGAAATCACCTTTTAAATTTTTCAACAAAAACAGAAATACACGCGGCCACACTATTACAACAAACAAATGATGCAATGTTGATGGGTAATAGAATGATTACATATAGAATACATGTACATTTCTCAATGTACGTGAGAGACAATAGACTGAACTTATCTATCGGTCCTTACAGAAACTAAGAAAATATCGCTATGGCACTTGTAACGTTAGGATAAGAACATGCCGCAGCAGCATTACTGGTAGACTGCAGCTTACTGTGAGACATTACTGTACTGTAAGACATCGCGGCAAATCAGCTGACAAACAGTTCACTTCGTTGTGCAAAAAGAAGTTTTTCTAGTAGTGGAATATATGTCACTGCAGTTATTAGATTATAGTTCGAAATTGTCAAACGTTTTTCTTCATTATAGTTTGTTGTGTGCCTATTTTTGTTTTTATAAAACAAACCGACAAATTAATCTCTTCTACTCAAAGGCTGATACATCTGGCATTCAGAAAAGGAAATCGCCTTTGATTTCAAGCGAATCTTTTACCTTACGTATGACTTTTAAAACTTAAAGATATTATTTGATGATTATTCTTAAAGATATAAAGACATGACCATTATACTTAAAGATATTTATAACGAGAAACAAAGGAACTAACTCTATCAAATCATCTTTCATTTATAATTAAAAATCAAAATATTAACTATGAAGCCGGAATTACAACAAAAAATGCATTATGAACTGACTAGGAACGCGTCCACGTGAACTCAGCTGCGCTAGGAGTGGGGGAAATCTTGTGATTCAGTGAACCAATCAGGTAACGCGCCACCTTACTACATTGCTGTTTTGCGTGAGGCAAAAACAAAATAATTCGTTCTTGCCTCGCTCTAACAGTAAGCTGCACAGTAATGTAGTATAATAAATATCTTCGACTTGTTCGCTCCCATTCAAATCTATATACATTTTGTTATGACATCACTGTCGTACAGTACAGTAATGTCTCACAGTAAGCTGCAGTCCACCAGTAATGCTGCATCGGCATGTTCGTACCCTTACTGGGCTATTGGCGCTGGCACTTAAATGGAAAAAGTTAGTTAGGGGCGCTGGCACTTAGATAGGGATCCCATACGTCCCGGTTTTCCCGGGACAGTCACGGATTTTTAACCTTTGTCCCGGTGTCCCGACAAATCATTTCGGGACGCTAAAATGTCCCGGTTTTTTACAAATACAAAAAAGTTCGATATTTTTTTATAACATGTACGGTTATTTTGAATTTCCCGATGAACTGTTGGTCAACCTGACTACGATTAGTTAGTAAGATTTGTCCGTTCGTTTGCGTCATTCATTTTCGTTCGCATGTTTAGTGTTGAGTGTTATAGGTTATCGTTGTTCGTATTCAAAATAATTGCGGGCAGTTTAATGTTCAAACTATTTAGTGAAGTTTAATAAAAAAAGCAACAAAATGCCAAAGAGAAAGTGTGTTTTCAGTGAAAATTTAAAGGCGCAGTTCCCATTTATAAAAGAAACTGCTGACTCTCCCAAAGACAAAGTGGAATGTGATATCTGCCATGCGGTATTTAGTGTGAGCCATGGAGGTAAATCGGATATCGTTGATCACGTTAGTACAAAAAAACACATGACTGCCGTGACTGCAAAATGTTCTACCCAACAGATAACCTCGTTTTTTAGAAACAAAAATATGTTAGCTGAAGAAATAGATCTGGCTGCAAAAGAGGCAACATTTGTTTACCATTCTGTTAAACATAATCACAGCTTTCAATCTATGGACTGTACTTCAAGAATTTTAAAACAATTTTTGAATAAAAAGTTTAGCTGTGCTCACAGTAAGTGCAAGGCCATAACTGTGAATGTTTTATATCCCCATGCAAGAAATAAAATATTGGAAGACCTGAAAAAAACTAACAGTGATTTTGTGGACATTGAATACAAAACTGTTCTAGGAGCCAGCAACACCAGATGGCTATCACTTCAACCTGCTCTTAATCGTTTCGTTGATATGTATGAAGGACTTAAGTCATATTTTTTCAGCCAGGACAAATGTCCACATGTTTTGTATGAATTTTTTAATAACAGAAAACATTTTGTCTTCTTCCTGTTTCTAAAAGCTCAGTTGAAAATGTTTTCGGATGCAATTTTAAGAATTGAGCGAGAAGAAGCCACTGGTTTTGAAGTTAAAAAAGAAATTGATGTACTGATCATGAAACTCAATATGCGACAAAATGAATTTTTTCTCACTGGAGATGTGAAAGAAGAACTGAAAACTTTTCTTGAAGAGGATCTGATCACTGAAGATTTATTCAAGAAATACATCGGTGATTTTTATACTACTACAATAGAATATATTAAGGAGTGGTCCAGTGATCAATTCAGTGTGTTCACTAAAATGGAATGGGTTTCCTTGAATATTTCTTCCTTCACATGGGAAAAAATATCCGGATGTGCAGAAGAAATTAAAAAAAGTCTGCCAAACCTTAAAATTAACGATGAAATTCTGTTTGATGATTACACCCACGTCAAGATGTATGCTGATGAACATAAGATTAATGAGTGGAATAATTCTTGCTGCAAGATTGAAGAAAGGTGGAGAGAAGTCTCTGCACATTTTAAGAAGGAAAACATTGCATGCAGAGAGTTACTTGTAAGTTTTAGTCTAACTTTGCCAGGCTCTAATGCGTCAGTTGAGAGAATTTTTGTCTTTAATGAATTCGCTGTGGACACACGAGAGAAACCGGCTCCAGCTAGACACAGTCCAGTCAATTTTAACCATTAAGATACATTATAAACATGTGTCTTGCTCAGAGTTCTATGAAATGATCTCTGGAGACCAAAAGCTCCTAGAAAAAATTCATTCATCTGCCAAGTACTGTGCTATCAGTGTGCAGGACATCAAAGAAAAAAAACAAATTCAAGCAGAAGAGCCATCAGCATCAACATCAACAAGCTCAAGTAATTAATATAGAAGTAACAGAACATGGTTTAGTGAGAAAAAAAACATTATTTGACATCACATTATTATTTAAACTTTTATTTTTTAATTTTTCTGATTTTTATATTGAAATAAAGTATTCTGAATAATGGTATTTTGTTTTGTATAAGACCCCCTCCGCTCAATCATAATTTTGTGTGTGTAAGTGTCCCGGTTTTTCATTATAAAAATATGGGATCCCCGACTTAGAACGTTTGGAACTTCCATCTTTCATATGTTTTTCAGAACCAAATACGTTTATGAGTATTTGTAAAGTCATACCCTTCTACGTATTATGACCTGAACAAAACTCTATAATACAGGTGGATCGTTGAAAATCATACGCCTAAAATATTTGTTGACTGCTAAATGGGAATCACTGAAGCCAATGACTGGTAAAAATGTGAAATTTAATATTCATATAGACGGAAGGCTCTTGATCAAACAGTCATATTCCTGAGCGAGATTGGTAGGGTACAGTTTCGAAAACAATAGAAGTGTCTGTTAGATATAAATTTAATTTCCTCTCTAAACGATATCGTCCCGTTTGAACTCCCCCCTACAGCTAACTTTCTGTCCGTCTGTAAAAAAATATCCGGCATTATTCTCTTGAACGTAAATCGGCGTTTAATGTACAAATATTTGAGACGTACATGCTACAGTGAAAAGGAGAGAGGGAGGAAGAAAACAAGAGGGCTTGAGTTTCGTTTTAAGGTGAGTGGGGAGGACAAGTGTGTATTTTGGAATTAATCTGAGCTTTGCTTAGTCTTACCTCCAGAAAGTATTCAAAACAATCATTCCTCTTCACAACGTTATTTTAATTTCTTTAAAGAGTTTTATTAAAATTGATAGACAATACAAATTTGACGATGAGCAAGGAGCAGTCACTAAATTGGATATGTACAATATTGCTTCTTTTTTATCAAATATAAGACGGATACAACATGCAGAGGACGTTTACAAGAGCACAGACAATGTTGAAGAGACGCACTTTAATAAAACATAGTCCTTAATGATATTAGATATAAAATGTCTTTAATGAAATATACTGTTCCGTTCGTACAAAATTTCTTGTCAGTAGGAACACGGTGTAAACAAGGATGCAGGATGGTCACAAAGGAACACTTGTAACACGACTTGTTACTGTGGAGGAGAGATAGAGGAAAAATGCAAATGTTTCACTTGAAATTTCCTTATATTTCAAGGAGAAAAATTGAATCAGGAACTCAATTACAGTATCAAATGTCCTCATGCAGACTGTTTAAATCCGCAACTTACACCAAAAACAAACGAATTAACTGTAATTCAAATATAATTACATTTCTAACGTAAACAATTACATCCTTTCTTTTACACACGTAACGCTACATTATTAGATCTCTCCAGGTCGCCAGTGCGAGGAACAACCAGCGTTGTGACTGGTTTTGCACCAGGTCCCGCTGGAGAAGGCCGAGTTCCTGGGCTTTTGTTTCTAACGACAGTCCGCTCCTAATCTGTCCATGGACTGGGTCATCGATGAACAAGTCGAGAACGACATAGAAGACTTTCTGTGTCTTCCTGTCACTGCTGTTCCCGAACCTATCTGTACGAATAAGGTCTCTGGTTGGTTCGTTGAACTCTGACCAAGGAAGCCTCCAGGCCTGGAGGCATTTAGAACACTGCTCTACGTCTTCTTCGGAATCCTATATTTGGTGGAGTTCCTCAACGCGTGTGTCAGACTGGCCTATTTTTCCAAGAAGTGGCAAAAGGCTACCGTTATAGTGATACAGAAGTAGGGAAAGGATGCTTCCCATGCCGACAACCTCCGGCCCATCAGTCTCCTATCCGCTATATCAAAGGTACCTTCACATGATCGCTGTTTCTGGCGCAGACCTTTTGCGTGAGATTAGGCAACTACGTTCCTTTGATAGACGTGTCGCTGCAGGAGTGCCTCAAGAAGCGTTCTCGGCTCCCTCCTCTTGTCCATCTATGTTCATGACGTAGTCAGAGACCCTGGAGTCCAAATAGCCCTGTTTCCGATGGTAATGCTAATATAGCAATCCAACGACTGCAGTTCCAGCTCCATATGCTAGTGGATTGGACTGATAATTGAAAAGTGGCCACAAACCCAACCAAGAGGGCCCGCAATACTGTTATCTAAGCGCTGGAATGGTCTGTGACGGCGTCTGCCACTGGTCCTCGGCTTACACCTTGACTTCGGCTCAGTTGGAATATCCATGCCCACACAAGTGTCAAGCGAGCGTCTGTTCGTCTGGGCCTACGGTTTCCACTACTGATCAGCCCGCCTATGACACGTAAATTGGGCAAAAGTATCATCGGTGCGTATCTGCTGTCGGTCATTACTTTCGCAGCCCCGTTTCCGGACAAGGTCCTCGACAAGCGACTTTCTCTAGCAGCCAAAGTCTCCCGACATTCTCTTCTCGCCTGTTGAAAAGCGAACTCGGTGTTTTACGTATGGTCAGTAAGACACCGACGGTTTGCCAGTACCGTATACACTCAGACGATACGTGGAAGTGACTCGCCAAATACTATTCTAAACAGGTTAGTACAATCAAGCCGTTATAGGCCTGCTATAGAACAAATCGCCTTACTTGGGCAGGACCACGAGGTAAGAGCTCCGTTTGGCAGCTCAGACCTCGGCTATCTTGAGATTCATCTATGCGACGCACAGCTTTACAGCACAGTGGACACGGCGCAGCTATTCCCCCGTGAGGACTCTTACCATGCAGACGAAGGAGAAAAACGGAAAAAGGAAAACAAATAAAACCATGTTTCCACGGATCGATGTACACCGGGAGATTAATGGACGCTACACTCCAATACAGCTGAACTTTGCCTGACGCCACCAACAGAAAAGATTCTACGGGCGTTGTTCATGATGGGTGTGCATAAAGCCTTCAGATTGACTGGCGTCTATGCTTCAACGCTCACGTGGCCTCGAAACACTTAACAAGTCTCGCGGCACCCGAACCAAACTGTTTCCCATGCTCTCGTGTTGTAACTGCCTGGCTCTGCGCACAAAAAATAAGTGACAGACTATCTATCCCCTATTTCTTAGGTTAGTACTGACCTATGTGGCGTTCGGTTGGTGGTCACTCTTGTTTATCTCCAACAAGCTGGAACAATTTCAGTCAAAAACGCTCCGTAGCTTGACGGGATCTCCATGGTTTATGACAAACGACGTAATTCGGTGAGGACTACGAATTCCTACCCTTGCTGCTGTCCTTTCTCCGGTCGCTGGCTAATGCAACGACTTCAGCCTTTTCTTACCTGAGAACCATCAGCGCTACAGTACTGCCACCCCCGTTCGGGTCAAATGCTTTCGGGCAATCCTAATGATCGAAAATAAAGTCAACTTCGCTGAAACTTTCTTACTAGCCTCTGTGGAACTTAACAATCCTTCCTATATTCTCCTCTCTCCTCAGAAAGTATGACCATAACACGCACCTTGGTACTGTCTACTATCGTCCCTGGCACGGAGGCTCTCTGCCTCGAGACGAGTGACCGACGCCTCAAGGTGTCTGCCTACTGTGTCCGAGACAGGCGACACCTGCAGTCCGGATAACTGAACCACAAAATTAAGTACAAAAGCGCTATCTAGCGAATAATATGGCATCATCCAATTCAGTTTTAGAACCTGTCTTGTTGATTAGCACAGTTTTCCTCTGTTAGTCATCGGACACGACTCGGAAGCTGTATTCATGCCACGGGAGCAAATAGCCCCGCAAAAACACGCAACGCAGCTTATTTCGCGCAAGAAGATACATTCGATGCAGAATACGGAAGAGAGCGGGAAGAAGAAGAGAAAACAAAGAAATACATTGTTTCCACGAGTCGAAGTGCACGGGGATAGTAACGGATTCTACACTCCTGGACGAGGAGACCACCCACCAACACCCGAGCAAGTCCGACTGGACGAAGATGGGACAGCGTACTCCACCAGAACATCTCGGCTCTCACAAGATTGGATCGCCCAAAATGGACCTTTTAAGGGGCAGTATGGCGACTCGTGTCCCAGTCGTCAAGTGACATTCTTGTACCTGTCACTTTCATCAAGAGCAAAAATGCACTTTTGTTTGTGCAAAATTACACGATAGCATGATAATGAATTTAGAAACGTTCTTGTGATAATGAAAAAATCAGCTGCTCTACAATTAACTGCGAGAAAGGACGTTTAATTTTATTGTTATGATTTGTATTTCTCTACCTTGTTCTTTCTCTTCAACTTCTTTATTTACAATACAGTGCAATGCACCGATCAGTTTCACTTTATGGCACGTTTTATACTCACTCCTTACCTATTACTTACTTTTAATAACAGTTCTAATAATAATGATCCTCAAGGATAATTGCTAAAGAAAAATGCTATATGTTTGGATATTACAATTTCCTATTATCCACTTTTCGTAGTAGCATTTCACTCTCAATTATCATGAACGCCTAAATATTTAGGTGTTCATAACTTTGTCGCAACGATAAGGCGATGCACAAATCATCGTCTTACAACAAAGGACTAAATTATTAATACAAGAGAAATCGTTATTCATAACGCAATTACAGATTCTATAAACAGACTCTTAGACAACAATTTTTGAAGATTGCAATTATCCAACACACTACATCGCAAGACATAACAAAAGTAGCCAACTACAAATAGGCCTATGCCTATTCATACACAATAATTACGAATTATCATTTATTTACTAAACCGCTGTTACAAAACTTGGCCGAACCGCAACTAAAGTAAATTAAATTAGATAAATTCTCTAAAGTAACTAGCGGGGACACGATATGAAATTGTAACAAATATTTTAATTATTACTGTTGTGTTACTATCGTACACTGACCATAATTCGATACGGCTGTAGTAGGTATACCTCAGGGATCGCATTAGATGTATGACATAAAAACAGGTAATAATATCACCAAAGACACGTAACAAACGAATGAGTCTGTAAATTGTGTGCCATAAAGCCAGAACGATGAACGCTATACACTATCGGCCCTATAAATTTTGTCCTAAACATATAGAAATAACAAAGCTATTACATTGTTATGAGCAATAAAACTTGCACGCGTTACGTTATAAAACTTCATACGCTAAATTCAAATAATGATAGGTTTAAATTAAGTTAATTAAATTTGTCATGAACTCTCGCATATGTGACTCTTGGGTGACAGGCACCTAACATGTTTGAGCTGCGATAAACTTTTCTTTACAGAAAAACTTAATTTAACTGAGTAAAGAGATAGCTGTGGCGATTATCGGGGAAACGTTACATCTGTAGCCAGAATATACAGAAAAATTAGAGAAAAGCAAAAATGTAAGAAAATATTGTAAATCTAGGATAAAAACAGTGTGATTTAGAGTAGCCTACACCGATGACATTTTGATATTACTAATAAAGTTTGAGGGAAGTATAAAAACAGAATTGTAGCATAGAATTGTGTGGATAGAAGAGTAATCTGTTTAGCAATGTGAGGTAATCCCAGACAAGTGATTTAACACTAGCATGGTTTATTATTTGCATGCAAATGTAACAAATTGATAAAAGTAGACAACCACTCTAAACAAGACATATTAGCAAAAAAATGAACAGGTAGCCTACCAATGGTGAACGTGAACATAAGAAAAGAAAAGAAATAACCAATAATAAAAATAATGCGTTGCAAACAACTGTCATAAGAGTAGGGGCGCAGCCAAGATTTTCTTGTAGTCAGTGTTCTGTGTAGGAGTTAGATTTTTGTTAATAAAACTAAAAAAATTAATAGAACAAAAACTCGTCATTTGATATTTCTTTTGTTGTTATCAAGAAGGTAAGTGTGGAACCAAAAGGGTTACCATAATAGATACATAAACGTTAACAAAGCTAAGAAACAATAAAGATCACTTCTTACAATACAAACTGAATCAAGTAAACGATAGACTTAAGTGAAACTGGAACAAGTTTTATCCTATCTTCTGCAGATAGTGATAGCGTTAATATTTGAAAACTTAGCCTTAGTGAGAACGTGTTTGTACGTGTTTGCAACAAACAAAATGAAATGGTCTACTCTTTTTGTCACAGAAATGAAAAAACGATTTTCTTAAAGTGGGCATAACAGACCAGAGACGCGGATATTTCAAAATAATGCTATGGGCTGCGCAAAATGTGTTGGCCGCACATTTTTTGATGTTGCCATACACTTTACCAGTAAAAGCTGTGAATTACAGTCTCAGGTTTACATGTTCCGAATAATCAAGAAATCTCTACCTAAAATTCAATTATACGAAATAACAATCTGACAAACAAGATATAAACTGAGTCAATAAAAACGAAAATAGTATATGTTACAAAATAGTACATGTTACAATATTGTCTTCTTGCTAGATTATAATTTAGAATAAACTACGGCGATAGGGAACTTACTAATCAAAATTGGCATTGATGAATATCGTGCCAGAGAAAACTGGTTAACCTCATTCGATTTCCAATAACTCCATGGTCTTCCCAGTTTTTGTGTCACTAGTAACTGTGCCATTTAGGATTGTGTCGTTAATTCTTTCAATTTACATGCTCCAATTGTGATGATGATGATGTTGATCATGCTCCTATCCACACTCGTCTTCCTAATAACATATGTACTCCCTCATGAGTTACATTTACATTGTTGAAGCACGTTGATCGCATCTAAAGAGATTAGTAGAACTGATTCCCTCAGAATATTTTGCATTTATCAGCGCTTCAACGTCTGATATCATTTGTATACTATTGTTATGGATTTCATCAGTCTTGACTCCCTTGTATCACCCAAAAGAATCTTATTTCTTACTATCTGAAAGACTCTAAACTTAATTTGTTTCCTTTTGTTGGTAGTGTCTTGTTGTTACTTTGTTTTCCTTAAATTCTTCAATCCTGCCGCTGTTTATTTGATTTTTAAAAAATAAGTTTAATGATCATGTCTTGTTTGAGACACAACACGGACTCGACTGTAAAAACGGTTTCGTGTACTATAGACATCAAAGTAAACAAGTTTATTGTATTTTCTTCTACAAATCTGTGTAATCAGTACAGTATCCACACAATGCACGTGTAGGAAGCTGCTTGCTGTTTCATACATTACATTGTACCTGTGAACATTCATCACACAAACAGGCAGGTTGTACGCAGAGCTTATGGAATTGTCAACGTTGTTGTTCGTGGCAAATAATGCGCTTTGTCGCCAACAAAAGAAAACTAGTAACGGCCAATATCAAGACGACCATAACTCATGAGCGCTGCTGTGTACACTGTCAGTTTGTAAAACTTCCACCAGTGCTTCTCATTTATCATATGTATTACTTCTTCTTCTTCGTTAAAGGCAACCTTCATTCTTCACACTAACAGCTCGCTCTCAGCACACAATGAAAACTTCATTTATGCAATGGGATATATGAAAACTTGATAACAGCACACAATTACGAAACATAATATTTTCTCAATCGCGTCTCTCTCTCTCTCTCCCCCCTATGCCCCCTCACTCTCTCTCTCTCTCTCTCTCTCTCTCTCTCTCTCTCTCTCTCTCTCTCTCTCTCTCTCTCTCTCTCTCTCGATTGATAAAATGAATGGAAACGCTGTATCAGACATTCTTTACACCAACAAACTATAGAATCGTTACTAAGAGCTTAAAAGATACAATCCCCTAAAACAGTGGCTCCCAAAGTGGGGTCCGCGGACACTTTTAAGAAAACATAAAATACAACGTAAATTTTGTTCGATATTTTATGCTCTAAAATCTAAATTTTAGAATCTTAAAACAATTAGTAGAAGATTCCAGCATATTTTTTTTGTTCAAACTAATTGTAATTGTAAAAGTAATTTCAAACTAATGGTTTTAATAATGTTTTTAAATCATGACATTTAGCAGATCTGTTTGTCAGCCGAACTAACTAGAGCGCCGTATCAACGCAGAACTGATTGCGCTGTTTTAGTCCACGTATAAGAACTGTATCTAAGCAAAACGTTTTTCCGTGTAGCTGGTTTTACGCTTAAGTAGCATAATGAAAAAAAACTATGTAGACTATATATTAAGTGGTGGCTACAATGAAATTCGTGCTGCACACTAAGTGTCTCTACTCATCGTTGAAAACAGGAAGCCACATAGGCCTACCATTGGCGAGAAAATAATAAAACCCGCTGCTAAACTGAAGGCCTGGCAGTTCTGGGCGAGAAAGGTAGTAAATCTTTGAATCCTATTTCATTTTCAAACAGTACAGCAAGAAGAAGGATAGATGAAATGGCACAAAATATTAGGGAGACACTGATAAACAGAATTAAAAATTGTACAATTGTTATTACCCAGATAGATGAAAGTACTGACATTGTGTACTTTACGCAAATTTATGGACATTATTGGATTGAACGCAAATTTAATTGCTTTCATCCGTTCTGATTATGAGAAGAAATTACATGAGGTTTTTTTTTGTAAATTTCTACCGTCACATACAACTTCAGCAGGATTATTTGCGATTGTGAATAAGTTCACGGTTGACAACCGGTATTAACTGGAATAAATGTGTGGATGTTAGCAGTGACGGAGCAATATCGATGTGTGAAAGAAATAGTGGACTGATTACAATGATAAAAACTGTAGCACCACTTGTTGAGTGGGTTCATAACACGTCCACAGAGAAACGTTAGCAACAAAGAAGATGCCACCAGAACCGAAGAGTTGCCTTGATGAGGTAGTTCGGATTGTGAATAAAATCGCGCATTTTGAATTTTCGATTATTTAGTATAATATGTGAAGAAGTATAATATGTGTATAGTGGCCACAAGCAATTGTTGATCCACTGTGAAGTACGATGGCTTTTGCGTGGGAGGGTATTGAACAGATTATTTGAACTGAGGGATCAATAAAGCTCTTTTTATTAAATTACAACTTCGATCTTAAAGACAGGTTTCATGACTTTAACTTGATTTTGAAGCTATCATACCTTCCTGATATCTTAATTCATCTGAATGGACTCACTTAAAACCTGCAGGGATGATCACTATTTTCCAGGTTCGAGATAAAACCGCGGGGAAGATAAAAAAATTGAAGCTGTGGATTCAGAGATTAGACTCCGAAATTTTCGAACAATTCCCTTCCATGGCAGATTTCCTCCAGATGTCAGGAGAAAATGTTCCAAAAGAGATCCTCAATGTTATTAAGGCTAATGTTCTTGGAACTAAAGGAATATTTTCAAGTGACTGATGATAGTGACATGTATATAAGGAATCCATTTGCCAATGGGCTGTCACCTAACCTCTCTCTTATAATACAAGAAGAAGATTCACTGGCAGGACTTTCATTGATTCACTGACAGTTCATTAAAATTACAGTTTTCACAATTACAGCTAGCTGACTTCTAGTATATGTAATGACTGACTACGCTGAACTCACAAAAAAAGCTTTGAAGTGTTTAACTGTTTCCCCCTAATTATTTGTGTGAAACCGCATTCTCCAAGCTCAGGTACTTGAAGTCAAAGTTAAGAAATAAACTTGATCTCGAGAGTGACTCAATATTGAAATTATCATACATTAAACCATTAAACATAATATTACAAAGCTAATTGTTTAAAAGCAGCTTCATTGTTCACAGTAAACTATGTTTGATATCATTAATATTATAATTTTGCAAGTTAATAGAATTTTGATTTTAATACATTTTAATTAAAATATAAGAGTTTGTATCATATTTACTGTTTGTTTTGTTTCAGAACTCAGACGGGGTCCCTGAAATTTTTGATTTTTTAGGGAGTCCGCGGACTGAAAATTTGGGAACCACTGCCCTAGCAGATCAAGCCCTTGTGGCGACTGTAACCTTCGAACACCCCTGTCCAACCACCGCAATAGCCAGGGGAATCAAAGAATATAATCTTGCATTATTTAAAACGCGTAAAACGTCAGTCGATGCGACAGAGAGCGGAGACAGGATATAACATCAACTTTGACGCTACTACCCTACTAGCCGCTACAGAGTTGTTGAGAAACGCATCATAAAGACGGCCGCGAACTGTAAGAACACGTCGTTAATCCCCCCCCTCCCATGTATACGCTAAGAAGTATAAATACACTACCGTGCCGACAAACACCATTCATCTTAGGACATCGAGGAGGAATCATCTTGAAGATAGCAGAGACGAAGCTGATGAAATAATTCGGTAAACGCCTTAGGCGAAAACAGGGAAATTCAACGCATGATTAACTCGAAAGAAGGAAACTTCATACCATATCAACAAATATCTAACAATTATATACATATATATATATATATATATATTGTAACGTGACAAATGATATGACATAAAACCATGTAAGATTTGCAAGAATAAATGAATGAGAAGCTGTACAATAAAAAAACAAGTAATAAATAAAAGAATGATACCATAACACTAAAGACTATATTTGACAGACTATAACTATGACTGACTATACCCAAATGTTTAGGTAAGGTAATGGGGAAAGATAAAAACAACATAATGAACTATGAAGGAATATACGAGACCAAATACCCTATTACCAGTAAATTATAATTTCTAATGACAATATAAAAGTACAAACTAAAGAGTATGGAATTATATAATAAGTAGTAAATAAAATGTAATGAAATGATAGAAAGGGTAAATGAACCAATATAATAATAATAAAATAAGAAGTGATAAAGTGACAAATAAAGATAAAATGTTTATTATCAGTAGGTCAAGGGGAGAATGCTGATAAATGTAAAATGTTAAATTGCATTAGTATGTGATGATTTTAAAATAATCATAGGTCATCTACAAGTACTATGTTCAATATTATTGTTTAAAACTGCTCAGTTATATTATAATATTTAATTATTTATGTTCATAAAGTTATTTGTAAAAGTTAAGACTAATAGACAATACATAATCTGTTCTATTAAAGTTAGACCAAAGAAATTACGTATTTTGTCTATAAGTAAAAGATTATATTGTTTTGTAAGGTTTAGAAACCAACATGTTGTATTTTAAATAATTATGTTAATTTGTTTATGTAGAAGGTGTTAAAATAACAACATAAAGATCATTTGTTAGAATAAGTGTAGGCATAGAATTTCAGACATGTTAGCTGCTAGGCCTATATATAAAAACTAGAAAATTGTAAATTTTAAAGTATAACAGCAAGGTTTATTGAAATAATGAATGTAATATGAATAGGTTTAATGATATTAGTCTGCACAACAAAAATGTGTTCGAAATAAGTAGTATAACATTAATTATTATGAAAATTAAGTAGTAAAAATGTAAAATCATTATTTATGAACAAAAAGTAACCTTGTTTGGTTCCAAATTGATGTACAAGTTAAAAGCAAGACAATGATGTTATTAGATTTAGATTCACAGTTAGTATAAGGGAATTAGACCTATTTAAAGAAATTTGACCAATTTTGTACAGAATGACAATGTATTTCAATGACAATATCTCATAATGTCCACCAATCAAATTTAGTATTTTAAACCTAGCAACAACAAATTTAGGTAAATAAAGTTAGGAGTTCTTTAGTAACCATTGATGAGGAAAGATTGAACAGCGTATAGAGCTTGAAATAATAAAATAATAAACATAATTTAAGAATTCTTTAACAACCATGGATGAGTGAAGATTGAAGAAAGTATAGAGCTAGAAATAATAAAATAATAAAAATTAATTTGGGAGTTCTTTAGTAACCATTGATGAGGAAAGATTGAAGAGAGTATACAGCTTGAAATAATAAAATAATAAACATAATTTAAGAATTCTTTAACAACCATTGATGAGTGAAGATTGAAGAAAGTATAGAGCTTGAAATAATAAAATAATAAAAAATAAGTTGGGAGTTTTTTAGTGACCAAGGATGAGGAAAGATTGAAGAAAGTACACAGCTTGAGATTATAAGAAAAAATAACAGAAACGAACTACCTAATAAACAATCTGGATATAACATCGTAGATTACTAATAATAAGCCAAGAACATTTCCAAGTGGATTACTGAAGTGGATAAATCACAAAAAAGAAAAATAAACATACACAAGACATGGTAACTGGACCTGATATGAAGAAACAGTTGTTAAGTATAACCTATTTTTGAGTTATTACGTAACAAAGACAGACAAAGTGAATTACACTAATAACACTGATTTCATACTCACTAATTAAAATTGTGGACTTATTTTGATCATTAACTATTAAAACTAACACCAAAACCACTGTTTTAGTTATTTCTTGTGCAAAAAATTGTAAATTAATTCAATACTATACTAAACAAATTAACCTATAAACACTAGTTTTGTCGAACGTAGTTTGTGACCTTAGTCGTCCATATGTTTTCAAATACCGTATATAATATTTTGATATTTGTTGTAAAGCTTGTACTTTTATTTGTGTGTTTAAATACGTTTTTCTGTAGCTAAAAGAACATTTCCACGCCTTGAGATTTAACGAAATCGACCATTACTGGTTACTAAACAGAATAGCCAACCGGCGATAAATAAAGAAAAACTTAACTTTGAATTAAAATAATCGGGAACGTTATTGGGTAACTAAAGGGTTTAAAAAATGGATAGTTAAACTATTGTTATCCGTAATACTGTATGTTTGGTTCCTGACAGTTTTTAAAACAGAGTTTGCTTTTGATATAATAAATATAACCTTCTTCGAGTTACGAAAAGAAGTTGGCAACGCAGAATTTTTGAAACGAACGGCGGAAAAATGGTGAGTTCCACGGTCGTAGTTTTTATCAGGCAGGGACATTTTATTTATTGTAACAAAATTTGACGCTAACAACGTGTGGCAAATAAACCATAGATTATTAAACATACGTATGTATGTTGAATATATACATGCTGTCTTTTTGAATGAATAATTAAGTAACCAAATAAACTAGTACCTAACCAAACATTTTCGCACGCAGCCTTTTTTTGCAGATTCCGTTCGCAGTGTAAGGTTTAATAAATGTTCACAGGCAGCACAAGCATGTTTGGTTACCACTTCAAAATGTCAGCGTGTAGATCGTTCCATTCCGTTTTGTTAACAAATAAAGTTAGTCTTAGTTTATTTGTTTATTGTATTTGTTTGTTTGCATGTCAGCTGATTTTAACTTAATTAAAAACTAGAGAAAAGTTGCTGGATTACTCGGCTGTTCCTAATATTTTTTGTAAACTCTGGCAAAGTAACATACACCAATACTATAACTAAAACACACAAATATTTGGTTTAGTACGTGAACAATTTATTTTATAAACTTATAGAAAGAACGGCTGAATTTGACGCATGTAGAACTTAGAGAAATTGGAATGATAAAATACAAAACAAAATGAATGTGAAAAGCCTGTTTTTGTATAATGCAATGCAGATAAGGGCAGAAGAATAGGACGTCACGCTGCGAAGGGGATAATACGGTTTTTACAAATTGAGGGCGAAGTGAAAGGGAAGGAAAGAAAAGAAAACAGCCAGTGAAGATTATTGATGATCTAATCTGTAAGGGAGCACGTCTGAAATTAGAGAAGAGGGTTATGACAGATAGAAAACGAGATGAATGTACAGTGGGCAGATGAGGCTGTTCACAACAGGAAAACGTGAAAAGAGACAAGCCACATGATAAAATGAGTAGATAACTGTGCAGACTGAATGTGGACCTAGCCGTGCTTTGTTGAACTTGTATGCAAGATGTAAAATTCTTTTCAAATTTTTAACGAATTTTTTTTTTATTTAGTTTTCTAAGCAACCTTTCAGCTAATTACATCAACTGCACCATTATAGTTAATTAAACTGCCTGTACTCGTATATTACACCACTTCTATTTCACTTCTAGAATTAAGTCACTAGTAGCAATATCTGATTTTTATCTTCGAGATGTTTTAAGATAAGATGGCAGAGTTTTTTTGACGCTGTAAACTTATTAATTCACAGTACTGTAATGAAAATGTTTCCTTTTGTTTCCGAGAATGTGTTTATCATCATTTTTATAACGTTCAACAAATCCATATACATAGCTTAAATATAATAGTTCATTTACTATTAGATTAATGTGACAAACTTTTATAATTTTACCTTTAATAAAACAACTTATGTAGCATTTAAGATTGTATCATTTCGCCGTACAACACACCGACTTCCTCATTGATATCCCTCATTAATTTAAATTACGCAGTGTTGTACCCCAAGATATACGGGTGTACATCGAGGACAGTCGGTAAGGAGCTTCTTGTTGTTGATGGTGCTAGTCCTCTTCTCGATAAAGTGATAAAACACTAGTCCTTCAACAGTTTATTCTACAGTTCGTTAATGCGATGAATACAATAAATTCTCTACTTCTTACTACGTACTAACAATTCTATACTTTACTGGTGAATCTATCGTCACAACAATACTCTACGACTGAATCAGATAGTCCAATGACACTGATCTCGCAGTCTATCTAAACTCATAACTATATCTTTCATGTGTAGTCTATCGAGACCAATAAATTAACATTTCAGTAGTTAACTCTTTTGTGCACAGATGACCTAGATCGTTACTTTTTTAGAGAGAAATCGTGACCATAGGTTGCTTTGATAAACATAGTAATAGTCTGCTTTTTGCTTACTTGTCCAAACTTTCTTATCTACCATTTACAGTTCATGATTGTTCTATATCTAAATTCAGGCAAGTATTCCACTTTCTAACTAACGGAAACTCTCAGTATTTCACTAGGCCACAACACCTCCTCCCCAAAGATAACCTACATTAAAAGAACACAAAAGTAATATTTCCCGATATTTTGTTGGTGTCTTGTCACAATGTGTAGGAAGGTGGATAGGTGTTATGTTGTGTTGTACAAGGGGGATAGGGAAATGTATAGTAACCAACTTACTTCTGTTATAGATATTAACTATGGCTGCGATGATTGATGAAAATGTACAATTTGATCATTTTTATGTTGATGAAAATATATTAGTCGATCGTTAAGCTAATTAATAATCATTAAGGATAATATGATAATACTGAGTATGACATATCTACTAGAATTTCTTAGCCGTTTAGGTTGTTTCACGACTACATTTCTATATCCAAACAAAATAAGTCCGATAGTACTAAACAAGTGCAGTTAATTTTCGTAAAGTTCATAATGGATGTTTAGTGTATTACTGTAATTGCGAAGGTTAGCTAACGTTAAGCAATTAACTCTCTCAGGGGAAAAATTACCTTTTTTTTTGTACATTTATATAGTAGGTGCACAACGTTCTTTTGTACAATATATTTAATACAGGCCATTTATTCTTCAGCCCTTTCTTACATATTATATTTCTACATTCGGTAGCACGTCAGAGAAAAGGGAATGAGAACAGTCTACTAACAGTCCATGTACAAAACACGTTACTAATTAATTGTTTATTATTAATTTCTAGTGTAAATAATTAATTGGATTTAATTTATTAATTTATTAAAAATAAATTGAATTCATTGTTAGTTTACCATTAACACTTAGGTAAAAAAGGCTATGAAAGTCTCAGTACAAACAGTTTTTAGAAAATCGCATTTAATCCCTTATGCTTAAACAGCACTTAACTTCCGCTTCTAATAAGTTTGCCTACCCAGTATCATTGGAAACTGATACCCTTCCACCACTTCATACATTAAAACATGAGACCGAACAGTTATCTAAGGGCCTGCAGACATTTACGCGGATTACATCTTGATCATTACTATTCTAATACACGTACTGCAGTCTGTGAAAGTATGGGTATCTCAGAGGATTCTACGATTGTGTTACGTTATACCATCATAATAAAAAACGCTACAGCTATTATTTTTTGAATTTATTTTTTATTGTCCATCCCGTCGTGTTTCGAATAGGTTACGGGATTTGTTCAGCTTTTATTTTTGTCTTGATACAAAAACTACTGTGAACATAAAACATCAACAGATGTTTCTTTTACTCCACGCAGCACAATGAAACAGAGTTACACACCATACGAAGAGCGTAGATGTTTTTCTACTTCTCTGCCCGATTTTTTTGATAAAAAAACCCTGCTGTTACATTTTTCTGTGAAATTTTTATTACTAATAAACTTGCTACCCAACACTCTTAAAAATGAAACGAGCCCTTTGTGTGTGTGTGTGTGTGTGTGTGTGTGTGTGTGTGTGTGTGTGTGTGTGTGTGTGTGTGTGTGTGTGTGTGTGTGTGTGTGTGTGTGTGTGTGTGTGTGTGTGTGTGACTAGTAATATCAGAAAGGCACTACGGTTGTTTCGTTTGAATGTTTGTAATAAATAAAATAATAAAGAATTCTTTCTGACAGTTGAAAATATTTTCTTCCTCTCAAATGAATTATAGTCATTTTGGTATCATGTTAGTAGTCGCTTTTTCTGACTGATCCAGACCGCCAGCAGAGCTGTGTTAAGGGTAGTCTTTACACCCACCCGCTGCGTTAGTCACCTCTCAGGAAAGTAATTTATTTCAGAGACAAATGATTTACACGCCTATAACAGACTTAGCTATCAGTCATTTTATGTTATGGAGAAAAATAATTTAATTGCAGCTTTATATTGTTTTTACTGTTTCTAAAGAAATATAATAATCTATTTTATGTGGAATTCAAACTAAACATGCTTATGGTTTTTATAATAATGCGGAATAATAAAATTGAAGCTAGGATTGAGAAAGAATCGGCTAACAAACTAACATATTCACGTACTGCTATAACCACACGTGGATCTTCTCTTATATCTAAGCTTTATACTACACATAAAGCTTATGTGTAAGATTTAGTCCTAGAGACATGGTTTCAGGTAAAACGTTACGATAAAACATATTTCATTCGATGTTTCTGCACCAAGTTATCCCAGAGATACTAGACGAAATGATAACACTACAATATAACTTCATACGGTTTGCAGAATTCGGTAGCTCTAAAAGGTCACTGGATTCGTTATGAGCAAAAAAACCGGCAAAAGAAGATTGCTTTTAATAATCAAGGGTAAATAAGAGAAATGCAAATTGAAATACGAGATTTGCAAATTCAAAGAATGTAGAAGAATTTATGTAGTAATTTCAATTCAACCGAAAAATAGAAGCTACAACCTAAAGAATGCCGTACTTACATTTATGAATCCATGTAGCTAAAAATATGGTAAAAATTTAATATAACAGGGTATGTAATAAAATAGATGTTAATTTTCCAAACTAGTTCTTTGAGTTTCCTAGAATCGGAGAAGATACGAAAGATCTATAGAAACCAAATATGTCAGGATGTTTCTACAGTGGATGTCTAATATCACGAAAGAGGTGAGGTAAGGCAGTTTTAACGAAGGTAGACTTATTATATCCTTGGCTGTGATATAGTCTTGTGTATTATAATACTCGTCGTGATAGCAAGGCCGGAGTAACCAAAGATTGTCCGCGATTTCATGATGCAATTGTTTGTTTTAAATATATTAAATAATGTTTGTTAACAGTATTTTGATTTTGAATAACATGTAATTTAATTCACTCTCTTGTCAACAAAGGATATTTCAACCCTTGCTATACGTTTGTGTTATAATTATCTGATTGTATTTAGTCCTATACGTAATTTCCTAGAACTGCTTTTTTATTTTATTCTGTTTTTCATCTTGATTATTATAATTTTCTGCTGTTCGTTTCCTTCAGCTATTTATCTGGAATACTATGTTCATGTATCTTGTGGTGCGTGTGTGGGGGCATGCGCGAGAGTGCGTGCGGGGGGGCGTCAGTCCGCCTGTCTATCTACCTCTATATTTGTCTGTATCTGTGCAATAAAGTGCAATAAATGATATGAGTCTATAAACATCTAAAACAGATGTGAATTGATAGACGTTAATAAACGTGAATTATACTTCTCCAAGGGGTGGAAAGTGCAGAGGCTGGTGCTTGTCAGCAAAGGTAAGGGTGACCCGGGCACCCCATCAGCGTACATACCTTTCTGCATTCTGGAAAGTGTCTGGAAACGTTACTAAAGCCATGTATGTTAGCAGCCATTCAAAGCACAGGAGCCACTGTCAAACAGACAGTGGCTTTGGGAAAGGCCGAGTAATTCTTCGAGCAGTGGAGGAGGTAGTAAGAAATTTCATTGCGGCCCAACAGGGGAATCATTACTCAAGAAGTATAGTCTTGTTGGCGACTCTCGATATTAAGAATGCTTTCAATTCTGACGGCTGGGGCGACATGCTTAGGGCTCTGGAACACTTCTCCCGGATCCCACAGTATCTCCTACGTATAATAGAATGCTATCTGAGTGACAGGAAACTTATTTATGATACGATAGACGGACCACGTAGGAAGAAGATCACCGCCGGGGCTGCCCAAGGCTCAATTTTGAGCCTTGACCTTTGGAACATATCCTACGACGGAATTTTACGGACGGAGACGCCGCCAGACACTTTCCTGGTAGGTTACGTAGACGATATCGCGGCAGTGATTGTAGCACGAAACGGCGGGGATGCACAAAGAAGTCTGAATCAGGTAATGAGGCGAGTGGGCTCCTGGCTTGAAGAACACGGCCTGGATCTA
The DNA here is from genome assembly GCA_034769895.1 of Magicicada septendecula. Lineage (NCBI taxonomy): Eukaryota > Metazoa > Arthropoda > Insecta > Hemiptera > Cicadidae > Magicicada > Magicicada septendecula. The sequence goes on along the minus strand of CM068368.1, from coordinate 387,280,460 downwards.
GCCACCAATAAGACCGTAATAGTACTGCTCACCCGGCGACGGGTTCCCACTATTACACCGCTGTAAGTGGGAACTGAGACAGTATGTACAAAGAACACTCTGAAATACCTAGAGGTGAGACTAGACTCAAAGCTCTCCTATTGGGAGCAAATAAAGTATGCAGCTGATAAGGCGGCTAACGTTATGGCCAAGCAGACTAACGTTATGAAGCTCAGCAAATAGACTTATGGCCAACGTAGAAGGTCCCAAGCAATGCAACCAAAAGGCGGTTGTTGATGGCGGTCACAGAATCCATCCTTCTGTACCTGTGCGAATCTGGGGCGATGCACTAAAGACGGATAAGTGCAAAAAACGTATGGCATCGGTGCAGAGAAGGGAAGCCCTCAGAATACCATCCTCTTACTGGACAGTGCCAGAGCCAGTAGTCCTGGTGATAGTGGGAGTGATTCCCATAGACCTATTGGCTCTAGAGCGGAAGCTTTTATTCGAAAGAAGAAAGGGAATTGGAAGGAATGCCTCAAAGAATGAAGCCAGGGAACTCACTCTCCGGCACTGGCAAAATCGTTGGGATAGAGAAGATAGTGGAAGGTGGACTGCAAGGCTTATTCCAAACTTGGAGGAATGGGTCGACCGTCAACACGGTGAGGTCAACTACCATCTTACTCAGTTGCTCAGTGGCTACGGCAATTTTAATACCTATCTCCATAGAATTGAAAAGTTGCAAATCCCAGCACACCAATAAGGAGACTCTCCCCATGAAGATGCCTCGCACACGTTTTTCAACTGCTGCAGATCGCAATACAGAGGATGGTACTGGAAATGGACCTCGGACTTCACGCCCGAGAGCATAGTTGCGCTTATGCTTCGTGGTAAGGCGGAATGGGACCGCATCAATGCATTTCTTCAGTGGGTCCTACTAAAAAAAAAGACAGGCCCAACTTTTTTCTAGTAGAAGGTGAAAAAACAACTAGAAGGGCAGTAGAAGGTGAAAAACAACTAGAAGGAGCCCGATAAGGGCGCAATAGGCTCCATCCTGAAGTAATAGGCTAAGTGGTTCCAGGATGGATATAAATGCCTGAATTAGAGGTGTGTTTTTTAGTGGATGAGAGCCCCACACACCAGAGGAAGCACGGCCTCCTCTGACGGTACATAAAGCATTTTCCCCCTCTATAAAAAAAATAGTCGTGAATTAATAGATAATTTAATAGACGTGGATTAATAGCTGCTGAAGGTCATGCAACCTTCTAGGAAGGGAAAGAGAAAGAGAGAGAGACAGATAGACAGACGGACAGAGACAGAGAACGTGAGTAGATGAGGGTGAAATTGACACTCACGCCTTCTATTGCCTACATAATTTCAACCAGACATCACAAGCTTTAATGAACCAATTTGGCATGGCGTCTGACTGAGCCTATACAAAAGGTAACTTCTTGACCCTTTATTGCATAAAGATCTGATCTTATAATAATCCACTTCAAACACAATCAGAGGTGAAAATTTTGCTTTCATGCATTTAATTTCCGCTTTGCTTTCATTCGACGAACTGCCTCTTGTTATATTATGTTTCGTGTTACTCTCTAGTCTCTTTACATCATACCTGTAATAACAGAGTTGTAACATGTAATAATTTTAATTTTGCATCTACGATAACGGATGTTTTTAAAGATACCTCGCTCTTTAGGGCTCTTAATAATATGTATTATTGATTTTACATAAAAATCACTGTTATTTATGTTTACTAAGTGATTATTATGTTTTATTGTGTTTAAATACATAAAAGATGTTTTTATCACTAGAAAATAACAAACCATTTTTATAACTACGTACTAGACATAAGATCAATTAGGTATCATGTACTGTGTCCTAAGGAATGCCTTTATCACATGTATCACCTGTGACTGGATTTATGAATCCCTTGAATCACATGTTTTTCAACTAAAGTGTTAATAAATGTGACCGACAAGAGAGTTGGTAATAGCAAGCAGTAGGTTCTGGAACGTATCGTCGTCAATACTTTAATCTGCTTGTGTTAGTCCCACAACCAATACGTCTAAAAACATATCTCTACTTAGTAAATTACGTCTAGTGCACTCATAAATTATAAATTCGATAGTGAATTACGTTTTATCACAAGGAACCAGAGGCATGTACATTTCATCAGACACCGCATAGGAAAATAGTATTTACGTTTATGATTGACTGAAGGTCAAAAATTTATAGTAGATACACATAATAAATACATATATAGATATATATTTCTCCTCCTCCTACTTTCTTTCTTTTTTCTTCTTCTCTCTTTCCTGGTAGATTTTAATTTCTCTTACAATTTTCTACCATTTTTCTCGCTCAGACGACAGTTTTTTCATCACTTCCAAGAGAATTAAGTTTCTTCTATATTACAAACTAACAAAGCGTAAAGATTGCTTTGTTAAATGTGTCCCAGTCAAATCATGCAATGTGTATGTTATAAACCACGCTGTGTTCTAATGCCTGTAATCTAATGAACTCCCGGTTGATCTGCATTCGCAAAGAAATCTTGCATGCTCATCTTCCGGAGAAATATTTTTAAATATGTCACTTCATTCGTCAAAAATTGTCAAGTCAACGGATACTAGACACAAGCGATAAAGAACTTGCCAGATGCTATGTCAAAAGTAGACGATGGAACGGGCAGCAAATAAAAATACTTCCAACCATCGCGTGTTCATTTATGCATCTAGAAAAAGCCTTATGATGTATAATAACAATAATATGTTTAACCGCTAACACTTCTATTACTTATTGGTTAATAACGTAAGTTTGGTTACAAAAATAAAAATAAAATAGCGATAAAAATCGAACCATCTTGGTCGGCTACAAAGAGAACTGAAATTGCAGACATAAACAAACGTCGCCCATTCTGAAGGAAATGGGTATTTTGATTTAACACAGACTCAAAAATTTGAAGGAACAGCGCGAGTATCTTTTATCGTAAAGCCAAGGAAACGGAAAGATAAGATAAGAGGGAAAGGTGAAGTATATCGGGAAACAATATTCAAATAATAACGATGTTGAATTATAAAGATAAAACGCTACAATTAGAGATGTAATCAGAGTTGTCCTCTGCAAAATCATATTTACAGAAGACAAAATTCGTTCTCAGTTGAATATTTTCTATAATTAATCAACTTCAAAAATTATACGTCGTATCAAATCAGCCATTTATTATCTTTAAGCTTACAGTATATTAATACAATTTTTATAAAAATAACCGCTCTTCATGTACAATAGACTTTCTTAATATTATTTAAGCAACGATCGAGACAGGACGACTCCTCCAGTCAGAAGGAAGACATCTGCAACTTCTGACATGAGGTAAAAATTTAATTTTTAATATAAGTTGTAAGGATAATATAAAAAAACATAACATATGTGTAGGGGGTGGTGTGTTTAGATAAACTTACAATTGATCATCTTAGCAGTGCAGGAGGCTGAAGGTACGTCGCGTTGCAATCATATGCTAAGTAACCTACAAACAGTGACCAGTTATTATTTGAATTTTTCCAAACAATTCAACAACGTACTCAATATGTAAGCAGAACGGACGAAATAAGATAGCTGGAACAAATTTTGAAATAACAACTGGGAAGAAGAAGAACATGGTAAACATAAATCAGAACAGATTGAAAGAAAAAGGCAACTTGATTATAGATAACTATGGAAAGAAAGAATAGCAAAGAATCATCCTAGACCTGACAAATGCCCGTATTCACCGGTTTCTCAGTGGTGAATTGTAACCAGTTTAGTTACAGAGTCGATAACTACGCAAACCTAAATGATTGAAAAAAGTCATTATCATTGTTGTGTATGTGTGTGTGGGGGGGCGTGTTATCGCGTGCGCACGGGAATGATGAAAAGAGAGAGAGTCAACGCCGCATCTGACATTTATTACTGCAACAAAGCCGAGTAAAGGTACGTAGACAAGGTGGGAAAGCGTTGTATCACTATATGTGCGACAATATGGCAGTACGTCCCTTTATTAAATCCGTAAGCGCCAACCGTTCTCTCTTTTCTCTCTTCAGTTCTACAAAATAATAAAAAGTCTGGTTTTCAGTTTAACAGCAAAGAGTAACGCACCCAGACATAAACATTCTGACGGATATTGTACCTGTACGGGACGCAAACATGCACGAATTTTCCTCGATGACTTTAAAATAACTTTGTATTTTATTTTACTATTATGTACAACTGCATTCATATAAAACAACTTGCTGTCTTCATAACCTCCAATTTGGACACAACTGATATTTTCCTACCATCACATGTTGTCCTTTTGTGGACTATTGACTAAATAAATTAAAAGGACTAATAATTAATATTTATTCTGCAACGTATTTGTACATCCATACTTGTATTCGTCTCGTGAGAGCTTTGTTTTGGCGTCTTCAAAATGTTCACGGTACAATGGTAATATGGAAAAATCCTTGCCTGCATAAGTAAATATCATTTTTCGGCTTAATTTGAATTTATTTTTTAACATAAACTGCATTTAGCTTAATACACTTTTCCCAACGATGGTCTTGAGTGGTTATACCAGACTGATAAGCGTGGTCCAGGCGATTTTCGTGGTCCTCGAAATTGCTATTTACAGCATCCATCAGCCACTATTGTCATAAGCAAATCTTATTCCACTGAGACAGGAAAGAAAGGTTGTTTTATTCTTTTTGGGGGTTAGGAAATATGTAGAAAAGTAAGTATCAGATGATGTGTGGTATAATACAACGAACATTAAGAAACAAAACAAGAACTGATACTAAAATGAAGTCCTATAAAGTAATGGTGATACCTGTTCTTACATATGCTAGTGAAACATGGACGATAACTGGGAAAGAAAAGAAATACCGGCCCACTTACCGGACTCTAGGCGATCACTTACCTTTAGTTGAACATGTTGATTCCAGTATCGGGTTTCAGAACCATGCACTAAGTCCTCGTAGGTTGTGATCCGGTCTCGGATAATTGTGTACCACTTGGCAGCTGGCCCTTCACAATATCTTGTAATGAAGTTTATTTTAACCTGGTCAGTCAGCTGATTGTCGATAGTATCCATCGTCCTCTCACATTGCCTCAATAATTCTATTGGGTTATCATTTCCATCCATGTGGAATTTTGGATGCTGAGTCAACTCTTGCGGTATATATATGTGACTCAACTAACCGGTCAAGTACCACCCAATTCTAAATTCTCAATTCTTTTTTTTTTAATTGTGTGTGTTTTTGTTACTGTTCATGGAGAGTCTGGTCAATTTAGTTTCATGTTCCACTACCTTATATTTTATGCTACATAATTTTCATCAAGTTTTATTTCCAACATTGTTCACTTGTTTTTGAAATGTGTCCAAGGCTGTTTTATTTTCCCCTGTTAATTTTTTTTCGAATCCCTTCAGTTGTCTTTTTTATTAATTCCCCTTATTTTCTTGTCACGCTTTAACAGTTTCCTGTCGCGCTCATCTAGTTTCTTGTAGTGCTCATCTAGTTTCTGATTAATTTCTACCTGATGCTTGGCCATCATTGCTTCTATGGCAGCTACAATTTCTTTCTATTCCGTTTCGTAAACTGTTAGTTATATTCTGTGCTCAGTAAGTCCGATATGTTTATTTGTATCGTTGTGTGTGTGTGTGTGTGTGTACGTGTTTCCATAATCCATGCTTTTATTACTAGGTAATAGTAGGTCAACGATACCGTAAAATGATTATAAAGACATCAGCGCATTAAGCTGTCAGTAACGATCTTTCATTCCAATATTGTGATTTCAAAACACCTGATTTACTGCATTGGGCTTGCATATACCACTACTTACTTAATTTATTAAACTTTGCACTTTATTTAATCTAATTCGCTTCACATTTTTTTACTAATCGAGCCCAAAACACGTTGCGGCACTAAATTCTATGCAGTGTATAAGAGTCGAATAGAATAAGCAGTCGAGTAGAGGTTACTGGAATGAAACGGATTAATTAATGGTGTTTAATTTTTCAGACAATCTACTGTGCCTTTCGCACAGTTTACAAAAAAATTCTTAATTTGTCTCTGTTGACCTTCGTAACACAAACTAAAATTTAATTTTTGTACAGTGAAATAAATTGCTATTTAAAACGTTCTTTTTGTTTTATGTAAAATAAAAAGTCTTTACTGGTGTAACTTGTATTAGAGACTTTTTTACGCAACTATGAAGTGTATCACACTGGCCAGGTCGCAGGATTTTTTTTTTTATTATCGTTGCGTCAAGTATATGTAGTTGCACAATAAAAAAATAATTTTCAAAGAGCAGTTAGATGTTGATGATGTGAAACAATTAATTAAAACCGTTTCAAAATAATCATTCAACGATTTATTAATATTAATCGAAAATATGCAAATATTAAAATTTCGAATTATAAAAATAAAAAAATATTCTCTTTTATAAGTTTACAAAAATACAATATAACTTCTATGCTCTTCATGACATATAAAAATAAACAACCATATAATCTTACTAGCCAAACAGACATGTTAAACAAATGATCTAAACACTTTTTATTTCAGTGTGTCTGACTTTGACTCCAATTTTAAATAATAATAGCAACTCATTTACAAACAAAAAATAATATTAAATCTCAAGAATAAAACTAATTGTTGCTATAAACAAAATAAAAAAATATAACATTTACTTCCAACTGTGCCGTACTGGGTTCGGCATCGTATGATTAGCGTTTTTAAAACGAGCGGCGTTGACGTCACGCACGGCCACGGCAGTTTGTCGCCGTCCGGTTATGCACACAGTTGTGGTGTATCTACGAAATTCAGTTGACGCGTCCAGCTGTTTTTGTACATTCCTGCATCGAGAGTTTTCTTGGGTAGACAGACACATTAAATCTGACTCATTTCTATTCGAACCCTCAACCTGGTCATCTGCTCTCGACTGGCGGCACTCTTCTGTTCAGAATTTCGTCGACTTTCGTATGATTCGCTGAATAAAGTTCTGCTCCAGGTATGTACAAGTTGTCTGGTTCTAAAAATATTCTAACCCCAAATATATTTTGTGTTTCAGCTTCTATTATAAACTATACTTGTGTGTGTGCGTGTAGAGCAGTTTTCAATTTGGGCGTTAACGCAATTAAAAATTAAATTAATATGAATGTAAATGTTGTGGGTCAAATTGACTTCAATAAAGAAAATGCTAATGCATCTTGCACTCAGCTGTGTTTTGTGTCATTAATAGTTATGAAATACGCAGTTAATTGATTTGAACATTTTCAACGAAATACTTAAAAGTAATTGGTAGATGAGTGAGATAAGTCACAGCTGGGGAGCTTAATACTGATTAATATGAATTAGTGGCGATGTGTGTGTGCGCTGTTGATGTTTAAAGTTGGTGTTAGAAACTTAATGCGGACGGCCTATGTGGCGTGATTTTCCTTATGACACCCTCTACAACCTATTACATGTCGCAGGTGCTCGAACAAGGGCGAGATGGGTGTCGGGTGTGACGAACAATTGTCCACCCTCCTGGCAGAGACGATCTTTTAGCCACGATTGCCGTCAGTCGAGAACAACTGTTCGGACACCTTTTCCAACGCTACGCTGCCCCAGGACTTGTGATACGACCGAGACATTACTGATCAGCGCCAATATTGACTAAGTACACCGGACAATCCAGGTGGGAACATTCTAATTATCTATTTTCTATCTCAACGACATGGTGAATGCACGGAAGCTCCCAGAAGCTCACTCATGAAGTTTTAACCGTTATACTTTGGCACAAACTCTCATGTTCAGTTATGTTACTGCATGTGTGAACATTACAGCATTAGACCTAATGAAATCTATTATAACTGTTTATCATGTGTAAGAAAATTACACACACACACATATCCGCAGTTTGCTGTAAGTTCTACCTTTTCATCTAATTAAAACCATTAGGGAGTTAGTTATCTCGTGCTTTCATGTCATACGGTCATGGCAGAGTTTTAATCACGTAACGGGGGCTGTCTGATGCTTTAGTTGAGAAACTATTTTCCCTTTTCACATGTACTTAGCGCTTTTATGATAAAAGTCAGGGTTGTTTAGTATGTTGAGTCTCTGGGCGGTCACTTACATTCTCTGGTGCTAATTACCAAGGCACATCTATGCTTAGGAGCTGTGATTATCGGATTACCCCGTAAATTATATTTATACATATGTATATATTGTTGTGCATTCATTTACGGTAGTTGAAATGGGTTTATGAGGGATTTAGTACTGAAATGGGGGATGTTGTGTTAATTATGTTGTGTATGTGCTTGTGTGTGTAATTTTAATATATTTTGCTGGGGGAATATGTTATGAATTAAAAAAAAGAAAAAAAAACATAAATGTGCTTGCTAAGACAAAAGGCTAGCCTATTTGAAATCTATACAACACTTATGGATTAGTGAATTGCTTTTTATGAATGAGATTATTGCTACCATTGACTCATACATAATCAGGCAGGAATTTTGCAATTTATGTTAATATTCAATTCACTTACATTTTATGCCATTATGAATATTAATTGATATATATATATATATATATATATATATATAATCCTGCCGTTAATTTTGTGCTTGTGCAATCGATGATTTGTCATCTCATGTAACATTTTGCAGGCTTAATAAAGCATACGCTTGTTGGTTAAAAGACTTTTTCATTTGCAAGTCCTGTCATTCACCTGGGGGGACATGTCTGTAATTGTAATTGGGCCTTGTACACTTTTGCTTCCTCTAGGTTTTCCACCTAGTTCTAAATGTGATGTCTCTCCCCTTAAAAAAAAAAAAACTTAATAAAAAAAAAATTAAATAAAATAAAAAAAATTCAAAAAAAATTACAGAAAAAAACTTATAAAATAAAGGGGGGTTTCAAATGGTAGATCAGAGCGTGGTCATGATTCTAGGTAGGTAGTAGGTATTATTTCTGCCTTATTTTTTTTGAACTTGAGAGATTTTCGAATCTGGGGACTTGCATTTATTTTCTTAAATGAAACTTGGTGTGGCTACAGACATGTCAGCTGGTGTTGGGACTTGCAAATTATTTCAAATTAGTTTAATTGGCATCCAAGTGTTGCAAGAAAACTTAATGGTAGGGTAACGAATTAATGGAATGAATAACCAGAAAAATAGCATATTTTATAAAATGAATAAGGGGTTGATGAAGTTTAAAATGATTTAATATGTGTTAGTGTTTAAGAAATTATTTTGTGATGTTGAGTGTAAGATGAATTTTGAAAAGGGGTTATAAGAAGGTGATTGATTTTTTTTAATGAATGAGTGCTAATTGATTTCACTTGGACATACCCTGGAGCTCAAGCAGATTTTGGACGTGATGAGGGCCGTCAGTACTTGTTGATTTTGATTGTGACTTTTCTCATGGATTAGACAACGTGTTTTATAGCATCCCCGTTATATAGTACTTGTTTATTGAGGGCGTTGCGTTGCGGTATCGGGTGTTTTGAATGCGGTCATGGTCCGACCAGGGGCATGGAGGTGATAGTTTTATATTTTCGATTACATTGAATTTTATGTGTACTTTGTGGATTGTATTTAGTGAGTTAGTTTTGGTTGTTTTGTGTCGTGTTCTCTTCTGGGCATTTTACATGGCTGTTTCTCTGCTTTTATGACACCCATCTCGTCGCATCGCTAGAGCATTCTGGAGCCACTTGTATGATCAAGTTCTTCCTGTCGTTCTCTTTAATTGTTGCTTTTACGTGGTGTGTGTGTGGATTGCGCGGTCATGTCCATTTCTGTGAATGTGGACTTGTTTGTGAAAGATGAGCTCGAGTGGGAGGTCCGGTTCCGGGGACGGAAGCCGCAGGAGACTGTTGTTTCATTAAGGAAGCAACTCCGTGAGGCTCTTGCCTCCGGTGAGGCACCGAGTGGGAGAGTATTACTCACGGATGTCACAGCCGAGGTGGAGCTGTGTACGGAAAAATTTTATGAACTGCGAGATTTGGCCGAAGGCCTGCAGTCGGCTGCACCCGCCTCTACGGCTAGACAGAGGGTACGCCAACGTTTACAACTTGTTTTATGTCGTTTACAGAACGCTGAATCACAAGCTACCACCTCGGAATTAGAGAAAAATGTTGTCACTCTTAGGGAGCAAGTGGCGATGGCCTTGCGAGAGTTCTCTCTCGGCCAGCGTCGCCACGTGGATGCGAATTCCGGTTCTTCTTCTTCTGTTGAGACGGCAGCCAGGGTGGAACCCCCTGCGCATGTTCCTGCCTTTTCGGATATGGCTGCAGCGAGCTATCACAAGCTCCCTAACCCACTGTCGGATGTCATTCAGCGTCTCCCAGTTGTCGATGGTCTGGATCCTGAGGCGCTTTTGAAATTCTTGCGCATATTTTTTCAGTTGGCAGATTTCCCTGGGCTGTCGGAGTGGACTTTGCTTGAGCTCATTTACCCGTACTGTCGGGGATCTATGGCTGAGCGCTTGACCAGCACCCTTAGGGATGGTGGTGGCATTGACCATTTCCATCGGGAAGTCCTGGACGCTTTCATACCGGGAAGGTTGCACGACCGGTTACGACATAAACATTTTTATAGAGTCCAAGCAAGCGGAGAGTCCCTTGCTCATTTCATTTCTAGTGTTAAAGACGCGGCCAGGATCCTGAGGCTGGGGTTGTCTGAATCTGAAGTTATTCACACTATTCTGGAGGGCGTGACGCCGGAGGAACGGTCACGTTTGACATTTGCTGTCCGTCCCCAAAGTTTTATCGATTTGGACCGGCTGTGCGCCGAGTCAACCACTATACGAGGTAATGACGATATTAGAGCCCACGAGGCTAGGAGGTGTTCAGATCGCCCTATTTTAGAGCGACGAGTTGGGCAGCCCGGGTCTTGGGGTCCTCGGTCTGCGCCGGTTCAGAGCTGTGAGGTGCGAGAATTATTTTGTTCCAGGTGTCATAGATCCGGTCACGTTGCGCGCTATTGTTCCGATGCTAGACAGCGTCAGGGGACTTCCCGAAAAGGTAACTATTCAAAAAACGTAAGCTCTCGGGGAAGATAAGTCGGGAGTGGTCTTCCCCGTTAGGCCGTTCGGTTCCAGTTTCACTTAACCCCAGGCGGGTAGTAAATCCCGGATCATCTGGCTCCAAGGTCCTGCGAACTGTCCCCAACTACAGTTCAGTATGCCTCTTCCTGTTGGTCGAGTTGAAAAAGGGTCAGCTCAGAGCCTTGGTTGACTCTGGATCAGCCCGATCCATTATTTCATCTAGAGTATGTGAGGACCTTGAACAACAGGGCTTACTAATAGGGTCGGATCGGTCTTCCGTGGTATGCTGGACTGCATCGCGGGAAATTCTGCCCATCTCCCGGGTGGTTTCCCTAAAGATTAAAATCGAGTGTTTTTCATGGGTGTGGCGATTTTTGGTTTCTCCGGCTCTGGGAGTCGACTGTATTGTGGGTGCTGATTTCATCTTCAAGAGTGGTCTCGTTTTAGACATTCAAGCGCACCACTGTTATTTTAAATTCAATCGGGAAGTTGTCATTCCTTTCCTTGGGTACCAGGGAGCTAAGGGAGGTATCCAGGAGGTTGTGTGTCCCGATTCAGAAAGAGATCATCTCACCCCGTCCCAGAAGCATGCCTTAGATCATTTGTGTGAGCAGTTCCCCAATGTATTAACTCCCAACTTGGGGCTCACACATCTTTTGGAGTATAAGATCCGGTTAACGGACTCCGCTGTAGTACGTTCACACCCATACAAGTTCGCTCCTCCAAAGATGGATGTTCTAAGAGAGAAGGTTCAAGAGTTGCTTAAACAAGGGGTCATTGAACCTTCCAATTCTAGTTATGCAAGTCCAGCATTTCTGGTGCCCAAGCCTGGGGGTAAACAGCGCATGGTCATAGACTATCGCAAACTAAATGCTAACATTGAGGTGGATTCAGTTCCTCTTCCCGATTTACATTTTGCTTTCGATTGGTTTAGTGGGGCCAGATACTTCACCATCTTTGACCTCAATGCCGCTTATCATCAGATTCCTCTGTCTAAGGAAAGCCGCCCTTATACGGCATTCTGTGTGCCATGGAATCTTTATCAGTATACTAGAGTACCCATGGGTCTGGATGTGGGGGCTCAAACCCTCACGCGACTACTTGACACTGTATTCCATGACGTGAAATTTAAGTTCATCTTCAATTATCTTGACGACCTCTTAGTCTACAGCAAGACGTTCGAGGAGCATCTGTGTCACCTGAGAGAGGTGATGTGCCGGTTGAGGAGTGCTGGCCTCACTATCAATCCAGACAAGGTCAAATTTGCACAACAGAGTATTTCGTTTTTGGGGCATCTCGTCTCATATGGGGGTGTGACGGTCGACCCGGAGAGGACACAAGGCATCCGAGATTTTCCTCCCCCTAGGGATGCGAAAGGTGTTGCCAGATTTGTTGGCATGGTCAATTTTTATCGTAGATTTATCCCTAATGCCGCGGAGATTGCCGTCCCTTTAAACGAACTCAGAAAAAAGGGTACCAAATTTGTATGGGGAGAGAGGCAACAGCGGGCCTTTGATACCCTCAAGGAGGCGATCGTCTCTCCCCCTGTGTTGAGGATGCCTGACTTTTCAAAAAAATTCATTTTGCAAACTGACGCGAGTTCTGTTGCGCTCGGGGCGGTTCTGTCCCAGGAAGTTGATGGTGCTAGGCAGCCGGTGGCATTTATATCCCGGACCTTGACCCAACAAGAAGGGAAGTCTTCAGTGTATGAACTAGAGTGTCTTGCTGTCGTGTACGCTCTAGATAAGTTTGGCGTTTCCTGGAACACGCTGAGTTCCTGCTGGAGACCGATAATCAGGCTCTCTCATGGCTTCTCGCTCATCCCCGGCAGCTGGGTAAAATAGGACGTTGGGTGGTCAAGATCTCATCCTTTAAATTCAAAGTGCAACACATCAGGGGAACACAAAATGTTGTTGCAGACGCCTTGTCACGTATGTTCTCCCAACCCAGCGAAGCCAATTCTGAGCAACCCTGTTCCGTTCTGCTGGATTTTCCTTTGGCTTTTACTGATGTGTTAAACCATCAGTTAAATGATGAAGAGTTGGGTCCTGTCATCCAACATCTAAAAGAGGGTAACGTGCAGGTACCATATTTTCTGTCCAAGGGCGTCCTGTGCTGCCGAGAACGAAAAGGACGTGCCCCGAAGGTTGTGCTGCCTAGCAAGCTCGTGCCAATGGTCTTCAGCTACTATCATGATTCCCCAATAGGTGGCCATAAGGGAATTTCGAAGACCATTTCCAGTATTGGGAGACATTTCATCTGGAAGGGCATGGACAGGGACATCGCGGCTCGTGTGAAAGCATGTCATCTCTGTGGCTTGAGTAAGCCTGCTCAAAACACTAAATTGGGTCTATTGTCATCCCATGTGGCGAGCAAACCAATGGAGAAGTTATTCATAGACTACGTGGGACCTTTCCCTCGTAGCAAGTCAGGTAATGCTTACCTACTTGTTTGCGTGGATGCTTTTTCCAAGTTTGTCTGGCTACTGCCCTTACGACAGGCAACCACTCGCTCAACTATCTTTATGCTACAGACCCATGTCTTTCAGCATTTCGGTTTTCCGTCCACCATTGTCTCTGACAATGGACCACATTTCATTTCGAAAGATTTCCGGCGAATGTGTTTCGCTAACGGCATCAAACATGTGACCACTTCCCCGTACTACCCTCAACCGTCCCACGCGGAGAGATTTAACCGGAATCTCAGTTCAGCTCTGATCGCCTACCATGCTGAACAACAGGATTGTTGGGACCTAAATTTAAAGTGGTTGCAATTGGCATTTAACACGGCCCTAAACGAGAGTCATAAGGCCGTACCCTTTGAAGTCATGTTTGGTTTCTCGCCGAGTTTGCCATTGGACAATTTGTGGCACATTGACGATCTTCTACCTAACGATCCGGAGGTCACGACTGTGGACAGATGGCGGGAGGTCCGGAGGAATTTGCTTCGTGCGCACGAACGCGTCCGTAGTCGCTACAATCAGGGGCGAATTCCGAACCCATTTAAGATTGGCGACTTGGTCTACTGCCAGAGCCATCCGATCAGCTCAGCCATAGATAGGAGGGCCGCTAAACTATGTTATCGTTGGTCGGGACCATACCGCATTCTTCGGTTTGTGTCGCCCGTTACAGTGAAATTGGGTGATCCCGGAGGGGATGTTGAAAGAGTAACCACTCATAATTCAAAGCTAAAGTTTTGCCATAGGGCATGAGTTAGTGGTGACAGTTTTGTCCCATAAAAGGGGGGGAATACTATTTGGGTTCCTGGATCTCAGTTATTATATTTGGGAGGCCTTGGTGGTCGGTACTCAGAGCCGGCCGGCGATTCTTCTCTTTCTCCTGTTCTTTTCTGTCCCTTATATCTGCATGCGGACCAGGGCCCGGCGAGCATGCAGGACTCACACTTACATCTTCTCTTTCAGGCACACATTCACTGACTCACACCTCTTCCTTCTGCTTTTTCGTTTTCCTGTGTTTCTGAACTCACCAAGGGCGATTTAGAATCTGAGATTTTCCAGGTTTCCCGCAGCCGTCGTGCTTGAGGATTGGTTTGTTTTGGGTCAACCATGTTGCCTTTTGGGGTGAGGGTGTGCCGTACCGGGTTCGGCATCGTATGATTAGCGTTTTTAAAACGAGCGGCGTTGACGTCACGCACGGCCACGGCAGTTTGTCGCCGTCCGGTTATGCACACAGTTGTGGTGTATCTACGAAATTCAGTTGGCGCGTCCAGCTGTTATTGTACATTCCTGCATCGAGAGTTTTCTTGGGTAGACAGACACATTAAATCTGTCTCATTTCTATTCGAACCCTCAACCTGGTCATCTGCTCTCGACTGGCGGCACTCTTCTGTTCAGAATTTCGTCGACTTTTCTATGATTCGCTGAATAAAGTTCTGCTCCAGGTATGTACAAGTTGTCTGGTTCTAAAAATATTCTAACCCCAAATATATTTTGTGTTTCAGCTTCTATTATAAACTATACTTGTGTGTGTGCGTGTAGAGCAGTTTTCAATTTGGGCGTTAACGCAATTAAAAATTAAATTAATATGAATGTAAATGTTGTGGGTCAAATTGACTTCAATAAAGAAAATGCTAATGCATCTTGCACTCAGCTGTGTTTTGTGTCATTAATAGTTATGAAATACGCAGTTAATTGATTTGAACATTTTCAACGAAATACTTAAAAGTAATTGGTAGATGAGTGAGATAAGTCACAGCTGGGGAGCTTAATACTGATTAATATGAATTAGTGGCGATGTGTGTGTGCGCTGTTGATGTTTAAAGTTGGTGTTAGAAACTTAATGCGGACGGCCTATGTGGCGTGATTTTCCTTATGACACCCTCTACAACCTATTACATGTCGCAGGTGCTCGAACAAGGGCGAGATGGGTGTCGGGTGTGACGAACAACTGTCCACCCTCCTGGCAGAGACGATCTTTTAGCCACGATTGCCGTCAGTCGAGAACAACTGTTCGGACACCTTTTCCAACGCTACGCTGCCCCAGGACTTGTGATACGACCGAGACATTACTGATCAGCGCCAATATTGACTAAGTACACCGGACAATCCAGGTGGGAACATTCTAATTATCTATTTTTTATCTCAACGACATGGTGAATGCACGGAAGCTCCCAGAAGCTCACTCATGAAGTTTTAACCGTTATACTTTGGCACAAACTCTCATGTTCAGTTATGTTACTGCATGTGTGAACATTACAGCATTAGACCTAATGAAATCTATTATAACTGTTTATCATGTGTAAGAAAATTACACACACACACATATCCGCAGTTTGCTGTAAGTTCTACCTTTTCATCTAATTAAAACCATTAGGGAGTTAGTTATCTCGTGCTTTCATGTCATACGGTCATGGCAGAGTTTTAATCACGTAACGGGGGCTGTCTGATGCTTTAGTTGAGAAACTATTTTCCCTTTTCACATGTACTTAGCGCTTTTATGATAAAAGTCAGGGTTGTTTAGTATGTTGAGTCTCTGGGCGGTCACTTACATTCTCTGGTGCTAATTACCAAGGCACATCTATGCTTAGGAGCTGTGATTATCGGATTACCCCGTCAATTATATTTATACATATGTATATATTGTTGTGCATTCATTTACGGTAGTTGAAATGGGTTTATGAGGGATTTAGTACTGAAATGAGGGATGTTGTGTTAATTATGTTGTGTATGTGCTTGTGTGTGTAATTTTAATATATTTTGCTGGGGGAATATGTTATGAATTAAAAAAAAGAAAAAAAAACATAAATGTGCTTGCTAAGACAAAAGGCTAGCCTATTTGAAATCTATACAACACTTATGGATTAGTGAATTGCTTTTTATGAATGAGATTATTGCTACCATTGACTCATACATAATCAGGCAGGAATTTTGCAATTTATGTTAATATTCAATTCACTTACATTTTATGCCATTATGAATATTAATTGATATATATATATATATATATAATCCTGCCGTTAATTTTGTGCTTGTGCAATCGATGATTTGTCATCTCATGTAACATTTTGCAGGCTTAATAAAGCATACGCTTGTTGGTTAAAAGACTTTTTCATTTGCAAGTCCTGTCATTCACCTGGGGGGACATGTCTGTAATTGTAATTGGGCCTTGTACACTTTTGCTTCCTCTAGGTTTTCCACCTAGTTCTAAATGTGATGTCTCTCCCCTTAAAAAAAAAAAACTTAATAAAAAAAAAATTAAATAAAATAAAAAAAATTCAAAAAAAATTACAGAAAAAAACTTATAAAATAAAGGGGGGTTTCAAATGGTAGATCAGAGCGTGGTCATGATTCTAGGTAGGTAGTAGGTATTATTTCTGCCTTATTTTTTTTGAACTTGAGAGATTTTCGAATCTGGGGACTTGCATTTATTTTCTTAAATGAAACTTGGTGTGGCTACAGACATGTCAGCTGGTGTTGGGACTTGCAAATTATTTCAAATTAGTTTAATTGGCATCCAAGTGTTGCAAGAAAACTTAATGGTAGGGTAACGAATTAATGGAATGAATAACCAGAAAAATAGCATATTTTATAAAATGAATAAGGGGTTGATGAAGTTTAAAATGATTTAATATGTGTTAGTGTTTAAGAAATTATTTTGTGATGTTGAGTGTAAGATGAATTTTGAAAAGGGGTTATAAGAAGGTGATTGATTTTTTTTAATGAATGAGTGCTGATTGATTTCACTTGGACATACCCTGGAGCTCAAGCAGATTTTGGACGTGATGAGGGCCGTCAGTACTTGTTGATTTTGATTGTGACTTTTCTCATGGATTAGACAACGTGTTTTATAGCATCCCCGTTATATAGTACTTGTTTATTGAGGGCGTTGCGTTGCGGTATCGGGTGTTTTGAATGCGGTCATGGTCCGACCAGGGGCATGGAGGTGATAGTTTTATATTTTCGATTACATTGAATTTTATGTGTACTTTGTGGATTGTATTTAGTGAGTTAGTTTTGGTTGTTTTGTGTCGTGTTCTCTTCTGGGCATTTTACATGGCTGTTTCTCTGCTTTTATGACACCCATCTCGTCGCATCGCTAGAGCATTCTGGAGCCACTTGTATGATCAAGTTCTTCCTGTCGTTCTCTTTAATTGTTGCTTTTACGTGGTGTGTGTGTGGATTGCGCGGTCATGTCCATTTCTGTGAATGTGGACTTGTTTGTGAAAGATGAGCTCGAGTGGGAGGTCCGGTTCCGGGGACGGAAGCCGCAGGAGACTGTTGTTTCATTAAGGAAGCAACTCCGTGAGGCTCTTGCCTCCGGTGAGGCACCGAGTGGGAGAGTATTACTCACGGATGTCACAGCCGAGGTGGAGCTGTGTACGGAAAAATTTTATGAACTGCGAGATTTGGCCGAAGGCCTGCAGTCGGCTGCACCCGCCTCTACGGCTAGACAGAGGGTACGCCAACGTTTACAACTTGTTTTATGTCGTTTACAGAACGCTGAATCACAAGCTACCACCTCGGAATTAGAGAAAAATGTTGTCACTCTTAGGGAGCAAGTGGCGATGGCCTTGCGAGAGTTCTCTCTCGGCCAGCGTCGCCACGTGGATGCGAATTCCGGTTCTTCTTCTTCTGTTGAGACGGCAGCCAGGGTGGAACCCCCTGCGCATGTTCCTGCCTTTTCGGATATGGCTGCAGCGAGCTATCACAAGCTCCCTAACCCACTGTCGGATGTCATTCAGCGTCTCCCAGTTGTCGATGGTCTGGATCCTGAGGCGCTTTTGAAATTCTTGCGCATATTTTTTCAGTTGGCAGATTTCCCTGGGCTGTCGGAGTGGACTTTGCTTGAGCTCATTTACCCGTACTGTCGGGGATCTATGGCTGAGCGCTTGACCAGCACCCTTAGGGATGGTGGTGGCATTGACCATTTCCATCGGGAAGTCCTGGACGCTTTCATACCGGGAAGGTTGCACGACCGGTTACGACATAAACATTTTTATAGAGTCCAAGCAAGCGGAGAGTCCCTTGCTCATTTCATTTCTAGTGTTAAAGACGCGGCCAGGATCCTGAGGCTGGGGTTGTCTGAATCTGAAGTTATTCACACTATTCTGGAGGGCGTGACGCCGGAGGAACGGTCACGTTTGACATTTGCTGTCCGTCCCCAAAGTTTTATCGATTTGGACCGGCTGTGCGCCGAGTCAACCACTATACGAGGTAATGACGATATTAGAGCCCACGAGGCTAGGAGGTGTTCAGATCGCCCTATTTTAGAGCGACGAGTTGGGCAGCCCGGGTCTTGGGGTCCTCGGTCTGCGCCGGTTCAGAGCTGTGAGGTGCGAGAATTATTTTGTTCCAGGTGTCATAGATCCGGTCACGTTGCGCGCTATTGTTCCGATGCTAGACAGCGTCAGGGGACTTCCCGAAAAGGTAACTATTCAAAAAACGTAAGCTCTCGGGGAAGATAAGTCGGGAGTGGTCTTCCCCGTTAGGCCGTTCGGTTCCAGTTTCACTTAACCCCAGGCGGGTAGTAAATCCCGGATGATCTGGCTCCAAGGTCCTGCGAACTGTCCTCAACTACAGTTCAGTATGCCCCTTCCTGTTGGTCGAGTTGAAAAAGGGTCAGCTCAGAGCCTTGGTTGACTCTGGATCAGCCCGATCCATTATTTCATCTAGAGTATGTGAGGACCTTGAACAACAGGGCTTACTAATAGGGTCGGATCGGTCTTCCGTGGTATGCTGGACTGCATCGCGGGAAATTCTGCCCATCTCCCGGGTGGTTTCCCTAAAGATTAAAATCGAGTGTTTTTCATGGGTGTGGCGATTTTTGGTTTCTCCGGCTCTGGGAATCGACTGTATTGTGGTTGCTGATTTCATCTCCAAGAGTGGTCTCGTTTTAGACATTCAAGCGCACCACTGTTATTTTAAATTCAATCGGGAAGTTGTCATTCCTTTCCTTGGGTACCAGGGAGCTAAGGGAGGTATCCAGGAGGTTGTGTGTCCCGATTCAGAAAGAGATCATCTCACCCCGTCCCAGAAGCATGCCTTAGATCATTTGTGTGAGCAGTTCCCCAATGTATTAACTCCCAACTTGGGGCTCACACATCTTTTGGAGTATAAGATCCGGTTAACGGACTCCGCTGTAGTACGTTCACACCCATACAAGTTCGCTCCTCCAAAGATGGATGTTCTAAGAGAGAAGGTTCAAGAGTTGCTTAAACAAGGGGTCATTGAACCTTCCAATTCTAGTTATGCAGTCCAGCATTTCTGGTGCCCAAGCCTGGGGGTAAACAGCGCATGGTCATAGACTATCGCAAACTAAATGCTAACATTGAGGTGGATTCAGTTCCTCTTCCCGATTTACATTTTGCTTTCGATTGGTTTAGTGGGGCCAGATACTTCATCATCTTTGACCTCAATGCCGCTTATCATCAGATTCCTCTGTCTAAGGAAAGCCGCCCTTATACGGCATTCTGTGTGCCATGGAATCTTTATCAGTATACTAGAGTACCCATGGGTCTGGCTGTGGGGGCTCAAACCCTCATGCGACTACTTGACACTGTATTCCATGACGTGAAATTTAAGTTCATCTTCAATTATCTTGACGACCTCTTAGTCTACAGCAAGACGTTCGAGGAGCATCTGTGTCACCTGAGAGAGGTGATGTGCCGGTTGAGGAGTGCTGGCCTCACTATCAATCCAGACAAGGTCAAATTTGCACAACAGAGTATTTCGTTTTTGGGGCATCTCGTCTCATATGGGGGTGTGACGGTCGACCCGGAGAGGACACAAGGCATCCGAGATTTTCCTCCCCCTAGGGATGCGAAAGGTGTTGCCAGATTTGTTGGCATGGTCAATTTTTATCGTAGATTTATCCCTAATGCCGCGGAGATTGCCGTCCCTTTAAACGAACTCAGAAAAAAGGGTACCAAATTTGTATGGAGAGAGAGGCAACAGCGGGCCTTTGATACCCTCAAGGAGGAGATCGTCTCTCCCCCTGTGTTGAGGATGCCTGACTTTTCAAAAAAATTCATTTTGCAAACTGACGCGAGTTCTGTTGCGCTCGGGGCGGTTCTGTCCCAGGAAGTTGATGGTGCTAGGCAGCCGGTGGCATTTATATCCCGGACCTTGACCCAACAAGAAACGAAGTCTTCAGTGTATGAACTAGAGTGTCTTGCTGTCGTGTACGCTCTAGATAAGTTCAGGCGTTTCCTGGAACACGCTGAGTTCCTGCTGGAGACCGATAATCAGCCTCTGTCATGGCTTCTCGCTCATCCCCGGCAGCTGTGTAAAATAGGACGTTGGGTGGTCAAGATCTCATCCTTTAAATTCAAAGTGCAACACATCAGGGGAACACAAAATGTTGTTGCAGACGCCTTGTCACGTATGTTCTCCCAACCCAGCGAAGCCAATTCTGAGCAACCCTGTTCCGTTCTGCTGGATTTTCCTTTGGCTTTTACTGATGTGTTACCCCATCAGTTAAATGATGAAGAGTTGGGTCCTATCATCCAACATCTAAAAGAGGGTAACGTGCAGGTACCATATTTTCTGTCCAAGGGCGTCCTGTGCTGCCGAGAACGAAAAGGACGTGCCCCGAAGGTTGTGCTGCCTAGCAAGCTCGTGCCAATGGTCTTCAGCTACTATCATGATTCCCCAATAGGTGGCCATAAGGGAATTTCGAAGACCATTTCCAGTATTAGGAGACATTTCATCTGGAAGGGCATGGACAGGGACATCGCGGCTCGTGTGAAAGCATGTCATCTCTGTGGCTTGAGTAAGCCTGCTCAAAACACTAAATTGGGTCTATTGTCATCCCATGTGGCGAGCAAACCAATGGAGAAGTTATTCATAGACTACGTGGGACCTTTCCCTCGTAGCAAGTCAGGTAATGCTTACCTACTTGTTTGCGTGGATGCTTTTTCCAAGTTTGTCTGGCTACTGCCCTTACGACAGGCAAACACTCGCTCAACTATCTTTATGCTACAGACCCATGTCTTTCAGCATTTCGGTTTTCCGTCCACCATTGTCTCTGACAATGGACCACAGTTCATTTCGAAAGATTTCCGGCGAATGTGTTTCGCTAACGGCATCAAACATGTGACCACTTCCCCGTACTACCCTCAACCGTCCCACGCGGAGAGATTTAACCGGAATCTCCGTTCAGCTCTGATCGCCTACCATGCTGAACAACAGGATTGTTGGGACCTAAATTTAAAGTGGTTGCAATTGGCATTTAACACGGCCCTACACGAGAGTCATAAGGCCGTACCCTTTGAAGTCATGTTTGGTTTCTCGCCGAGTTTGCCATTGGACAATTTGTGGCACATTGACGATCTTCTACCTAACGATCCGGAGGTCACGACTGTGGACAGATGGCGGGAGGTCCGGAGGAATTTGCTTCGTGCGCACGAACGCGTCCGTAGTCGCTACAATCAGGGGCGAATTCCGAAACCATTTAAGATTGGCGACTTGGTCTACTGCCAGAGCCATCCGATCAGCTCAGCCATAGATAGGAGGGCCGCTAAACTATGTTATCGTTGGTCGGGACCATACCGCATTCTTCGGTTTGTGTCGCCCGTTACAGTGAAATTGGGTGATCCCGGAGGGGATGTTGAAAGAGTAACCACTCATATTTCAAAGCTAAAGTTTTGCCATAGGGCATGAGTTAGTGGTGACAGTTTTGTCCCATAAAAGGGGGGGAATACTATTTGGGTTCCTGGATCTCAGTTATTAGATTTGGGAGGCCATGGTGGTCGGTACTCAGAGCCGGCCGATGATTCTTCTCTTTCTCCTGTTCTTTTCTGTCCCTTATATCTGCATGCGGACCAGGGCCCGGCGAGCATGCAGGACTCACACTTACATCTTCTCTTTCAGACACACATTCACTGACTCACACCTCTTCCTTCTGCTTTTTCGTTTTCCTGTGTTACTGAACTCACCAAGGGCGATTTAGAATCTGAGATTTTCCAGGTTTCCCGCAGCCGTCGTGCTTGAGGACTGGTTTGTTTTGGGTCAACCATGTTGCCCTTTTGGGGTGAGGGTGTGCCGTACTGGGTTCGGCATCGTATGATTAGCGTTTTTAAAACGAGCGGCGTTAACGTCACGCACGGCCACGGCAGTTTGTCGCCGTCCGGTTATGCACACAGTTGTGGTGTATCTACGAAATTCAGTTGGCGCGTCCAGCTGTTTTTGTACATTCCTGCATCGAGAGTTTTCTTGGGTAGACAGACACATTAAATCTGTCTCATTTCTATTCGAACCCTCAACCTGGTCATCTGCTCTCGACTGGCGGCACTCTTCTGTTCAGAATTTCGTCGACTTTTCTATGATTCGCTGAATAAAGTTCTGCTCCAGGTATGTACAAGTTGTCTGGTTCTAAAAATATTCTAACCCCAAATATATTTTGTGTTTCAGCTTCTATTATAAACTATACTTGTGTGTGTACGTGTAGAGCAGTTTTCAATTTGGGCGTTAACGCAATTAAAAATTAAATTAATATGAATGTAAATGTTGTGGGTCAAATTGACTTCAATAAAGAAAATGCTAATGCATCTTGCACTCAGCTGTGTTTTGTGTCATTAATAGTTATGAAATACGCAGTTAATTGATTTGAACATTTTCAACGAAATACTTGAAAGTAATTGGTAGATGAGTGAGATAAGTCACAGCTGGGGAGCTTAATACTGATTAATATGAATTAGTGGCGATGTGTGTGTGCGCTGTTGATGTTTAAAGTTGGTGTTAGAAACTTAATGCGGACGGCCTATGTGGCGTGATTTTCCTTATGACACCCTCTACAACCTATTACATGTCGCAGGTGCTCGAACAAGGGCGAGATGGGTGTCGGGTGTGACGAACAACTGTCCACCCTCCTGGCAGAGACGATCTTTTAGCCACGATTGCCGTCAGTCGAGAACAACTGTTCGGACACCTTTTCCAACGCTACGCTGCCCCAGGACTTGTGATACGACCGAGACATTACTGATCAGCGCCAATATTGACTAAGTACACCGGACAATCCAGGTGGGAACATTCTAATTATCTATTTTCTATCTCAACGACATGGTGAATGCACGGAAGCTCCCAGAAGCTCACTCATGAAGTTTTAACCGTTATACTTTGGCACAAACTCTCATGTTCAGTTATGTTACTGCATGTGTGAACATTACAGCATTAGACCTAATGAAATCTATTATAACTGTTTATCATGTGTAAGAAAATTACACACACACACATATCCGCAGTTTGCTGTAAGTTCTACCTTTTCATCTAATTAAAACCATTAGGGAGTTAGTTATCTCGTGCTTTCATGTCATACGGTCATGGCAGAGTTTTAATCACGTAACGGGGGCTGTCTGATGCTTTAGTTGAGAAACTATTTTCCCTTTTCACATGTACTTAGCGCTTTTATGATAAAAGTCAGGGTTGTTTAGTATGTTGAGTCTCTGGGCGGTCACTTACATTCTCTGGTGCTAATTACCAAGGCACATCTATGCTTAGGAGCTGTGATTATCGGATTACCCCGTCAATTATATTTATACATATGTATATATTGTTGTGCATTCATTTACGGTAGTTGAAATGGGTTTATGAGGGATTTAGTACTGAAATGAGGGATGTTGTGTTAATTATGTTGTGTATGTGCTTGTGTGTGTAATTTTAATATATTTTGCTGGGGGAATATGTTATGAATTTAAAAAAAAGAAAAAAAAACATAAATGTGCTTGCTAAGACAAAAGGCTAGCCTATTTGAAATCTATACAACACTTATGGATTAGTGAATTGCTTTTTATGGATGAGATTATTGCTACCATTGACTCATACATAATCAGGCAGGAATTTTGCAATTTATGTTAATATTCAATTCACTTACATTTTATGCCATTATGAATATTAATTTATATATATATATATATATATATATATATAATCCTGCCGTTAATTTTGTGCTTGTGCAATCGATGATTTGTCATCTCATGTAACATTTTGCAGGCTTAATAAAGCATACGCTTGTTGGTTAAAAGACTTTTTCATTTGCAAGTCCTGTCATTCACCTGGAGGGACATGTCTGTAATTGTAATTGGGCCTTGTACACTTTTGCTTCCTCTAGGTTTTCCACCTAGTTGTAAATATGATGTCTCTCCCCTTTAAAAAAAAAAAAAACTTAATAAAAAAAAAATTAAATAAAATAAAAAAAATTCAAAAAAAATTACTGAAAAAAACTTATAAAATAAAGGGGGGTTTCACAACCTATTATTTATTTCTACTGACACACCCAAATTTTAACATATTACAGGAGATTAGTATTTTTAAATTTTCTTGTTAAATTTAATTATTTTCTTTAACTACCATTTAATTTATGTACAGTGATTATATTAAAAACTTTAAGTCTTTACTGTTCATATATAAGTTTCTTTTTAAGAGTTCTTTCACAAACAAAAAAATATAATTGTTTATTCATCACCTGCGTACTGCCGACGTTACCGTTGCGCGCGCGCGCGCGTTGTGTGTGTGTGTCCTGAATCCTGAGAATTTGATGATGATTATGATTATGTTGATGCTGTGTTCTCTGTCTCTACGGTTTGTTGTTTGTGATGGTCCAGAGTTCCTCCATAAGTCTTGGTGTGTGTGGTAAAGATGTTCGATCGGTCGGCAGACCAGCAGCGTGACGTTGTGTGAAGATATCTTGAGGCTCTCTGAGATCGCCCCAAAATTGCCGGTTGTATTTATACTGGACGGCGATCTGACAAGTCCAGGACTGTTTTCGACCTGTTAGATATTCTCACTTCATGCAAAGCGTCCTTTTAATTACAAATCACTTTTTGGTTCATTTTCGCGATTTCGTAAACATCCTCGTAGCACGAGCGATATCATCGTTTGCGTAATTTTTTATTAATTACTATTTAGTTACACTAGTAATTAACTTTAAATTACCTAGCGTCTTTATTATTCCAAATTTCTTCAATACTTTTACATCACTATACTGGTTAAAAATTCCTTAATGTAATGGTGTTTCTATAATTGGGGTAAGTCTTTGTTCACAGGTTTAAAATGTATTAATTAGTTTACTTTTATCCGGTTAAAACCTGATTACAGACAAACCAACAATTCGTACGCATCATCCCATCGTAGACTTTGCCTGTCGTAGCTTGCGTTCACACACACAAACACACAAGCGCTGTATTCACTCGCGGGGCAGGTGTACGCTTACTGACAATTCTTAGCCTGCATAATATTGTTAAAAACTGTTCATCATATATTTTCTATGCTAAATATTTACAAACATACCGCCCTGGGCAAATATGCAAATATATGTATTGTTGCAATATATATATTCAATCACTTTCTTCTACAGTTCGTTTCCTGGTGTATATAAAATATTTAAAATTTGTATTTACTTAACCTCAAGATGTTATTTTTCCTTTATTTGGAAGATGTTTCGAGAGCTATTGTGCTCTCATCCTCAGCCTTCGCGATTCTGTGTCTAGTGAAGTACCTGTGTGTTGGTCTGTCGCCATTGTGGTCTCCTGTTGGTCTCTGGTATCTCAAAGTGGTATTTTTTTGTGTGATTGTGGTGTATGTATTAGTATTTTGTGTATTTTCGATGTTGAGTGCTTTGAAAATTGTGTCGTGTTTTGTATTGATTTGTATTTGTTCAGGTATTAGTTTGTTTTGTGTTTAATGTTTGTATATTTGTAAATTTGTAAAATGTAAATGGTAAGCATACAAAGGGACCATAATGAACATTTGAGAAAATGTTCTTGTGACTTGTAACGGTATTTCAAATTTATTTAGTAATCATGAAATTGTGCGAAAGGCACTTGATTCGACTTAAAAACATTCATTATTGCTTTGTTACTATGCCGTAAGGCTTACGCTGTATACATCCTTACTGACTAAATATTCTATTCTAATAATTACTTTATTAAAACTATCATTTCCTGACTACTCAGTCAATTAGTGTGCTTCTAAATATCAATGCTTAAATATCTTTTTAACAAAATTCTTTTTTGTGACAAAATTCAAAATATTAATAGCTACTGAATTTATCTTTCTTTTTCAGTACTGATTTATAAAACTCTAATTTTTACTTAAATGTTTTGCATTCTTTTCATTTCAATACTAATTTGAGCTCTTGTTTACGTTAATCTTACTTCAATAATATCTACCAATTTAACTCTATATTTACAAGAAACATTGGCTCTTAACTTTAAAGTAAAACAAGAATGTCTTTAATTGTCTTTGAGTTAATTGTTCGACTAAGAGATAAATAAGTTATTTATCACCTTATTGTTGTCAATCATACTCAATCGCAATCGATCCATCTGTAATCGTCCTCGTCTCGAACTCCAGCATCAATTCCTCTTGTCCAGCTTCGCTTCCAGACTTCAGTAACGTTCCTCTTGTCCAGCGCAGTCGCTCTAGACTCCAGCACCATTCCTCTTGTCCAGCGTAGTCACCTCTAAACTCCAGCGTCGTCTCGCTCTCTGGAACTAAGTCGTCAGCTCTCTCGCTCTCCGAAACATCATGTTACTTCTTCTCGTGTAATTCTGTTACTATTTAAAAGTGATTGTATTTACAACTTAGTTACATAGTTGTATGTAACTGGAAGAATGAAACTATTTACAAAAAAATAAATACGCCGTGCGGACGGACAGAAGCTCCCGCCGCAACTGTGGGTGATCAAAAGAGATACAACTGTAGCGTGTGTGTCCTATTTATACCCACGCCTTGGTTAACACCTGCAGTTGTACGAAATCGACATGTCTGAAATTGTCTCTGGGCTTTGTTTCCCCACTCCTCGTCAATTTCGCTATTTCTTATATTTCTGCGAATTGTAGAGTCCTGTGAGTATACTCTTATACCCATCTTATAACTATTTTCACTACACTTACTGTACTTTTGGACATTGTACTTAACCCTTGCGATCTGTACACAGTTTATTTCGCACTACACTTATACGGTGTGTCCCTTTCACGTGGTTTTTGTACCCAGTAGTAGTTAATCTTATTACATTTTATTGTGTCTTTGGATTTTACTCCTTATTTATAGTTTATGAGTAATTACGGAAAACCCGTAATTATTCATACTGGGGTGGCAAACTCGCCTGCATAGACCTGCGTCACACACACATTCAAAATACTATTGTACACACTTTCAGTTACATCTGTGTGTGTGTGGACAAGTCGATTCAGGTCGAAACACCTGTCCATATTTTTGTCTGAGCCAAGCTTGCAATCCCTGACATGCTTACTTCTAATAATTTATTAATTATTTTACAAATTATTATGTATATTTAAATTTTTATATTCAATCCTCAGTACAGCACTTATCTGTACTGTCGCAATCGTATATACATAAATGATAATTTAAGTTTTAAGATAATTTATGATAGTGATAATATAAGGTAATTTAAGTTTATATTTTTAAATTTATAAACATAAAACTTATAATAAAAAATATTTAAATTTATATAAGAAGACGATACTAAACACCTGATTCGTCTTCCTGTTCTAACGCGTCGGGTCTAACTGCCAAATATGTACTGACGTTTCAGTTTGCGTTGCATTATTCAACAAAGAAGTATTTTACAAAACCACAAAAAATTTTCAGAACACTAACCGCGGTATCAAGTGTACAAAGTCTGAGCAACAATTCGATTGAAGAAACAGAATCGCCCTAACGTTTTACTGTATGTAATCATATGGTGGATCTACTAAATTATTCAATGAGCGCGTCCTTTTGTCTTTTGAAGAAAAAATTGTACACAATAATCTGTACAGGTTAAGGTTCAAAAATAGTAAACAATTTTTAACAGAAATAATGATCGTCATTAACCTTTAAACGTTACGCTTGTATATCAAAGGCGATGATAACAGTATGGTATAATTTTTAAGTTAATTAATAGTCGTAATTCTCCCTAGAAAAAGTATGATTCGTTCAATCAAAAATAATATTAAAATTATTTCTCTGCTTGTTCTCTTATCCAATTAACCTGTTATAAATAATACTACGTTATTTCAGAGAAATCAAAGTGATGTTTGTCGTTTTGTAAAGGTCAATCTAATTAGAAAGCAACCAGCCATGATTTTCACTGTTAATACCATTACTAAGCTAACAGTATAACTTCCTTAAGTTATTCAGATACATTCCTATTTTAACCTGCCATCGAGTATTTTTAGCTTGTTATATTTTGTTATTTTTTACGTTTTTTAGTTTAATAATGGTGATGACAGTTTGCACAGTACAAATCAAATTGTAAGGCTTGAAACGGTTCGCGCAGGACGTAGTGAGGTAGAGAAGGCAGTGCAGAAAGTAGGGTGTGAGGTGACCAACAATGACACACAACCATATGATACACCATCCATATCGCTGTTCTGAACGCGAAATAATTAGTCCGAAAACAAGGCGTCAAAGCTACGCATGCGCAATGAAATCTTTTGACCCAGCGCAACAGGCAGCCGTTTCATATCTAATTATTTTAGCTGTACGCGTACAACAAAGCATTAGTTGTACGCACATTATGACCATCGTCATTTCTACGACCACAGAGACCTGGTATTATCAACTTAGAAGCATCAACTTAAAAAGACTACCATCCTCAGCATAAATAACGCAGCCAATACAAATTAAATTTAATACTACAATGAGAAAAATATCGGTATGGAGAACCATACATGACTTCCATATTCTAAGATTTATATTTAAAATCATTTTCGAAATGAAATATTACCATAGAAACTACTTCTTTCTACTTACTGCTTCAGCCTTAACCACAGTACTGTGGTCACTAACGTATACCACCTCACGTTATCGCACTCGATTTTCACTGATGATGGAAGTCGATGGCATTGCCGAAACGTCTGTTTTTGTAGAATACATTGGACTACGGCCAAATATCCCGGGAAGGAATTTTAACAAAAACTACTTCTTTGTTGCCGATAACGTTGTACACATATATATAAAAAATATGCATAAAATTAATGGCTTGTATAAGTTAATGATTGATCTCCATTAAGTAGTGCTCAGTTTTAATATTATGATGTCCGTAATTAAAACATCAGAGCAGGTTTAGTGTGAATGAGGGTACACCGTGGACAAAAATTTTCAACATTTCCTATTGAGCGTTGCTTAGAGTAAATCTGCGAATCTACAGTGTATGTTTCACAGAACAAACACGCGAAAAAGAAGGAGCGCTCCAAAGTCACTCATGGACCCTCAGCATCTTGCAGAGGGTTCATTCCCTAAAGACGAAAAGTCTGTCTATGAATCGTTCCTCTGTAAACACGTGCAGTTACACTGCCCAGCGATCCACAGGAAGCAAATTGATGTCCATTTTTTCGGCTTGCACGCGTTATGTTGGTGTGGGTTTTGGCACTTTCCATTTAAAATGCGTGCAAATGTAAGAAAATAAACATGAGTGAGGCCAGAAATAACGCGAATTGTGTGTGTGTGTGTGTGTGTGTGTGTGTGTGTGTGTGTGTGTGTGTGTGTGTGTGTGTGTGTGTGTGTGTGTGTGTGTGTGTGTGTGTGTGTGTGTGTGTGTGTGTGTGTGTGTGTGTGTGTGTGTGTGTGTGTGTGTGTGTGTGTGTGTGTGTGTGTGTGTGGCTTCCCTGCCTTTTTATTGCTGTAGTCATAATAATAAAATGGAAACGTAAACATTACATAACTGAGATATGCTTACCTGCCACGAACGATATATTATTTTATACATGTATATTAACTCATACATAATTTACATTAAAATGAAAAAATTATAATTTTATTGCCTGGCAACAAAATTATTTTATTTTTAACAATTACCATTGTTTGAAAAAGTTTAAATGAATTTTCAAGTACTTTACTGTTGTTAAAACGTAAAAGGTTCCAGGTAAACTACCCCTTCCCCTTAACCGATCTTCACCAAAATCGAAAGTCCTTGAGATCTCTACAATTTAGGGACGTATGCAAAAAATTATTTGATTCTGTTTGAATTTGCGGCTGTTATCGTTTGCCATAGAAAATACCCTTGTTATAAAAACGTTGCTGGTAAACTACCCCTTTCCCTTAACCGATCTTCACCAAAAACAACAGGTCTTGACAACTCTACAATTTAGGGCTGTATGCAAATAATCTTTTGATTCTGTTTGAATTTGCGGCTGTTATCGTTTGCCATAGAAAATACCCTTGTTAAAACATAAGACGTTGCGGGTAAACTACCCCTTTCCCTTAACCGATCTTCACCAAAAACAATAGGTCTTGAGAACTCTACAATTCAGGACTGTATGCGAAACATTATTTGATTCTGTTTGAATTTGCGGCTGTTATCGTTTGCCAAAAAAAAAAAAATTTCCCTTGATAAAAAAAAATCGTTGCAGGTAAACTACCCCTTTCCCTCAACCGATCTTCACCAAAAACAATAGGTCGTGAGTACTCTACAAATCAGGGCTGTACGCAAAAAGTTATTTAATTCTGTTTGAATTTGCGGCAGTTATCGTTTGCCATAGAAAAAAAATCTACACACACACAGACAGACAGATAGACACACAGACACTTTTCGAGAAACGACTTTTTTTCATGTTTTGAGTGTAGTACAATCAGAATCTGCAGTAATCTCGAACACGATTTTTTTTGCCATCACCATACTTCCAGTTCCTTAAGGAATATGGAAGTAAAAATGCGTTGATACTTTCAAACGCGTATAGGTACCGAGCTGTTCAACTCGACATACACAATCTACAATATATATACGTACAATGTACATTTTAACGGTATTTCCATTACATTTCCTTATATATTCATTAACTTTTTTTACCCGAAGCTGAGAAAAATGGGAAGTTTCCATTTACAGAATGGTCAGTTAACCGTTGCAGCAATCTTGGAGTGAAGAGGGCATAATGAAATAAACCACTTCCAATTATCGGGTTGTAGCCTATATTTTTTCTGAAATTGTGGAGGCAAATCTCCCAACCGAAGCTCAGTACCAACTGATATGGGATTGGCAAGTCTTTATGCCCTATTAAGAGCGGCATACAAAAACTTTATTAGTATGGTTATACTTGGAAGTGTATTAAAGAACCAATCTATACTTAGTATTGTCCAGCGATGTTCAGACAGTCACTCTGTGACACTTAGACTTATGGATCGTTTTCTTTTCTCCCACAAAATTCACCTGCAGGGAACAGGTATCCAGCCTTGTTTACAATCATTCTTTGTTCCCTCCAGTGACATATGACAGGTCTTAGAATAGCCCCTGTAAATAAATCTAGGTTTAGTTACAAAAAAAAACTTACCACATACGCGCGCGTATTTGCGAGCGAGAATGCTCGAGGTGCTTTGCAGTGATGATGTATCGCAGTGTCCACCCTAAGCCTTCTCAAATGTCACGTCCCAGTATAGACTGTTCACGCACTGTTGAGCTATTTGCAGCTCACAAAAAGGTATTCTTATATACATGAAAACCATACACAGAAAGATTTTTACATTATCCACAAGGCGAAACGTTATTACAGATCATAACAGTTCTCCATTTAATGGCGTTAAGGAATAGTTATGTGCGGAATAATATAATAATAAGGAATTTTATAAAACGGTCCCTGGTCCACTGACGTCCTCTCACCTGCACGTAAGCGAAGTTGTGGTCAGAGTATGTAGCACAAATGGGTATATCCAAAATTACTTCTAATATTCCAAGGAACACCTAAAGCGGAAAACTACAGCAGAAGCAAACAGAGAATTAGAGTGAAATATAAGAACGGTTCGAAGCCAGTTTACCTAAGCCTTAAATATTATGGGCAGTTGGGTATCTACTTATGTTTTGTGTTCTTATCATCGCCCGTCTTTTTCATCCTTTTATAATTTGTAAATAAAACTGTATTTATAAATTTCTTGCACATGTGCATCTTTATCTACAAAACTTTTCCATATATTACATCATATCATACATTTATTACATTTTCGTCAATTCTCAACCCACATTCTAACCGTGGGTTCCTTTTCTGACTAACCATTTTTCATTCTTCATTCTGTTGTTACTCTATCGTAAACTTCGTCACTGGTGATCGTTGAAAATGCTGAAAATGTAATGCTTTTGAATTTGCAATAAATTAGACGATCAAACCTCTCTAACAATTTACATTTTTATATAAACAAAAGTAAAGATGAAGAGTGAGTTAAATAATAATGCAGTCTATGCTTAAAATCGATTTGAAAATATTTTAAAAACTTTACATTCTGAATCCTATTGTTACATAAAGGAAAGAATTAACAGAAACTAACGAAATTAACTACTTGTGACCGTGTCACACACAGGCGCGCGCCTCTATCATTATAATTATGCCGGGTTCTAGACATCACCACCGTCCTCGGTGGGAATTGGGAATTGTAGTTTGTTTGTTAATTTCATATTTTGTGGAATTTAAAGTATAATTTTTGTTAAAATTTTAGCGCCCTATTATTTCATATTGTCTCTTTATTGGGGAAATCATGTTGACTGTTATCACTCTTATTTCAGGCGGATAGGCTATACCCGCAAGATACAAGCCATTCAAGCATGTGTATGCATAATTCCTACTTCATACATCACTACATTTCAGAGGAATCATGTCGTCAATTTTTTCTTAATTTTGATGTACAGTCCACTGCTATATGATAGAAAATATCTTTTTATAGAACGTTTTTGCCCCTTTTATTGGCTCTAAATACATTAAAGTTGAACTACTTCTTTCTAATTTTGTAAAACTATTGTAATGTTTAAATATTCATTCTGTTTTTATGGCATCCTCATTACATTACTTTCACAATATCTGTTTTTGATTTTTTACTCTTATTTCATATAATAAAATTTGTAACAAGTGAGTGTGATTGTGTGTGTGTGTGTGTGTGTGTGTGTGTTTGTGTGTGATCGTCTGCCGTTTATAGTAGGCTATGTATGTAGTGCCCAATCAAAAAAGTAACTGATTTAATATTAGTAATTATGAAATAAAATAATTCATAATTACTACTCCCTTATTTTTAGTTTAAAAAGTATCTCCTCAATACAACCACAATCTAGAGATTGATAAATCTTTATATCCTTAAGTCCTGTTGTGTGCGCTTTGAAAGCCTTGAAAATTTGAAGCACATTTCTATAGTAAAAGAATTTGTTTTATGTCTCTCCGCTACCATTTCTCTCATACTCGTATACTCTAATTACATAGTGCTTTAGCTCTAGTCCCTAATTTAGTGCCAGTCGTCAGTACTTCTTTCGGCTAGGTTTTTTGTCATCCTTTTTTAAATATCTTCTTAATTACTTCACCATTCATTACTTTATCCATCCACAAAATTCCCTGAGTTCTCCTTTAACACATGTCTTAAAAGTCTCTAATCACGCATTTTTTGTTTCTAGAGGCCCATGATTTATAATCATTTATATTTCATGATTCACCTACTATTTATGAAATGTATGCACTAATAGTGTTAAAAAAATTTAATATAATTCCTATCTCACTTTTTTGTATAATATTACTCTACGTCCTCAGACTATTAACAGCACCTCCGCAAAATGAAACTGGAAAAGTAGCTATAGCCTATATTAATGCAAACTCCCCTTTCATTATGCACTGAATTGTTATTATTACAAAATCCAAGTATTATGTATGATAAAACCGTATTAATATTACATCAAGCCTTTATATTCTACATCGTTTAAATCAACATCTAATATAGCATACGTTAAATATCATGTCAAAATGTCAGGCTAGTTGTGAATTTTCTTCTGTCACGCATTATTTTCGTCTAATTTTGAAACAAGTTTTCAATTTTCCTTGCCTTCCTTGACAGCACAGTGTTGGCTTCTCACCGGAGTGAGATATTCCTTTATATGAATGGGTACATACATACGATTGCAATGTATGCACATTATTTAGGCCTACTAAATCAATACTAAGTCAATAGGATAATTGACTACTACAGTAAACATAGTATAATGATGTATGTAGGCTGTGTAATATGTAACAAAAATTACCAGATTTATTTACTTGTTTTGTTACATTACTTTACACACATAATATGTAATGTGTAATATGTATGTGTGTAATGTCTTAATTTATTACATAATGTAATACATTACAAAAGGAATAATTAAACACCAGAGAAGTCAACACAGCTTAAAGTTTTTTAACATTTTACGAGAATTCACAGTCGTAAAACGTAATCCTCATAAATTAATACAATTGCCTATTACACATAAATCAAAACAAGTTATTAATCTCTAAATGAGTACATTTATTAGACCTCAATTGTAACAAATAAACTCTTAGTGTGGTAATTACATCGCACACAAAACGCTATAAAACCGCTGACCGACTTACTCTGCATAATCTTTTACAGTCTCTACCAAGATAATTCTGTAACCATCGGAAAGACGACAGAGCTGTTTACTCACTGTTATAATGACGTTTTATAACATTTTGAAAGGTATTTGCTTATACTATACGACCTGGAGAATTCAGTCTATATAAAGTTGTCTTATATTCAAATCTTTATTTAATGAATAATTAATCATTCAATCTATAACACGCTCATGACTGTATGCGTCCGTCTTCGTAATACGTTTTACTATTAGAAAACTCAAAATTTTAGTTAATTATTAAGCCTATTTATAAAAAACATACATGCCAACAATTATAATAAATGTCAGTTAATTTTATATTGCCCAGAATAAGATTTTTCCCTTAGCTTACATTACTCCACTTCCAATAGCGTTGGGAAATCGTTTAATTTTTAATTAATAAAGTTATGTTAGTACGTAGTTATAATCACAAACAGAATTATCACTGTTGCACACCACTATAGAAATATCGGTATGGAGAAATACATGGCTTCCATGTTCTAAGATTTAAAATCATTTTCGCAATGAAATATTTCCATAAAAACTACTTCCTTCTACTTATTGCTTCAGCCTTAACCACAGTACTGTGGTCACTAACGTATACCACCTCACGTTATCGCACTCGATTTTCACTGATGATGGCAGTCGATGGCACTGCCGAAACGTCTGGTTTTGCAGAAAACATTGGTCTACGGTCAAACAGGACGGGAAGGAATTTTAACAACAAACTACTTCTTTGTTGCCGATAACGTAGTACACATAAAAATTATCCCTTCCCCCTTCAACTATAATTTTCATTTATAGAAAATTACCCCCACCCCGTTCAACTAACCTCTTCATTTATAGATATTTCATCTACGTTTCTACAGTGGATTATTATGATCTTCTTATCAGGATACATTATTTATCAAAATTAAGTAGTGTACTTTACTCTTGTTAAAACATAAAATGTTGCAGGTAAACTATCCCTTTCCCTTAACCGATCTTCACCAAACTCAACAGAATGTGGGTCCTCTACAATTCAGGAATATATGCAAAAAAGTATTAGATTCTGATTGAATATGCGGCAGTTATCGTTCGTCATAGAAAAAATTACCCTTGTTAAAACATAAAACACTGCCGGTAAACTACCCCTTCCTCTTAACCGATCTTCACCAAAAACAACAGGCCTTGAGCACTCTACAATTCAGAGCTGTATGCAAAAACTTATTTGATTCTGTATGAATTTGCAGCTTTTGTCGTTTGCCATAGAAAAAATTCTACACACAGACAGATACAGCCGATATAAATAGATAAATTTTGAGTAAAGTGCTTAATTTTGATAAATAAAGTATCCTGGAAAGAAGGTCATAATAATCCACTGTAGAAAGGTAGTATAAATATCTATAAATGAAAGGGGTAGTTGAAGGGGGGAGGGGGTAATTTTTTTTATAAATTAAAATGGTAGTTGATGTTGGAGGATGTAAAGTTTTATAAGTTTTATATGTGTACTACGTTATTGACAACAAAGAAGTAGATGGAAACATTTCATTTAACTTTAGCAAAATTCTATATTTTTTCATTTTAATTTAAATCATGTATGAGAGAAAATATATCGTTCGTGGCAGGCAAGCATATCTCAATTATGTAATGTTTACGTTTTCATTTTATTATTATGATTACCGCAATAAAAATGCAGGAAAGACACACACACACACTCACACAATTCGCGTAATTTCTGGCCTCACTCATGTTTATTTTCTTACATTTGTACGCTTTTTAAATGGAAAGTCCGAAAACCCACACCAACACAACGTGTGCAAGCCGAAAAAGTGTCCAGCGTGGATAGCGATTTGCTTCTTGTGGATCG
Organism: Magicicada septendecula; assembly: GCA_034769895.1. Classification (NCBI taxonomy): domain Eukaryota; kingdom Metazoa; phylum Arthropoda; class Insecta; order Hemiptera; family Cicadidae; genus Magicicada; species Magicicada septendecula. The sequence goes on along the minus strand of CM068368.1, from coordinate 387,243,780 downwards.
CTGGGCAGTGTAACTGCACGTGTTTACAGAGGAACGGTTCATAGACAGACTTTTCGTCTTTAGGGAATAAACCCTCTGCAAGATGCTCAGGGTCTATGAGTGACTTCGGAGCCCTTCGGAGGAGGGATGATTATCTGCGTAGTTCGGTTTCTTTATAAGAATAAAGTAAGCCTACCTAATTTTTATGGATAAAGTGACTGAAAATAACATTATATTAAACGACTGCCCCATAATAACAAAAATATCTATAAATAGTGAAATTAGTTTGAGGTGGGCGATATTTTTTTTAGAAATTACCGAACCGAATTCAAGTAAATTATTTTAAACATAAATATTACAACATGGAAGTTATGTATGGTTCTCCATACCGATTTTTCTATAGTGGTGTGCAACAGTGATAATTCCATTTAATTTTTGTGAATACGGCTTGTAAAATAGAAACAAATGCTCAACGAACAGCCCTACACCTAATAGAATTTGTGGCATAATTTCAGTAACTTGGGGAAAAGTCTTGGAATCGCCTAGCTGTTTTTACAAGGTTTTACCTGTTTTACCTTTCGCTAGTTGCCTCTGAATTCTATGTACAAAGTCGAGAATATTTAAGAGTCTCGTAGGCAGCATGAGGCTTCTTCTGGCAATACATGAAAGTTAAAGGAAGAAAACAGTGCTTAACGATTATACATGTCTAGAGATAACAACTAAAGTGCTTAGAAGCATAATTATCTTTACAAAACAGATAGGGAGAAATTTTGTTTTGCGCTTAGCTTCAGATATGATACCAACGTGAAGAATATAGCTTCAATAGAAAAAGAAATATGATTCGACCGGAACTACGATGAAGAAATTTGAATCAGGCAAAACGGAATATGGCAAGACAGACGAAGAGACAGACAACTTTTTTCGGTTAATTGTTACAATGTTTACCAGTGTTCATGGCGAGTTCATTATTATTATTCGCTGCATGAAGGTAACATTATTTTGAGAGAGGTATGGAGGCTAATTCATATATAATTCATAGAGACTTACTATATTGTATGACGTAGCCTATTTAAAATTGTTTCTCTCCCAAAAATATTTAACTCGTATAAATGCATCGAAAGCCACCTACTTTGACGCAATAAAATAAGTTACGTTTCTACTTGATACGACATTGGAATGAAAAATAACGAATTATGGGTTCGAAAATGTAAACTACAATCACAAAACAAGACAATCTGATGCATTTATAATGGTGATAAAATTAGCAAAAATTGTATGTCAAGCAAACACATTAACTTAGCAGGAACAGTGACGACGATAAACAATGGCTAACGATTAAACTACAGACGTGCCACTAACAAAGATACACAACTACAGCACAAAGATGAAGCGGAATTTTTATGGACGAGAAAACAAGGCGAAGGCAACGTGCCACCTCGTTTGCTTGTGTTTTTCGGTCGACGACGGTGGCCCGTCGGAACCGACCGAGCTATAAACTTTTATCGCCGTCCGTTAGGTTAATGTTTACCCGCCGTGAGCTAAATCAGAGGTCAGCCAAAAGCGACCGCCCAGTTTACTGCAATCGCCGGAACAGCTGTAAAGTTTCGCTTCATCAAACGAACAGATAAAAGAAAATCTGCACAGAAAATACAAGCTCTTGATGGCGTTTACAAAAGAATCTTTCTGTATATTTACGTGTGTACATATAAGTTATGTGATCATATGTGAATTCGTGTACATATTGAACAGTTCTTAGATTCCTTTCTTCCAAATATTCTGTTTTACATTTTTGTATGGCTGTTTGTGTAAGCTGTAAAGTACTCAAGGAATATTGTAAGCAGGGACGGATTAACCATTAGGCTGACTAGGCTGTAGCCTAGGGCGCGGCACTAGGGGGCGCAAAATTTTAGCTAAAAAATAAAAAATATTTTACAGTTAAATGTAAAATTGGTAATAAATTACAAGGATAAAAATTTGAGTTCATTTTGAACACAGGCGCCTGTTTGCGAGAAATTATGGTAAAACTGTAGCCTACATAAATAATAGAAGTGCTTTCCAAACTGTTTTCTCCGGTTATGAGTCATCGGCGGTCGGCGCTCATAGAACTATGCCGCCGCCCGACTTTCGTACAATTGCTGACCACGTTCCAGCCACCTCCACCCCACCCCTTCACCTTTCCCACCATCCCTTTTCATTGCAGACAAGTTCGGTATCGCTCATATTTGCGCATTCAAAACAAACATTTTGGTTATGGTTATGTCGATGTCGTTATGTCGTAGTCACGGTTATATATACAAATCTAGAAACCAAGTCTGGATTCTCTCGTGGTGGGGGGAGGGTAGCTTATGAAGTCCAAATATGTTTTATTTATTGCCCTGATAAATAGCCTTAGTTTTCAGTTCTTGAGACTATTTCCAAAAACAGTAAGATATTTGAAATATGTTAACTAAGAAATATATTGTACGGTGTTTAAAGCTTCATTCAGCCCCTTGGAAATAAACGTAAGAGTAGCCTATGAAAGGTGAGGGGGCGCTAAAATATAATTAGCCTAGGGCACCAAGATACCTTAATCTGGCCCTGGCTGTGAGGCAGCACTGTCTTTCAGCCGCCCATTATTATCTGTAATCATTCCTGCAGGCTTAGTCGACCTGAGAATTGGCGCGTTGACCTTACGGTGCTGCATGCGAATTGATTCTAGTACTCCAAGTCAGTAGACAAGCCCTAAACCCACTGTTCTACTAAGCCCGACTTTGTAGATTATAAATCTAGAAATTTCCTACTCGACAAAATTCTCTCTGGATCTGTTTCTGAACAAAGGACAGAAACAGACAAGCTTTGACAAATGGGATATTACACGATCAAGAATATTGTAACGTCCTGCTTTTATGTGAGGCACTTTAGCGAAACGTACACCTTTAGTCAAGCCCCAAATGTTGGGTTCGCCAATTCTGTAACGTACCGCTTTTTTAGAGGCACTTTACCACTTACGAGTATATTGCAATTACAAGCTTTGTTAATTCAGCCCCACGTTGGTGTCGTCAATCCTGTAACGTACCGCTTTTTTCGTGAGGTGTAGTAGAGTTATATTGTATGCCTCATGCAGTATGCGTCACTTTTGAATTATACTAACTGACGTTTTAAACGGTATAAATAAAGGATTTTGTTTATCTTGTTTTACTCAATCTAAAAGAAATCGAGAGTGTGTGATTTGGAGTCAAGGAGGTAATTTGTTCAGCCTTATGCAGAAGAGAGAGTAAGTATCATTATTGCCCCTCTGTTGTGACGATTCCTTCTGTATGTTGTGCTGAAATTTTCATTAACTACCCACTACAATAAATTATAACACGTTATAATTCAATATTAATTTTCAATAATATGGCTTTATTGATTATTGACTTTTGTCTCCAGCCACCAAAGTATAGGTATCACAATTAATCTTTTTAAAAAGAAAACATCATCTCGACTTTACCGAGTAAACATAGATCTGTCTAAAGAACAAAACATATATGTTGTTATTTAACCAATATTACGCTATAATAAAATACATCAGTTATTACATAATTCTTATTAATTCCCCAGGGTTCAGGGTGAAGTCTTTGTGTTATGAGAGTGTCAGAAATGGCTAATTGCTACGCTTTACAAATATCAAAAATTAATAAATAATTTTGTTTATTTTTCACATGTTACGTAGTTTCCGGAATTGCCGTAAGAGAGCAGCATGTATTTGTTTACTTTTGAAAGAAACATATGATAAAATGAATATTTTTTGTTCTATTTCGCTATTAAAAAACGAGTTTTCTTCTGGATTTATTACGAAAAATGTTTATATTACCTCGCTCCGTGTTGTCCTTACTGGATTGAAGTTTTATTCTGTGATGAGGTACGTCTTGCGTTATTATTTCCTTTTCATTTCGAGTATTTTCTGATTGTCTACTAGAAGTAGGCCGAACTATATTGGATCCTCAGAATCTTTTCATCCACTGGTTTTTAATGTATATCACCATTTAATTTGGATTCCTCAGGTATGATTAGTTAGTATTCACTTTGTTTATTACTCTTGCGTGAATTTCGCCTCCTCCAACGTCCAAAAAAGGTTATTTTTTTATAATTTTTGTCGCATCGTTTCTTCAACAACTCTGGTTCAGGTCAAAATTTTTATATCTTATTAACAATACTTGTTATTTTTCATCACTCTTAGTAACACATAGTATTTTTATTATGTAGGCAGTTTGTGATTATTATAAATTTATATTTTATTATTGGAAAAATAATTCCCTTCCATTCCGGTTTATTTACTAATTTAATTCACATAATATGTTTTGGTTAATTTTTTTATGACATTGTATATAAATATTTTATCATTTTATTATCATTAAATAAATTTATATATTATTTATTTAGTCTCGAATAGTGTTCATACCCGGTACTACTTCCTGTTGTCATTTCCTTCATAGGATTATTTTAATTTTATATTATTTTTGGTAGTTAAAATTTTTATGTTTTTTAAAATTAACCCTGGGTTTTCTTATAATCTAACACAATTATTTGAAAAAATATAATATTAACTTGGGTATAACAATTTGTGGTTCATACAATATAAATTACAATAAATAAATAAAATTACAAAAATCAATTAGTATTATTACATACTACTTCCATAGTTTTATCCTATCCAAAACATACAGCACAGTTTAGTAATACACTAGTTTCACTTTGGTTTTTCACCTCAATGGGTACACTAGAACTCACTTCGCACTATATACCACTCGAATTGTTTATTATGTGGAGTGATATAATTAAATTTTGAGCGAGCTTTAGTTCTACCCATTTCTGACTTTTATTCTCATTATTTACTTTATTGGGACCGGGTTATGTACCGTTACATAAAGCCCCCCCACTAGAACAAATTTATTTTAGTTCAACTCGTTGATAGAAATAAATTGTTGATTTGTTCAAGTCTCCTAATGGTCTTGACTTTGTTTTCATAATAGTGTTTCATTTCCGACTGATTATACTCTCTGGTAATTCCGACTGGTGGTAATTGCTGTTTTCTTACTTTTTACTCTCTCTCTCTTGGAGGCAAATTCATCAATTATTTCTCGGGGTTAGTGGTACTTCCACATTTTATTTAATAAGGACTGGTCACACTAATTATATTAAACTTGTTTTAACCCTCATTTCTATTTACTTTTATACACTCGCTTTATCAATTAAGCTTCTGTCTGCTATCTTCCTTCTATTTTCTTTATCTATACTTTTGGAATCTAATATCAATCCTTTCAGCTATTTTATAATTATTATCCCTTAAATATTCAATTTCCCTAACATTTTTCCCTATCTTGTGCGGTGGTTCCAGTCGGGTGGCCACTCTGGGTCCATACACCGCTGTCCATCCTTACACCTTCTGAGACCAGGGGAACATCATCCCTGCTCATAAAAATTATTGCCGGAACATTTCTACGGTCAATACATAAAAATAAAGAAATTATAAGTAGTAGTCAATTAGCGACTAGTACCAAACACTTTTGGGATTCTTCATACTGTAGCTGTTTGTATTTATTTATATATTTCTTCTTCTCCTTGATTCCTTCTTTTTTATCATTAATTAATAGCATATAACATCATTGATAGGCCTTATGTTAAAATTCTTTTGACTTTACTTCTTGTGACATATTTCTCCGTATCATTTCTTCTTAATTAATCTTCAATTCCGAGAAATTCTAATTATAGTATTAATTATCATCCTCCTTCAGTTTCATTGGAGTCATTAAATTATTCTTTATTCTTCTTATTTGACTTTCTTAACTGAGCACATTACCATCAATTGTTTATTTATATATTCTTCTTTTGTTACCATTACAAATATTACTTTTTCCTATTATTTCAGTTTAAATCAGTTATTTATAATTAAATTATATAATCTGTTCTTACATTTTCTTAGTGGTTTGTCTTTTTATTTTAAATTATATGGTTTCGAAATATCTTAAGTAATATGTTCTTACATACTTTTTATTAATTCTAATGGTTGCAAAATATCTTAAGTAAGTTGTACTTACACACTTTTTGAATTTTGGGGTTTTTTAGTTTCTTCATTTTAAATTATATTGTTCCGAAATAAATTAAATAAGTTGTCCTTACGTCTTTTGGAATTTTGGGGTTTTTATTTACAATGGGTTGCTTGGTCCTGTATCCATAAAATCCGTCCCTTTTTTCTGGTTTGTTTGGAGTCTGTTTACCCGTGGTCCATTATTTCAGGTACTCCATGTTCTCGGATTGCTGGGGTGTTCGTAATTAATTCTCTCCTTGATAATCTTCTTACCATCCGGCTCTCCCACTTTGCTGCTATAAAACTTTCACTTAAGTACCGGTCTTCCGTTATAATTCGTTCCTTTTTAACTAATCAGTATTGTACCTCCTCAAACATAACATAGTTGCTCATATTTAATCTCATTTCATTCCCTTTTACCTCTGGATTATTTGCCCAATATTTGCATGTTGTCTTCCGTCTTGAAGATACGGCTGATATTGTCTGATACACTTCCATTGTCGACCTATTTAATTGATATCTAAACTTAATTAACTCCCTTTGTTCGTTAATTGGAAGGTTGAATACCTTAATTAATCCACCTGTAATCATCTCCCATTCTTCCTTGGTATTTATTATTCTCTTCCTACCTGTTTTTATTATTTTCTTGGTCTTCTTTTCCACGGTTTGAATATCCTTTTTGTTGTGGCTATTTTTATTTTCAGATGGCATTACACCTTGGTATTCTATAATTTCTATTTCCTTCCTCCTCTCTTCTATATTCGGCCTTACTTTAATACCTTCTAAAGTGCTGTCCAATGTTTCATCCAAATTATTGGAACTATGGTCCATTTGTTTATTTGTCTCCTCCTTGTATGTATCTGCTTTCTGTCTAAGTGTCTTAACATTTTCAAACTTCTCCCCGAAAGTTTTCCATATCTCCTTATTGAAATTCTCCATTTTACATTCAAATTGTTTTAAATTCTCATTATTCTCTTCAAATTTTGCATTCATCTCTTCTCTTTGCCCTTCAACCGCTTCCTTCAGTTCATGGTATCGTTCATTCATAGTTTGTTTTAAGTTTTCCTCCTGTTTCTTAAAATTCTCCTTATTTTCCTCATTGGTTTGTTTCAAGGCTTCCTCCTGTTTTCTAAAATTTTCATCTATTTTGTCAAATTTTTTCTCCTGTCTCCTAAAATTTTCTTTATTTTCCTCATTGGTTCGCTTATTATCTTCCTTCTGTTCCTTAAATTGTTCTGCCATAAATTTCATCATATCTTGCCAATTAGGTTCTTCTCTGGCTACCGCTTTGTCTGGTTGGTCCCCTTGGGCATCCTCTTCTATTATTTCCGTTTCCGTATCCATAACTACTTCGGTTTCTTCTTTATCATCTGTCTGTTGGTCCATTTCACTGTCCGTGACTAACTCTATTTCTTGTTCCTGTCCACCTTCTTCAGTCTCCTTTTCTTCTGCCCTCTTCTTCGATTTTCCTCGGGTATTAGGCATTTCTTGTTTTCTCATAACTGCCAACGATAATTAGATTTTTTGATATATATTTTTATTAAATATCAAAATTCTTTTCTAATTACCGCCCTTTTACGTTGAGCGCCAATTCTGTAACGTCCTGCTTTTATGTGAGGCACTTTAGCGAAACGTACACCTTTAGTCAAGCCCCAAATGTTGGGTTCGCCAATTCTGTAACGTACCGCTTTTTTAGAGGCACTTTACCACTTACGAGTATATTGCAATTACAAGCTTTGTTAATTCAGCCCCACGTTGGTGTCGTCAATCCTGTAACGTACCGCTTTTTTCGTGAGGTGTAGTAGAGTTATATTGTATGCCTCATGCAGTATGCGTCACTTTTGAATTATACTAACTGACGTTTTAAACGGTATAAATAAAGGATTTTGTTTATCTTGTTTTACTCAATCTAAAAGAAATCGAGAGTGTGTGATTTGGAGTCAAGGAGGTAATTTGTTCAGCCTTATGCAGAAGAGAGAGTAAGTATCATTATTGCCCCTCTGTTGTGACGATTCCTTCTGTATGTTGTGCTGAAATTTTCATTAACTACCCACTACAATAAATTATAACACGTTATAATTCAATATTAATTTTCAATAATATGGCTTTATTGATTATTGACTTTTGTCTCCAGCCACCAAAGTATAGGTATCACAATTAATCTTTTTAAAAAGAAAACATCATCTCGACTTTACCGAGTAAACATAGATCTGTCTAAAGAACAAAACATATATGTTGTTATTTAACCAATATTACGCTATAATAAAATACATCAGTTATTACATAATTCTTATTAATTCCCCAGGGTTCAGGGTGAAGTCTTTGAGTTATGAGAGTGTCAGAAATGGCTAATTGCTACGCTTTACAAATATCAAAAATTAATAAATAATTTTGTTTATTTTTCACATGTTACGTAGTTTCCGGAATTGCCGTAAGAGAGCAGCATGTATTTGTTTACTTTTGAAAGAAACATATGATAAAATGAATATTTTTTGTTCTATTTCGCTATTAAAAAACGAGTTTTCTTCTGGATTTATTACGAAAAATGTTTATATTACCTCGCTCCGTGTTGTCCTTACTGGATTGAAGTTTTATTCTGTGATGAGGTACGTCTTGCGTTATTATTTCCTTTTCATTTCGAGTATTTTCTGATTGTCTACTAGAAGTAGGCCGAACTATATTGGATCCTCAGAATGTTTTCATCCACTGGTTTTTAATGTATATCACCATTTAATTTGGATTCCTCAGGTATGATTAGTTAGTATTCACTTTGTTTATTACTCTTGCGTGAATTTCGCCTCCTCCAACGTCCAAAAAAGGTTATTTTTTTATAATTTTTGTCGCATCGTTTCTTCAACAACTCTGGTTCAGGTCAAAATTTTTATATCTTATTAACAATACTTGTTATTTTTCATCACTCTTAGTAACACATAGTATTTTTATTATGTAGGCAGTTTGTGATTATTATAAATTTATATTTTATTATTGGAAAAATAATTCCCTTCCATTCCGGTTTATTTACTAATTTAATTCACATAATATGTTTTGGTTAATTTTTTTATGACATTGTATATAAATATTTTATCATTTTATTATCATTAAATAAATTTATATATTATTTATTTAGTCTCGAATAGTGTTCATACCCGGTACTACTTCCTGTTGTCATTTCCTTCATAGGATTATTTTAATTTTATATTATTTTTGGTAGTTAAAATTTTTATGTTTTTTAAAATTAACCCTGGGTTTTCTTATAATCTAACACAATTATTTGAAAAAATATAATATTAACTTGGGTATAACAATTTGTGGTTCATACAATATAAATTACAATAAATAAATAAAATTACAAAAATCAATTAGTATTATTACATACTACTTCCATAGTTTTATCCTATCCAAAACATACAGCACAGTTTAGTAATACACTAGTTTCACTTTGGTTTTTCACCTCAATGGGTACACTAGAACTCACTTCGCACTATATACCACTCGAATTGTTTATTATGTGGAGTGATATAATTAAATTTTGAGCGAGCTTTAGTTCTACCCATTTCTGACTTTTATTCTCATTATTTACTTTATTGGGACCGGGTTATGTACCGTTACATAAAGCCCCCCCACTAGAACAAATTTATTTTAGTTCAACTCGTTGATAGAAATAAATTGTTGATTTGTTCAAGTCTCCTAATGGTCTTGACTTTGTTTTCATAATAGTGTTTCATTTCCGACTGATTATACTCTCTGGTAATTCCGACTGGTGGTAATTGCTGTTTTCTTACTTTTTACTCTCTCTCTCTTGGAGGCAAATTCATCAATTATTTCTCGGGGTTAGTGGTACTTCCACATTTTATTTAATAAGGACTGGTCACACTAATTATATTAAACTTGTTTTAACCCTCATTTCTATTTACTTTTATACACTCGCTTTATCAATTAAGCTTCTGTCTGCTATCTTCCTTCTATTTTCTTTATCTATACTTTTGGAATCTAATATCAATCCTTTCAGCTATTTTATAATTATTATCCCTTAAATATTCAATTTCCCTAACATTTTTCCCTATCTTGTGCGGTGGTTCCAGTCGGGTGGCCACTCTGGGTCCATACACCGCTGTCCATCCTTACACCTTCTGAGACCAGGGGAACATCATCCCTGCTCATAAAAATTATTGCCGGAACATTTCTACGGTCAATACATAAAAATAAAGAAATTATAAGTAGTAGTCAATTAGCGACTAGTACCAAACACTTTTGGGATTCTTCATACTGTAGCTGTTTGTATTTATTTATATATTTCTTCTTCTCCTTGATTCCTTCTTTTTTATCATTAATTAATAGCATATAACATCATTGATAGGCCTTATGTTAAAATTCTTTTGACTTTACTTCTTGTGACATATTTCTCCGTATCATTTCTTCTTAATTAATCTTCAATTCCGAGAAATTCTAATTATAGTATTAATTATCATCCTCCTTCAGTTTCATTGGAGTCATTAAATTATTCTTTATTCTTCTTATTTGACTTTCTTAACTGAGCACATTACCATCAATTGTTTATTTATATATTCTTCTTTTGTTACCATTACAAATATTACTTTTTCCTATTATTTCAGTTTAAATCAGTTATTTATAATTAAATTATATAATCTGTTCTTACATTTTCTTAGTGGTTTGTCTTTTTATTTTAAATTATATGGTTTCGAAATATCTTAAGTAATATGTTCTTACATACTTTTTATTAATTCTAATGGTTGCAAAATATCTTAAGTAAGTTGTACTTACACACTTTTTGAATTTTGGGGTTTTTTAGTTTCTTCATTTTAAATTATATTGTTCCGAAATAAATTAAATAAGTTGTCCTTACGTCTTTTGGAATTTTGGGGTTTTTATTTACAATGGGTTGCTTGGTCCTGTATCCATAAAATCCGTCCCTTTTTTCTGGTTTGTTTGGAGTCTGTTTACCCGTGGTCCATTATTTCAGGTACTCCATGTTCTCGGATTGCTGGGGTGTTCGTAATTAATTCTCTCCTTGATAATCTTCTTACCATCCGGCTCTCCCACTTTGCTGCTATAAAACTTTCACTTAAGTACCGGTCTTCCGTTATAATTCGTTCCTTTTTAACTAATCAGTATTGTACCTCCTCAAACATAACATAGTTGCTCATATTTAATCTCATTTCATTCCCTTTTACCTCTGGATTATTTGCCCAATATTTGCATGTTGTCTTCCGTCTTGAAGATACGGCTGATATTGTCTGATACACTTCCATTGTCGACCTATTTAATTGATATCTAAACTTAATTAACTCCCTTTGTTCGTTAATTGGAAGGTTGAATACCTTAATTAATCCACCTGTAATCATCTCCCATTCTTCCTTGGTATTTATTATTCTCTTCCTACCTGTTTTTATTATTTTCTTGGTCTTCTTTTCCACGGTTTGAATATCCTTTTTGTTGTGGCTATTTTTATTTTCAGATGGCATTACACCTTGGTATTCTATAATTTCTATTTCCTTCCTCCTCTCTTCTATATTCGGCCTTACTTTAATACCTTCTAAAGTGCTGTCCAATGTTTCATCCAAATTATTGGAACTATGGTCCATTTGTTTATTTGTCTCCTCCTTGTATGTATCTGCTTTCTGTCTAAGTGTCTTAACATTTTCAAACTTCTCCCCGAAAGTTTTCCATATCTCCTTATTGAAATTCTCCATTTTACATTCAAATTGTTTTAAATTCTCATTATTCTCTTCAAATTTTGCATTCATCTCTTCTCTTTGCCCTTCAACCGCTTCCTTCAGTTCATGGTATCGTTCATTCATAGTTTGTTTTAAGTTTTCCTCCTGTTTCTTAAAATTCTCCTTATTTTCCTCATTGGTTTGTTTCAAGGCTTCCTCCTGTTTTCTAAAATTTTCATCTATTTTGTCAAATTTTTTCTCCTGTCTCCTAAAATTTTCTTTATTTTCCTCATTGGTTCGCTTATTATCTTCCTTCTGTTCCTTAAATTGTTCTGCCATAAATTTCATCATATCTTGCCAATTAGGTTCTTCTCTGGCTACCGCTTTGTCTGGTTGGTCCCCTTGGGCATCCTCTTCTATTATTTCCGTTTCCGTATCCATAACTACTTCGGTTTCTTCTTTATCATCTGTCTGTTGGTCCATTTCACTGTCCGTGACTAACTCTATTTCTTGTTCCTGTCCACCTTCTTCAGTCTCCTTTTCTTCTGCCCTCTTCTTCGATTTTCCTCGGGTATTAGGCATTTCTTGTTTTCTCATAACTGCCAACGATAATTAGATTTTTTGATATATATTTTTATTAAATATCAAAATTCTTTTCTAATTACCGCCCTTTTACGTTGAGCGCCAATTCTGTAACGTCCTGCTTTTATGTGAGGCACTTTAGCGAAACGTACACCTTTAGTCAAGCCCCAAATGTTGGGTTCGCCAATTCTGTAACGTACCGCTTTTTTAGAGGCACTTTACCACTTACGAGTATATTGCAATTACAAGCTTTGTTAATTCAGCCCCACGTTGGTGTCGTCAATCCTGTAACGTACCGCTTTTTTCGTGAGGTGTAGTAGAGTTATATTGTATGCCTCATGCAGTATGCGTCACTTTTGAATTATACTAACTGACGTTTTAAACGGTATAAATAAAGGATTTTGTTTATCTTGTTTTACTCAATCTAAAAGAAATCGAGAGTGTGTGATTTGGAGTCAAGGAGGTAATTTGTTCAGCCTTATGCAGAAGAGAGAGTAAGTATCATTATTGCCCCTCTGTTGTGACGATTCCTTCTGTATGTTGTGCTGAAATTTTCATTAACTACCCACTACAATAAATTATAACACGTTATAATTCAATATTAATTTTCAATAATATGGCTTTATTGATTATTGACTTTTGTCTCCAGCCACCAAAGTATAGGTATCACAATTAATCTTTTTAAAAAGAAAACATCATCTCGACTTTACCGAGTAAACATAGATCTGTCTAAAGAACAAAACATATATGTTGTTATTTAACCAATATTACGCTATAATAAAATACATCAGTTATTACATAATTCTTATTAATTCCCCAGGGTTCAGGGTGAAGTCTTTGAGTTATGAGAGTGTCAGAAATGGCTAATTGCTACGCTTTACAAATATCAAAAATTAATAAATAATTTTGTTTATTTTTCACATGTTACGTAGTTTCCGGAATTGCCGTAAGAGAGCAGCATGTATTTGTTTACTTTTGAAAGAAACATATGATAAAATGAATATTTTTTGTTCTATTTCGCTATTAAAAAACGAGTTTTCTTCTGGATTTATTACGAAAAATGTTTATATTACCTCGCTCCGTGTTGTCCTTACTGGATTGAAGTTTTATTCTGTGATGAGGTACGTCTTGCGTTATTATTTCCTTTTCATTTCGAGTATTTTCTGATTGTCTACTAGAAGTAGGCCGAACTATATTGGATCCTCAGAATGTTTTCATCCACTGGTTTTTAATGTATATCACCATTTAATTTGGATTCCTCAGGTATGATTAGTTAGTATTCACTTTGTTTATTACTCTTGCGTGAATTTCGCCTCCTCCAACGTCCAAAAAAGGTTATTTTTTTATAATTTTTGTCGCATCGTTTCTTCAACAACTCTGGTTCAGGTCAAAATTTTTATATCTTATTAACAATACTTGTTATTTTTCATCACTCTTAGTAACACATAGTATTTTTATTATGTAGGCAGTTTGTGATTATTATAAATTTATATTTTATTATTGGAAAAATAATTCCCTTCCATTCCGGTTTATTTACTAATTTAATTCACATAATATGTTTTGGTTAATTTTTTTATGACATTGTATATAAATATTTTATCATTTTATTATCATTAAATAAATTTATATATTATTTATTTAGTCTCGAATAGTGTTCATACCCGGTACTACTTCCTGTTGTCATTTCCTTCATAGGATTATTTTAATTTTATATTATTTTTGGTAGTTAAAATTTTTATGTTTTTTAAAATTAACCCTGGGTTTTCTTATAATCTAACACAATTATTTGAAAAAATATAATATTAACTTGGGTATAACAATTTGTGGTTCATACAATATAAATTACAATAAATAAATAAAATTACAAAAATCAATTAGTATTATTACATACTACTTCCATAGTTTTATCCTATCCAAAACATACAGCACAGTTTAGTAATACACTAGTTTCACTTTGGTTTTTCACCTCAATGGGTACACTAGAACTCACTTCGCACTATATACCACTCGAATTGTTTATTATGTGGAGTGATATAATTAAATTTTGAGCGAGCTTTAGTTCTACCCATTTCTGACTTTTATTCTCATTATTTACTTTATTGGGACCGGGTTATGTACCGTTACATAAAGCCCCCCCACTAGAACAAATTTATTTTAGTTCAACTCGTTGATAGAAATAAATTGTTGATTTGTTCAAGTCTCCTAATGGTCTTGACTTTGTTTTCATAATAGTGTTTCATTTCCGACTGATTATACTCTCTGGTAATTCCGACTGGTGGTAATTGCTGTTTTCTTACTTTTTACTCTCTCTCTCTTGGAGGCAAATTCATCAATTATTTCTCGGGGTTAGTGGTACTTCCACATTTTATTTAATAAGGACTGGTCACACTAATTATATTAAACTTGTTTTAACCCTCATTTCTATTTACTTTTATACACTCGCTTTATCAATTAAGCTTCTGTCTGCTATCTTCCTTCTATTTTCTTTATCTATACTTTTGGAATCTAATATCAATCCTTTCAGCTATTTTATAATTATTATCCCTTAAATATTCAATTTCCCTAACATTTTTCCCTATCTTGTGCGGTGGTTCCAGTCGGGTGGCCACTCTGGGTCCATACACCGCTGTCCATCCTTACACCTTCTGAGACCAGGGGAACATCATCCCTGCTCATAAAAATTATTGCCGGAACATTTCTACGGTCAATACATAAAAATAAA
This sequence comes from Magicicada septendecula, assembly GCA_034769895.1. Classification (NCBI taxonomy): domain Eukaryota; kingdom Metazoa; phylum Arthropoda; class Insecta; order Hemiptera; family Cicadidae; genus Magicicada; species Magicicada septendecula. The sequence continues at coordinate 387,228,776 of CM068368.1, read as the reverse complement.
GAAATTATAAGTAGTAGTCAATTAGCGACTAGTACCAAACACTTTTGGGATTCTTCATACTGTAGCTGTTTGTATTTATTTATATATTTCTTCTTCTCCTTGATTCCTTCTTTTTTATCATTAATTAATAGCATATAACATCATTGATAGGCCTTATGTTAAAATTCTTTTGACTTTACTTCTTGTGACATATTTCTCCGTATCATTTCTTCTTAATTAATCTTCAATTCCGAGAAATTCTAATTATAGTATTAATTATCATCCTCCTTCAGTTTCATTGGAGTCATTAAATTATTCTTTATTCTTCTTATTTGACTTTCTTAACTGAGCACATTACCATCAATTGTTTATTTATATATTCTTCTTTTGTTACCATTACAAATATTACTTTTTCCTATTATTTCAGTTTAAATCAGTTATTTATAATTAAATTATATAATCTGTTCTTACATTTTCTTAGTGGTTTGTCTTTTTATTTTAAATTATATGGTTTCGAAATATCTTAAGTAATATGTTCTTACATACTTTTTATTAATTCTAATGGTTGCAAAATATCTTAAGTAAGTTGTACTTACACACTTTTTGAATTTTGGGGTTTTTTAGTTTCTTCATTTTAAATTATATTGTTCCGAAATAAATTAAATAAGTTGTCCTTACGTCTTTTGGAATTTTGGGGTTTTTATTTACAATGGGTTGCTTGGTCCTGTATCCATAAAATCCGTCCCTTTTTTCTGGTTTGTTTGGAGTCTGTTTACCCGTGGTCCATTATTTCAGGTACTCCATGTTCTCGGATTGCTGGGGTGTTCGTAATTAATTCTCTCCTTGATAATCTTCTTACCATCCGGCTCTCCCACTTTGCTGCTATAAAACTTTCACTTAAGTACCGGTCTTCCGTTATAATTCGTTCCTTTTTAACTAATCAGTATTGTACCTCCTCAAACATAACATAGTTGCTCATATTTAATCTCATTTCATTCCCTTTTACCTCTGGATTATTTGCCCAATATTTGCATGTTGTCTTCCGTCTTGAAGATACGGCTGATATTGTCTGATACACTTCCATTGTCGACCTATTTAATTGATATCTAAACTTAATTAACTCCCTTTGTTCGTTAATTGGAAGGTTGAATACCTTAATTAATCCACCTGTAATCATCTCCCATTCTTCCTTGGTATTTATTATTCTCTTCCTACCTGTTTTTATTATTTTCTTGGTCTTCTTTTCCACGGTTTGAATATCCTTTTTGTTGTGGCTATTTTTATTTTCAGATGGCATTACACCTTGGTATTCTATAATTTCTATTTCCTTCCTCCTCTCTTCTATATTCGGCCTTACTTTAATACCTTCTAAAGTGCTGTCCAATGTTTCATCCAAATTATTGGAACTATGGTCCATTTGTTTATTTGTCTCCTCCTTGTATGTATCTGCTTTCTGTCTAAGTGTCTTAACATTTTCAAACTTCTCCCCGAAAGTTTTCCATATCTCCTTATTGAAATTCTCCATTTTACATTCAAATTGTTTTAAATTCTCATTATTCTCTTCAAATTTTGCATTCATCTCTTCTCTTTGCCCTTCAACCGCTTCCTTCAGTTCATGGTATCGTTCATTCATAGTTTGTTTTAAGTTTTCCTCCTGTTTCTTAAAATTCTCCTTATTTTCCTCATTGGTTTGTTTCAAGGCTTCCTCCTGTTTTCTAAAATTTTCATCTATTTTGTCAAATTTTTTCTCCTGTCTCCTAAAATTTTCTTTATTTTCCTCATTGGTTCGCTTATTATCTTCCTTCTGTTCCTTAAATTGTTCTGCCATAAATTTCATCATATCTTGCCAATTAGGTTCTTCTCTGGCTACCGCTTTGTCTGGTTGGTCCCCTTGGGCATCCTCTTCTATTATTTCCGTTTCCGTATCCATAACTACTTCGGTTTCTTCTTTATCATCTGTCTGTTGGTCCATTTCACTGTCCGTGACTAACTCTATTTCTTGTTCCTGTCCACCTTCTTCAGTCTCCTTTTCTTCTGCCCTCTTCTTCGATTTTCCTCGGGTATTAGGCATTTCTTGTTTTCTCATAACTGCCAACGATAATTAGATTTTTTGATATATATTTTTATTAAATATCAAAATTCTTTTCTAATTACCGCCCTTTTACGTTGAGCGCCAATTCTGTAACGTCCTGCTTTTATGTGAGGCACTTTAGCGAAACGTACACCTTTAGTCAAGCCCCAAATGTTGGGTTCGCCAATTCTGTAACGTACCGCTTTTTTAGAGGCACTTTACCACTTACGAGTATATTGCAATTACAAGCTTTGTTAATTCAGCCCCACGTTGGTGTCGTCAATCCTGTAACGTACCGCTTTTTTCGTGAGGTGTAGTAGAGTTATATTGTATGCCTCATGCAGTATGCGTCACTTTTGAATTATACTAACTGACGTTTTAAACGGTATAAATAAAGGATTTTGTTTATCTTGTTTTACTCAATCTAAAAGAAATCGAGAGTGTGTGATTTGGAGTCAAGGAGGTAATTTGTTCAGCCTTATGCAGAAGAGAGAGTAAGTATCATTATTGCCCCTCTGTTGTGACGATTCCTTCTGTATGTTGTGCTGAAATTTTCATTAACTACCCACTACAATAAATTATAACACGTTATAATTCAATATTAATTTTCAATAATATGGCTTTATTGATTATTGACTTTTGTCTCCAGCCACCAAAGTATAGGTATCACAATTAATCTTTTTAAAAAGAAAACATCATCTCGACTTTACCGAGTAAACATAGATCTGTCTAAAGAACAAAACATATATGTTGTTATTTAACCAATATTACGCTATAATAAAATACATCAGTTATTACATAATTCTTATTAATTCCCCAGGGTTCAGGGTGAAGTCTTTGAGTTATGAGAGTGTCAGAAATGGCTAATTGCTACGCTTTACAAATATCAAAAATTAATAAATAATTTTGTTTATTTTTCACATGTTACGTAGTTTCCGGAATTGCCGTAAGAGAGCAGCATGTATTTGTTTACTTTTGAAAGAAACATATGATAAAATGAATATTTTTTGTTCTATTTCGCTATTAAAAAACGAGTTTTCTTCTGGATTTATTACGAAAAATGTTTATATTACCTCGCTCCGTGTTGTCCTTACTGGATTGAAGTTTTATTCTGTGATGAGGTACGTCTTGCGTTATTATTTCCTTTTCATTTCGAGTATTTTCTGATTGTCTACTAGAAGTAGGCCGAACTATATTGGATCCTCAGAATGTTTTCATCCACTGGTTTTTAATGTATATCACCATTTAATTTGGATTCCTCAGGTATGATTAGTTAGTATTCACTTTGTTTATTACTCTTGCGTGAATTTCGCCTCCTCCAACGTCCAAAAAAGGTTATTTTTTTATAATTTTTGTCGCATCGTTTCTTCAACAACTCTGGTTCAGGTCAAAATTTTTATATCTTATTAACAATACTTGTTATTTTTCATCACTCTTAGTAACACATAGTATTTTTATTATGTAGGCAGTTTGTGATTATTATAAATTTATATTTTATTATTGGAAAAATAATTCCCTTCCATTCCGGTTTATTTACTAATTTAATTCACATAATATGTTTTGGTTAATTTTTTTATGACATTGTATATAAATATTTTATCATTTTATTATCATTAAATAAATTTATATATTATTTATTTAGTCTCGAATAGTGTTCATACCCGGTACTACTTCCTGTTGTCATTTCCTTCATAGGATTATTTTAATTTTATATTATTTTTGGTAGTTAAAATTTTTATGTTTTTTAAAATTAACCCTGGGTTTTCTTATAATCTAACACAATTATTTGAAAAAATATAATATTAACTTGGGTATAACAATTTGTGGTTCATACAATATAAATTACAATAAATAAATAAAATTACAAAAATCAATTAGTATTATTACATACTACTTCCATAGTTTTATCCTATCCAAAACATACAGCACAGTTTAGTAATACACTAGTTTCACTTTGGTTTTTCACCTCAATGGGTACACTAGAACTCACTTCGCACTATATACCACTCGAATTGTTTATTATGTGGAGTGATATAATTAAATTTTGAGCGAGCTTTAGTTCTACCCATTTCTGACTTTTATTCTCATTATTTACTTTATTGGGACCGGGTTATGTACCGTTACAATATTCAGAGTGAAAAAATATGCTACGCTGAGGACATAGGGAAAATGTGTGGCTACATGACGCTTTGCTCGTGTACTGCGTGCGGCAGAATAACGTATCGGTCTAGATCAGCGTTTCCCAAACTTTTTTTTTCGTGACCCGGTTATTTCAACATTTTAACTTCGCGACCCGGCAAATTATGCTTCTGGGAAACACTGACCTGGAGCAGCGTTTCCCAAACTTTTTTTCGTGACCCGGATATTTTAATATTTTTCCTTCGTGATTCAGTAAAAATTTTTTTGCCTTATTGGTAAAATGAAACAAATTTTATTGTTCAAAGATTTTTCATTTATTATTAAAGTAACAAAAATGTAAAAGTACAGTAAAACAATAAAAAATTGTTAATGGGAAGTTTGATGCTGTTTCTCGTCAACTATAAATTTCAGGTCTGCAGAAAAAGATGACAACTTTATTCTTAAATCGAGTTCGACATCTAATCGGTTTCTGTATTTATTTTTTAGAAAAACAAGTATTGAGAAGGCTGTTTCACACTTGTAAGTTGTGACAAAAGGCATTAGAAACTTTATTGCCTTTTGTGCCAAAAATGGATACTCTTGGCGACAGGATAGCCAAAAATCCATCAATGGTATTTTGTCAGAACTGTCTTTAAGCGCTGTATCACAAGACAGTTCAATTATGGATTCAATATCTGAATCCAATAATTCCGTTTCTGATTCTATATTAATTGTGAAAGGGTTTCTTATCCATGCTTTGTTGCGATTAATTGGAGGAAAATATTCTTTCAGATTTGTATGCAATCTTATCAGTTCCTTGAGAGCACTTGAAATTTCATCAGGCATGGAAGTAATATTGTACTCTTTTTGCACTTCAGTTAGCTTGATAAAAGCATTATAATTTCCTGCTTCCACACGATGGCTCCACAAACTGAGCTTTTTCATCGCAGCTTCCATATTCTCTTGCACTTTGAATACAGTAACATTGTTGCCTTGTAACGAAAGATTTATTTTATTTAAAAAATCAAAAATGTCACAAAGGTAGGACAATTTAATCAACCAATTAACATCACTAAAACTATCTTTAAATTCAAATATTGCATTCTTAGCCGTTGGGGTATGTTGGTTTAAAAACATTAAAACTTCTTCTCTCATTTCAAAAAGTCTCTTCAAAACATTCCCTCTGGATAACCATCGTACTTCGCAATGTAAAAGAAGATGTTTATGTTCACTACCCATTTCTTTACATAATGCAGTGAATACCCTGGAATTCAGGGGACGATGTTTTATAAAATTTATAATTTTTATACACTCTTGCATAGTAGTTTGCAAAAGCAATGGCATTTTTTTATGGCCAAAGCTTCTCTGTGTATGCTGTGTAATGTACCCATACACATTCTGGTGCCATGACTTTTATTTTTGGAAAAAGCCCCGTACGGACGCCTGCCATTGCGCGGGCACCATCGCTGCTCAGTCCCACGCATTTTTTCCAGTCAATGTCATTTCGATTGATGTAAGTGTCAATCAAGTTAAAAATTTCTTCTGCTGTTGTTCTTGTATTTAATGGTTTGCAAAATAGAAATTCTTCATTAGATGTATACTCAAAGTCATATCTCACAAAACACATTAAATTGGCATTGTCCGATATGTCTGTACTTTCATCGACTTGAAGAGAAAAAAAACTGCACCGTTTTAAGCGACCTACAACAGTTTCCTCGATATTATCTGCTATTTCCACAATTCTACGCTTCACTGTGTTATTGGAGAGAGACAACATATTTATGCTGTTTTGCTGTTTTTTATCACATATTCGAGATGCCAATATTTTCATTGCTGGAACTATTAACTTTTCCGCAACTGTATGAGGATTCAGCAATTAATTGGGATATTTCATAAGAAGCCATAACTAGTTTTTCAGACAAAGCACCTTGAGAAAAATTCGAAGTCATAGTCTTCTTGCTAGCTATGAATTCTTTCTTTTTATTTATAAAGAAATCTATCGGCTTGTTAATGTAGGTCGGGTGTGTTAATTCTAAGTGGCGCTTCAATTTTGAAGGTTTCATGGACCCATTTGATAGTGCCGTACAACAGATAACACACAATGGTTTTTCATCAGCACCTTTCTTGAAACCAAATTTTATATAATCGTCAAAATACTGTCGGATCCAGGTTGTTTTCGTCTTTTTTGCATGTGTAATGGATAACACATCATGCGGCCGTTTATTAGTGCCACTCTCAAAACTCGTGCTTGGCTGACTGTCACTTAACTGTTTATTGTTAGTATCACCCACAAAAATTGTTTTAGTCTGCACATCATTTGATTGTTTATCGGTTCTAACCGGCACATTGTTTTTTTGTTTTTTTATTAACCATTTATCAATTGATAAATTAGATGTAATAGTATGTAATAAATACAAAAAAAGTACGTAGTAACTGAACTAATAACTAACAAATAATCAGTGAGAGTGAGAATACACGCATGAAAATAAGAACTAAACTGTCACACGCCGAACACGTATTTATTAATAAGAGGTTATAGTGGAAACGCTGAGGGAAGTACACAAACGTCATCACTGCGCAGACTTGCGCAGAAACCAAAATACGTCCATGAACTCCATGAAATACGTCCATGAAATTAAGGCTGTCCAGTGTCACGTGTGGTTAGATTTTCTTGTGGTTTTTTTTAGCTATTTTAAACTATGTATTTCTTGCTCCTTTTTAAAAAATCAGTTAATCAGTAAAACTTTGCGAATTTTTCAGGTTTTCTGTACTTTTATGTACTTATGTATTTAATTACATACAGACCCTACTATGTATTATTAGTCACTTGATATAGATGTATATCTAGTGACTTTATTAGCCGCTTATTTTAATTAGATTTTTTTTTTTTAAACATATTTTCGTAACTTTCGTAAAATTTATCTGCGACCCTACATCTTGCTTTCGTGACCCGGTACCGGGTCGCGACCCGGCATTTGGGAAACGCTGCTCTAGATCATTCGAGATGCTAGACTATTCTGCTGGCATCTAGGCCTGCAATGCAACCACTCTGCGACTATGCGACACAGCTGGAGTATAAATACTGAACTAAGAAGCGGAATTTTCAGTTTCAGACCGGCAATATTGCAGTGCTGTTGAGAGTGACTGTTATTGTGACTTGCGGTTTAGTGACTGTTGTGTGTTCGTGAGGAACTGTAATCAGGTGACGTTTAATGTTAGTGACATTACTGTGTGTGACATTCTTTAGTTTGAATAACTGTTACATTTGAATGTATTTGTTTAATTCTAATTGTTGCTAAAGTTGTAACTAGTGACTTCATCTGGTGTCAGTTATTCTGTTTCCACTGAATAACCCGACGACCGGTGACACCGCCGTAACAGTAGAATACATAACAGCATCTTCAAAATTATTTACTATATGGCATCGGCATCGAACTTTTATAACTACAACAAAGTACTGAAAGAACACTATTAAAAATTAATATCAGTTAACAAATCGAAAAGAATTAAAGTGCTTAATAATAAACTACGGGATTTGTTGAGAACAGACACAAAATAACTGTCCACATAAATGTCAAACAACTATTCTGGTAAAGCTATGCGCAGACGATGCCAGAGATGAGGTTCCCGAAGCAAATAATGGTACGGACATCACAAGATACAAGACGGAAACGGAAATCTGAGAAGAAGCAATACATACTTTTGGGAATAAGACGCAAGAGAGAACTGCCAGAGGACGTATGTAAGGTGAGAAGCCTCCTAGAGTTTCTATGAAAAGAGAAGGAGATAGGTTGCAGTTAGGAAACAGTTAGTTATGTTAGGACTCGATATGATAATAATGACGATGATGGCTTTGTACGTTTAATATAAGTTATTCAACTGACATTACATGTTGGTTATTATTCACACCCAATGTTCGCATCAATATTATTTATTAATCAAAACATGACAATGTGCATCCGTGCGTACGCGCGCGCGCGTGTATGTGTGTTATGAGCATACAAAGCTGTCATTGTGTTCTTATTTTTCTTCTTCTTCTTCTCCTCCTCCTCCTTCTTTACATCCTGGGTTAAAGCACTTTGCATGTTCCGACTTAAAGGTTAAGTTCTCATTTCTTCCTGGGTCCCACAAGTTTGTACATCAAATGTGGAATAGAGTCCATTGCTATTCTTTACACATGTCCACTGTCTCACGTCATCCACAGTGCTATTGACTCACAGTTCACCTCAACCGTCTACGTTCCTCCATTTATCCAACCCATTACAACCTTTCACCTTCCTTTAGGGTATCATTACAATTTTATTTAATTATGACTTTGTAAAGTTTCATTTAATTATGATCTTACGAAATTTTGCTTTTGAATCTTGTTTCTTTATTAATTCTCTGTATACATTCCCACAATAATCTGAAATTTACTTATTTTCATGACAATATCTCAGTCACACTCATAAGAAGGCTAATACAATTTTCAAGATAACTAAAATGAGTTATTCTCAACCCCTGTACAGTTGAGACGAATTTTGAGGCGATTGCGATTCTGGGATCATATTCTTGTCGAATAATAAAGAGAAAAAATTAAAAACTAGAACTAAAGCTAGAATATTAGAAAACTATTAATCTGTAGTAAAACTCTTCAATAGAATGAAAACATCAAGACTAGAAACGAAGCGTTTTATAAAAAAGGGAAAAATCTTTTCTTTGAAATTGTGATACAGACGATCACCTCAAATTGTGAAGGTATCGGCACTGATAGAGAAAACTACAAATAACAAATAACCCTTAGTGTTAGCGTTGTAGATTTTATTAAAGCATCTGACATGCTAGAAATCGACAGTATTTTGGTGGGTCTAAGTGAAAACCGAATTTACTACAGACTTCAACACAGTCTCTTTACAAGTTGCATAATATTAGTGACACTACACAACAACAAAATGAAATAAGGATTGGAAAAGCGTAAATGTTGTTTTAATAGAATGTTGTTTTAATAACTGATGAATTAGGAGAATCGAAACAAACTTAAATTAAGCTGACGCAGTTTATAGGAAAATTGGCATAGAGATAAGTTTTACAAATGCCAATTTATGACAAACTTAATCTCGAGTGACCAGATGACTTTACGAGACTACAGAATACAGTTAGTGGAAAAATATATTTGTCTTCTTCTTAAACTCAAGATCGGCTGATATAACCAGCCTTGCCGTGTCATGTAAAATTCCAAGGAGCACAACTTTGTCTTGGAATGCTGGCAGATCTCTTAAGATTAAAATCCCGATCCCGATAACTTTAAAGTAATACGAATATAATAAAGTGCTTCTTGTAATAACGTATGGTGAACCACACATTAAATGGTGAATAATTAAAACCATGGCATCACAACTGCGGAAGTTGACAAGTGTAACTAACAGGATATGACGTTCAAGCGCTCTGTTGTAACAATGAACCTAAAAGGATGATCTACAGTGGTAGACGTATGGTTTAAAAAAGAGAGATGCGGATTTATAAAAGGATTTTAGAACTCCCATAGTCGGTATGTGTGTCGAGAAGGTCGACGATATTATCCAGAGTGGACAACGTAACAAATGAGCGTAATAGGCAGGTGATGTGTGCAGTGAATAAGGTAACGCAGAAACAACTTGTTTGTTATGGCTATAACGAGAGGATGAACCAAACATTACAAAATTATGATTAATTGAACCCTTTGAAGAACTTATGAAAGTTAAAGGCTCAGAGCAAACAACGCAAGCAGTGCTTGCTCAAAGGAATTCAGGCAAAACTAAGTAAATGATTACGTAACCAACATTATTGTTGTCGCCAGAAACTGTTTCCCATGCCTTCTTACCTCTCAACTTTTGAAAATCAGCGGAGCGTTTGTCATCTATTTTCAAGTCAAAATGATATTGCTGACTTGATTTCATCAAAGTTATTAATACCACATCGCTTATATTTCTGAGCGCTGCACAGCACAAGCACGCGTCTCTCTGAGACGCAAGCAAGCAATCTTTAGCAGTTCTTTAAGCCGCTAGGAGCGCTAGCAGTGTCCCGGCTCGGTGAAAGTCTTGTGAAAATGCGGCAATTTTTTCTCTTGTTATTGTTTTAGTTATGTCTGCTTGAGGTTAGCTTTCGGTTTGCATGTGTCAAGCCAAGTAAGCGCCGGGTGTGCGTGTGATTTAACCGTTCCGTGAAGTGTCAGTCCGTGAATTATGAGTTTTTTAAGTTCATCAGCTTCTACATTGCAGTGCTGCTGTGTTATTCATTCTCTTATACAAAAACAATTTAGAATCCGTTTATATTACGAGAGAAAAGAAATCGCAGCGTGTCCACGACCACAGGCTGAGTTAGGTACCTTAACTAAAAAGTTGAACAAAACCCAGGTAACAAAATATTTTAATACCTCTTACTATAAGAAATATTTTTGGCTATGTGGATGCGTATCTAGTTCTTCTTTATTTGGCAGGATTTTTATTTGTTTCCCCAATCCGAATGGCATTACAAATGTTTGATTCAACAAAGTTTACACTGACCTCAACAATTTGATTAATGCTAGCAACCGTCATCAAAAATCAGAAGGTCATGTCAGCTTTTTTGACTTTTAAAGAATTCGGTAAAACTCAAATAGACACCCAGCTTGATACCCAACGAAAAATAGAAATTAATAGCCATAACGAAAAAGTGTCAAAGAACCGACTCATTCTTATAAGAAACGTTTCATTGATATTACCTGTTTTTTGACCAAAGACGAATTAAGTCTTCCGGGTCATGATGAATCTGAATCATCTAACAATCGAGGCAACTACAGAGTACTCGTTTCTTTGCTTTCTACGTACGACCCATTATTAGCTCAGCACTTAGATAAGGCTACCGTTTTCACTGGTCTTTCGAGTTCAATACAAAACAACTTAATTGATGCCGTGAAAGACGTGGTATTTAATAAGATAAAAAATAAAGTAACTGCATCTGATTTCATTGCGATAATGATAGACGAAACGTCTGACTGCTCAACAATGTCCCAGCTAACCACGATATTTAGGTACGTAGATGAGAGTGGTATAATACAGGAAAGAGTTTTAGGCTTCTCATATGTCAGTGCCGACCGTTCTGCTAGGCCACTTTCAGAGCATGCCATTGTAGTTGTAGAAAGGTTAGGATGCAGTTCGAAAATCGTTTCTCAAACTTATGACGGGGCTTCAGTTATGTTTGGAGCGCTGTCTGGTACTCAACAGCGAGTCAGAGCGCACTTCCGTCTGCGATTTTTGTACATTGTTTTGCACATCCATTAAATTTCATTTTAACTCAGTCAGTAAGTTTTATCTCGAAATATCGAATTTTTTTCTGCACTTTGGTGGTCTTGTTTCATTTTTTTCTCCCTCTTCTTCCAGAACTCATTTACTTGATGTACTTTTACATAAAAGGCTTCCGTCCATTGCACCAACTAGGTGGAATTTCAGTGATAGACATATTAAAACTGTGTGCCATTATAGACTTGACATCATAAATTGTTTTTGAAAAATAGTAACCAATGAAAGCGAATGAGAAAATGGTGCTATTTTTAAAGCTAAGGGTTTCATTAGTTTTCTTCAGACTTTTTAAAACTGGATTTCTTTTACAGTTATTCGAAAACATTTATTCTAAAACGGGTCATCTATTTAATATTCTGCAGAAAAAATCTATTGATATTTTTTACTGTTTCTCAGAAGTAAATTCTATCAAATAATATTTAAATGACTTGAGATCTTCTTTTTTCGACGACCTCTTACAAGAAACTACTGCTCTTATGAGGCAGCCCTCCATCACTATGAGACAAGCAGACGTAGATCCAGTTTTGCGGTTAAGAAGCTTGTTTAATGACATCTTGGACGTTCTGAATGTCAGTATTGATTCTAGATTTTCAAACCTCTCTCAACTTATGTTTCTTGAAATTTTGATGCTAGTAAATATAGTGCTTTTAGAAAAGTATTCCTACTGAAAGTTTGAACTGTCTGGCTACGAGTTGTCCGGGGAAATTCGACGTAGCCATACTTAGGACAGAACTGAACGTTATTTATAGCTATGATAATTATCAAAATAAGTCACTAGGAAAAATATTAGAAATGATTGTGCAAGACGACCTTCAAGAAGCTCTCCCTGAGTTGTGTAAGCTTAGCCTATCCTTACAATCCCATCTACTTCTGCTAGTGCTGAAAGGTCGTTTTCAACTCTGAAATGAATTAAATAATTTCAGAAAAATCCAATGCGGCAGTGCCGTCTGAGTTCCTTAAGTTTTTTGTCATGCGATAAAGAGTTATTGGAGGCTGTGAGAATACCTCGAGAAGGGTTTGATTTTTATGATGAAGCCATTAACGAATTCACAAAGAAAGAAAGACGAATGGATTATATTTCAAGTGATTCTAGTCAATACCTGGTCACAGTGAAAAAACTGTTCTACCGACCAAAAATGTCTCAGAACATTTTTTCTTATTTTCTCTCTTGGTCCACATGGTTGGGAATTGGTTTGGGTGGACCGGGAAGGACACACGTTGTGTACCTCCCCGTCGTGTGTCCTGAGTACTGGCTGTTGAAATCATAATTATTTTTAAACTAGGAAGTAGAATCACAGCTTACTAAACAATACTTCTTTAATCCTCGTACCAATTACACTTCATGAATATTTTTCTTACAGCAACACAAACATGTGCATACTTGAATATATAAAAATGATTTTCTAGCATTTGAATTTTATGTACATGTGCCTATGTTGTGCTTAAAGTCAATGCTTGCCCTACCCATCGGGTCAGGAATCGCCACTGGTTAAAGGCATGGAATATAGAATACAACTAGGAAAAGGATATCAAAATGAGGGGACAGATTTATCGAAAGCAAATAGATACATAGTCAGAAGATATCGACAGCCTTTTGCTGAAACTGCATAATATTCAAAGGTGTTAAAAGTTCAGCAAAAAAAAAAGTATTGCTAGAATATATAAAACTTAATTTTTTTTAATATTATTAAATTAAATTAAATTACATTACAAACAATAAAACGTTCTTTACTAAATTGGAGAGCCCTTTTTACATGTTTCTCTCCCTCTCCCTCTGTCTCACGATCAATTTCCCTCCTTCTCTAAATATCTGTACGGTATCCTACGCGGGACTGTGGATATACGCGCGCGCATGTTTGCGTGTACGTGAGGTGTTTGAATACGTAATGGTTTGAATATTTTCTGGGAGAAACCGACGAGGCTGTCGCTCTCACGCCGAGCGTAACAAATCTTAAACACACACACACACACTCGCCGTCTGCTTTGAATACGACGGCAATTTGCCTCGCAACTCAGGGTATAACAAGTGTAGCGAGTTGCTTGAATAGCGTTAGAGAAGGAGAAGGGGTGGAATGAAATGAAAAAATTCTATTCATAATTAGACTAAAAATTACGTTATACTGTACATAAATACAGCATCTAGCCTATACAGCAGCAGTGGGTCTTCGTCACCACAATGGAATCGTTTTCGGACGACAAGGACATGGTGACATTGTCACAGCTCAACGGCGCTGTCATCGCCCGTGTGGTGAAAGCGCGAGCGCGGGCCCGCGTGTATGTGTCCGCCGTCCTTGTACATGTTTACTATTCGCTCTGGTATGCCTCGTAATAACTTAATATTTTCCTTGGCGTTTGTTCGAGTAGGCTACATCATCTCTGTAAACATGGGTAGGCCTACATGTAAACAACAATCGTTCAAACTGTACACATCAATGGCCACTCTTTCCTAGTTCCCCAAAGGACTTCCAAATGTTATGGTAGTTCAGAGTGATGCAAAGTACTGAAACAACAAAATTGAATACAGGCAGTTAGTATTTAGCAAAAATAATATTACAATATTAAAAGAATTTTAACTTGAAAGTAGAATCATATGTTTAAAATGAAATGTTGGGTTATGTTGGTGTACACTAACATATAATAGGGTTAAAAATTAATTGTCAATTCTATCTACTATTGTGGCAACTGAAATCAGTTGTTTGAATTAATTTAAAAAATATGTTTATTTGTTAACAAAATTTAAAAATTTGCATAATTATTAATATTATCAGTGTGGAATTCAAATAATATAGACTACTGTCTGTATTGTACACTGTTTGTATAACACTTTCTAGGTTAGGTTGTGTTGTGTGTAACTAAGTTACTGCAATGTTAATATTATTTTAATGTAATGTTTTAAAACAACACAAGATGGCATTATTGCAACTGTTTGTTCAACTTGGCTAACCTAATAAGCTAAGTTAGGTTAGGTTAACCATTGTTATTTCTCTGACAAATGTTTAGTAAATTTTAGAATACTTGGGTCCATATTAATATTAAACACGATTTTAAGCACAAAATCATATGACTTGTTTTACAAATTAAAAATTTTTAAATTTGCATACTTATTATTAATATTATCACTGTTCAATTCAAATAATATATTCATTTTTATGCTTAATGAATTTAATGAACAATAAAATTACAAAAATTGAAAGCAAAATAATTGAGTATTTGCTACTTTTTCTTGTTATAATAAGGAGCGGTCGTGGCGTAGTGGCTAGCGTGTGACGCTGCTACGCTGTCGGCACGTGCTCAATTCCCGCCAAGGGCCATCTGATCTAGATACGACCGTTCCCCCTCGCAAGGTAATGGCAACCCAGCGAGAGGCATCCAGCCTAGTATAAACCCTCCCAAAAAAAAAAAAAATTGACGTTCGGATCCGGCGTTAAACTGTAGGTCCCATATACCTGTGAGAGACTCAGTATCACACGCACCACGGGTATATGCGGGGAGGGTACAAACCAGTCGAAAGACTGAAGGACTACGAACTGAACTTGTTGTAATAAAAGGGAAACAGTTGTTACATTATTAGAAAATTTAACAGTTATGAATCAATACAGGTGACCTCTTACAATATAAAGTTTATTAATTATTTTTAATTACCTTTAAAATCATTTTAGAGTGTCACTATTTGTTATTAACAAAATTTTAAAATGATCATATATATATTAAATTATGTATTCTTAATATTAACACAGTTCACATGATTATTTTTATTGTTAGTTTATCTTAAGTTTACTGTCTGAATTGTCATCTCTTTATTATTGTTGTTGTTGTTATTATTGTTATTATAAAACTGTGTTTCAAATTAAAATAAAATAAACCTATATTAAAAAATTTTTTGTGTTGTATTTGTATTTTATTTAATCCTCCCACTTATACGTTGATGCCACAAATTGTTACAAATTATAATGTCCAGTATACCATAATTGTATTCAGCGACATAAATAAAATTTAATATTATGCATGTACGAGGTGTGTTCAAAAAAAGACCGAACTTTTGCAACAAAAACTTTATTAATGGACTTACAACTTTATGCATTCTTATCCCCTTCAAAGTACTCACCCCTGCTGGCAATGCACCGCTCCCAACGTTTCTTCAAATTCTGGAATGATTCCTGGTACCGGTACGCACTTTTTGTAATGGCGCGCAGCTGTTCTTCCGTATTTTTCTTGATCTCCTCTATTGTTTCAAAACGACGTCCTTTCAAGGTCGCCTTCAGCTTTGGGAACAAGAATAAATCTGCTGGGGCTAAGTCTGGAGAGTAGGGTAGGTGGGGCAGAACAGTCGTCTTGTTTTTCGCCAGATAATCGACGACAAGAGGTGACGCGTGAACTGATGCGTTATCATGTTGTAATACCCAAGTCTGTTATTTCCACAGGTCTTGCCTCTTCTTGCGTACTGCTTCCCTTAAACGCCTATAATACTCCTTATTTACTTCTGACCACGTGGAACGAAGGAGTCTCACGTACAGTTAAACGACGACTTTCATGTATCTTAGTGCGAACTTCATTGATTTTATCGTCACATATTGATGTTTAAGGGCGACCAGGTCTTGAATTTTCATCGGTCGATGTTCTTCCCGCTTTGAAACGAGTAAAAACAGTCGTAGCACTGCATTCGGCTCATACAATCATCCCCATATACTTACTGAAGCATTTCGAACGTTAAGGTAAACTTTTACTGAGTTTGAAGCAAACTTTTATGCAAACACGTCGTTCTTGAAGCTTTTTCATTTACACTACTGGAAAAATTCGCCAAAAGGTTAATTTGCTGAACACGTAGGCCTATAAATTTCAGCTGCTGTAGCGAGAATCACAGCAATGGTAGAAAGAGGCAGAATATTGGATGATGTTTCCTAAAGTTGCCGCTAGTCAGCGCCACTTGTCGGAGAACCTCTTTTCGTATACCGCTGTAGTATTGTGAAAGATCGGTCTTTTTTTGAACACACCTCGTATTTTTATTTATTTACTTTTATATGTTTATGTTTTGTAATGTTTTTCGTATTCATAATGTAAAATGGTACAGTTCAATTAGTCTTCGTAATAACTATTATTTCTCTTAGCATTTCTAACGTGTAGTAAATTTTGTGGTATTGTATTATCATCCATGATAGATACACTATAAAACTTGTTCTGTCACAGACATATTCATTTTTTCATTTTTACGAAACAGTGTATGAAAGCGTCTGTAATGTGAAACAGAAAGATTTGCTCTGCCTATAACCTACAGTCCATAAAATTCACAGTTGTATTCATAATATAAACCTATTAGGATTACAGTCAGTTCAGCATATTTTCAATGATTTCGCAAAACACTTGTGCACATAGGCATAAACACTAATGCTTTGTTTCTTCTCTATTCAAAAATTCCATAACATCGTTTACCAGCTGCTCGTATGTGAACTAAACAGTCGTCTCCTCTGTAAAAGACAGTTTTTAGTTGGATTATTCTATGCTTTACTTCGTTTTACTTTGGTCACGCTTGTGACTTTAACTGCTAAATGGTGTACGATCATTGCTACTTACACATTTCTCTGTAACTGTCATAGTACCGTAGGGTTTAGAAATAATATTAGTTTATTTTATACTTCAGTTTTGGAACTGCCTGTGCTCTGACTTTGTTCTAGAGAATCGAGTTTAGCAGATTGTTAAATCTGGTTTTTGTTTTCTCTCCATCGTAGTAGGCGCCTCTCGCCTACGTTTATTTTAATATCGACTACATCAGATTTCGAGTTGGTTTTTTTTTCACGTGAGGAGTAACTTAAAGCTTTCTAAGACTTAATTTACACTAGAGAAGATACAAAAACGAAATTTATTATAAATAAAGACCTATAATATAATACTTCATGCAAATTTTAGCTGCATATAAATGAAATTTTGTAAAAAAGTTCACCAAATTAAAGTTCACCATTAATAAAAAAAACACTATTAATTGCACATGTATCGTTTATGACACAATTAAGTTATGCTGAAATAGCCGAAATGGAATATACTACAGTGTAACATATATTGAAATTAACATTTCGTTTTAGGTAGATATTCCATTTCGGCTATTTCAACATAACTTAGTTGTGTCATAAATGATACATGTGCAATTGATAGTGTTTTATTATTAATAGTGAACTTTAATTTAGTGAACATTTTTTACAAACTTTCATTTATATGCAGCTAAAATTGCATGAAGTATTGTATTTGCATAGGCATGAGTTAACAATATAGTGGGGTCACTTCTCTGTAAGAACAGTCAGAAATATATGTAAAAACAAACGGTCAGTGTAACAGAACACAATATGTTCTTCATTTTCATCTTTAGGCCTATCTCTTTTTTTATTTTGTTACATTCTATTCTTATTTGAAATTTCTAATTGTTGATGTTTAGTACTTTTGTATTTTTGATAGTAGTGTTTTTTTTATGGTTGACCTTAAATAAAACCTTTAACATCTTTTGACTTGTACTTCTCTTTCAATTTTACCTTCGAGCATTACACTTTTAACGAATGGGTACCGATGCCTAATACCACCTTATTTTCCATGCGTTTTACTTATCCCATTTTGCTGCAGTAACGTTAAACATTTTGATAGAAGCAGAGTTGTTTAAATATGGTTACGACAGGATATGTGAATTCATAATGCCAAATTACTGTTGCGATGACCTCAAAAAATTTCCAAAGATTATGGAGCGGAGGCCACCTCTGACCATAAAAGCGAAATGACTGATCCAAACGTAAGGTGCTGGCGTCTTAAAACACTGTACAATTCACACACACACACACACACACACACACACACACACACGTGTAGAACCACATATGTTTAGAATACATATAGCGCGCGCGCGTGTGTGTGTGTGTTTTGAGTGTTCATAAATCTGTTGGTTAACATACTAATCGGTGTAAATTATACTGCACTGGTTTCTCGTCAGCGCTTAACACAGCAAAGCTAATGCCTTTCCTGCTTCGTAAATAATATCTTACTGAAATTCCGACACATTAAAATTGTTTTTATATTTAGCTTTCCCATTCTCACGTTCCGATGGTGAACTTTAATGTACGTCTTTGTAACTGTATTTAAAACATCAATTCATACTATTTTAATGTTGATACTAAACTATTATATAGGCCTATATAATGTTTTCATATTATGTACTAGATACTGTTAACGTTATAGAGATGTAATTCTGTAGGTATTGTTGTACTCTGATCCAAATTTGACCTCGCCATTACGAATCACTTACACGGTGGACGTTTATTCTACCCCTAACACTAATGAGTAGCTGACCTCATCAACTGGACAACTTTAAGTCGATGTAGAAGTAACTTACTGGTAACCATAGATATATTATCCGATTTCTTTTTTCAAAATATTTTTAAACTAGTTTTTCGGTAAAATTGTTACTCCAGTTAATAGTCAGAAACGGATCCGATCCCATATTCGTACCACATTTGTTGACAGGATACCATTGTGCGTCGTAAAAAATTAGTTTCTACATCCTCAAAACCCCTCTTAAATTTTCACATCTGGGATCAATGTAGAAGAGTGGCACTTTATTACTCAAAGATGTGTAACTTCGAGCTTCTTGTTATCTGACTGCTCCATAAAATCGAATTTAAGCATCCAATTGCTTTGCGAGCCTGCGTAGTTCTATATTTAATTTATATTTCATTATCATTAGTATCGTCACATTACATTTTTGATAACTAAGTGGAAGTCTCTTCATCAGATTTAACGATATACATAATTATTAGAAAAAGAGGTATTTTCAAAATATGCGTTGTCGTAAATATTTCGGAACAATTAAATCAACCAATGTAGGCTGATATACATTCCCAGTTATTTTCTCTATATTAGCAGTCTTCGTAACAACTTTGTCGAATTTTGTTGCTTCTCTGCTATATACACTTTTCCCTCGAACGAGGCCTTTCGGTTTCGCAGCCATTATCAAGTTCTTCCTACAACAAGGTTGAACTTCCTACTAGGTTGTAGGAAGAACTTGATAATGGTTGCGAAACCAAAAGGCCTCGTTCGAGGGAAAAGTGTATATAGCAGAGAAGCAACAAAATTCGACAAAGTTGATATACATTTCCTCTAAATGCAAAAAACATGTGATTGTAACTACAATGCAGTGCTAGTCTCCGTTATAGTTTAGTTTATCAGGAGTCTAAACATCTTTCCACAGTTCGTTAATGTCATCGTTTACTAGTTGTTATAGACTCGCCCTTTCATATACGAGTCGATGAATATACATGTACAGTATAAAAGGTGAAACGTGATGACACACGGATGGCTTCGCCACATAATAATAAAAAAACGAGAAGCAAATAAACCTAAATAAGAAAGAAAAGACGATACGAGAAGAATTGAGTGTATTGTTACTTAATAACAAGTAGTATCACACAATGTTACGTTATACCCACACACACAATACAACAAAGATGAGGTGGACATAACTCATCATCACCAAAGCTACCACAGCGACGTGTCATAACAATTAGTCATAACTCGTTACTGTGGCCGGACAACCGGAACATCTGATTTCACGCGCTCCACCCAGTTTCCCAGCAGGACGTGTCCTCTTGACTGCACCCAAGCTTCTGTGTTCTCTGTGCCGCCCTTGTCATCACCCGCTGTTACTGAAACTGGACCATCAGTTTAACTGTGATAATTTGCTATTTTCGTCGAAGCCTGGTTCCTGTTTAAGCGTAAACTTTGACGTTATAAACAAATTTACTTTTACAAGGTGACATATACTTAATCAATGTTATCATCAACGAGGAACGATTAGGCTACGTACTAATATCTGTTTTTTGTGGTAAATAACGCCGCCTTACAATGTCACGCCCGTCTACTTCGTAATTTGTTTACGAGATCTTGTATTTAACGTAATTCCTACATCGTGCTGCCAATTTCGTTTGCAATAATTGCTCTATCACCTGGATATATGTCATACTTTAAAACATTATCCTCTCGCTTTATCGTTTAACTACCCTAGAAATGTCATTTCAGAGACATGTATCTTATTTAGATATTATCTTTTACCTACCCAAGTTCTGATACATATAAAACCCTGGACTGCCGTGGCCTCACAAACTTCAACAGATTATTTTCAAGATATTCCTCTGCAACGTTCTTCTTGCAAAAAAAACGTGAGCATGAGTGTAACATGGCACAGTTGAATGGGTAACTTCAAAAAATGGTCGTGAAAGGCAAAAAACAGCACGACTCAGACTGAAGTAAAGTAAGAAAACGTTGTTTGACACGATTTTGCTCCTTGATGTGACTACCTGCGATTACGTCTGCATGCGATGTGACTTACCTGCGTCCTTACTCTGCAACACGCTCAAAACCAAACATAACAGTTACAGTTCTTTTCATACTTCCCATCTCGGAGACTAAATGTGATATACTGAACAAGCCCAAAGTGTGGCCCGCTGGTATATTTTTACTTACTTCAAAGCAAAACTAAAAGAAGAACAAAAGTTTGTCAATGACTTGTCTACGGGAGAGGACTATCAATAAGACACGAAATGAAAGAATAAACCCTGTTCTATGAAAACGTCAGGGAACTTAGAACCAAGTCTGAGGAAACTGATCCATCACTGGTTGATAGCAGGTATAGTGACATCGCTCTTTCTGAGACCTGGATGTCTCAAGATCATTCAAATGCTTCCTTCTTTCCAAGGAATCACTGTATATGGAGCTGACAGACAGAATGATAGTGACTGTCACCGTGAAGGTGGTGTTCTTCTTGCTATCCGCAGCGACATCACTAGTCACAGAAGATCCGATCTTGAGACAGTCAGTGAATGCCTTTGGATGGAAATGTGCATATCTGGAGGCCGAAATTTGCTGATTTACTGCTGCTTCTTTGCGCCCTTGGTTCATACATGTATGATCGACTCTTATCTGAGGTCCCTCATGGAAAAGACCGATATAACAAAATATAATATTTTTATTGTTGGTGACTTCAATGATATTGGCTACGACTGGAATTACAGGTCTTTTTATCCAAATTGTCACTTCTATGCTAGGACCAGGATTTATTCTGTCAAAACATTTTTGGTCTACATGAACCGTGATCAGTTGAACAATATCATAATGAGGACCATTGTACTCGATTTGATATTGTCAAACCAAGAGCAGCCAGAGGTCATAGTAGGCTTGAAGAATCGGTCAAAGTGGACAGGTTGCATCCGTCCTTAGAAATTAAAGTCGAGAGCCTGGACTAGATAAGAAGGCAATACAACTTAACTTCCAACGATTACCCTATTGACAACTGTCAAAATCTTTATCTCCACCTGATGCAGTTTCACTGGTGCGAGGTTCTTCTAAACAACGACATTAATTCTGGAGCAGAATATTTTAACGCGGTAGTTCTTGAAGCTACGAGAAAAACATCCCCGTGAGAAGGAACAGACCAACGAACTACACAAAGTGGTAAACTGGTATCCCTCAAAAAAAGAAGAAAAATTCTCATAGACGGTATAAGAAGTCTGGTAGGAAAGAATCGTGACTTCTCCTACTTGAGAAGAGAAGTGAGAAAAGAAATCGAATGTTGTAAGGAAGACGAAGCCCAGAAAGCTGATGATGATTTTTGGTCCAAGCCTACCAACGTCTGGAAATACGTTAACAGATACAGGAAACACTCGAAACGCATACCTGCTGTAGAGGTCGATGGTGGCGTGATATCTGACCCTTGGGTTCTTTGTAACAAATTTGGGGAATACTTTGCCTGTATATCAGAAACCTAAGCAGAAGCAGAAGCCGAATAATTTCAATATGGAAATTCTTACTGCTGATTATCATGAACAAAATGTTGTTAGTAGCCTCAAGAGCTTTCCTACTAAATGTGCTATCAGCGATAAATGGTCTGAAGGTGAGGACATCGATGGGATTCCATCATTTATTATTAAAAGTGTGGCTGAGATTGTCGCTCCCGTTATTGACTCGCTTATTGATTGACGTTTACCATCTATAGAATACCCACGACTGTGGAAAGTAGCTTCTGTTACGCCTATTCAAAAGAAAAGTCCTAATATAATATCTAATTTTAGGCCAACTTCAGTCGCTGGTTCAACATCATTGAAAACCTCAAGTATAAGTATCTATATAGAGGAGTAGACCATCGGTTTGCTCACCACCAACATGGCTTTATAAATGGGCGATCTACAATTGCCAACTAGGCATCCTTTTTGCTTTGGCCGGTCCAGCAGTCGAGAGTCGTGGCCAGGTGGATGTCTGTCTAATTGAACTTTATGAAGGCGTTTGATAAATTGCCACACCATATTTTCCATGTTTTGGAAATAGTCCCCAACTAATTCAGTGGATCAGATCTTACCTTCACCAGCGGTGTTTTCGAGCCAGACTTGGTAGGAATATATCTGATACTGCGAGAGATATAGCTAGTAAGGGAGATCCGCAGGCCTCCAATGTAAGACCTATCTTTTCTTATTGTGATGTGTGTGACCGATTTTTGTTGTGTATACAACAGCAGGAGCAAACGCCATATTGTCATCGATCTGTTCCTGTTTATTTTTTTCAAACTACAAGGTAAAATATACTTTCCTTACTTTTCTGTTATTTTTAGAACGTAGAACTTAAGGTTGTTTTGAGTACCTAAAATGCACAAATATTTTCTAGGCCTATATCAAAATAAAGTACATTTCATTTGTAACACTATGAAGTGGTTAAAGCATCTCTGTTTGTAATTTTGTGGCATCTACCAGCGATTCTGTGAAACACTACTCGGGAGGCCAAAAGTACGCAACAGCTATTCACTGCGTACACTGATCCTCACTATTTTTGGCTTTTCTTTGAAGACCATTAAAAAAAGTTAATGATTGAAAAATTTTGTTTTTATTATTATGTGTATATTCTAAATACATTTTCCCACAAAATGGTTGTAACTTATTTTTTTTTAATCGTAAATAAATATCACACTAACAGTCCTATTCTTAATTTTTCTTATAATTTTCTTGAACTGATTTTTTTTTTTTTACAGTAACTCATATCTCATGCAAAATTGCGGCATATCAACAGAAAACAGAAAGAGCACTCGTCTCTGCAGGAACAACTGAAGAGGCTAAACGGAAATTAAAGGCTGGGAAGAGTAAAAGAGAAGTGGCTAGATAGTTGGGGATCAACGAGTGCACCTTGAGAAAAAGATTAGAAGCTGTAAGTTGATATATTTTTCCGCTTAAATAATATTGTTGCTCTGGTTTTCTGTAACCTATATTACATATGTCTATAGCCTACACATGTCTGTGTTTGTTTGCACAGGGTACAATCCCAGTATCGCTACGACGTTTCAAGCGGGTTTTGACTGATGAAATGGAACGAGAGTTGGCTCAGCATTGCAGACACTTAGATTCCAGATTTTATGGATTAACAAGAAAGCATATCATGAAAGTTGTATTTGATTATGTTGAAATTAATGGAGTATCCAACAAATTTAACAAAGAAAAAATGGCCGGCAAAGACTGGTTAAAAGGATTTTGTAAACGAAATAAGTTATCTGTTCGAACCCCAGAGCAGTGTATTGGGGCGGCGGGCGAGAGCAATGGGATTCAGTAAGGCCCTAGTGTCGAGGTTTTATAATAATTGCTGTTTTGAACAAAACTTTCTGGCTCATAGGAAATTTGGATGTGGATGAGACAGGCTTGTGAACAGTTCCAAACCGAAGGCCGAAGGTATTGACCCCCTACTGATAAAAAAACAGTTTGTAAGATTTCTAGTGCAGAAAGAGGAGAAACTATCACTGCAGTACCGTATACTGCATGAGTACAACAGGAATTTTTTTGTCACCAGCATTGATTTTTCCTAGAAAAAGAATGAATCATTTGTTATTCAAAGATGCTTTATTATTCCTACTGGAACTTTGGGACTCGTGACTGAGACAGGTTATATGAACACAAATCTATTTCTCGATTGGTTGAAACGTTTTGTTCATTGTATGTGAACCCATCAGCAGAAGATCCGATCCTGCCCATAGCAGACAGTCACTCAACACATTGTTCACTTCCTGCAATTTTGTTCTGCAGGGAGAATCATATCACATAACTTGTCCGCCTCACGCAAGCCATGTCATCCAGCCTTTAGATAAAGGATTTTATGCACCTCTAAAAGCTGCGTGTGCAGCTGAAGTTGAGAAATGGCTTGTTCAACACCCAGGAGAGGTAATAAGGCTTAGCGATGTAGCAGGAATTTTCAATGAAGCATACATTACTACTGCAAGAATTAAGCTTGCAGAACAAGCTTTTGGAGTTACAGGAACCCCCCACCTCAGTATTCTAACCATTGGATCCTGATGTTATAAACGAGGAACTCTTCGCCTTTCAAAAATCGCATGGAACAAAAAGGGAAAAGGAATTAGAGAAGGCAAAGGCAGGAAGAGCTCTTAAAAGACTCCAAGGGTAAGTGAGAAAAATATGAAAAAGAAAGAACAGAAATTTGAAAATGACGACCCAAGCCTATCTACAAGTTCGGCTCAAATGATCCTTCCCATTGAAAATAATGAAGATTTCATTATTTGCCCAGGCTATGGAAATTCGTATTTTGAGAACTGGATCGAACGTGGTATCTGCAAGGAGTGGCGGCACGAGGACTGCTCCTCTTACGAATGCAGCGGGCCATTTGCTTGCGATTACTGCTAGTGCGTACTCTTAGCTACGAGTTTTACTAAATTATTTGTTCCTTTACCGAATTGTTGTTATCTTCAACAGAAATAAAAGGTTTAATGAAGAAAGTTGTGTTAGTGGTTGAAATCACAAGCAGAATGATCACTGTTGCACACCACTATATAAAAATTATCCCGATTAGCGCTTTCAAGCTTCACAGCTCATCGTCAGATCGGAATTGACAGAAATTATGTGAATACAAACCCTTCACCCCCTCTCACCCCACCCTGCTCACACACAACAAGCTATAATCCAAATGTCCCTTCCTCACCCCCTAAGCCCTGTCCCACCATCTGTACAGTTACATATTTTTCTAGCAAATTCCTTGTGTTTCAGTATTGTGTGTGTGTGTGTGTGTGTGTGTGTGTGTGTGTGTGTGTGTGTGTGCATTCCTTTTAAACCTACCCTCTTTCTCTCCACACACGTGGGTCAGTCACACACCCTTATTTTGAAACATCCAATTAGTACTATGCAATATAATTCTTAATCTTATCTATCTGTCCTCTATCATTTACTTCTTAATTATGTTATAAAATATTTCTTCATTATCAAATTTAATTTTAATATTAATTAAATTGTCTAACCCTTTCTCTCTTTCTTTCAATATTTCTATCTCCTCTCTAAGCTTCCTTTCAACTGTGTTATTTACTACTTTTACAATTTCATAGTCTTCCAAAGGATTAACAAACTTATGGATGTCTTCTATGAAATGTCTTGCATATAACGAATTCGTTGTTCTATTACCTTCTCCACGTTTGTGGTCAGACAACCTGCCTACGAATTTTCGTCCTGTCTCACCTAGGTACACTTTGTTGCAGTCTTTACATTTTAATTTATAAATTCCGCTTTTCTGTAATACTGGAATTTTTTCTATATTCTTATTCCTTATCTTATCAAATACCGTTTCACAATTTTTAATAGCGATATCTACTCCGTATTTATTAAAACATTTTATAATTTTTCTAGTATGTGAACCTATGTATGTCAATGACCTTGCATAATTTTGACCCTTCATTAAACTTCTGTGAAGATGTGCAATCGACGACAGGTAATGGACAACAACAATGAGGTAATAAACGACAACAATAAGGTAAGTAAAGTTTTTAAATATTTTAAGTTGAAAGTTAAATTGAAAAGGGTTTTAAGTAAAATATGGTTTAATAAACAATGTCTGGATAATAATGTCATCCCAAAATACGTTCAAGTTAAAATTAATAATAAGAACAGTGTAGCCAAAAAAGTAAAAGAACAAAGCGAGAAGTTGTGGATAAAATTGGAAATAAGGTCACTCTACGGCTTAATCAATAGATATAATAGGGAATTATATGACAGACATATAGAATTGTTAAGAATATACTCGTATGTAGAGTTAGAAGAAATATTATATAATTTTGGTTTGGGGTACGTAGAAAAGAAATTGGAAAATAAAAATAAAAAAATGGTAGATAAGTTAAATAAATTAATAAGAAAGAACGAAGTAAAAAAGGAACACCTCTCTAAGAATAACTATGAAAAAAGAGTAATAAACCTTACAGAGGTAACTTTCATTACAGAAGAAAAAGAAATGTTAGCAAAAGGCTTAAAATACGCGCCGCTACCAGAATTAAATCAAGAAAAAACGATTATTGAATGCGAAAGCATAATACAAAAATTAGGAAATGAAAATGATAAAAAAAGAATAAGGTGGGAAGTAGGGAATGTAGTAGATACAATATTTAAGAAAAATTTGTATAATTCAAAAAATGAACAAAAAATTAAATCAACTGTAACTAAACTAAAGAATAAAATAAAAAAGAATGATATTACAGTTACGAAGGCGGACAAAGGAAATACAATGGTACTACTGAGAAAGGACGAATACATAAAGAAAACGGAAGAATTTATAAGGGAAGGACCATATGAGGAAATAAAGTATGATTATACAAGTAAGTACCAATCAAGGATAAAACAAATGATGAAACAGATAACATTTATAGAAGAAAATAAGAAAAAGTATATATTGGAAAGTAATCCAACAGCACCAACTTTTAAAAGTCAGGTTAAGATACATAAAGAAGGAAAACCAATTAGACCGATTGTTTCTTTTATTAATGCACCTATTTATAAATTATCAAAGAAAGGTAGCAGAGTACTGAAAGAGAAATATGAATTTGGGACAAAATACAACATAGAGAATAATGTAAAATTGATAGAAAAATTAGAAAATATTAGAATTAATGTAAATACAAAATTGATATCACTGGATGTTAAGGACATGTTTACCAATATCACAGTAAATAAAGTTATTAAGTTAATAAACGATAATAATATGGGAGAATACAGGTATAAAAAGCAGTTGATTAAAGTAATTATAGAATGTGTAAATCAGAACTATTTTAGGTTTAATAACAAGTTTTATATACAGAAAAAAGGTTTACCTATGGGATCTTCATTATCCCCTATTCTTGCAGAAATATACATGAATGATTTTGAAAAGCAATTAATAAGTTCCACTAAGTATAAAGACAATATAAAATTATGGACTAGACACGTTGACGATGTATTAGTAATTTGGGAAGGAAGCATAGAAGTGCATGAGTTTATAAATGAGGTAAATAATAAGGATAAAAACTTACAATTTAAAGAAGAGGTAGGAGGAAGAAAATAAATTACTTAGATTTAAACATAGAAATTAAAGATAATGAGAAACTACAGTTTGGGATATTTAGGAAAGAGTCGTATTCTGATATAATTATACCAAGAGAGTCTTACCACCCTTATAGATATAAAATGGCGGCAATCAATTCATTTTGTTACAGAGCTCAGAAGTGTTTAAAAGAGACCGAATCAAAAGATAGGGAGTTAAAAACGATAAAGGGAATTGTAAGGAATAATAATTATAACACCAACATAGTGGATAAAGTTATGAAAAGGGTTAACACACAAAAAGCTAAAATAGAACCAGAACAAAAGAATTATGCAGGGTCATTGACATACATAGGTTCACATACTAGAAAAATTATAAAATGTTTTAATAAATACGGAGTAGATATAGCTATTAAAAAATGTGAAAAAGTATTTGAGAAGATAAGGAATAAGAATATAGAAAAAATTCCAGTATTACAGAAAAGCGGAATTTATAAATTAAAATGTAAAGACTGCAACAAAGTGTACCTAGGTGAGACAGGACGAAAATTCGTAGGCAGGTTGTCTGACCACAAACGTGGAGAAGGTAATAGAACAACGAATTCGTTATATGCAAGACATTTCATAGAAGACAACCATAAGTTTGTTAATCCTTTGGAAGACTATGAAATTGTAAAAGTAGTAAATAACACAATTGAAAGGAAGCTTAGAGAGGAGTTAGAAATATTGAAAGAAAGAGAGAAAGGGTTAGACAATTTAATTAATATTAAAATTAAATTTGATAATGAAGAAATATTTTATAACATAATTAAGAAGTAAATGATAGAGGACAGATAGATAAGATTAAGAATTATATTGCATAGTACTAATTGGATGTTTTAAAATAAGGGTGTGTGACTGACCCACGTGTGTGGAGAGAAAGAGGGTAGGTTTAAAAGGAATGCACATACACACTCACACACACACACACACACACACACACACACACAACACTGAAATACAAGGAATTTGCTAGATAAATATGTAACTGTACAGATGGTGGGACAGGGCTTAGGGGGGTGAGGAAGGGACAGTTGGATTATAGCTTGTTGTGTGTGAGCAGGGTGGGGTGAGAGGGGGTGAAGGGTTTGTTTTCACTTAATTTCTGTCAATTCCGATCTGACGATGAGCTGTGAAGCTTGAAAGCGCTAATCGGGATAATTTTTATATAGTGGTGTGCAACAGTGATCATTCTGCTTAGAAATAAAAGGACAAAAGGAATGTCCCTAACTTCAAAGAATGTTTATAGCAAACGTTAAAAAAGAGGGGTAAAGAAAGACTAAACACAGACAGCTTATGTTGCCTAGAAACCGACATAATGTTTTTGAAATATTTTCCGACGAACAGTAATATAAAACAAAAGAATTAACGTCTCAGTTACTGTCAATTACATATTTTTTGCCGCAGTTACACGATGCATACACACGCACGCCCCCCCCCCACACACACAATAAAAAAGTGTAGCGCAAAATAAATTAAACCAATTACCGGTAGTCTAATTTGAGAGCGGTAGCCAACATTACAATTTCAATCCCTTATCTTATTCCCCAGATCAGCTTAGAACTGATATCAACTTTAACCGACACAGAACGATGCAGCTAATTGCTTTATAATAGCATTTAAAGCGGATACAATAAACGTCTTATCCCAGCCACCAAAATTTATTTCAGTCCAACAAATTGCCTTATCGAAAACGTATTTTCAAACCAACTTCCAGTGGCTCGATCTTATTACAGACATGTTTAAAATATTCGTTTTATTATCAAATTAATTTGGTAATGAAGTTGTGAGACTTAAACAACCTCAGATTAAAACAGAATTTAACATAGAAATTGTTAAATAATATTGTATATACAGTTAAATTGTAGAAAGAGCTATCCATTTCATGGGTTTAAACAAAACAATGTCGGTTAAAATGAAGGCACAAAACAATGTCTTCATCGGATCAAACCAGAAGTAAATATGTTAGTGCCTTTGAAACCCACATGCAACTTACGTACTGACTGAATGAAGCTTCGTTTCTTGGTGTTCTCAATCGTAACAGAAATTGTTATTTAATGTTGATCCAGTAAAGACATAAAATCTACAATCTTTTGTACATACTAGTAAGCTGTTAAAATCGAGACACACTGAAATCAAAGCAAAAAGAGATTCTCATAAAATGTTGTTGGATGTGACTCAATAGCACTGAACCTTTGTATGAAAATTAAGTAAAGGAAGTATAGAAGCTTCCGAGACATTGCGATGGAAGAAGGTAAACAGAATTTCATTGAGGAATAAGGAGAGTAATCACCAAGTCCTTATAAGATTATATTAGGAAAAGAAAATTGGAAAAGCCTCTTCCATAGAAATTACAATGTAATAAGGCATTATACTACTATACAAATGTATTATCCTCGGAGGAGGATAGGTTCATGGGACAAATACCATTATGCCATAAACGAGTATCTGGCCCATCATCCACCCCCTAACTTTCGGGACCAGCAGTGTAGTTTCTAGTTCTTCTTCGTGTTTGCTGGTGGTTTCAAAGAATATCTTCAAAATTATAATATTCCGATGGAAAACCTACGAGAAAAAAACGGATAATCATGAACATAAATACTATTAAGCCAATTAATAGCAGTGTACAATACGCGACTTCCAATATGCGCCTCGTATGCTCTCTTTATACTTTTTATTCCAGTGTGTAACATGTCTCCCTCTCGTTTTATTTTTATAATTAAGACACACGTAACTATCGATTGGAAACATTTAGCACGTGTTCCTTATTTTCTCTGTGTATCTAATTATAATGTTTGCTTGCATCCCGCCCTAATGTCTCGTCTTCGGGTAACTTTATGCCTGTGTCCTAACGACACGATTGTAAGCTCACATGCTTTAGTATACCTAGTGTACACCAATGTACAGTATGTTTTCATAAGAAGAACGAAACTAGCTTGTAAATTTATTTGAAAGTCAAATACAGGCAAAAACCATTTTCGCAGTCAATAAATATACTTCGCTGAGAGCAAAACGTCTCGCAATTGTTTCCTCACTGCACAAAGAGTAACTATTAAAGTTGTCGCGAACGATTCAATTGTATAACGCGCGCGCGCACGTGTCATTGCGTGAGTGTGTGTGTTTGCGTATGCGTGTGCCATTAGAATCTGTTGCTAGCAGATATCAATTTGCCACCCGGTCGGGGGTAAAATCTACTTTATACACCCGCTTTTCAACCCTACTCTCTCTCCTCGACTAACTTGTCAACATCCTTCAAACGGTTTAATATTAAATTCAATTCAAAACGCGCCGCGTCTAGAGAACATACAGCACTGTATAACGCGTAATTTAAACATCACCAGTGTGTACAGAAATTTGTACCGCTTTCGGTTCGCCTTCTATTCATTCGTTCATTCCTTTCATTACTTATTGAAACAACTTTGTTTAGGACTTAATTTTAAAGTTATTTATTTATTCATAATAAGTTCACGCCTCCTTCTCCATGTCCACTTGTGTATTATGGTATACCTATAGACTCCTGTCTGATCCTGTTTCTGTTTCCTCTTCTCGTTACCTTCCTTTTTTTTTGTCAAACTTCTTGCAGTTTTTATTCCTTTAAGATCTTTTAATCTTCATCTCCTCCACGCATCTCTCTTTTTACTCATCTTCTTGTTTTCTCGTTGTTTTCGTTGTCATCTTTTTGCTTCTACTTCTTTTGATTTTACTTCCTTCCGTACAAAATGTGTATGATAACGATGTCAACAAAAAATTGTGTTCAAGATAAGTGCAGTTTCCTAATAAACTACCTTCAATCCTTAATACAGAGGTTTCCCAAACTGTGACCGGTTGTCAATCTCTGTGTCAGTAAAAAGTTTACTGTAACGTATGAATATATGATTGAATTTCAATATCATTACTACACTTTGATTCTATTGGTAAGCAAATTCCTGTTTAATTCTATTATTCTTGTTTAATCAAATTTTCGTCTGTTAAGTTGTTCAGAAGAAAGCCTATAAAGGAAAGCTCTCCGGTACAGTACCAATAATAACTCGCAAAGCAATAACTTGGAACCACTTCTTAAGCTTACATTGTACACAGCAGATTATGACTGTTGTCATAATCTTATAAATTTTGTTAGACATTCGTAGACAACGTTTAAAAAACACCAGACTTATTTACGCAAGTTGTTAAATGCTTTGATCCGTAACATCATTTACGTAATCAATTGGTATCAAAATTAATAATTCCGATAGGAAATTAATAAATTACAGATAGTCCACCAATTCGTACATACAGAATTGTAATAAAAATTGATTCAACACAGAGGAATATTAGGCTACATTCCATCTTTTTTTTACCCGAGTGCGACAAAACGGTTGTCATAATATTCTATTAAAATAACTAATAATTAGAAAAAAGAGTTTAATTAAATGACTTGTTTGAATAACAACGAAGATATTTTTATTATAATTATTTTATACGGAACTTGAAAATGTAATACAACACACACAAGACAACATAGAAAAACTCAAATTGACAATACAAACTAGACACAACAAAAAAATAACTAACCTCACAACACGCACAATTGAATCTATCCCTGAAACGGCATATAAATTCCACGCACGCGTAGTTAATACAACAACCATTAATTTCACAAAGAATGAAATGGATTTATTAAACAAAGGACTGAAACATAATTTAAATAACAATGCAACTAACAAAAATCACAATAAACACACACGTGACATAATCATAGACGCAGAAACAGCTGTACAAAACACGCACTTTAATGACCAGGACCCGATTCGCTACGAAATAAAACGAAAACTTCTAAACACACATACAAAACCAAAAATACAAAACAATGAAATAAAAACACTTAACAATGTAAAACACAAGTTACTTGAACACAACACAACAATCCTAAAAGCTGACAAAGGTAACATTAGCGTCATAATGGACAAACACCAATTAAACACTAAAATCGAAAATTTCTTCAACGAAAATAATATAACAGAAATAAATAAAGACCCCACACTAAAATTTCATAAACAGATTAATAAGTTTATAAACAACACAAAACATATAATCAAACCAGAAAGCGCCAAATACTTAAACAAATAAAACCTAACCCCCCTAAACTAAATGCATTACCAAAAATACATAAACCGAACATTCCCATCAGACCATTAATAAACAACACACAGGCACCCTCCCACAAAATCGCAAAACAACTAGACAAGATAATCAGAGAAAATATTAATCTCAGTAACAACACATCTATCAAAAACAACATAGACCTAGTCAAGAAAACTGAACACATCCACACCCCACATAACTCAACTCTGGCATCTTTTGATATAACCAATTTATACACTAATGTCCCCATCAAAGAAACCATCCAAACACTAGAACAACTACTCAGACAAAACAACACACCTGAAACACACATACAAGAAATCATCACACTGACCAAACTAATAACTGAACAAAATTACTTTACATACAATAACAAGATATACACACAAACAGAAGGTCTCCCAATGGGCTCCCCCATATCAGGAATACTAGCAGAAATATATATACACAACATAGAACAGAACCACATAATAAACAACAACAAATACACTAACAAAATCATATATTGGCACAGGTATGTAGATGATATATTACTTTTATTCAAAGGCAACACAAGACAAGTTGAAAACTTCCACAAATACATAAACACTATACACCACAAATTAAAATTTACACTGGAAATTGAACAAAACAATAGTATAAATTTTCTAGACCTAACAATTAACAAAACTAACAACACACACACATACAAAATATACAGGAAACCAACCACAACTGACAAGGTTATACACAACACATCAAACCACCCAACACAACATAAACATGCGGCCTTCAACCATATGCTCCATAGACTAACTAAAATACCCTTAAATAAACAAGATTACACCGACGAACTCAACACAATAAAATACATAGCAATCAAAAACGGTTACAACCCTAATTTAATAAACACACTACACAAACGCATCAAAAACAAAAACAACGAAACACAAAATACCATCAGCACACAACACAATAAATACATCACACTCACATACCACAACTCCTACACACACAAAATCGCCAACACATTCAGAAAACACAAATACAAAATAGCATACAGAACAACCAATACCATTACAAAACACATCAATAATACAAACACAGACATAGACAAATATAACAAAACAGGTGTTTACAAATTAAAATGTAATGACTGCAATAGTTTCTACATCGGCCAGACAGGAAGATCTTTTTCATCCCGTTATTCTGAACATTTAAAAGCTCTAACCAACAACAATATACACTCCGCATTTGCCACACACATACACACAGAAAACCACAGTTACACCAACATAGACACCAATCTCGAAATTTTACATTACTTACCTAAAGGCCGAAAACTCAACACAACTGAACAATACGAAATATATAAACACCACACAACACAACCAAACAACATACTCAACGATCAATTACAATATAAATCACATACACTTTTTGACACAATTTTACAAAAAACAAACATCAAGTTGAATCCCTGCACCAATCCCCTTCCTCCACACACCACCCCCACTACACCTTCCACCCAAAAACCGTTACGAAATGATGGCAGTCTGACTAAAAGCTGAAGAAGGCGGATACTTAAGCCGAAACGCGTCCGACGAAAAAGTAAGTTTTTCACAAGATAAAGTTCATTTTTAGTAAAGTAATTATTTTACGTTTCTTCCTCTGTTTTGCTTATAGCAGAGGAAGAATCGTATAGACCTATTTCAATAGACGTTATAAAAATTCAGACTGAACTTAGATATCAGTTTTGATGCAGCTACACTGTGATAAGAAGAGCCGAAATATACGTTGTAATAAAGTGAGAAACGCTGTGTGACTTCTTTTTGGGAAACGTTCCAGAATTTTCTCCTTTCTTTTACTTTCTTTTCTTTAGTCTTCATCTCTTCTCATTGCAATTCTATAATTGCGTTTTCTTCTCCCTCTTTCACGCTGTTTCTTGCTTTGTCCTTCACCACTTCATCGTTCTTCTTTAGAATTACCTAATTTTTCTATAATTTATTCTTCTTTTTCCCGCTTCTTCATTTTCATCTTTCCTTATCTCCCACTTTTCCTTCTTCTTGGCCTCCTGCCGTCTGTCCCTTCTAATTTGTCAGTTTTAGGGTTACAAAGAATTATTTAGCCTCTACTTTCTCCACAATCGCACGATACATCGATCTGTATCCATTAATCCGTTGATTGTCACTTTCAGTATTGTCAGGTTTGAAGACGTATTAATATTTTTCAATCTGTTTTCACTACTCTGATTTAAATTTAATTACATAAAATATAACTATATTTGATATTTTTTAATACCCGACGCCTTTGCTAGATTTCGGTATTGTTTATAAACATATAGCATGTCGTGGGAAAAATTAATTTCTATAAACGAAGTAAGGTTCTCATCTCATTAAACTGAAAAGTTAATTACGATTAAATTCTTCATCCTTTTCTTCTTTTTCTTCATTCAAATTACTACAAGCAATTTATCACCTAATCGTTTTTCTTCTTACTTGCGTACTGTAATAACGCGGCAGAAAATAGTCGAGTCCGCTTTATTATGAGGACAACCGCACCGATCATCATGTAGGAATAATTAGTGAACGCCAGAAAAAGAGGTCCTTCCAGTGTATTTACGTTTCTCTAAAGCAACCATCACTCGTACTGCAACAATTCTATTAATGATACAATTGTCCAGTACACGCTATCACAACAAATTAAAAAAGCGGCTCAAATTAATTATCACTTGATGCTTTCAGTAATACACTGTCTTTACTCGACTGAGTGGGTCAACTTCCAGTCCACTAGGCTGTGAGGACTGAGTGTCCAGAAACGAGCTGTTTGGTACTGGAGGTCCGAGCTAACTTCAGCAACTCCTGCCTCGTGGCCCTACCCAAATAGGATGAATCTGCTCTCCAGCTGACCTACAATGGCTTGCTTGTGATAAATCTCTTTGGCACAGTATATGCCATGGTCGTTTCCACTGCCACTGGGCGAATACAATACTGGCCGAGCCCGTCTACGAGAGGGTTGTCTTAGGGCCTTACCGCTCGTCCACGTTTTTTCAATGGTATTGCGTCGTTTGCTGACCTGAAATACTGGAAATTCCTATGGAGTTCTACATTGATTATTAATTTTTAGCAGTATGTGAAGGCGATTACAAATCATAGCCTACCTGTCCTGCAGTAATTCGCCATTCTGCAGGATAACTGATGTATAGACACCTGCATAATCGGCTGCACCCACAGGTAGAAAGACTCGCGGGTCTTTCTGTTGCCCAAGATGATTTTAATTAAAACTTTCGTCATCTTGTCGTCTTAATATTTTCCCCTGCCCTATTTTAGTGTTACGTGCAAGTCGACACACAGTATCTCCAAGGTACGGCCACTGAGTCCGCGTCTCAACAAGCGACAAGAAAATCGACGGGGGACTATGTCCACTCGCCGAAGCCCCTGTCGAGGACATGTTGTACCTGTCAGATGTCCTCAAACCGGGACTTCGAAAGTAATGACCGCAGGTAGATACGCGCCGGTGATTATTTCGCCGAGTTTACTTGTCATATTGGTTGACCACTACTGGCTGACCAATAATGGAAACAGTTGCCCTCGCCTTAGACAGTCTGGAAGTGGATACGCCAGGCGAGGCCGATGATCAAGGTAGACACCAACCTGTCGTATTATCACTCGCAGTGTTTATATACCTGCTCCGACGACAAGAGACTTGCATAACGTTGTTTACAACAAACCGGAAGAATAATCGTGCAATCGGAAGAAGCAAAAACAGCAAGAATGTTCCTGTTCCGATATACGACCACTGTTATAGTATATAAATGTTATAGTATTTATTATGACTGGAGTGCTAAGCAACAAGGATTGATAGAACTACAGTCACTTCCATTAATATAGATATACAGACTGACTTGGAAAACTATCTTAAACTACTTTTCCGTTCAGTTTGTACAAGACTGTCAAAATTGAACCACACATTAAATAACTGTGGTTTAATGTTTTTCATTTATTTAACAATCTTGATTATGTTGAATTGTGCAGTATATGTTACTTAGCAATTAAACGTTTCCCTTAGACTGGGAGTGTTTGCATCAAAAGAAACAATTAATGACAAACAATGAAAATTATTTATTCATGCGTAATGTATATCTGTCTTTACAAAGAAACGTTTAACAAAAAGGGTGGAAAATAATAAAAGCGACATTGTGTTAGTATTATTAATTCTAGTCACTGTTCGGTGCACATAGGAATCATGTTCGAAACTTTAAAAGCAATTTAACAGGCTGCATTTAAGGCGGTGTGTGTGTGTGTGTGTGTAACTGGCAGCTGGTGTATTACACAATCCCGGGAATTATTTACTACAACAGAAAATTGTTGTGGAGTCTGCAGCAACAAACGCTCCAGTAAGAAGGAAAACCTTCACTCCGTGGGAGGGGGTTTGTATACGTAGGTTGAAGGGGTTTCAAACGTCTCGTGGTTGCTCTGTATAGTCGTATGTATATATAGAATTTAAGATGGTATTTAATTAAATACGTAGTCTGCAATGTCCAATTGGCGACAGATGGTGCCCTCCTTTTTCTCTCCTCTAAGTCCCCTCAATGTAGAAAGTAAGGGACGGAATTAATCCCCTCTTGCATGGCGAGGGATGGGAATTTCTTAACTTAAAACATTCCGGCGAAGAAATCTAGTGCTGTTCTTTCTGTTGTCCCGTCCCCCTGTTCTCCTATTTCCTCTAAACGTGTTATTGTTGGAAGTAGTAGGTTGCGTAATTCGCTTGTTTGCGCCGTTTCAAATAATTCCTGCAAGCTACTGAAACAACAAATAATATACAAGCTTTACACTTTGTACGTATATATTTGCATATAAAATAAAACTAAAAAGAAATAAAACTATATGTTCTATTCCATACAAACTTTTGAAATTACAGTATGTAAATGTGTGTGTGTGTGTGTGTGTGTGTGTGTGTGTGTGTGTGTGTGTGTGTGTGTGTGTGTGTGTGTGTGTGTGTGTGTGTGTGTGTGTGTGTGTGTGTGTGTGTGTGTGTGTGTGTGTGTGTGTGTGTGTGTGTGTGTGTGTGTGTGTGTTGGAGTATGGCGGGTTCAGGACGATACGTACAGAAGCTTTTTAGGTGAATAAGCCTAACTAATATTTTAAATGGTAGTGAAACTTTTACACATAAATACCGTTTATTGTTCCCTTTATGACATTTAATTAAATGAAGTCTTTTGCAATTTAAAATTGAAACTAACAAATAAAACTTTTTAAATATGTGAAAATAACAAAGTTATGAGAGTTTTAACATAATTTAATTGTTTAAATGATTAATTGATTATACCTTATTTAGGAAATTATTTCTAAAATAATAATAACAATATTTATAATAACCACTTTAATAATTTAATAAATACTTTTGCCTATTCTTCAGTTCAAAAACGAATTTTATTTAACACGGATAAGAACTGTTTCACACGGATAAGGACACAGAAGTAACTACTATTCTTGGTTCAGTGTCGGATGAGACAATGGGCGAGATAGGGAACTACATTGCGCTTATGGTTTTTACATTCGCTACTATTACGCGACTTGAAATCCTCAACGAATAAAAATGAAGTACTAGATAAGTCTACAAAATGTACACAATAGTAGTGTATTTAAATTCTTTATATTTTGGTATATTTTTAACAAATTTATCCTAAAAACTGAGTCGGTAAAAATAAAAAAACTTAACAAAACCATCGCACACACCATTTAGTACTTATTAAAATACAAACTGTCCTTACGTAACATGTTCTTTCTCCTTAACAATAATTTTTTTGTACATGTAGTCCAGGTCACCTATACGATATGCATGAGTTTTAAATTTAATAATATCCCTGTAATAACAAAATAAAAATTGACTAATACATTAGGTGAGCGAATTGTACAGAAAGATTCAAATGTAATTTTGATCTATCTCCCAGTGTTCTATCTTTATTGGGTCCAAATTATTGAGCGAATCGTGCAAATGTACTTCAGCGGTCTCGCTGCATGCCACACGTTCGTTTCCCGTGATTCTCATGCCGTGTTAATCATGACGTGTTTCAATTAACGCATTTTACTGTTACAGAGATCGTTAAAAATACATTTGTTGTAATTTAAGAATGAAAACAGTAAATCTCGTGCGCAATATTTAGGATATCGTAATTGAAATAGATTATTTAATAAATACAAATAATTACTACTTGAAGGAAAGTATATAACGTGTAGTTTTGAAAATGAAATAAACCAAATAATAGAAAAAGTAATAAAAAACGAAGTAATCATAACATCAAAATAGTAAGAGACATACAAAATTGAATAAAAGACAACAACATAACAACAGGAAAGACAGGCAAAATCAACGCATTAATTGCTATAAAAACATACGAATAAATGAATAAAATGAAAGACTTTATAACAAACAACAAATGTACAAAACTAGAATAAAACCTAACACAAATATACCAAACCCAAATAAATAAACTAATCAAATAAAACAAAACAATACCTAAAAAAAGAACGATCAAAAAGAAATCATCAACAAGAACCCACAAACCCCACCAATGAAAGGAATTATAAAGATACATAAAACAGAATACCCCATAAGACCACTCATCAACTTAAAATCAGCACCAGATTACAAAGTAATAAAATTCATGGATGAAACATTAAAAAAAAAATCTCACTAGAAAATAATGTAATATATAAACACCACACAGCTTATTGTCAAACTAAGAGACAATAAAGTAACCAAAGACACAAAATTTGCATTATTTGACATAACAAAAATATATACACAAACATACCTATCAATGAAACAACAAACCTCATTGTAAACAAAATCCTAGATAAAAATAACCCCAGGTAACCCTAGTGTGTTGTTAGTGTATATATTTAGTGTACGAATTATTTGGTGTGTGTGTGTGTTTGTGTGTGTATATATCTATATATAAAAGTGAGTATTTATAATTAGTGTTATATTTTAGTGTTAGTGTAAATATTTTCGATGGCGTCACAAGAGGCTGAAAAATAGCATCACGTTTTCAAAAGGGAGAACGTGGAATTATTTTGCGTGTTTACAACTCTTTAAAAAAGAAATACCGCAGTAAATCAAACAATAACATTATTAAAGAGACTTGTTAAATCATGGGAATAAGTTAGGCAATGTTTTACAGACTCGATAAATTATTATTTACAGGCTAAAGGAGGTTCAGTTGTTACAACAAAAAAAGCTACGAAAGGACTGTTACTTAAAAGTAGTCGTAAAATATAATACGATGATATTGATAGGGGCACAATTAGTCAAAAAGTCTACGATTTTTTTTAAACAAATGAGCCGCCAACTGTGAATTCAGTGCTGAACAGTGTTAAAAGTGATATCACCCTGCAAAATTTTAAAAGAACAACATTTTGCCGTTTATTAAAATAAACAGGGTTTAAATATGGAAAAAGATGGAACAAAAAGCACTTTCGTTGAACGGGACGATGTAATTTTTTTGCGACATTCCTATTTTGGAAAATGAAACGTTATAGGGCAGAAAATAATATCGTTTCCTCAATAAAATGTGAGCGAATGTAGGCCACTCTGTAACGAAATTAAAAAATTAATTCGCCGAAAAATTATAACTTTGTAACTGGACTGACCTTCATAGGCCAATCAAATTAGTCAGAAAAATGCCGATTTCGCGCGCAAATTAAGCACCGATTGACAGTTCCACCAGTGGTAGGAAATAGGTAATACATGACACCTATACCAAACAGAACTCGAGATTTTGCCTATGCACAAAATGGCGGCCATCCAAAGTTGGTAAAAACACGTTTTTCGCTTCTGGAGGCCGAGGAAAGCTTTGTAGCTGAAAACGTGGTAAATATAAAATGTAGACAATGAAAAGACCTTTAATTTGAGCAGTAGTACGATATGTTTCGTCAAATAGTTATTGCAAAAATCTCAAAAAACCATGAAAAATGCCTGTTTTTTGCAATGCTGATAGTTATTGCAAAAATGATGTTTTTTATATGTTTATAACTTAAATAGGAAGCCCTTACGATTCTGAATCGAATAAGTTTTTGTAAAGTTGGATCGGTCAATTTGTTGCTGAGATACGTTAATTTATTTATCCCAGAGCACTTAATGTTTAATACCATAACTTTTTTGTTTATAAACATTTTGGGCTATTTCGACGTTTATTCTCTTCTAGAAGACTTATATTTCCATGTACTTTCTAGGGCAAATCAAACAATTATTTTTTAACCCCACGTTTTTTGCATTAAAAAAGTGGGCGATTTTTTTTATAAACATTTAGAGCTGGAGCGTCACCCGGACATCGTACGAACTTCTAACTTCAAAATATCGAAAGTTGGCTTCGAGGCAAAGATTTAAAAAAAAAAAAGATCTAGGACCAATAGGAGCTGAGTTACAATTTTTTTTAAAAAGAAATCATAGCGGCTTTGTTTATAACAATTAAGAAAAGAATCCGACGGCATTGGGTATCTAAAGAGTTATATTTTGCTATGACATGAATTTTTTTCTTCAAATCCATTTATTTTACACTAAAAATATGTTTGAAGTGGAGGCTACCGATGCCAGACGCAGGAGGCGGCGTGGTGGGGGAAACCGCTCTCCGGCCGGCGCGGCGAGCCAAAAAATGAAATCCGAACTTCAAATCGGCGGCGCGCGGAAAAAATTGCCGTATCTCCTCGAATTTTGGACCGTTGTTTTTTTTTTAATCTGGGGTAGCGCAAAAAAATAATAACAATGACGCGGTCAGATTTAAACAATAATTAACATTTTACGCTGCACCGTATACCATTCGGTTTTAGAAATTTGTATAAGTCGTTTTTTTTAATGTTACTTGCTCTTGACGTTTATTACAGTAAAATGTAATTAATAATAATAATATCTATATTTTATAAATATATTAATATTATAAAAAACTGGTACACAGAAAAGTCAAAATGTACAATTTTAAAAAGTTTTATTAAAGTAAATATATAAAAGTTGTTATAATTAATTAAGTTCAATTTTTGTTATGGTACATTATCAATTTCTTCTTCGTTTTCATCTTCTTCTTCTTCTATCTCTTCTTCATGTTTGTCATATATTTCGTTTTCATCATCTTCTTCTTCTATCCCTTCTTCTACTACCTTTTCAGCATTATCGCAATCCTCTCCATTGCAACCTGAACCTAAGCGAGTACATTTCAATCCATGCTTGCGACATCCGCAAGCTTTTCCACATCCGGTCTTCACCCGCACGATATTTTTTCCAATACCTCTTTTGGAACGAGACTGTCACGTGTAAATCGCGGAAGCAAACCAGTGTCTCCTTCCATCCAACCATATTCACATGGGTTTAGATTGTTCCCCTGCCATGCTTGAACTTGCCTATATACTCTCAAGCAATGCTGCTCTGCTGCTCCTTCTGTTGGAGGCAACTTTCCCAAGTTAAAAGAAGACTTTATAGACGATCTTTCAAATTGTAAAAACCTCAGATCATTCAATGTTATTTTATTGTCTTTTTGTTTATTTTCATAGTCTTTATCTACCTTCGAGGAATACATGGCTTTAATAATTTCGCAGCCAGAATTACTTATAACATTCACTGGTGAAGTTGAATCGTAAAAAGTTTTTGCCAATTTTATTAACATATATGGCGGTAAACATGTTAAAATTTTATTTTTGCCTTGAAAAAAAAAACTTGATGTCGTATCACATCCAGTGAATGCATACAAAAGCTTATTACTTCCATGTTCCTTAAGGAAATGGAAGTATGGTGATGGCAAAAAAAATCGTGTTCGAGATTATTGCAGAATATGATTGTACTACACTTAAAACATGAAAAAAAGTCATTTTTCGAAAAGTGTGTGTGTGTGTGTGTGTGTGTGTGTGTGTGTGTGTGTGTGTGTGTGTGTGTGTGTGTGTGTGTGTGTGTGTGTGTGTGTGTGTGTGTGTGTGTGTGTGTGTGTGTGTGTGTGTGTGTGTGTGTGTGTGTGTGTAGATTTTTTTCTATGGCAAACGATAACAGCCGCAAATTCGAACAGAATCAAATAATTTTTTGCATACAGCCCTGACTTATAGAGTACTCGCGGCCTATTGTTTTTGGTGAAGATCGGTTGAGGGAAAGGGGTAGTTTACCAGCAACGGTTTTTTTTTATCAAGGGTAATTTTGTTTGTTTGGCTAACGATAACAGCCGCAACTTCAAACAGAATCAAATAATGTTTCGCATACAGCCCTGAATTGTAGAGTTCTCACGATCTGTTGATTTTGGTAAAGATCGGTTAAGGGAAAGG
This sequence comes from Magicicada septendecula, assembly GCA_034769895.1. Classification (NCBI taxonomy): domain Eukaryota; kingdom Metazoa; phylum Arthropoda; class Insecta; order Hemiptera; family Cicadidae; genus Magicicada; species Magicicada septendecula. The sequence continues at coordinate 387,185,533 of CM068368.1, read as the reverse complement.
GGTAGTTTACCTGCAACGTTTTATGTTTTAACAAGGGTATTTTATATGGCAAACAATAGCAGCCGCAAATTCAAACACAAGCAAATAATGTTTTGCATACTGCCCTGAATTGTAGAGTTCTCAAGACCTATTGATTTTGGTGAAGACCGGATAAGGGAAAGGGGTAGTTTACCAGCTACGTTTTGTTTTAAATGGGTATTTCCTATGGCAAACGATAAGAGTCGAAAATTAAAACAGAATCAAATGATTATTTGCATACAACCCTGAATTGTGGAGTTCTCAAGACCTGTTGATTTTGGTGAAGATCGGTTAAGGGAAAGGGGTAGTTTACCGGAAACGTTTTATGTTTTAACAAGGGTATTTTCTATGGCAAACGATAACAGCCGCAAATTCAAACAAAATCATATAATATTTTGCATACAGCCCTAAATTGTAGAGTTCTCGAGACCTGTCGTTTTTGGTAAAGATCGGTTAAGGGAAAGGGGTAGTTTACCTGCAACGGTTTTTTATCAAGGGTAATTTTTTTCTATGGTAAACGATAACAGCCGCAAATTGAAACAGAATCAAATGATGTTTTGCATACAGCCCTGTATTGTAGAGGTCTCAATACCTATTGGTGTTGGTGAAGATCGGTTAAGGGAAAGGGGTAGTTTACCTGCAACGTTTTATGTTTTAAAAGGTTATTTTATATGGCAAACGATAAGAGCCGCAAATTCAAACAGAATCAAATAAGTTTTTGCATACAGTCCTGTTTTGTTGAGTACTAAAGACTTATTGTTTTTGGTGAAGATCGGTTAAGGGAAAGGGGTAGTTTACCTGACACGTTTTTTGTTTTATCAAGGGTATTTTATATGGCAAACGATAACAGCCGCAAATTCAAACAGAATCATATAATATTTTGCGTATAGCCCTGAAATATAGAGTTCTCAAGACGTCTTTGTTTTGGTAAAGATCGGTTAAGGGAATAGGGTTGTTTACCAGCAACATTTTATGTTTTATCAAGGGTAATTTTTTTTTGACGAACGATAACTGCCGTATATTAAAACAGAATCAACTACTCTTCTGCATACCTTTTTGAATTATACAGAACTCAAGGTCTGTTGATTTTATTGAAGATCAGTTAAGGGAAAGGGGTAGTTTACCAGCAACGTTGTATGTTTTAACAAGGGTATTTTTTCTATGACGAACGATAACTGCCGTACATTAAAACAGAATATACTAATGTTTTGCATACAGCCCTGAATTGTAAAGTTCTCAAGACCTATTGTTTTTGGTGAAGATCGGTTAATGGAATAGGGTAGTTTACCAGCAACGTTTTATGTTTTATCAAGGGTGTTTTCTATGGCAAACGATAACAGCCGCAAATTCAAACAGAATCAAATAATTATTTGCATACAGGCCTGAATTGTAGCGTCCCCAAGACCTGTCGTTTTTGGTGAAGATCGGTTACGGGAAAGGTGTAGTTTACCTGCAACGGTTTTTTATCAAGGGTAATTTTTTCCTATTGTAAACGATAACAGCCGCAAATTCAAACAGAATCAAATGATGTTTTGCATACAGCCCTGTATTGTAGAGTTCTCAATACCTATTGGTGTTGGTGAAGATCGGTTAAGGGAAAGGGGTAGTTTACCAGCAACATTTTACGTTTTAACCAGGGTAATTTTTTATATGACGAACGATAACTGCCGAAAATTCAATGAGAATCAAATAATTTTTTGCACCCTTTCCTGAGTTGCAGAGAGCTCAAGGTCTATTGATTTTGGTGAAGATCGGTAAAGGGAAAGGGGTAGTTTACCTGCAACATTTTATGTTGTAACAAGAGAAATGTTTCCATGGCGAACGATAACTGCCGCACATTCAAACTGAATCAAATATTTTTTTGCATGCTTCCCTGAATTGTAGAGGACGGAAGGTCTGTTGATTTTGGAGAAGATCGGTTAAGAGAAAGGGGTAGTTTACCTGAAACATTTTATGATTTAACAAGAGTAAAGTACTTAATTTATATAAATAAAGTATCCTGATAAGAAGCTCATAGTAATCCACTGTAGAAACGTAGATGAAATATCTATAAATGAAGAAGTTAGGTGAACGGGGTGGGGGTAATTTTCTATTATTAAAAATTATAGTTGAAGGTGGAGGGGAGAATTTTTTTGTATGTGTACTACGTTATCGGCAACAAAGAAGTAGTTTTTTGTTAAAATTGCTTCCCGGGCTCTTTAGCCGTAGTCCAATGTTTTCTGTAAAACCAGACTTTTCGGCAGTGCCATCGACTGCCATCATCGGTGAAAATCGAGTGCGAAAACATGAGGTGGTATACGTTAGTGACCATAGTACTGTGGTTAATGCTGAAGGAATAAGTAGAAAGACGTAGTTTCTATGGAAATATTTAATTTCGAATATGATTTTAAATATAAATCTTAGAACATGGAAGTCATGTATGGTTCTCCATACCGATATTTATTTCATTAAATTCGGGATGTTTAAAACTGTCGTTTTTATAATAATTAATTAAGGTTCCTGTTTTAGTGTGGGTAATTTTTTTAAAGACAATAGTAGGGGGAAAATGACAGTTCAAACTCAGCCCCCAGGGCATATCTGGACCACAGCATCCGCGATCTGGACCGCAGCATCCGCGACTTTTTCGCTGATCTGTGTCCTGGACCCGCAGCATCCCGATGGACCACAGCATCCGTGAATAAATTTTTTTTATTTTTTTAAATTGATTTTTTATTTTTTTTATTTTTTTTATTAAATTGATTTGGTGGGATGAGGTTCAATGGACCACCAGCATCCGTGAATATACTTTTTTATTTTTTTAAGAAAGCTGATTTGCATATCAGTGGGTGGTGTTGGGTGGGAGGTTGTTTTTTTTTTATTTCATATCAGTGGGTGGGGGGTGGTTCCAACTCGATGCATTATAGTGTATATTAAAATATATGATCAGGTGTACCAACCTTTGCATGAGTTCAAATTTGTCGCGTGTTATAATGTATATTAAATCTATATGATCAGATGTACCAACCTCTGTATTATTATTATAGTGTATAGATAATTTATATGAGCAGGTTTGTCAACATTTTCTGTGGCGGGGGGAGGGAAATTCAAATATGTGTTATATTGTGTATGTATAGAGCAGATCTGTCAACATTTTTTTCTCTTCTGTGGTGGGAAATTCAAACTATATGATCATAATTGGTACTCTCTCTCTCTCTCTCACACGTTGTGTATGTCTCTCTCTCTCTCTCTCTCTCTCGTTGTCAAACGTTATGCTCAAACTGTTCTCCTCTCTCTGTGGTCAGTACCGCACGCATGTATATGAAATTAGAAAGTTTATATTTATTCGACAAATATTAACGCCCCCTCTCTCTCTCTCTCTCTCTCTCTCTCTCTCACTCTCACTTGTTTCAACTGTGTCAACAAATAGTAACGTCCTCTCTCTCTCTCTCTCTCTCTCTCTCTCTCGCTTTCTCTCTCTCACTCTCACACGTTTCAACTATGCAAGGTTCCATACCCTTTCTCCTGTCTCCCTCTCGTACATTGAGTAGTCGGTGTGATGAATAAATAATTTTAGCACTATCTCTCTTTCGTTGTCAAAACGTCGTCTTCATTTTTCAATGTATTAAATAATTAATTAATAGTTTTATAATGCAGTCAGTGGGATTGATCCTTGTTAGAAATATATATATTTGGCGTCAATGAACTACTTACCTGTTGTATTGTTACAGATGACAAATCCATACGTTAACGGCCTAGCAATCTGGTACAATACTTCTGTTTTAAGGTTGCAGTTTACACACACACATAGGTTCAGTAGTGTATAGCGAAATAAATTAAACCCTCTCGTTGTCAAACGTCGTCTTCATTTTCAATGTATTAAATAATTAATTAATGCAGTCAGTGTGATTGATCCTTGTTAGAAATATGAATAAATAATTTTAGCTCTCTCTCTCTAGGTTCAGTGGTGTATAGCGAAATAAATTAAAATTATACACACACATGAAAACGGTGGTTGAAATTCATAAATAATTTTAGCTCTCTCTCTCTCTTGTTGTCAAACGACGTCTTCATTTTTCATGTATCAAATAATTAATTAATAGTTTATAATGCAGTCAGTGTGGCTGAATTGTAAGCGTGCAAGCCTTCAGTGTGCATACAACGTCTAGCATTTAAGGGTACGTGTGTGGACAACGCTCACTAGTATGTTTGTTGCAAGTAAGTATACATTATGGTGGGTGGGTTATACAAATAATAATAAAGTGTGTACTATATACATTTATTAAAATACATACACAGCTCCAAGATTATATTAAACTAGTTTTACAATTAAAAATACATACACAACTCAATATTATATTGTTACACGTATTAAAATATATCTAAACTAGTTTTACAATTAAAAATACACACACACACATACACACACAGCTCCAATATTATAATGTTACAAATATGAAAAATATATATATATTTAAAACTAGTATTTACAAAATGTGTATAAAATAAGACTTAAACACGTCTATGTACTGCGTTGGACAATGGTGTATATTCTACAAGCGTATCATGTAGTATCATACAGTAGGCAGTCGTCTGTGCAGGAAAATTCATTGACGATTCAAATTCTAAACGTACATCAACTGCTGAAGACTTAAACGCATCGTCCTGTTTGCTACAATCGAATACAAGCAGCGGGGCTTTTGATTTGAATAATTCTGGTGTCAGTACTGGGCTGACGTCTAAACGGTGGTAATACGAACTTTGAAAACTGACGTACATATTGTACAATAATGCAAAACGGTCTTTCCCAATATCCAAGTTTAAATTATCGTAAGGATAATACTTGTCGTTTAGAAACAGTCTCGCATTGATTACATTACAATGATCAAATTCATCAGCGTGTGCCGTCAGTACATTCTTTCTTGCGAAAATAAGGGGAAAATTCTTTCTTGTAGTAGGGGGAAAATGACAGTTCAAACTCAGCCCCCAGGGCATATCTGGACCACAGCATCCGCGATCTGGACCGCAGCATCCGCGACTTTTTCGCTGATCTGTGTCCTGGACCCGCAGCATCCCGATGGACCACAGCATCCGTGAATAAATTTTTTTTATTTTTTTAAATTGATTTTTTTATTTTTTTTATTTTTTTTATTAAATTGATTTGGTGGGATGAGGTTCAATGGACCACCAGCATCCGTGAATATACTTTTTTATTTTTTTAAGAAAGCTGATTTGCATATCAGTGGGTGGTGTTGGGTGGGAGGTTGTTTTTTTTTTATTTCATATCAGTGGGTGGGGGGTGGTTCCAACTCGATGCATTATAGTGTATATTAAAATATATGATCAGGTGTACCAACCTTTGCATGAGTTCAAATTTGTCGCGTGTTATAATGTATATTAAATCTATATGATCAGATGTACCAACCTCTGTATTATTATTATAGTGTATAGATAATTTATATGAGCAGGTTTGTCAACATTTTCTGTGGCGGGGGGAGGGAAATTCAAATATGTGTTATATTGTGTATGTATAGAGCAGATCTGTCAACATTTTTTTCTCTTCTGTGGTGGGAAATTCAAACTATATGATCATAATTGGTACTCTCTCTCTCTCTCTCACACGTTGTGTATGTCTCTCTCTCTCTCTCTCTCTCTCTCGTTGTCAAACGTTATGCTCAAACTGTTCTCCTCTCTCTGTGGTCAGTACCGCACGCATGTATATGAAATTAGAAAGTTTATATTTATTCGACAAATATTAACGCCCCCTCGCTCTCTCTCTCTCTCTCTCTCTCTCACTCTCACTTGTTTCAACTGTGTCAACAAATAGTAACGTCCTCTCTCTCTCTCTCTCTCTCTCTCTCTCTCTCTCTCTCTCTCTCTCTCTCTCTCTCTCTCTCTCTCTCTCTCTCTCTCTCTCTCTCTCTCTCTCTCTCTCTCTCTCACTCTCACACGTTTCAACTATGCAAGGTTCCATACCCTTTCTCCTGTCTCCCTCTCGTACATTGAGTAGTCGGTGTGATGAATAAATAATTTTAGCACTATCTCTCTTTCGTTGTCAAAACGTCGTCTTCATTTTCAATGTATTAAATAATTAATTAATAGTTTTATAATGCAGTCAGTGTGATTGATCCTTGTTAGAAATATATATATTTGGCGTCAATGAACTACTTACCTGTTATGTTGTTACAGATGACAAATCCATACGTTAACGACTTAGCAATCTGGTACAATACTTCTGTTTTAAGGTTGCAGTTTACACACACACGTAGGTTCAGTAGTGTATAGCGAAATAAATTAAAATTATACACACACATGAAAACGGCGGCTGAAGTTCATACAAATCTTCTGATGTAACAGTTCACAAAATAAATTAATTGTACACATGTTCAGAGGTGTAGAGTGAAATAAAATAAAGTCATAATTTGTTTAAATGATTAAATATATTTTAACATTCACAATATAAAATTCATAATTAAATGAATACATTATAAATTGATATTTTTCGAAAGTTTATATATATAAGTGTGTGTCGTACTTGTAGAAGAAGCAACCTGCAACATAACAATACAACAACATTAAAATCATGTTAAATATCACACACACGCGCGCGCGCGCGCGCGCGCGCACACACACACACACACACAGACGTACACGCACACAGACGCATACGCACACACATACATACATACAACGTGCATACGTTTGACTTGAATCATGTACATGTAGGTCCAATAAAACAGATAACAGATTTAAATACGCAACGTAATCACACACATACATACATACAACGTACACACGTTTGGGTTACACCACACGCGCACGCACACACACACAGACGTACACGCACACAGACGCATACGCACACACATACATACATACAACGTGCATACGTTTGACTTGAATCATGTACATGTAGGTCCAATAAAACAGATATCAGATTTAAATACGCAACGTAATCACACACATACATACATACATACATACAACGTACACACGTTTGGGTTACACCACACGCGCACGCACACACACACACACACAGACGTACACGCACACAGACGCATACGCACACACATACATACATACATACAACATGCATACGATTGACTTGAATCATGTACATGTAGGTCCAATAAAACAGATAACAGATTTAAATATGCTATAGTCATTGTAAGACGTTACAATCCTTGAAGTGTTTTGTCCTTTCATTAAACCTTGTAAATTAGAATCTGCACTACATTCAAACACACGCACACACAATGACAAAAAAAAAAATTTAGTAATATAGGTTGCTACCTTAACGAGATACAATTTCCACATGCGCCGTCTGGTTCTTCATCCCTCGAAACACAAGATGTAGGTCGCTGGGATTTATATGACGGAGTTCTTCATCTGTAAAGACGTCAGCATACCTCTTAGGTAGATATACACGATAGCGACGCTCACAATCTTCCAACGTTACAAGCACAGACTTCCCATATCGCGTGTCCACATGTAACATGTTAACGATCGGATACTGTTTGTCCACTGTTAATTCTGCACAACGTTTGTACTCAATAGCAGAAACTGCGTTGAATTTTGTGATAAACGACATTATTAGAAGTGAAGACGTCTGTATCAAACGAGGTGGAACCAAACAATGTCAGAATATTCGCTACAAAGAAGACTAGTGAAAGTAATGGTGTGGCCATCAGGAAAGTTCACTTTCATCGCCTGAAGCTTTGCATGTACATACACACAGGCAGAATTAGCGCTGTTACAAAATATATATATATTAGGAAAGTCCACAGAAATAGTTATCGCCAGATCCGTTCTAAAATGGACTATTGGTGCGAAGTCTACTCTTCAGCCAGAAAGTTTATCCTAAAAACATGAGTCATAGTGCATACCGCAGGGTTCCGTTATGCCACTGCTACTGTTCATACTACCCCAACTGAAAGCAGATTTTTCTGAACCACGTTGGGTTGCACATCCACTCGTTCAGTTTTGGGATTGTATAACCTATCAACCGTGCATGTACATCCTATATTGCCATTGAAGTATCATCGATGGGATATGATAATTGACATCTGTAGCAAATGAAGGTCATTTATATTTTCTAATTAACAAGGGTTAAGAAAAAGTAACACGGAATGTTAGCAGGCGGGGAGAGCAGAGTTGTCGACAATTAATTTGTCACGTCTCCGATAATGGCTGTACACGAATGTATCACAGCAGTTGTCTAGTATATAGCGCTTATCAGCCCACGTACCTGCTGAAGGTTGGCCATGATCTGCAAGAGAGAGAGAGAGAGAATGAATAACGAAAACAAAGGAACTGTTATACATATATATATATACATAGTTTTTATTTAACCGCATGTATTATGTTAGTGTATCTTAAACCATGAACAACGCACGCAAGAATATTGCGCAAGAGCTACACAGAGCGGGGAGAAGGAATTTCGTTAGACGCGCGGTTGAACTGAAGGGTATGCACGATTTGTACCAAGCGGATCTTGTGGAAATGATACCATACGCTCGAGTGAACAAAGGGTACAAGTATATGATGACTGTAATCAATGCGTTTACCAAGTACGCGTACGCTGTACCATTGAAAACGAAGACCGGGAAAGAAGTGACGAACGCGTTGAAGCCTATACTAGCCGCTAACCGAATGAAGTATTTACAGACAGACAACGGGAAGGAGTATTACAACAGCACAGTACAAGCGTTGCTAAAAAAGTATAATGTGAAACATTACTCAACCTACAGTGAGAAAAAAGCTTCCATAGTGGAACGTTTTAATCGCACACTGAAGACCCACATGTATCGAGCTTTCAGCGAACAAGGACACTACCGCTGGTTGGATCTACTACCTACATTACTGAAATCGTACAACAATACAACACACAGAACCACTGGTATGAAACCTAGTGAAGTGAATGACGCCAACGAACATATAGTTGTGCTGAGTCAAAGGATTCAGCGGGAAGTCAGTAAATGTATTGGCATTTTTTTTTGACGGTAAAGACAGTACAAAAGTTAATGTAATAAGGAGTGCTGCTCTCTACCCGCGGATAGGAGAGGCTACCGTTTTCGAATTTTCATTGTTTGATCCGTGTTGCCGTCTGCCGAGATTTCCAGCAGTTTTAAACAACAGTGCTGCAGCCTGGTGAGATTTTCGTTACCCAAACGAGGGAGGCGTTCCGTTTTTTTTGTCTCAACATGGAAGCCTAGCTGTGGGCCTCGTAGAAAATCTCTTCGGTGGAGAGTTTAGTGTGAAAATCTAGCATCGACTTCTTTTAAATATGAGATAAGTTTCTTAACGACTGAGGTAAGTTTTGATTTCGTTATATTAATTATATACTAAACTTTTAAAGGAGAAAACGTTTTTTTTAGTAAGCTTGAGTAAGCCCCCACTTGTCGGAGCATGCATTGTGAGATGCGTGATTGTTCGTAAAGTTTTTATAAACCAATAAAACTTGATTATTGGAGTGTCAGAATCTCGGCTTTAATACCTAAAGTCCAATAACCACAATATATTTAATTTTACACTTTCATTAACACCGATGTAACGAGATTCGGTTGAGCACTTAACCTGTTACACAATGTGTCGTCATTAAGTGGTATAAAGTTTTGCTACAATGACAGTAAAACTTTATACATATATAATTGGGAACTTACTCAGGCACGTTTTAAACGTAAATCATGTCACATTCAAAGTTATAGTATTCTCAGATTCTATCGAGTAAAAAAAACTATGTGTTTTAAATAAATTCTGCGCCACGTGGTAACCTCAATTTCACTCAAAGTAATAAGTTCATAAGATGTCACAGAGCCAAGATAAATTATTGTATTGCAAAAGCAACTCACATTCAGTGAGGTTCAAGTTATAAAGCGTTATAAAGAATCATTGTTAGAGAACTTTTTAAGTAAGGCATGTTGGCCAAAATAATGTTACCAAGTTTTATTATGTACAACACAACTAGGTGTTGTTTTTATTTATGTATTTTGGAGGGTGTCCAAACAGTGGGGGCATTTGTGTGTGGTCTCTCACTAAAAATGTAATGTGTGACAATAGGGTTCACTGAACAGAGACAAGTCCTGCTGCCACTGAACGAAATGACATCTTAAAAGCCTCCACACTCGACACCGAAGAGAACAACGGCCGCAACAACATGCCAATCATGAGATCGCCACGCTATAAATAAGATCATCCTTCTGGGCACATATAAGCAGGTGAAAAATATCCATTTATATTCACACGTAGAATCAACATGGCACCAGTTATACATAATCATCAGTTTTACCGTTCAAGTATACATTCATTTGAATCCCCAATTGATGGGACAGTGTAGTGTGAACACTAAGTATTAATTGTAAATTTCAATACATGTATAGTAAATTGTCAGTTCAGAGACTGACATGTCTACAACACAGCATCCAACTTAGATTTCCACTCATTTCTTTATAGTACTTTCGCTACAGATTTAAAGTCAGTTTTGTTATTACCAATTTTCTCAAGTTTAATTTACTATGCATAAAAACATATATTTTCTCTTATTTTTAAAATCTGGTTATGTCATTTGTATAAAAAGATTACTGGGGAGGTAGGTGTTATTTTAAATTAGTTTCAACCAAGCTGTGCATGTCGAAACACTTTTCAACTTGTTTGTCGAAACAAGGTTGTTGAGACTGGTTATAAATTGAAGAAACATGTCCGTCTCTGACACACAAATGTATTTTTTTTATATAAGGTGCTAATATTGTGCAATTTTTCCCTTTTCATTAATTGGCCCTATTTTAGTCTATATAAATTCTTTATATTAATCATGGTAACTGGGGGGCGTTAATTATTTTAAATAATTTTTATTTCTCACCTTAATTAAGTATTTTAGCACTTAGCCACTTAGGCACTTGGTTTTACATTTTTAATGTCCTTGGGACATTTGTATGCAATGCTTTATGATACACATGACGTGCAATTAACCCACACCATGGGGGTACATTTATAGAAATAAATCTTTAATCCTAATTGGGATTCCTATAAAGAAGAAGTTTAGAATTTATATACACCAGTAGACGAGTATTCTATCTCAATAATCGTGGCTGATCATTTCTTTATGAAAATTAATTATTTTATTTAACAAGTATAGTAAGTGTCACCTTTAAAGTTCATTTAAATTGGATGAATAATTATTTTAATTATTAATAGTAACTGTGAATGAAATTATTTACCTTCATCAATTATATACTGCATTTTAAAAGAAACATATGATATAAATTTTATATTTTAAGAAATAGTTTAATGGGAGTTTTATTTTGAGGTTAATGATTATTTTACATTTTCAATTCATTGATGGTGACATAGCAATTATTTTCATGGACTCAGTTAATATTTTTCAGGTGGCCTTGTTGAGAGGGTATACTTCTTTAGTTAACCATTTAAAAGGGGAATTCTAAATTACTGTTTTTTTGTTATTAATATTATGAGATAGAATAATAAAACCATTGTTAATTATTTAATTCTTGAGTTTTTATTGCAAGTCCCGTCTTACTGGATCCAGCGCAATTTTTAGCTTCTCTAGGCCTTAGCCTAGTTTTAATTAACTTGTAACCCCTCTTTACAAAAAGAAATATTCTTTTTGTTTTACCTACTCAAAATGAAGTAGGGGTTTCATAGTGTTGGAACGAATAAGGAAGAACACAGCGCCTAAAATCAGTCCAACGAAACCACCCAAATTTAAAGTCGGTGACCGTGTTCGTATAAGTAAGCACAAAATGACGTTCGCCAAAGGTTATACGCCGAATTGGACTAACGAAATATTCACTGTGGATAAAGTACAATCCACGACCATCCCAGTCACTTATCTGCTAAAAGACCATCTAAACAAAGTGTTGAAAGGTGGTTTTTACGAGCACGAGATTAGTAAGTCCAAAGTCGGCGACGTATACCTAGTGGAAAAGGTGTTACAACGCAAAGGTGACAGAGTGCGTGTTCGTTGGCTTGGTTTCGATGGTAAACACGATGCATGGATACATAAGAAAGATCTAATATAAAAAAGGTGACAGCACGTAATGAAAACAGTATGCTTTCGGTATTCACAAAGATGAAGATTGTACAGCAAGCAAACAAATTACCAATAAAGGATATGGACTTTTTGGCTGGTGACGAAGACAGTGCTAAACGTAAACATGGCCCGCTATTACCGAACAGTATTCGCTGTATCGTTACAGGCCCAAGTTCCTGTGGGAAATCAAATGTGCTATTCAACCTACTGTTTGATGCCAACGGACTACGTTTCCGCAACGTATACGTGTTTTCAAAATCATTATTTCAACCAAAATACAGAATGCTAGAAACAGTGATGAAATCACTCGCTGATGAAGGTTTAGGTTATCATGCATACAGCGAGAACGAAGAAGTCCCGCTACCGAGTGAAATCACTGGTCTCGACTCTGTTATCGTATTCGATGACGTATCGTGTGAAAGACAAAACAATATTCGAAAGTATTTTGCTATGGGGAGACATAGCGGTGTGGACACATTCTATCTATGCCAGACATATAGCCAGATACCGAAACAATTGGTACGTGACAACGCTAACTTGTTGATATTGTTCAAACAAGACGATCTAAATTTACGACATGCATACAATGATCACGTTAACATAGATATGAAATATGATGCTTTCAAAGACGTCTGCATGGAAGCGTGGAAGGATCGTTATGGATTTCTAGTCATAGACAAAGACTCGTCAATAAATGAAGGTAGATATAGAATCGGCTTTGATCGATTCATAATTGTTTCCGGCGAGGTATAAAAGTGGTTGCACTGTAGTAATGTCATCAGTCCTCTTGCTAACACACGATGGCGATGAATAAGGAGGAACGACTTGTGTATGATATAGATACGATAAGTGACAACATAAGGAAAAAATATCATGCATTACAACACGGTATCAGAGAAAGCGACGAGAAGTTAGAAAAAATTACAAACCGATTCTGGAACCGTTAGAAGCTATTTCACGAAAGTTAAGTGGTGATGTAATGGAGGAGGAGGAGGAGGGGAGGAGGGAGGAGGAGGAGGAGAAAAAGAAGAATTGTACAAGGTCACTCAGGTATTTCACGCTCATATAATCAATCTAATAAAGTTTGTCTATAAATATCAAGACAGCGCGACACAGCGTTCAGTTCTGGCTGAATATATTGAAGAGGTGGGACGTTTAATAGACGTTCTCGATACGGAAACGGAAATCAAGGATTGGAGATCTGTTTACAAGAATGCACGTACTTCGTAAGAAAAGAATGGGGCGCGGTGTAATTGGAAAAATACTTAAAAACACTGTGCCCGCTATCGTTTCCGTCAGTACCTACTTTGATTAATCGAGCGGTGGACGCATTACCGTAGAATTACACCTACCCGGCTACCGATTCTGTGGACCCGGAACAAAACTCAAAGAGAGATTGGCACGTGGCGAGCGTGGAATCAACGAGTTGGACGAAGCCTGTCGCGAACACGATATCGCCTACGCAAGGTACACAGACAACAGTCGAAGACGTATAGTCTGATCGCGTTCCTTGCCGTCAAAGCGTGGGAACGAGTGAAAGGTTGGAATTCCGGTGTTAGTGAAAGAGCGTATGCTGCAGCTGTAGCCGCTGCAATGAAAGCGAAATCAGCAGTGGGTGGAGGGGGTTCGCGTAGTGGTTGTAGAAAAAAGAAGAAGGGTTCAGGATATTAAACATCAATCCGTGGGCAAACGCAAACACAGTCTCAAGACATAAACGTAACAATACAAAAAATAGCGTCAGGTCTATACCTACGTCCTTACAGACAAAAAAACTAATTTGCATACCAGTGCGTGCATTGTCCGATAGTGATTTGTATGTGTACGCAAAACTTTTGAAAATACCTTATTTCAGAGGTGTTTTTATGCGTAACACTTACCACGCAGACGACCATGGAAGAATGAGAGTGCAGTTGTTAATCTGGACAGTGCAGAAGGACTCGGTACGCACTGGGTTTGCTACAAGAAGCGAAACCAATCGAGTTTACTACTATGATGCGTATGGTAATATGCGACCACCTCTTGAGCTGACACAGTATTTTGGAACCGACACTGCCATTTACTACAATTACGAGCGTGAACAGTCGTCACACACAGTCATCTGTGGGCATTTATGTTTGGACTTCTTAACGCGTGAGTGATCAGTAAGCGACAAGATGTCTTCGCTGTCGGTCACCTTAACAGGTACGAATGCTGCTGCTCTTGTATGTGACTTTTTCCACCTCTCGAACTAACAAACGGGGAATGGTATGTAGGTCTATTGGACTTTACTACATACAACAGTATACCGAACGTGGTTGAGAGGAAAAACAATGTGTTTCCAGTACTACGAGACGGAACAACGTGGGACTTGATAACTTTACCTACAGGTGCATATGAAATCGGTGACATAGAAGCCTTCCTCAAAAAGCAGTTAGGAGACTCACAGATTAGTCTACGTCCTTAACAATAATACACTGAAATGTGAACTGACTTGTGCACTGGATATTGACTTTCAACAAACAGTGTACGGTATTGGTGATATGTTGGGTTTCAAGGAAAGCGTCTGCTTGAAGCGAATAAAACTCATACGTCTGACGCTACAGTTAACATTATAAAAGTGACAGTATATTGATAGGTGTAATATAGCGCACGGATCATACAAGAACGGTAAAAACGAGCACACTCTGCACTCATTCTATCCGTCAGTCGAGCAGGATCAAAATAATTGAATCACCTACAAACGTCATATACCTACCTGTGAATGTGAGTCGTTGGACAACATAACATTATCTTTACACGACCAGGACGGTGACGTAATAGATTTTCGCGGCGAAGTCATCACTGTGCGTTTACATCTAAAACGGACTATAGACATGGGCTTGTACTTTGTTTCTTCGCCACCGCTGCTACCACAGTCGTCGACAATAAAAGAAGAAGAAGAAGAAGAAAGATCGGCTAGGAAACGCATCAGTACTCGTTCGAAACTGAAACGATTAACATCAGTTAACCGCCGTTTTCTGATTTCATTGGGTTTTGTTGTAAACAAGTAACATGGCGAGTGGAATATTATCTGTGGAGCAGCAACCGTTCTTTGAAGACAGTATCACACACTTTTCATTTCATTCACACGCACCGTACGCAACAACAAGATATGGAAACAATGATGAAATACGTGTGCCGATACAACAACAGGACGTCTTTACACTACCGTCGGAAAGTTTCCTCTACATCGAAGGCAAGTGGTTAAAAACCCTAGTGTGGCTGCAGATACTGCGTTGAATGTGGAACTGGTGAACAATGCTATAGCATTTCTCTTTGAAGAGATTCGTTACGAGTTGGCCGGTGTGGTAGTGGACCATACTCGAAACGTCGGTGTTACGTCAACTATTAAAACTTTTCTATCACTCAACAACAACACACGTGACGCAATGAAAAACGCAGGTTGGGTGGCGCCGACCACAAACGTATTAAAAGTGAATGATGACGGGGAATTCAACTTTTGTATTCCACTGAAAATGCTAATGGGATTCGCAGAAGACTATACACGCATCGTGCTGAACGTGAAACAAGAACTTATACTCCTACGCACATCTACCGACATAAACGCTATGGTTTTAACAAGCGGACAAACGACTGCTAATTGTGTTCTTGAACTAGATAAAGTTTACTGGAAAATGCCTTATGTACATGTAGCTAATGCGTACAGATTACCACTGTTACGACTCATAGAGAATGACCACCCGATAACTATGCCTTTTAGGACCTGGGAGTTGCATGAGTATCCTGCCTTACCACAGACTAAAAGGCAGAATTGGATTGTCAAGACCTCGAGTCAGCTAGAAAAAGCCACGCTTTGTTGTGTTAGCGTTTCAGACAGCAAGAAAGAATGTACTGACGGCACACGCTGATGAATTTGATCATTGTAATGTAATCAATGCGAGACTGTTTCTAAACGACAAGTATTATCCTTACGATAATTTAAACTTGGATATTGGGAAAGACCGTTTTGCATTATTGTACAATATGTACGTCAGTTTTCAAAGTCGTATTACCACCGTTAGACGTCAGCCCAGTACTGACACGAATTATTCAAATCAAAAGCCCCGCTGCTTGTATTCGATTGTAGCAAACAGGACGATGCGCTTAAGTCTTCAGCAGTTGATGTACGTTTAGAATTTGAATCGTCAATGAATTTTCCTGCACAGACGACTGCCTACTGTATGATACTACATGATACGCTTGTAGAATATACACCATTGTCCAACGCAGTACATAGGCGTGTTTAAGTCTTATTTTATACACATTTTGTAAATACTAGTTTTAAATATATATATATTTTTCATATTTGTAACATTATAATATTGGAGCTGTGTGTGTATGTGTGTGTGTGTATTTTTAATTGTAAAACTAGTTTAGATATATTTTAATACGTGTAACAATATAATATTGAGTTGTGTATGTATTTTTAATTGTAAAACTAGTTTAATATAATCTTGGAGCTGTGTATGTATTTCAATAAATGTATATAGTACACACTTTATTATTATTTGTATAACCCACCCACCATAATGTATACTTACTTGCAACAAACATACTAGTGAGCGTTGTCCACACACGTACCCTTAAATGCTAGACGTTGTATGCACACTGAAGGCTTGCACGCTTACAATTCAGCCACACTGACTGCATTATAAACTATTAATTAATTATTTGATACATGAAAAATGAAGACGTCGTTTGACAACAAGAGAGAGAGAGAGCTAAAATTATTTATGAATTTCAACCACCGTTTTCATGTGTGTGTATAATTTTAATTTATTTCGCTATACACCACTGAACCTAGAGAGAGAGAGCTAAAATTATTTATTCATATTTCTAACAAGGATCAATCACACTGACTGCATTAATTAATTATTTAATACATTGAAAATGAAGACGACGTTTGACAACGAGAGGGTTTAATTTATTTCGCTATACACTACTGAACCTATGTGTGTGTGTAAACTGCAACCTTAAAACAGAAGTATTGTACCAGATTGCTAGGCGTTAACGTATGGATTTGTCATCTGTAACAATACAACAGGTAAGTAGTTCATTGACGCCAAATATATATATTTCTAACAAGGATCAATCCCACTGACTGCATTATAAAACTATTAATTAATTATTTAATACATTGAAAAATGAAGACGACGTTTTGACAACGAAAGAGAGATAGTGCTAAAATTATTTATTCATCACACCGACTACTCAATGTACGAGAGGGAGACAGGAGAAAGGGTATGGAACCTTGCATAGTTGAAACGTGTGAGAGTGAGAGAGAGAGAGAGAGAGAGAGAGAGAGAGAGAGAGAGAGAGAGAGAGAGAGAGAGAGAGAGAGAGAGAGAGAGAGAGAGAGAGAGAGAGAGAGAGAGAGAGAGAGAGAGAGGACGTTACTATTTGTTGACACAGTTGAAACAAGTGAGAGTGAGAGAGAGAGAGAGAGAGAGAGAGAGGGGGCGTTAATATTTGTCGAATAAATATAAACTTTCTAATTTCATATACATGCGTGCGGTACTGACCACAGAGAGAGGAGAACAGTTTGAGCATAACGTTTGACAACGAGAGAGAGAGAGAGAGAGAGAGAGAGAGAGAGAGAGACATACACATCGTGTGAGAGAGAGAGAGAGAGTACCAATTATGATCATATAGTTTGAATTTCCCACCACAGAAGAGAAAAAATGTTGACAGATCTGCTCTATACATACACAATATAACACATATTTGAATTTCCCTCCCCCCGCCACAGAAAATGTTGACAAACCTGCTCATATAAATTATCTATACACTATAATAATAATACAGAGGTTGGTACATCTGATCATATAGATTTAATATACATTATAACACGCGACAAATTTGAACTCATGCAAAGGTTGGTACACCTGATCATATATTTTAATATACACTATAATGCATCGAGTTGGAACCACCCCCCACCCACTGATATGAAATAAAAAAAAACAACCTCCCACCCAACACCACCCACTGATATGCAAATCAGCTTTCTTAAAAAAATAAAAAAGTATATTCACGGATGCTGGTGGTCCATTGAACCTCAACCCACCAAATCAATTTAATTAAAAAAATAAAAAAAATAAAAAAATCAATTTAAAAAAATAAAAAAAATTTATTCACGGATGCTGTGGTCCATCGGGATGCTGCGGGTCCAGGACACAGATCAGCGAAAAAGTCGCGGATGCTGCGGTCCAGATCGCGGATGCTGTGGTCCAGATATGCCCTGGGGGCTGAGTTTGAACTGTCATTTTCCCCCTACTTGACAATGTTAGAGTATTCAACCGCCAAATGATTAAAAAGTACCAGAAGATCAGTATCGTTACCTACTATTATAACGTTACTTTCATACCTGGCAGCCTCAAGGGCAGTTTGAATGATTAACAAATCCGCATCTTCGTCTGCCTGCTTAGTACGATACCCCTGCTCATTCAATCTTCTAATTAATAATTTTATTAAATTGTTTTTGTTCTTTTCATCCGATAAAAAGTCTTTCGGTTTTACAGTTATTTTTGTATTATAGTCAAATTTAATTTCATGACCAATATAACCACTCTGCCGACGAAGTCGTTCTGCACTTTTTGTGCCTTTGTCGCCATCGTACTCATCAAATATAATATAACTATTAATAACAAAATTGTTCTTAACGTAACTAACATATTTACATATAATATCCTCTATAGATACATTCTTTTGCCAATCAATTTGATGTATTAAGAAGCCACCGTCAATAACATGGATGAAAGGCGAATGTACAGGACAATCGGTTAAAGAATTAAAATGATCACAAAACGCACTTTTATTCGTCTTTCGCATACCAGCTTCGTCAAAAATAGCAAGAGGAAAAGGAGCTAATTCAAATTGCAAAAAATGTTTAATGTTAGTTTTTTTAAAATAATACACACAGATTTTTTTTTAAATTTGCAACTCAGCTCCTATTGGTCCTAGATCTTTTTTTTTTTTTAAATCTTTGCCTCCAAGCCAGCTTTCGATATTTAGAAGTTAGAAGTTCGTACGATGTCCGGGTGACGCTCCAGCTCTAAATGTTTATAAAAAAAAATTGCCCACTTTTTTAATGCAAAAAACATGGGGTTAAAAAATAATTTTTTGATTTGCCCTAGAAAGTACATGGAAATATAAGTCTTCTAGAAGAGAATAAACGTCGAAATAGCACAAAATGTTTATAAACAAGAAAGTTATGGTATTAAACATTAAGTGCTCTGGGATAAATAAATTAACGTATCTCAGCAACAAATTGACCGATCCAACTTTACAAAACTTATTCGATTCAGAATCGTAAGGGCTTCCTATTTAAGTTATAAACATATAAAAAACATCATTTTTGCAATAACTATCAGCATTGGAAAAAACAGGCCTTTTTCATGGTTTTTGAGATTTTTGCAATAACTATTTGACGAAACATATCGTACCACGGCTCAAATTAAAGGTCTTTTCATTGTCTACATTTTATACTTATCACTTTTTCAGCTACAAAGCTTTCCTCGGCCTCCAGAAGCGAAAAACGTGTTTTTACCAACTTTGGATGGCCGCCATTTTGTGCATAGGCAAAATCTCGAGTTCTGTTTGGTATAGGTGTCATGTATTATCTATTTCCTACAACTGGTGGAACTTTCAATCGGTGATGATCTATTATCCGTTAATGATGTTGAGATTGCACCTAATTAATCGTCTCAAACGTTGTTCGCCAATTTGTAATTAGACGAGATTAGGGTCCTACTGATTCTTGTAGTTTGTTTTATTATTATTCTTGACGTTTTGTTTTTATTATTAATTTTTGTTTTATTGATTTATTCTACCCAATTCAATCTATTATTGAATCCGATATGAATAAATCGGTTCACTTACTCTATGACGTCGTTTATTAATTTTGTTTAGATTATTTATAATGTTACTTGTTCGGTATCTTGAGTTAGTATCTGAAGAAGTTGCGTTGACTTTTCTGCCTCTAGCTGCGGTGAGTCGATCGGTACTTTCCTGTATAGACATCAACATAAACACAACATGTACATGATACTTACTATCAGTCGTAATATGTTGAAAATATTAGATAATGTGGTTGGTTTTAATCATTCAATTTGAATGTTCGCTCTGGCTTCTGGTACCAACCGTCTCTTGTTACTCACCAAAGCTGTAATGCTATTTTTTTTTTCAATAAAGGTCAACACTTTAAATTGTTCATAAAACAATAGTTGTTTATTTAACTCAAGTAAAATGGTTTCTTTTGTTACAATGCTATTATTTATCTTCCTTTTTTAAAATAATTAAAATTGAACATGGACTCTTAAAATAATTATATGCTCAGGGTGGTATGACTGCATTTGGAAAGTCGATTATTTTCTGTTTGTAAATAAATTGGTTATGATGCTTTATAACATTAGTAGGTTCTTTGAGTCTGCAAGATACACAGATATAATAAAATGCACTACTGTGATAATGAGTAGGCGGAGAATAAAATTATTAATTGTTGGTTTAACATAACATAAAATATGAACGATTGTTCATTGTTTACAATTGAGGTTAGCAGCGGTTCATGTAACCTTGCTTATTTAAAATTGATTAATTATGCTTCTTTGATGCATTACTTATTTAGGATATCATTATAATTTATTAAATTCAGTGTTATGTTCCTGAATAATCTCCAAGATTGAATATAAATAAAACAGGTAATTCAAATTAATTCGATACAACTAGGTTATACTCATGTGTGACTCTGAGTTCAAGTACTATAATTAAATACAAAAACATTTTTTAATTATTAATTGTCAGGGTTCATTTTCCCTTCATTGATCATTCAATGTCTTTTCTTAAACTAATATAATTGATTCAATCAAAGAATTAAAATTGTCGTTATTAAAATCGTTCAATTTGATCATTGTTTATTAGATTTTTTTTCTAAGTCCCCTTCCTTATGGAATTAGGGTTATTTATCAATTAATTCAGACAAATTAGATTCGCTGTTAGCGTTCTTTAATTTATGAATGATTTGATATGTATAATATAATGGTCATTTGCATTGATACTTGCGTAATCTGTCGATCCGAAGAATTAACACTTTTTTAACTTTTATAATTAATTAATATTTTTAATTAATTTTCATAAATGCACTTCACACACGGCCTATACTCATGTACTCCGTAATAGAACACTTAAAAATTTACTGCACTGTCTTCTCGGTTGACCTAACCTCCACTCGAAGTTTCGAGGTTAGATTGTGTCTTTACAGCTGTCGGCTGTCAAACCCATATTTTTCTGGATGTTCGGCTAACGTGGAGTCTCTCTCGTTGTTGATAATAGACTGGCTATAGTTACCTGGTCGGCATTCTTCACTTCGTATTTTTTAATGAGCTCTGATTGGCTAATTGTCTTTATTTCGTGTACATTCGGTGAGATTCGTCAAAATAGACGCTTACCACGGCGTCAGGATCTGGGTTCAAGATTATGATTTGTCGGTTACATACCCACGCGCAAGGGCTCGTCACTTTTTAATTATTTCTTATAAGTCAAATATCTTATCTATAATTACACTGACGATATTTTTATCATTCCCATCGTTTCTATTTTTTGATTACGAGTAATTTGCATACCCTCATCATATAGTTCTGATTTGGGGTTGATTAAACCGCACTTGGTATAAATTCATAATACTTATTAAGTTATTTAATACTTTAAATACATTGTTTTTATCCCATATATTCGTGGTGATAACATATTGTTACAATATTATTCACTTTTCCCTTCTGGTTATGTACCAATAATTATACAATATCTATTTTCATAGGTTCAAGTCCTATGTTTACTGTTACATATTTTGTTTATCAATACTATTATACTAACATTAATAGTTAATAACATTTTATTATGGCCTATGCATACTTCATTGGTCAGTGTCACTTCTGATAGTGTCCTTTTTCTCTATCTTATGGTTTTATTACCTTAACTATAGTTTGTTAAGTGAGTTTACTATACTTTAGAAAGTTACATTTTTATATGGATTGTAATCCTTCCAAATTATTCTCATTATTGCTTGATTATCTCTTATCATTGTTTTGATAGCACTGTTATTATTGTGCAGTAGTTCATTCTGCATTTATACTGATAATTGCTTTGGTTTAAAATTACCAAGATTAGTTGCATCTGGCTGTCAACATGGTTTATTTATTATTATTGTTATTATTAGTATTTGGGTAGCTATAATCCTTGAATTTACTTATTTGAATAGTATTCTGCCTCATTCAATGTTGTTAGTTGTGTTCCTACTCTTTTATAATAAGTTTACAGGATAATTTTGTTGCATCATGCATCCATTCTATGGCAAGCATATAGTTATATTAAATTACACTAATACAGCTTTTATATTTACTTATTACATTATCTGTTTTACACAAATTGTTCCTTATATTATCTATTTATGTCACATTATAAAACATTTTAGTTTAACATTGCTTTGGCCTTATTTTTCTATATTTTTAGTGAAAACTAGTTGACCAGATTAGGTTATGTCATATTCTAAATATGTAACAATGGGTTATTGTCGGTTTTGTATTTCTGTATTACATTTGATTTATTTGACTTTATGTAGTATTGGTATATCTATTGTTTATTATTAGATTACATTTTGTTTATCTTTTACAGTCTTTATTATTGGTAATTAGTGGTTATTTCTAATATCAATTCCACTTTACAATTGGTCATTGGTGTTTTGGACATAGTTCTCTTTTCATGTCTACACATCATTTAGCTAAGAACTTATCCTATTATTATTCATTCTCTTTGTTACTTTTTATGTTCAGTAATTAACTCTAATTGATTATGGTTTGCATTACATTGTCAAGGAAGGTATTCACTTAATAAGTTTTGGTCAGTGTCAATTTTACAGCTTAGGGATTTATATCATGTTGTTTATTCCATTTATTCTTTCTTCTTTCATAATAATTCTTTTATTGGCATATATTAGTTCATTACAATTCATGTTATCTCCCTTTTTGTGTTTGATCTGGATATTTTTCTTCTTCTCTTCACTGACTCCTCACTCTTAATAAGTTTCTTTATGGTGATGTTTTTCACTGGTTTCCTTCTCACTGTTTGATAAGTTTCTTCTCGGTGTTGTCCTTCATGGGTTTCCTTCCCATTGTTTCTTCTTAATTTTGTTTTCATTGGGTCCTTCTCACTGTTTGATCTATTGGGTAATTATGTATGTCGTCTCGTCGTTAGTCTTGCTTTATCTTCTTTAGCTGCACATTTACTGGTAATTCCTTCTTCATTTTAATTCACTTGGTTTAACTCATGATACTTCCCTTTTTTATCCATGATTGTATGCTTGACCTTGTAGGTATTCTTAATTGTAGTGGCTTTCAACTTATTTGTGGTACGCTGGTGTTGGTAGCGTTATATGTACCATTACAATATTAATGTTTTAAGTCTTAAATTACAACAAATGTATTTTTAACAATTTCTGTGACAGTAAAATGAGTTAATTCAAACACGTCATTATTAACACAGTATGAGAAGTACGGAAAACAGACGTGTTTATTTTATTATTTTAGCAGCGCGACCGCTAAAATATATTTGTACGATTCGCTCAATAATTTGGAAACCAATAAAGACAGAACACTAATAGTTAAATCAAAAGTACATTTCAATCTACACAATTCGCTTACTGAATGTCTTAGTATAATTTTTATTTTGTTATTACACGGGTATTATTACATTTAAAATTTAAGTATAATAAAAATTTAAATTTAAAAATGTAAGTATTATACGACATAGCGTTACGACATTACAGAACTATATATATATTGCAACAGAACACAGGATGATAAGACATGCTGTTTATATCAGAGTACATGAATGACAAGCAGATTCTTGTTTAAATTTGTTTTGTGCAATATTTTGTTTTTTAGTCATAAGTTTTGTATTTAAAAAATGATAAGCATATATGTTACACCAAACTCTTCATAAAAAATTGTACTATATTGTCATGTATTTTTTTTATGAATTGGTGTGCGTGTGCGGGTGTGATAATTTGCGATCGATATAGCGGCAGTGGTAGTTAACCGATTTACATGAAAATTTGACAAGGAATTATTTAAATAAATAGCTTCGATTTGTGTATACTCTGAGGTTTGTAATTATTTTAGAAATATGATTTTTTAAGTAAAGCAAAACTCAAGTGTAACTCTTATCAATGATAGGGTAATAATAATTGTAGATAATTTCCATGCAGGACTATGCAAAATTATACAAAGTTTTTCATGAATTTTGTGTATCTGGTTGTTCCATCAATCATGTGACTTGGGCTTGGCCTATCAAATTACACCAAATTCAGTGAGATTCATACATTGCAGAGCTAGGTTGAACACAGTCTGTCTGTCGACGTTGCTAGGGGAAGTTGTGCCCCGGGTAAGAGAGTTATTCTCTTACAAACGTAAAAAGATCTTTATATAAAATTAACCATAAACCTTATAATTCTTAACGAAGTTTTGCGGTAAGAACCAAGAAGGAATAGAGGAATATTTTATATAAAGTAAACTATAAACCTTGTAATTCTTAACGAAGTTTTGCGGTAAGAACCAAGAGGATAAATAATTAAGTAAAATTTAAAATAAAATTCAGTGCTGTGTCGTGTAAGTTAAGATATCCGCATAGGGAACTTAAAGACACTACAAGATATCGTGGAAGCAGTTAAACATAACTACGAGACTCTGAAATATCGCCGCTATTATTTATTACATACAAATATTGTTTATAAAGATGTATAATGTTTTTTAAATTGTCATGTATTGATAGTATATTAAATTGTTTGTATTGTTCGATTAATATGAATCGATTTTACTTGTTTGCTGCAACGTCCTCCTCTCGTCTCGTCGGTCCCGTCTCGTCGTCCTCTTCTACAGCTTCACTCCTTCCTGGTGTCCTCTTCGTCTCGTCGTCCTTGTACAGCAAGCGGCTCCAGCGGCGATATTTCACAGAGTCTCGTAGTTATGTTTTACTGCTTCCACGATATCTTGTAGAGTCTTTAAGTTCCCTAAGCGGATATCTTAACTTACGCGAAACAGCACTGTATTATATTTTATATTTTATCTAATTATTTACCCTCTCGGTTCTTATCGCAAAACTTCGTTAAGAATTTCAAGGTTTATAGTTTATTTTATATAATATATTTCTACGTTTATAAGAGAACAACTCTCTTACCGGGCACAACTTCCCCTAGCAACGTCGACAGACAGACTGTGTCCATCCTAGCTCTGCAACGTATGAATCTCACTGAATTTGCTGTATTTTGATAGGCCAAGCCCAAGACACATGATTAATGGAACGACCAGATACACAAATTTCATAAAAAACTTTGTATAATTTAGCATAGTCCTGCATGGAAATTATCAACAAATTTTATTACCCTATCATTGATAAGAGTTACACTTGAGTTTTTCTTTACTTAAAAACCCATATTTCTAAAATAGTTACAAACCTCAGAGTATACACACATCGAAGCTATTTACTTAAATAATTCCTTGTCAAATTTTCATGTAAATCGGTTAACTACCTCTGCCGCTATAGCGATCGCAGATTATCACACCCGCACACGCGCATCAATTCATACAAAAAATACATGACAGTATAGTACATCTTTTTATGAATAGTTTGGTGTAACCTATATGCTTATCAATTTTTAAATACAAAACTTATGACTAAAAGACAAAATATTACACAAAACAAATTTAAACAAGAAAATGCTCGTCATTCATGTACTCTGATATACACAGCATATCTTATCATCTGTGTTCTGTTGCAATATATATATATATATATTACATTTAATATTTATAACTAAATTTACCTCAAGATGTTATTTTTTCTTATTTGGAACATGTTTCGAGAGCTCCCGTGCTCTCATCTTCAGCCTTCGCGATCTTGTGTCTGGTGAAGTATTTGTGTGTTGGCTGCTGGATGCTATTAAGGTTGTTTGTTGGTCTTTGGTATTTTAAAGTTGTATTATTTTGTGTGATTGTGGTATATGTATTTGTATTTTGTGTATTTTCGATGTTGAGTGCTTTGAATATTGTGTTATGTTTTGTATTGATTTGTATTTGTTCTGGTATTAGTTTGTTTTGTGTTTTATGTTTGTGTACAAATTGATTTGTTTTAGTATTTGTTTAGTATCAATAATATACACCCAAAAATACAATTCACAGAAGAAAAAGGAAAACATAACAAAATCAACTATTTAGACATAACCATCACAAGAAACAACAACCACATACAATATGCAATATACAGAAAACCAACTTCTACCAACATCATCATACCTAACCATTCTGACCACCCACCACAACATAAAATGGCAGCATTCTATTCGCTATTTAACAGAATGTAGAAAATTCCCCTAAACAAACAAGAAACAGACAAAGAAAGAAATATAATATACCAAATTGCTCATGAAAATGGATACAATAAAAATACTATAAACAAAATAGAAGATAAAATAAAATATAAAATAAAAACTGAACAATTAACAATTAATCAAAATGAACAACACATAAATAATAACAACAACAAAAAACGGCCACATTCACATACATAAACAATAAAATGACAAAGCTAACAAAATTATGTAAAAAGACAGATATCAAAATAGCATACAAAACTAATAAAAATAATTTACAAAAACTAAATAACCCACACAACAAAGATAATACAACTACTAATGGTATATACAAAATTGAATGCTAAGATTGCAATAAATGTTACGTATCACAAACAAAAAAACAGCTGAAAAAACGTTATTTTGAACATCTAAATGCATACAAAAACCCAGAAATATATAAATCCAATTTAGCCATACATGCAATACACACGGGACATGAATTCCCAGACATAACCAATATGACACTAATAAAACACATACCACACAAAGGGACCATAATGAACATTTGGGAAAATTTACAAATATACAAACATAAAACACAAAACAAACTAATACCCGAACAACTACAAATCAATACAAAACAAGACACAATTTTCAAAGCACTCAACATCGAAAATACACAAAATACTAATACACACACAAAAATACCACTTTGAGATACCAGAAGCCAACAGGAGGCCACAATGGCGACAAACCAACACATAGGTACTTCACTAGAAGCAGAATCGCGAAGGCTGAAGATGAGAGCACAATAGCTCTCGAAACATTATCCTAGTAAATATATCTTGAGGTAATTTCAACATAAATAATAAATATAATATATATATATATATATATATATTACAACGATACATAACATAAATTCGATACACTATAACTTATGCAGGTTGTATAACGATACCAGGTGTAACTATAATAAGAGTAGTAGATTTATGGGTAGTTAAAATATCATGTTTATTGTTTTAACAAGCATTATAAATAATAAACATTGTTAGTAATCTCCGATCAAGACATCACTCATTATTAAGTATTTATCTCTTAAGCTATACGGTGTTACACACATTTAAAACACTCTTACATGTAGACATGTTAATAATTTTAATCTAGACATTTATTCAATGTGATTTACTAAAACAAAATAAAATTTAAATGTAATTTTAATTGAATTCATTTACTCAGATCTGACCTCAGCTTGCTCAGTCTACACCAATGTTTTTTAAAAATTAAATTCAAAATTATATATTTACTCTTAGACTGGCATTTGTTTCATATTAAAAATTTAAATTAATCTTTTCTACAAAATGCAAATATCAAATCATCTCAATTATTTTACTTTGATAAAAAATATACTATCTCAAAATTAAACTCTCTTTTTTTCTATATTTCTCTATATGCGATCGCTCATTCTTACGACTAAAACATTTACCTTAGACTCTATTACATTATTTCTAATTATAAACCTTTTTTGTTTTAATTCATTGTCTCCTTATGCAGTCTTTATGAGCTCTTTTAAAAGAATCATTTATAAATGCATTATGCATGTCACCTCGAGTTTTGATGACCTTACGACTTATGACGGGGTCCAGCGTTGTCCAGAGTTGGGTTTCCGTTACTCCTGGCTTGGCGTGGTCCTGGATATGTCCAGAGTCCAGCGTCGTCCTCCAGTAGTGTGTGGTCCGTCCCAGAGAATACTATCTGCTGCGAGGTGGATCTCGTACGGCTGTTAGGCGTTTAAAATGCATCTCCTAACGTCTAGGATCTCGCGTCGCTCTTGTAGCTTCTCTGTTGGTACTCTTGCTGACTTAAACGGTCCCGGTACTCTACGTTTCCCTTAATATTGTAAACATAATTACTGAACGTCTTTATTCGTTCATAGATGAGACTTATAACAATATAAACTGTTCTGCCGACGGACAGCGTGTCCGACTGCAACTGTGTTTTGAAAAGAAGAGAAGGGTTTCCAGTCGAAACCTTAATTTATACCCTCTCGAGATTCCGCACCTGTTGGTTCCGAAATTATCCTGTCGAGACCTACAGATCACATGCTAGCCCCCACTCCCGAACCTTTTCATATATTTGCAATTTTTTGCAAATGGCAATGTTTTGTACGGAATCGAGATAGCACAAATCATAGCTAATTTGATTAAGCACTCACTGTATTAATTTGAACGTCTTAGTGTAATTTGCGTATTTTTGGCACATTTATTTCGCACTGACTTCGCGTAGTGTGTCCTATTAACGTCATTTTCTTACTGTGGATAACTATAAAATTTACACACACTTTGGTGCCTTTTGTTTGTTTATACACTAATTAGTTTTCACACTGTGAATTAAAATAATTATTTTAGTAATTACTTGGGGAGGGTAGCTGAGATTCCTGTCTGTACATGCATCACTAACACACACAAGATACACGCATAACACACCCATTTGCCTGTTGGAACAGGTTATTTTCTCCCCTAGTATAACAGTGAAACATTTTTAAAATCCCAGACCTGTCCATTTACCCCAAACTTATAATAACTTTACAAACTTTATATTTATTTAAATTAATGCTTATACAGCATATGGCTGTATCGTTGCAATATACAGGACAATATATATTGCGACAGTACAAACAGTTACGGTACTGTGCATTGACAAAGATAATTAAAATAAATAATAAAAATAATTAGATATTGATTAATAAACATGATTCAGATTGCAAGCTGGATCGTATTTAAAAAGGGAACGCAAAATTCCTGCATGGACACGCATATCTGGCCACCTGTCGCTAGCGTTGTGTACACGTGTATTTTGTTTGTGTGTGTGAAGCCTATCCGTTTCTGAACAGTATAACCTACTTCTCCTTTCCTTTTTGGTATTTGTGGTCGTATCGTCTTCTTCAACAACCTCACGTTGGAGTCGTCAAGTTATAACAAATAGCACAGTGTGTATGGGTTGTTATGTGTTGTAAAATGTCGGGCGTTACCTCCGCGCACTTTTGGTACTTACCGGTGACTGGATCCTTTGTGGTGATGTAGTCCTGTAACACAACTTAATACTATGTTTTTTGGGGGCGCCACTTGGAATCGTTTGTTCCAAGAAAGAAATGTGATTATTAAAGAAATTAAAATTTTGAATTCTTAATTCTATGAAAAAATGTAAACAAGTTAGTTTAGTTTGAAAAAATAAGGTAAGTTTAATGATTCTTCAAAAAACAAATCGTCTGAAGGACTAACATTCATGAAAAAATTATAAAATTGCAGAGTTACAAAAAAAAAATTCATAAGTTATTATTATTATTGACAATTTTATTTCTCCAATCAAGTATCGGCTAGTATTTTCAATTTTTTACTCAGTTGAAAAGCATGAGTTTAATACGTGAAAAAATCTTTACTCTCAGGACGTGACTCCTTTGAACTACCAAGACATATCAATAAAATGCTAAACAATAAAAATTAAGTGATTTGAAGGTGTGTGTGGCATGTGTAGTACAACTGTGTGACAAAATGTAACCAGGTAAAAAATGACTTTAATTTTGATAACTCACGTTCCACTGGTTAATTAATCTCGCACTGGACACTCCTCTCTGGTAGTTTTTTAATCTCGCCTCTTCATGTGTGCACTGTATTTATTTTAAGTCAAAATTGCGATCATTTACTATTTCCGCACTTTTTGTGAAACGGTTTGGCAGTAGAATTTCGCTCGGATCCCGCCGCTTACAGGTCAGCTGTTTCGCGTTGGTTACCAAATTGGCCGTTACAGCGCTGATACCCTTGCAGTAGCGAGAAAGGCTTTGTGTATGTAATACGTTATGGGAGTTTTTGTTGTCAAGTTAGTTTGTCTTTGCGAACACAGCAGAATTGGTTCTCTATTTAAAATTTCGGTCCCTCCTGGGCCGTTGACGTTCTGGCTGCGTGATTTCTATTAAAATGTGCCGTGTTGCTGCTCTATTTCAGCAACACATTGGCGTAGATTCTTGTAGAGGTTAAGTCAGTCTGTTTGTCAATGTACGGGAAAAGCCTTTCTTCGGGTCTTGTGTCGATTTCTCGCCTTCGGTTTCGCCTTGACTGCGTTGATCAGTGTCGTGGGTGATGCGTCTGTTCCGGATTTCAAGCTTCAAGTGTTTTTGGGTCGAATTTGGTCTCTCTTTTATACTAATTCAGGCTGATTGTTTTCATTGACTTCCGGTATATTTGTGTAAGAATTCCTTCTAGATTGGTCGAGAATTAAGAAATGGAACATCATGGAACAAATTTAATTTCCGTCGAAGCTTTTAGAACAAATTTCTTATTCTTCACACTAAGGATATTTCAAAAATTACTCTGGTATTTGTCAAACAGTTTTACATTAGTACTCACAATTTGCATGCCATTATTACATTTAGATTCTCTGTTTTCAACTGAATCTAGTGATACTAATTATGATTGGTTTCTAAATAAATTAACTCTAATAAGTAAAACAATATACAACTCTCACCTTGGGTTGTTGTCATTGAAATTCAATTTTTTAGAACAAAAAATTGTTGTGAAACTATTATGTTTCTTCCATAACATGAACACATAATATTACTATCTTCCTATAACAAAACAAACAAATTTTAACATATATAATACACAGATAATTTCAATTTTACATGGCCCATGTCCATGGCCTATGTTGTTGTCAATGTTATGACACAATAATTAGTCTCTTTCTTTAACATATATAGTATTTCACTAGTGTACACTCAGAGTTTATTATATTGTCTGTCTTTTGTGATACCTGGTTACTCTTTACACATATTATCTTTATTACAGGATAACATAGCATCATATTGGTTGGTCTGAGATGTTCTTTTTCATAGTGTGACAAATCCTACTCTTATAAGTTAATTTCTTTCATAATTGATCTTATTTTCAACTGAGTTTGTTCGTTTTTAAGGTATACTGAAGTACTGTACCATTCTCTTTTATTTTTGCCAACATTTTGTAAATATTTAGCCAGATATGACTATTTTTTGTACTGGTTGATTGGCCCCAGCCATACATGGTATAGGTAAATATTTTGCTAACTCCACTATTACAATGTCAAAGTTAGTCAAATATATTAGTATAGTCGCTTTATATTATATTTCAACTTTCTAATGCAATTTGGTTGCATTTTGGCAACATTAAATCCATAAATTACACAATATTATATGCCTACCACATGTTTTTAGTTAGTACTGTTTTTGGCTATTCTGACTGACTTTTATTCATTTCACAGCTTTCTTTATCTAAGATAGATTGTTCATTTTTGTCTGCTTGACAATTGCATATAGTTTTTATTTCAATTTGATAATAATTAATTTTTACATGAAATCTGAGTGTTTGGTCTCAAATCCAACACATTAATATTTTTTGTCATAACAATTATATAATTTTTATTTTAACTTAGATTCTTTCTAATAATGTATTTAAGTCATTTAATACATTTATTTTATTTACATTACATTATATAATAATGGATTATGTCCATTCATTCACAATAAATAGTTCTTTATACTCTATTCAGAGTTACTAAACTCAATAATTAATGACTTCATTTTGGTTGATCCTGATATTATTTGTCTCTCTCATAGTATCTTATGGTTTTTTCACTGTTATTCACTTTAATAATATATATGGGGTTTGTGTCTTAGTCACAGTCTGGTCGTTTTTTCATGTTAGTAGTAATAATTATTAGGCAATATTACAAAATTTTTTAGGGCTACTTGGGTTCGATACTGTCCACCTCACTCTCCTCTTATGATAAACTGCTATGTAAATGGTTTCCTTTATGGAACGTTCTGTGACGTTACATATGCCTCTCCGTTAAAATTGATAATTTTTGAAAAACATATCTTTGGTTTTGATGAAATTATCATCTCTATATTAACCTTTTATTAGCTTCTTTATATTTCATTCTTTTATCTTATAATTAAATTCCTGTACTACTCCTTTAATATATTAATCCAACTCAATATTCCTAGTTCGTTCTTTGTCGTATCACCAATTCCTTTCCTTTTTACCTTGATGTTAATTATTTAATCTTTGATATAATTCCCTATCAATTCCCTAACTTTCATAGAGGGTTGGGAGTCAAGAGTGGCTCGCTATGGCATACATTCTCTGCCCTTCCCTATCTATAACTACTGAAATCAGAGGCAACACATCCCTGTCCAGAAAATAATAATTGCACCTTCGCAACAAATAATAATAATAATAAAAAAATACAATATTCAAAGATCATAGGCTCCTACACATAAATTCCCTTTCTTAAACTCTTCTGATTAATTCGCAATTATATTAATATATCGTTCTCCGCAGGTAAAATTATCGTTTAAAATCATTCAATGTTAATAGCTATATTCATTCATCATTACCTCCTTATGTAACACACTGTTTTCCTTTTTTTTTTTTCATTTATCATCTCCATTTAGTATCAAATATATGACAGTATTTCTCCTTTTTTCCTCCTTTACTAAGTACGGGTAAGCTGGTAAATATACGTTGACATGGCTATTGGAAATAAATCTTGCCTATGGTGGAATGTGTCCATCTCGTAATATTTATTAATAATATTTACTTGTATAATAATGTTTTTATTTATTTAATAATCTCTACCTCCTTTCTAATTATGGGTAAGTTAGAAAAATTCATGTTAACATGTTTTTAGTCAAGATACCTTCTCAATGATGCTGTATTTGACTTGGGTTTTTCTAATCATGGTACTTTTTCAATGATGCTTGATTATACGTACCTTTTACTTTGTTACTAACCGTGTCGGTTACCTCGTAGGTATTGTTTTTATTGTCTCTGGTGATCGTGAAAGGTCCTGTATATAAAAGTAGCAATTTCCTCGTTATACCTTGTATACCACTGGGCAATTCTCTATTTTTAACTAACACC
The DNA here is from genome assembly GCA_034769895.1 of Magicicada septendecula. Lineage (NCBI taxonomy): Eukaryota > Metazoa > Arthropoda > Insecta > Hemiptera > Cicadidae > Magicicada > Magicicada septendecula. The sequence goes on along the minus strand of CM068368.1, from coordinate 387,152,118 downwards.
TTATCTCCTACCTCATATTTAATTGCCTTGGGCTGTGATTTGACATATTTTTTCCGCTGCTGTTCCGTTTTTTCTAACACCTTGTTATAAAATTTAGTTCTTTCAAATTGGTATGCGGGTTCGTCGGGAAAATTAATAATCTCTTTTATCTCTCGTGGTGGGGGTCTTTCGAACATAACTGTGTATGGCGACACCTCTATGGTATTGTGATGTGAGAAATTGAGAAAATCGTCGGTTGATGCTACGTATTCATGCCATCTTTTCTGCTCGTTATGGCAGTAGGTTCTCAGCAACCGTCCTACTTCCCTTAACATTCTCTCGGCTGGGTTACTATTCGGGTGATATACGGACGTTTTGTACGTTTTTATTCCGTGTTCTCCAAGGTTTTCCTTCCAAAGTTTTCCCCTAAACTGGGTACCGTGGTCCGTAATTATCGAATACGGTCGGCCTACCTCCATTATATATCGTTCTATTATGATGTCTATTATCTTCCTGGTCGTTGCCCTAGTTATTGGGTATAGCTTGGTATATTTGCTAAAATGGTCGAAGATATTTACGATAAATTTATATCGGTGTCTCCCACCGCTGCGTGGAAATGGTCAACAGATATCGAGGAATACCTTTTCCAATTTTTCGGTGGATGTTATGGGTATCATGACCCTTTAACAACTTGACTCTAATTAACCTTGATATGCCCCACGGTCTTTGGGAGCCATTTACATTTAGTATTATAAACGGGAGTGGCAATTAATTAAGTAATTAGGTTGCCGTACCATTTATATTGAGCGTAATTATGCTAATTGTAAGTACTATTGGACTATCCAAATGTGAATTAGTAAATTGTATCTCATTAACTTCGTGTATTAATTAAAAGAGTTATGATGGACGTTAACTTTAATACATATATAAAAGTAGTTCATACTAGTCAGATTGGACTCAACACAGTTGTTAAAATAAATATGATTTATGAGTCTGTTAATCGGACATTTCAATGGTCGAGTTTGTTGTGTCCATTGATACTTAGCATAACTTTTGAGACTCTTTGTGAAATGCTCAGAATGAAACAAATTAATAATCAAGGTTAAATTTCAATAATGAACGCAAGATTAAACATAAAATAATTACTTATTTATTATACTTGTTATTTAAGTAAGTTACTATATCCTGCGAATACATACATAATAAAAACACATAATAACAAAATACAATTTGTACGTTGTTTCCTGAAAACACAAATATATGTTACAATAAAATGCAGTAATTAATATACATATACAATATATATATGAACAATAAACAATCAACAAATATATTTTATCCCTACCTAAATGCGTTCATTATTCTCAGATGATGAATTACGTTAATATTGCTTTATAAAATTTATGATTCATATGATTTATATATAATCTCTTGGGGTTTGCTCTTTGAAAAGAGGAGACAGTGCAGTAGTATATATTACTAAGATTTAATAGACATAATAGCTTATCTTGTGAAAGTGTTTATCCAATATTCCGCCGGTGTGAGATGACGTCTGCTGGAGGACTCGTTGCGCATCTTATCTCTGTTATGACGAGCACATCACTTCACTTCACTTCACTGAATTTTCACTCTTGTTATGTGTATAGTGTTGTTGTACCCCGCTGATGTTGAGTGTTTGGAGTTCGAATATTAAGATGTTAATATCGTCATTAAGCTGAATTACTCTGAGAGTTTGCCGTGTTCGTGTACATGATTAACTGTTCCGTCTATCTGGATGTAGTGTATACTGTGTGCTTAATTGTTCGATATAGTTCATTCAGTTAATTGTTCAACGTAGCGACTCATTGTAATGTGAGAGTGTTTGAAATGTCACTCACTGTTATACTTTGGAATGTTAATTACTTGTGTTATTATGTTCGCGTCGGTTGTAGTTTCAAGTCCCGTGCGCACTATAGTTTATCAGAACATATACGATTGTCGAACAGACTTGTGTGTAATTGAGACTATATCGTATGTCTAAGTTCACTTATGAATTCACCGAGTTGGAAGTTCGGTAGGTCGCGCAAACTGTTTCTATCACTGAATGTATTACCGTTCCGACTATAACCAACCGTCGTACTTACTGACTTATTAACTTCTGACCGATTGACTTGTAGACTGTAGACTGCCGCTCAGCGTCTTCGCAAAACAGTTTTATTAAAACATCTTACCCATAAGTCTAAATTCTGGATTTCTACGCCCTTTCGGATCCGTGATTGGTTCTTCAAATTCCTACTCCTCTGCAGATCTCATCCTCTGTTTCCCGATTCGTCGTCCGAACCCTTCTTACTCTCTCCACGAGCTCTTTTAGAAGATGCTTGACGCTGGTTGGTCGTCGTCATCCCCGGAGTATTCCATGTGACGAACGTGGTACGGATTCTGAGAAACTAGAGCAATTCTCCGGCTGTCTGTCAACCTTTGTTTAGACTTTGTCAAGGTTCTGGTCTTTTGTTAACAGACTGGTTAATTGTTCAAGTTATTCGTTGTTCGTTCCGCCGATTATCAACCCTTCGCTGGAATCGTCTCTCGTCGATCCCACGCTTTCTAGTCGTAATTTCCAGTAAGCTGTCAAAGGTTTGTTTTCACGCTGTGCAGGGTGCACTTGCAGTATTCACTGAGTTTACGTTCTATTGTTTATTTGTTTGTCGAGATCGCTCTGTACTCCTTTGTAGCAGAGTGAAGCCTTTCATATTTGTGCTCGTTACAACTCACCTCCACAGCAGGCGTTCCATTTCGTTTCCGCGTAACTCGGCAGCTGGACGAAGTCTTTGTTTTCGTTTGCTGGGTGCTGTAAATTGTAACAAACTGCGAGCTGTCAACGACGCCCTCAAATTCTTATTGTGTGCTGTACACAGACGTTTTTTCCTTGTCTTCGCACTGACGTCGGGTCTGACGTGTACCTAATTCGTCATTATTTACGACCTGGGCTTGTGTCCGTCGACTCGAGTGTGGGAACGTGCCACTTGATCGAGAAATTAAAAATTTTTTAAATTTCGATCACTATATTGTCCTCAAATTGGATTGGATGATGGACTACTGGAGACATCTGATCCAATTTCTGCGCTCTGTCCCAGTTGTGGACGTCTGCTTTGGAATGGACATGGTTGAATGACACATATCTCTCATAGGGAGCAATTAATTGTTATTCCCTATCTTGGTGTCTTATATGGTCATATGAATTTATTGCCGCTCATCTGAGTGAAATGAACGCATTTTCTACATTTTATCCGTCTACATGTGGACTGTACAATATGATTTTATGTAAATAATTGAATTAAGACATATACATCTGCCCATTTGATAGTTTGTTTTGTCATCGTTTTCACTCTTTCGTTCTACCTATATACAACATAATAGATAAGCTGCAGATTAGCTATCAATTAGATTAATCGATCTTATGTCGATGACTTATATAGCAATAAAATAATTTTTAAACTTGTTATTATTATCTCGAGACTACAGTTGCTACAAACAAATATATACATATGATTAATTTGTGACATATTATAAACGATTTACATTGATAAATGAAATATACATATTAACTAAACAATTGAGGAATCAGCATACTTCATGATGCGTACCCAAACGCTTACTCTTAAAGTTATAAAACAATTGTCCATTTTTGAATAATTAATTACATAAACAAATTATTCGAATCTCTACATGTTAACAAGTTATTATTATTCACAATTATTAATGTCTTTAGTGTCCTGTATCATAGTGTCACAATGTCCTTCTGACACATGGTACACGTTATCGAATCACTTTATATATATTGATGTTTACATGTCTAATTAACATAATGAATGATGAATACATGATGGTCCTAAACACGATTAATACTGAAATACGAACTAAACACAATATGGTAAAATGCACATAATTATTTGGTTAGCTGGACTGGCCGCGCGAGCAAATTACCTAACTTACGTCTTCTGCTAGCCGCCGGTGTCGTTGCTACCCACTCGTGTTATCCATACTCCCTTTCGCTGGCTCATGATACGCTTTAATTTGCCGTATGTTAAATCTCCCTCTCATCTTTCCGCTATCGCACTCCACGAGCTCATATGTGGCCTCGCCGATGATGCGGTTGATCTTATACGGTCCTGCGAAAAGTTCGAAGAACTTGTCAATTCTCCTCAACGTAGCGTAGGATTGGTGGTATGCTCTCACCAATACCTTGTCGCCAATCGTAAATTTTGTTATTTTCTTTTTCTCATAGCAGCGTTTCGCGTGCTTCTCCTTGATCTTCACAAATATGTTGTTTTCGCGTTTCCCTTCACTGCTAATGATCCCTTTGTCCAAGCATTGCTCCCATGCTCGTGTAGGTCTCGTGCCGAGGTGTGCTTCATGAGGGGTAATTTCGATTGTCTCGTGGTACACCTCGTTTAGACACGCTTCAATTGTTTTTATGTACTGGGACCATTTAGTGTGTTGGTCACTTACGAAAATGCGAAACAAGTTTCCAAGTTGCCGGTTAATCCGCTCGGCAAGATTGGTACATAGGTTACGTATTGCAGTAAACTTTGGTTGGATGTTCAACTCCTTTAAACCGTTGACCCATTTCCTGGAGGTGAACTGTGTCCCATTGTCCGTCAAAATGGCCCTTGGGCGTCCGAATAGTTCGCAATACGTTTTTATTCTCCGCAACGTCGTAGTGGTTGTTGCTCTTCGAAGGGTGAATAATTTGACATATTTTGTGAAATTATCCACTATGGCTAATAAATATTTGACTCCACCCGTTCCTGTCGGTAGGGGTCCATAATAATCTGCGCTTACCAGATCTCCTTTGGCTGTAGGTATCACAGCGCGCGTGCCACCAAATAACTCTTTGTTGTTGGTATCTTTGCACTTCTGGCAAACGTCACATGTTTTAATATAAGTTTTTACTTTCTTTAACATCCGGTCGAATGTGAAATGTTCCTGGAGCATTTTAATACACTTTTGTGTTCCTAAATGTCCGAACATTTGATGGATTTCAGCAATTATGTCCCCAGATATGTTGCTAGGAACATATAGCTTCCATTCATTCCGCTGTCGCCTATATAACTTGTCGTTAACATATTGATAAAATTTATTTAATTTAGGGTCTATATTTCCCTCCTTAATTTTAGTGATGATCGTTTTTAGTTTATCATCTTCTATCTGGTGCTTTCCAATATTTTGGATTAATTTCCACACTTCTAGTTTCATTTTAACGGTGATGTGATTGATTAAATATTCATGTGTGTTGTCGTGAATCTCTTCTAATTTTGTATCGTGTGGGTACCTACTTAAGATGTCGGCTACGATGTTATCCTTGCCCTTGCAATGAATTATGTCGAACTTATACTCTTGCACTGCGAGAATCCATCGCGTAATCCGTGAATTATTTAGATGGCATTTGTTTAAGAATGTCAACGCCTTGTTGTCAGTGATGATTGTTAACGGTTGTCCGAGAACATATATGCGGAATTTTTCTAAGCATCTGACGATACTTAAAAGCTCCTTTTCTGTAGTATAGTAGTTCCGCTCAGCACCCTTGAATGTCTTACTAGTGAAGGCGATTACGCCAATCTCCCCGTCTTCATCGAGCTGGTAAAGTTGTCCTCCGTATGCGTAATCACTAGCATCACACTGTATGTAATACCTCTGGTCTGGGCGCGGAAATCTCAAAACTACAGCGTCAACAAATAGGTTTTTGACTCTGACAAAGCAGTCGTTTAATTCAGCCGTCCATACAAATTTGTGATCCTTCTTCAATAATTCATGGAGGGGTTGCGTTGTCTCCGCATATTTACTTGTGAAGCGGTTATAGAAATTAGTGAGGCCTAAGAAACCCTTTAACTGTTTCTGATTCTTGGGCTTAGGGAACTCCATAATGGCTTTCACTTTCTCTTCCGTAGCTTGGATGCCGCGTGTTGTTAGTTGGTATCCAAGATACGATATTTCTTTTCTGAAAAACTGCGACTTATTTAGGTTGACGGTCAAGTTAGTCTCGTTTAGATTATTTAACAATGCTTCTAAATGTGCTAAGTGTGTCTGAACATCGTCAGAATAACATAGGCAATCGTCTACGTATATTAGTGTGTTTTTCTTAACATTTTCATTTAAAACTGTATCCAATCCGCGTGTTAGTGCCGCAGAACTGGTACTAAGGCCGAATGGTGTGACGGTGAATTGGTAGCACCTTCCCTCATACATGAACGCGGTATACTTTCTGCACTCTTCCTTCAATGGCACTTGCCAAAAGCTGCTGGACAAATCGACGGTAGATAGATAGCGCATCTCGCTACATCTTGCCAAGATTTCGTTTATTGGGGAAACGCCTTCATAATCGGGAATTGTAACGCCGTTTATCTTTCTTGCGTCCAGGCATAAACGGACCCTTCCATCTCTTTTGATGACTGTGACGAGTGGGTTTATGAACGGGCTCGTACATCGTTCAATCACTCCGTATCGCAGCATCCTATCAATCTCGTCCTTTACTTTCTCTTTATAAGCAAGTGGCACAGGCCAACCCCGTTGAAAGTAGGGCGTCCTGTCCGTAACTTGAAACTCATGCTCGTATCCTTCTATCCTCCCCGGGCATTCCCTAAACACTCTTCTATTCTTAATAAGTATTTCCCTCAAATTTTCCAATATTTCTTCGTCTTGACAGTCCATGCTTGCTATCTTCTCGTCGATGTTCCTCAAGATTTCTTCTTCTTCTCCATTATCCATTAGTTCCATGTTCATGATGGGTACGGCGTGCACCTCTTCATCAGCCGCATTCACTATTTCTATTTTCTTATTACCGATGTCGATGCGACATCCCACCTCCTGTAAAAAACTTATCCCTAATATACATTGTTTAATAAGGTCAGGTATAACTAAAAAGACACACTCATTTTTGATCCCGTCAATTTCAATGTCGCACAGTATTTGTTTTCTAATTAGTTTGGACTTATTCCCGACAGCACTAATGATTAGAGAATTCATCATGGGTAAAATTTCATATGGTTCAATGTCCCTTTTGTTTGCGTTGAACCACTCTTCTGATAACCCATTAATAACCGAGCCGGTGTCGATAAGTGCCAAAACTTTAATGTTATTGTTAAATTTAATGAGTATTTCGGGACATTTTAATATCTGTTTAGTAATGTCCTCGTCGTATTCATGCAGCAAGTCATCCCTCAGGTCAGGTACTAGGATATTGACATTATTCGTGGGGTTGTTTTTGTTGTCAAAAACTATGTCGTTCGCTGTGTAGGGGTGTTTTTTTTTTTGCTATTCTGGTCATTATTCGACCTTGAATTGTTGTCGTCGGTAGCATGACTCGTGCTTGGCTTGGAGTTAATGTACTCAACAGTGTTCACCCCTCCCTGTGGTTTATTTTCATAACGGTTACCGCCATGCGGCCTTCCTTGCCAAACTGGTTTTCTCTCACCCTCGTTTTTGTTTACAAAGTTCCCAATTGGTCGTTCGCTAGTTCCGGTTTCCCTTTCGTTTGCTGTCCTATATTGCGTTCGCCTGTTGCCTGCACTGTTTGACTGAATGCTCGTATATTCAGTGATCAAGGCTTCAAAATTGGGTATTGTGACGATCCCGCGTGTGATAACGGCTATCTGCAAATCCCTCCCAAAGTGTCTTGAGATTTTCCTTATCAGTTGGCGGTCGGTCAATGCGGGAGTTAATTGCCGGCTTTCTAAAAGGATTCGTTCGATGTATTGGATAGCCGTAACCGGTCCGTGCCATTCAAATTTTCCTTACTCGAGGTTGTCGCGGATAATGTCTTATCGCTCCAACCCCCAATACTTCAATGTGAATGCCTCCTTGAATTCTTCGAAGGTGTTTATTTGGTCCCGGATCACACGCCACCATATACTTGCGTCCTTCTCTAGGTGCTTACCGATCCACTTGATGTCGCTGTTCGGGTAATATGTTTCTTGAAACTCCGACAATTCCTTCAGGAACTCCATCGGGAATCTGTCGGTTCCGTCATACTTCAGCTCCACCTGTACTTGTCCGTTGACTGTCCTGTGAGGCCCAGACTCCCCATCGGGGATCTGTCGCCGCAGTCTCTCTACTTGACACCTGAGTTCCTGAATGTGGGTCGTCTTCTCTTTGACGTTTTCGTCAAGCTTCTGTTCGGTCGTCTTTTGCCGGCCGTCTACCTCATCGATTTTCTGTTGGAGTATGTTGTTGGCTTCACCTATCTCTTGTTGCTGCTGTCGAAGTCTGTGATATATTTCGGTCTTCAGTTCTTCCTGTTTCTTCTGATTATTATTGATGTGTAGTTCCAACTTATTGTGAACCTTCTTTATACTAGATTGTGTGGTCTGTGCAAGGTTTTTAAGTTCTTGGTGGTCCGACTCTCGGGCTTCCCACACTTCTTCAAACTTCTTAGTGGTGTCATCTTTTATTTCTCTTGTACCGTCCTCCTGTTTCTTCAAGACAATCTTATCGTCGCAACTGGTCTTATGGTCACGCATTTCCGATCGTATAAGCGTGAGCTGTTCGGCCATCTGTTGCTTGACGTCTTCTTTATGATTATTAAAATTTTCGTTAATTTTATCGAATTTCTGATTGATTTCCTCCTTCTGTTGATCGAATTTTTCGTTAATTTCTTTGCGATATTCGCTCTGTTCTCTTCGGTTTTCTTCTAAATTTTCTCTAATTACGGCGATATCTTCCTTCTGCTGATCGAATTTTTTGCTCATGAAGTCCATCAAAGATTGCAATGTGACTTCTCCTTGTTGTTGGGGCTGCTGTGGTTGCTGTGACTCCGGTCCCCGCGCTCTGACTTCTGACGTCTCCTCAGTCATATTTGGTTCGACTGAATTTTCTTCCCCTTGTCGGGTGCGCCTAACTGGTTGTTAACGTGAAAGTCCATGCTGTCAGAACTACCGCTAGCCATTTTAGGCTTGCTTCGCGTTATCATTTACCAGTCAAGCTAACCTTACACTTATTTAATATCTTATGTACTATATTATTTTAATTAATCTAAATACTACTGGCTGCTCTCTTTTGCCCCACGTTGGGCGCCATTACATTTAACAACTTGACTCTAATTAACCTTGATATGCCCCACGGTCTTTGGGAGCCATTTACATTTAGTGTTATAAACGGGAGTGGCAATTAATTAAGTAATTAGGTTGCCGTACCATTTATATTGAGCGTAATTATGCTAATTGTAAGTACTATTGGACTATCCAAATGTGAATTAGTAAATTGTATCTCATTAACTTCGTGTATTAATTAAAAGAGTTATGATGGACGTTAACTTTAATACATATATAAAAGTAGTTCATACTAGTCAGATTGGACTCAACACAGTTGTTAAAATAAATATGATTTATGAGTCTGTTGATCGAACATTTCAATGGTCGAGTTTGTTGTGTCCATTGATACTTAGCATAACTTTTGAGACTCTTTGTGAAATGCTCAGAATGAAACAAATTAATAATCAAGGTTAAATTTCAATAATGAACGCAAGATTAAACATAAAATAATTACTTATTTATTATACTTGTTATTTAAGTAAGTTACTATATCCTGCGAATACATACATAATAAAAACACATAATAACAAAATACAATTTGTACGTTGTTTCCTGAAAACACAAATATATGTTACATTCAAATGCAGTAATTAATATACATATACAAAATATATATGAACAATAAACAATCAACAAATATATTTTATCCCTACCTAAATGCGTTCATTATTCTCAGATGATGAATTACGTTAATATTGCTTTATAAAATTTATGATTCATATGATTTATATATAATCTCTTGGGGTTTGCTCTTTGAAAAGAGGAGACAGTGCAGTAGTATATATTACTAAGATTTAATAGACATAATAGCTTATCTTGTGAAAGTGTTTATCCAATATTCCGCCGGTGTGAGATGACGTCTGCTGGAGGACTCGTTGCGCATCTTATCTCTGTTATGGCGAGCACATCACTTCACTTCACTTCACTGAATTTTCACTCTTGTTATGTGTATAGTGTTGTCGTACCCCGCTGATGTTGAGTGTTTGGAGTTCGAATATTAAGATGTTAATATCGTCATTAAGCTGAATTACTCTGAGAGTTTGCCGTGTTCGTGTACATGATTAACTGTTCCGTCTATCTGGATGTAGTGTATACTGTGTGCTTAATTGTTCGATATAGTTCATTCAGTTAATTGTTCAACGTAGCGACTCATTGTAATGTGAGAGTGTTTGAAATGTCACTCACTGTTATACTTTGGAATGTTAATTACTTGTGTTATTATGTTCGCGTCGGTTGTAGTTTCAAGTCCCGTGCGCACTATAGTTTATCAGAACATATACGATTGTCGAACAGACTTGTGTGTAATTGAGACTACATCGTATGTCTAAGTTCACTTATGAATTCACCGAGTTGGAAGTTCGGTAGGTCGCGCAAACTGTTTCTATCACTGAATGTATTACCGTTCCGACTATAACCAACCGTCGTACTTACTGACTTATTAACTTCTGACCGATTGACTTGTAGACTGTAGACTGCCGCTCAGCGTCTTCGCAAAACAGTTTTATTAAAACATCTTACCCATAAGTCTAAATTCTGGATTTCTACGCCCTTTCGGATCCGTGATTGGTTCTTCAAATTCCTACTCCTCTGCAGATCTCATCCTCTGTTTCCCGATTCGTCGTCCGAACCCTTCTTACTCTCTCCACGAGCTCTTTTAGAAGATGCTTGACGCTGGTTGGTCGTCGTCATCCCCGGAGTATTCCATGTGACGAACGTGGTACGGATTCTGAGAAACTAGAGCAATTCTCCGGCTGTCTGTCAACCTTTGTTTAGACTTTGTCAAGGTTCTGGTCTTTTGTTAACAGACTGGTTAATTGTTCAAGTTATTCGTTGTTCGTTCCGCCGATTATCAACCCTTCGCTGGAGTCGTCTCTCGTCGATCCCACGCTTTCTAGTCGTAAATTCCAGTAAGCTGTCAAAGGTTTGTTTTCACGCTGTGCAGGGTGCACTTGCAGTATTCACTGAGTTTACGTTCTATTGTTTATTTGTTTGTCGAGATCGCTCTGTACTCCTTTGTAGCAGAGTGAAGCCTTTCATATTTGTGCTCGTTACAACTCACCTCCACAGCAGGCGTTCCATTTCGTTTCCGCGTAACTCGGCAGCTGGACGAAGTCTTTGTTTTCGTTTGCTGGGTGCTGTAAATTGTAACAAACTGCGAGCTGTCAACGACGCCCTCAAATTCTTATTGTGTGCTGTACACAGATGTTTTTTCCTTGTCTTCGCACTGGCGTCGGGTCTGACGTGTCCCTAATTCGTCATTATTTACGACCTGGGCTTGTGTCCGTCGACTCGAGTGTGGGAACGTGCCACTTGATCGAGAAATTAAAAATTTTTTAAATTTCGATCACTATAACCCCATCTTTCCTCTCGTTATCACACTTTACTTTTTGACAAATATCGCACGACCGTATCGCCAGTTGCACCTTCTTATTCATCCCTTTGATGTATGTTTGCTCTTCCAATGCCTTCCTTACTTTGAGGGCACCCATGTGTCCGTACCTGTCGTGATAGTCAATTATTAGCGGTCTCTCTATTGCTGGTGGGATTACTAACTTCCAATTCTCTTGGTGCGGGGTATTCTTTATAAACAAAGTGTCGTTGTGTATACAGTAATATCTATTTATGACCTCATCGCCTTCCTGTACCCGTTTTCTAATATCTCCTAATCTTGGATCGGCCTCTTGTTGTGACCTTATATTTTTTAAATATTTTTTAAATCTTCCCTGCTCTTAATAATATGGTATACTTTTGCTAATTGTTCCTTTTCGCCGTCAAAGGTTTGGTCTGGTATATTGACGCGAGATAGGACGTCGGCTGCTACGTTCTGTTTGCCGGGTATATATTCCCATGTGATATTATATTCTTGCAAGGCCAAAACCCATCTCGTCAGCCTTCCGTGGTTCAGCTTACAATGCTTTAAAAATGATATAGATTTGTGGTCGCTTCTAACTGTTATGGGGTACCCTAATATATATGTCCTAAATTTACCGCATGCGAAAACTACACTCAACAATTCTTTTTCGGTAGTATTGTAGTTTCGTTCGCAACTGTTCATCACGCGGCTAGCGAAGCTAATTACTAAATGGTTACCATCCTGATCTTCCTGATATAGGGCTGCACCTAAACTCATGTTACTGGCACCGCAGTTTAGAAAAAATGGTTTTGTAAAGTCGGGATGATGCAACATTACTGCTTCTAAAAACTTTTCCTTTATGAGATTGAGCACTCCATCTTGCTCTGGTCCCCAAGTCCATTTGCCTTTAGCTGATAACTGCTTTTGGAACCTGGCAATTAGTTCTGAGTAATTGGACCGAAACTTTCTGTAATAGTTACAGATTCCTAAAAATGACTACAGCTGTTTTCTATTCTTTGGTGTGGGGAATTTCTGTATGGCCTCTACCTTCTCTTTGGATGGAGTAATCCCTTGTTCTGTTAGATTAAAGCCTAAAAATTTCACCTCATTTGCAATGAATTGGGACTTGTCTAATTTGAGGGTGATATTATTCTCTGATAGTTTCTCTAATACCTGTTCAACCCTATTACAATGGTCGTCCCAATTCGCTGAAGTTACCAGTAGATCGTCGACATATACTGTCGTAAACTTCAGTACTTCCTGCCCCAATATTCTGTCCATTATCTTTACAAACACCGCCACAGAATTTATTAAACCAAAGGGTAACCGCTTAAACTGATAGTTTCTGCCCTCGAATATGAATGCCATATATTTCCTACTATCAGGGTGGAGTTCTACCTGCCAGTAGCCGCATACGTTATCCCATGAACTTATATACTTTGTTCCGTGAAACTTTTTCAATATCTCCTCTATCTCCCCAGGTGATGTGCGGTCGTTAACAATCATCTTGTTGATCTCCCTAGCATCGAGACATATACGTACCTTTCCGTTCTTTTTTGGCACAGCTATGATTGGGCTGGTAAAGGGCGAATGACTATACTCGATTATGTCGTCCTCTATCATCCTGTTCAATTCTTCCCTGACTTCGTTCTTTAGCGAGTAGGCGATCGGGTACGATTTCCTGTTAAATTCCACCGGAGTTTTGAATTTTATGGTGCATTGATAATCTCTGGCTTTACCTGGAGCGTTTGAGAATATGTGTTTGTATTTGTTGTATACCTTGATTAATTGTTCCGCCTGTATTTCGCTGATCAGATCTCTTGCTTTCGTCCTTCGGAAATCCCGTATCTCTTCTAATTTTTCTAACCACAACTCTGGGTTTTCCTCCTGATATAAAGGCATGTTTATAGGTCGATCGGCACAATAATAATGGTTCACTATCGCTTGATAAGGTGTGTTGTCTGTACCATCTCCTTGGACATTGATTAAATTATTGGTCCAAATTCCCTTGTTAGTTTTTAAAGTTATCATCTTACCTTCTAAATCTATTACTGCATTATATGGCTTAAGTGTATCGCAGCCTATTAGGATACTCATGGGTAAATTATTCGCCACTAATAACCCTACTGGTATCGTTACCCCATTACTAGTCATCTCTAATGACACCTGTTTCTTTATCGATTTATTTTGCCTCCCCGTTGCTCCGACTAGAATGATGTTATTTATAGGCAGAGTGGGTATTGGTAAATTACTATTTTGTTTGATCCGCTCTAACTCTACACTATCGATAAGCGATACATTCGACCCCGTGTCAATGAGTAATATTGCTTCTATGCCATTGATATTTGCCTTGATTTGTACGATATCATTATTCCCTTTGTTATGGTTTTTAACGATATTGTCACTCTCTTCTAATAACTCCCCTCTAATATCCTTAAGATAATTATTTATTCATAATGTCATAGTCCCGTCATTGTCCTGTCTATGTTTTTAACTAGTCACCCCATAATATTGGTTCAGTGAAGGGCGGTTTTCCTTTTCCACTGCCGCGTTTAGTTTAAATGAGCCACGGTCTCATTGGCCCGGTCTCCCGGAACATTGGGTTGCTGACCCGTCTGTGTTTCCTGCCTGACCTCGGGATTACCATTAATAGGTTGGCTATTCGTCGTATTGCCCTGGCTACCTGGCGCCTGTTGTGGGTAAAACATGTAAGTGGGTACATTGGGTGGATATGGCCGTCGGTTATTGGCCATTGTATAGTTTACCTGGGGCCTATATTCTTGATTTCTCCTATCGCCTCCTCCTTGGTCGCCCCCGTTACGATAATTATTACGTTGACCGTAATTATTTCCCCTATAGTTATTCCCGCGATAACTGTTTTCCTGGGGGTAGTTTCTACCGTAATTATTCCCGGTGTAATTACCTCTGTTTGGTCCCGGATAGTTGCGGTTATTTGGACCCTGAGTGTTATCACTTCGGCCATTTAGTGGGGTATTATTATTCTGACTATTTGTATTAAGGTTGTTACCGTTTCCACCTCCATTCCGATTTGGTCCGTTATTGTTGCTATTGTATTCTACCTTACGATTGGGGGGTTGGTAATCCTGGAACCTTCCAGTGGATTCACAATTTTCTAGTAATTTGGCTAGATCGGCTATTTTACTGAGCTGTTGGTACAATTGGGCGTCTTTGATACCATAGCTGTAGTGTCCAGCTAACTGCCTTACCAAACATTCCTCCGGGATTGGCGGTATCAACCTTCGTGCCAAACATACCTTTCCTAGGAAATAAGACGTCGGGGACTGTCCATTGGACGCGTCGTATTTGCCATAGAATATGTCCATCTTTACCCTGTTTTGTGCAGTCTCCGACCAATACTTTTCCTTGAACTGGCGTTTAAACTCGGCTAAATTCGTGATTTCGGGTCGTACCGCTATCCACCAGTTATCCCTAGTGTTTTTAAACGTCTCGTCTAGCATCTCCCTTATCCTGCCCCACCTTGTTTCTCTATTTCTCCCAATAAACTCTTCCATTCTTTCTAAAAATTCCATTGGGTTTCGACGATAGTTTTGGAAGTTAATTACCTCCCTGTTTTCACTATGACACGTATGAGTATTTAATATAGGTGTGTCTCTCAGCGCCTCCAATCTTTCTTGCAGGTTTTTCATCTTTTTGTTTACTGTTTCGTACTTCATGCTAATTTCTTTTTTCAGGGACTCTATGTATTTTTTATTCTCCTCCTGAAATAGCTCCATCTTTTTCCCATTATCATCTATTTTCTCTGTTATATACTCCCTTAAAGATTCTATGTTTTTGTCTAATTTCTCCTTATCTTCCAGTCTGTTTTTATTATTATCCTCCTTCAGGGATTTTATTATTTCCTCCTTATCTTCCCGTCTGTTTCTATTACTCTCCTCCTTATCTTCCTGTCTCTTTTTATTTTTCTCCTCCTTATCTTACTGTCTGTTTTTATTCAAAGATTCTATATTTTTGTTTGTTTCGTCAATTTTTTGGAGCATCATCATTAATATATTCACGTCAACACTCCCTGTTATTTTTTCTGGTTCGGGTTTTTGTGTTTGTTCTACCATTTGTATGGGTTCTTCTCCCGTTTGCTCCTCTAATTCGTCTGCCGTTTGTACCGGTCTTTCCATTTCTAGTGTAGGCGGTTCTAATGGCGTTTCCTCCATTTGTACTGCCTCTCCGTCTTCCACACTTAACTCGGGTTCCACATCCTTCTTCACCTTTTTTCCCCTAGGTTGCGGCATTTTGATCTGTTGGTAGTTGTCGGGCTTGTTCCGTTTTTTTTTTTTCAAGCCTCACTAGTTGGGCTGCCAATTTATAACCTACTTCTCCTTTCCTTTTTGGTAATTGTGGTCGTATCGTCTTCTTCAACAACCTCACGTTGGAGTCGTCAAGTTATAACAAATATCACAGTGTGTATGGGTTGTTATGTGTTGTAAAATGTCGGGCGTTACCTCCGCGCACTTTTGGTACTTACCGGTGACTGGATCCTTTGTGGTGATGTAGTCCTGTAACACAACTTAATACTATGTTTTTTGTGGGCGCCACTTGGAATCGTTTGTTCCAAGAAAGAAATGTGATTATTAAAGAAATTAAAATTTTGAATTCTTAATTCTATGAAAAAATGTAAACAAGTCAGTTTAGTTTGAAAAAATAAGGTAAGTTTAATGATTCTTCAAAAAAAAATCGTCTGAAGGACTAACATTCATGAAAAAATTATAAAATTGCAGAGTTACAAAAAAAAATTCATAAGTTATTATTATTATTGACAATTTTATTTCTCCAATCAAGTATCGGCTAGTATTTTCAATTTTTTACTCAGTTGAAAAGCATGAGTTTAATACGTGAAAAAATCTTTACTCTCAGGACGTGACTCCTTTGAACTACCAAGACATATCAATAAGATGCTTTACAAGAAAAATTAAGTGATTTGAAGGTGTGTGTGGCATGTGTAGTACAACTGTGTGACAAAATGTAACCAGGTAAAAAATGACTTTAATTTTGATAACTCACGTTCCACTGGTTAATTAGTCTCGCACTGGACACTCCTCTCTGGTAGTTTTTTAATCTCGCCTCTTCATGTGTGCACTGAATTTATTTTAAGTCAAAATTGCGATCATTTACTATTTCCGCACTTTTTGTGAAACGGTTTGGCAGTAGAATTTCGCTCGGATCCCGCCGCTTACAGGTCAGCTGTTTCGCGTTGGTTACCAAATTGGCCGTCACAGCGCTGATACCCTTGCAGTAGCGAGAAAGGCTTTGTGTATGTAATACGTTATGGGAGTTTTTGTTGTCAAGTTAGTTTGTCTTTGCGAACACAGCAGAATTGGTTCTCTATTTAAAATTTCGGTCCCTCCTGGGCCGTTGACGTTCTGGCTGCGTGATTTCTATTAAAATGTGCCGTGTTGCTGCTCTATTTCAGCAACACATTGGCGTAGATTCTTGTAGAGGTTAAGTCAGTCTGTTTGTCAATGTACGGGAAAAGCCTTTCTTCGGGTCTTGTGTCGATTTCTCGCCTTCGGTTTCGCCTTGACTGCGTTGATCAGTGTCGTGGGTGATGCGTCTGTTCCGGATTTCAAGCTTCAAGTGTTTTTGGGTCGAATTTGGTCTCTCTTTTATACTAATTCAGGCTGATTGTTTTCATTGACTTCCGGTATATTTGTGTAAAAATTCCTTCTAGATTGGTCGAGAATTAAGAAATGGAACATCATGGAACAAATTTAATTTCCGTCGAAGCTTTTAGAACAAATTTCTTATTCTTCACACTAAGGATATTTCAAAAATTACTCTGGTATTTGTCAAACAGTTTTACATTAGTACTCACAATTTGCATGCCATTATTACATTTAGATTCTCTGTTTTCAACTGAATCTAGTGATACTAATTATGATTGGTTTTTAAATAAATTAACTCTAATAAGTAAAACAATATACAACTCTCACCTTGGGTTGTTGTCATTGAAATTCAATTTTTTAGAACAAAAAATTGTTGTGAAACTATTATGTTTCTTCCATAACATGAACACATAATATTACTATCTTCCTATAACAAAACAAACAAATTTTAACATATATAATACACAGATAATTTCAATTTTACATGGCCCATGTCCATGGCCTATGTTGTTGTCAATGTTATGACACAATAATTAGTCTCTTTCTTTAACATATATAGTATTTCACTAGTGTACACTCAGAGTTTATTATATTGTCTGTCTTTTGTGATACCTGGTTACTCTTTACACATATTATCTTTATTACAGGATAACATAGCATCATATTGGTTGGTCTGAGATGTTCTTTTTCATAGTGTGACAAATCCTACTCTTATAAGTTAATTTCTTTCATAATTGATCTTATTTTCAACTGAGTTTGTTCGTTTTTAAGGTATACTGAAGTACTGTACCATTCTCTTTTATTTTTGCCAACATTTTGTAAATATTTAGCCAGATATGACTATTTTTTGTACTGGTTGATTGGCCCCAGCCATACATGGTATAGGTAAATATTTTGCTAACTCCACTATTACAATGTCAAAGTTAGTCAAATATATTAGTATAGTCGCTTTATATTATATTTCAACTTTCTAATGCAATTTGGTTGCATTTTGGCAACATTAAATCCATAAATTACACAATATTATATGCCTACCACATGTTTTTAGTTAGTACTGTTTTTGGCTATTCTGACTGACTTTTATTCATTTCACAGCTTTCTTTATCTAAGATAGATTGTTCATTTTTGTCTGCTTGACAATTGCATATAGTTTTTATTTCAATTTGATAATAATTAATTTTTACATGAAATCTGAGTGTTTGGTCTCAAATCCAACACATTAATATTTTTTGTCATAACAATTATATAATTTTTATTTTAACTTAGATTCTTTCTAATAATGTATTTAAGTCATTTAATACATTTATTTTATTTACATTACATTATATAATAATGGATTATGTCCATTCATTCACAATAAATAGTTCTTTATACTCTATTCAGAGTTACTAAACTCAATAATTAATGACTTCATTTTGGTTGATCCTGATATTATTTGTCTCTCTCATAGTATCTTATGGTTTTTTCACTGTTATTCACTTTAATAATATATATGGGGTTTGTGTCTTAGTCACAGTCTGGTCGTTTTTTCATGTTAGTAGTAATAATTATTAGACAATATTACAAAATTTTTTAGGGCTACTTGGGTTCGATACTGTCCACCTCACTCTCCTCTTATGATAAATTGCTATGTAAATGGTTTCCTTTATGGAACGTTCTGTGACGTTACAACAGTAACCATTCCTTTTCAAATATTGATAGATTTTATGTTTTATTTTAATTATAAGAAACATATGTACGATATTGTAAAACGAAAGACACCAGAGGGTGTAGAAAATAAAGATGAACAAAGGGTTAAAAGACCGTGACAAAGTGACAGAAAGTGCAATTACTATAAGTAAAAAGTGAATAGCTCTTTTTGTAATTACAATAAAGAAGTGTAATTTACGTATAGTAAACATATAAAAATTACCGATCGATTGAGCATGGAGTAGTGTGAGACAGACTTCGTAATTCGCAAAGATAGGCGAAATTAGTGAATTGAACCAGAGTGGGGGTAAAGACGCTTCGACAAACTCTGACAAGATGAAAATTGTGCAGACTTGAGCTTTTGCACGACCTGGCTATAAATACCAGGTCGCGCTAATAAAGTTCCTTCTTCTATTTTCAACCGTTGCCGTAGGAGGCTATGTCAGTCGACGACGCTATTTTAGATCTACAGTGAGAGTCACGGGACGAACTGGAAGTCCAACCAGAACAGCAGAGCACCTACGAAGAGGTTCGATGGACTCACGTACGATCCATGAGATGATACGAGACAACTAGTAAACAGCACTAGCAGTGGAATCCTGGAAGAGGACCAGAGGACCAGAAGAACGAGAAGGACACAGACCGAGGACCCGAGGAGAACACACTGATAGTATCGCATCAAATGGGGTGAAAACCCATTTTTGTTAATTACAGACAATTGAAAGGCTCTAATTAACATAGAATGAAAAACATTCAAACAGTTAATCAATCATAAAGAAATGTACATAAATGCAAAAGCAGATTGTAATGTAGAATATTAACTCATGTATAGGAATTAGTACTTGAATCAAACATAAATGCTAAGAGAGAAATATTTGAGTTTAAATTAAAATAAATTAAAGTATTGATAAAGTGTTTGTTTGATATGTTTTTAAATTAAAATAAATGAGAGTAATTGATACAGTCTTTGTTTGATAAAGTAAAATGCACATGCAATAGTAAAGATTGAAAGTCAAATAAGATTAAATAAATTAAAATAACTGTAAATTCATAATTACAGAAAATAATATGAACTCGCAAAGATAACCACACAATGAGTAAGCCGAGAGCAAAATATTTAATTAATTAAGATTAGATGATAAGGTTTATGCATACCATATTATATATAATTTGTTAGCCATAAGTCATGTGCGAATGGTTCATACAAACGAATAATAATGAGTATTATTTTGTTGTTCGAAATGAAAGAATTTTGTTTAATAAAAAAATAAATAATGAAAAAATTTAAAAAAACATCATCTTCTTATTACGATTACACCCATGAACTCAATTTGTGTTGTTATAATATATATAATGCACGCGACTGGACTACACGTACAAAAAATTGTTATAGCGCACGAACATCTTACGTAAGGACAGTTTGTATTTTAATAGTACTAAATCAAGTACGCGATGGTTTTATATAGTTTTTTATTTTTATCGAGTCAGTTTCTGGGATAAATTTGTTTAAAATATACCAAAATATAAAGAATTCAAATACAGTTATTACTGTGTACATTTTATAGACTTATCTAGTACTTTATTTTTATCAATCGAGGATTTCAAGTCGCGTAATAGTAGCGAATGTGAACCCATAAGTGCAATCTATTTCCTTATCTCGTCCATTGTCTCATTCGACTGTGGCACCAAGAATATAAGAATAATTTACACCTATATACTGGGGGTGAGAGTGAAGGGCAGGTGCTTTTAATTACTTCCACTCTACCTTCCTTAGACTCATTAATCCTCTGTATTGTTCTCATAAAATTTATTAACGTGTTTCTACGATTATTTTACAATGCGTACTCTCCGATCCTCGATTTCCAGCAAAAAACATAGATCTACACAAATTTTTGTGATTGGTTCTTCGTTAGTCCTTAGTTTTTTTGTCGACTTCAGCGCATAAAGGGTGGAAACACAGGCGAAAAATATAATCATAAAAATTGGGAACCGCAGCTTTATGAGTATAAGCCAAATCCAACTTTATCAGCTTGAATACACTGAGAAAAGGAGAATATTATAGATACATTCCGCCCAAACAGAGAAAGCGAGCATAATGTAGATAGACAGACAGACATACTAAAAACAGTCTTTCAGAATGATTTATTGGTAAAGAGGGTGGCCACTAGGTTCATATTATTACAACTGATGGGTAAAGCCTCATAAAGCTGAGTGATATTAGTATTACTAAAATGTTAGACAGTACTGAGAGGACAACTGTTTACAACATTATAGTAAACTGACTAATGGGTAAATAAAAAAAATGACCGTAATAAAAAAATTATTGTGTTCTTTGGCATACCAATACATCCCTAAGATATAAGCGCACCGTGTATCATGTGTCTGTCTAATTCGCTTCTTTTCATTTTCCATCTATTTGAATTCAAAATTGTCCTGTATTTTTAAATTTCCCTTTTAAACAGTAATCACAGACAACGAAATGTAATATTGTGGAACTCAAACACTTTCAGTTACACGGCTTATGTACACAGTACACAAGAGAGAGACGGAGACTAGGTTCTCAGCTGTTGTTGACCATTTTTACTGGGTTCTTACAACCGACCAATATACAACTTCATTTTACTCAGGCGGGAATGAGATCATGCAATAAAAGTAACCACAGTAATTAAGCCTCGATTAAGTCCTTCGAGCATCAGCGAAATATAATTATATGGTCTTAACTGATGCTCTTAAAATGATTTATAATGGTTGCTGCTGCGTGTCATTCATACCAAGGTATTTGTCCGTCTCTCTTTCGGTCAATGCGCTTTGTTACTTTGACCATTCTACTTCTTCAGATTCTTACTGGCATCAAGGTTGTGTGATGAAGTATTATTAATTTCTTTATGTGTATTAGTATATAATTAGCCGAAAGGCGGCTGCCGAAACGTTGCATTTATTTTTTTTTTCTGTGATGGCAAAAAACATTTAGACATCTGTGCCATTATATTCTCATAATTCGTTACATAGGCCTACAGTCTCTACATTTCTAAGTTTTCATCACTAGAAAAAAGGGGTCGTCAGAGCCGGACACAATGTAAGATAGTGGTAGAAACAGGTTTAATTAAATTAAAAGAGCGGAGAGATACAGGGGGTAAAAGGTTAAAGTAAGGTGGAGGTGGAGCAGAAGTAATTAGAAGCACCTGCCATTCACTTTCGCCCCGTTTATATGTAATTACTGGTACAGTACTGCCGTCTGTGTTCTAGCTAGTATTATTGAAATAGTTCTTAATTTGCATAAAGTAAATTTTAAAAGGAAGTCGACATAACCTAATTACAAAATGCTGTTAGCTCAGAGCTCACTTGCTCCCTAATTTTCGTTACCTTTTGTCGACCTCTTAAAAAAAAAGGCCTTTGATGAAAGTACCAAATTGAATCTCTTGTTTGAGTAGAATCGAAATTTTAACGCAATCAATACTCCTCGCTCATCGACACGTAAATTTTAATTCTTCACTTTATCTCTTCGAAGCAAATTTAAATTAAATTAATCCTAACCAGCTTTATTTAATAAATATGCTTCAACATTTAATCGACAGTTAATTTTATTTTCATACATAGAAACATGAAATTATGAAATTCATAACAATATTTTAAACGCAAACAGATTTAATTTAACATTGTGGTATAACATTTTTCAAGTTGTTCGATAAAAATGTGCCCCGAGTATATTTAAATATGATGTTAAAAATTTTATTAGCATAGTGGTCAAAATAGAATACGGAAACATACTTTTAAATGTGTATAAAATTTTAAAACTTAGTATGGAATTATAAAGTTTTAATAAGCTCTACGCTCAGTAACAAGATCTATAAATATTGGATTACGCTTACACTTAATTATCTCACTTCCAACAATCTTGTTTACCGTAGTTTAATAAGATAAGAAGTTACAAACTAAATTTCCCCATAATGGAAAGTTTTATCCCATCTCGAGCGTGCACACACAACATAATACTTACGGTTAATTAGTTTTAGTACCATATTGGCTGTCCATTATTGTATCCTAACTTTGAAGTTAAATATTCATTTCTCCTCGCATATATTTTTGAAGTCTAACTCTCGCTGACTCTCATTGTGTAACTTCAATTCTTTGTAGCTTCTATTCTTGGAACAACAATTTTTGCGTTGTAAAACAATAATTTTCGCAAGGTTAGAGTGTGGATACTGGAATGTTGTAAATTTCGTAAATAAAGAGAAGGAATCTATGAATAACAAAGGTAGAAAATAAAAAGCAAAGTAATAATTAATACAAATAAAACATAAAATCAATAAAGAGTTTCCTACGCCGGACCCTACAGCTTGGCCTCTTGGGGGGGGGGGGGGGAACAGTTGTCACGTTAGCTAGCTAACAGGGCAATGATACCTGAGTTTTGACAAGGTTCTGTGATCCGCTGAAAAACACATCGTAACGCATGGTGGGACCGATCGTTCTAATGGGTGGTAATGATAACGTTCATCGACCGAACGTTAGTGAGTCATGAACGATGGACTCAGAGTACCAGGACACGCGTTGTTGTGTTTGGTGTAGTCCTACCTGCTGCACTCGTGGCAGAGTTTGGGTTGCGCATTGCTTTTCACTCCCGCAATACGTTAGGAAAATTATTAACCGTTACGATACCTCCGGACTCTACGTTCGATACGAAAAATATTATTTATAGTATTCCGTGTGAGTGTAGTTGTGAATACGTAGGTGGGAGAATCTTAACCGTTGCAGGTCAGTGTAAAAAAGCATAAAGTAAATGTTCCGAGAGGTAACATTTCTCGATCAACGTTGACAGAGGCACAACATGAGGTTTTATGGCATGAAGCAACAATTATTTGTAAAGAAAAAAAATGGTTCGAACGAAGATTTGAGGAAGTTGCTTTTATTGTTACAAATAATAATTGCATTAGTCAAGTTACCAGCGAAATTCCAAACATCTGGCTTCGTTCCATTCGTAAAAGCACTTTAGTTGTTGGGTGGCCTTAGCGGTGTTTGCCGCCTACTTTCACTTTTATTATAAACGGTTGGGCCCGTTGTGTCTGTATCGCAGTGTTTTGTTGACCTTGGAGGTGTAGAAGTGTTCGTGCTTTTTTCGTGAGTTGTGTGTTTTTTCATAGTACATATTAATTGGGATTATTTTTTCTTTTTATTATATATTATGTGAAGTTTTGTTATTATTTTGATTACTTTCTATCACGAGTTGATAAAGTATACTACTATTCATTACTTTACGTATTAGAATATATAATTAGCCTCTTGCCGACTGTTTGGGTGGCCGAAAAGTCGCATTATGTTTTTCCTGTGATGGCAAAAATCCGTCAGTTAAAGTCAAATTCAATGGTGTATATTGATGACTCAAGGACGGAGAGTGGCGTGGGTAGTGCGTTTCCCATCGAGGGTGCTTCCGCTCCTGGACACTGCGAGGGTATACACTGGTGAACTGTATGCACTAACTCTTCGATATTCTGAACACTGACTAGAGAGAAAATGTATTATCTGTACGGATTCACTGAGGTCTCTGACTGCCTTGGGCGCAGTAGATCCGCTATTGCAACAGATTCATCCACTATTACTAGACAACTTGTGCCGTACTGAGTTCGGCAGCGTATTATAAGAATTTTAAAAACGAGCGCCGCTGACGTCACGCACGGCCACACGGCTATGGTACTTTGTTGTTGGCACACAAATGTTGTGCAGCTACGCAATACAGCTGGCAGCGCCAATGTTTCTGTACATTCCTGCATCCAGAGGTTACTTGGCTAGGCCGACACATTGAATCGGCCTCATTTCTGTTCTGTCCTCCAACCTAGTCATCTGCTCTCGACTGGCGGATACCGTTTGTTCTGGACTTCCTCGGCTATCACTATGGTTGGCTAGATAAAGTGTAGCTCCAGGTATGTACAAGTCAGCGGGTTCTGAAAATATTCTAACCCCAAATATATTTTACGTTTCAGCCTCTATTATAAATTTATACTTGTGTGTGTGTGTAGAGCAGTTTTCGATGTGTGCGTTAACGCAATTACCAAATTAAATTGATATGAGTGTAAATGTTGTGAGCTAAATTGACTTCAATAAAGAAAATACTAAAGCATCTCGCACTCAGCTGTGTTTGGTGTTATTAACGGTTATGAAATGCGTAATTGATTAATTGTCATATTTCAACGAAATACTTAAAAGGTAGTTGGTACATAAGTGAAATAAGTCACAGCTGAGCAGCTTAATACTGTTTAATATGAATTAGTGGCGATGTGTGTGTGCTGTTGATGTGTAAAGTTAGTGTTGGAAGTTAATGTGGACGGCCTATGTGGCGTATTTTCTTTATGACACCCTCTACAACCTATTGTATGTCCAGGTGCTCGAACAAGGGCGAGATGGGTGTCGGGTGGACGTACATCTGTCCACCCTAATGGCAGAGACAATCTTATAGCCACGATGCCGTCAGTCGAGGACAACTTAGGACTCTTCCAACGCTAAGCTGCACCCGGGACTTGTGACACGACTGTGACATCACTGATCCGCGCCTATACGGACTAAGTACACCGGACAATCCAGGTGGGAAAATTCTGATTATCTATTTCTCTCTCTCTACAACATGGTGAATGCACAGAAGCCGCCAGAAGCTCACTCGTGAAGTTCTGAACATTATACTCTAGCACAAACTCTCATGGCCAATTATGTTATTGCATGTGTGAACATTACCGCAGTACACCTAATGAAGTATCTTATAACTGTATAATGTGTAAGAAATTACACACATACACACACATCCGCAGTTTGCTGTAAGATCTAACTTTTCAGCTAATTAAGACCATTAGGGAGTTAATTATCTTGTGCTATCATGTCATCTGGTCATGGCTGAGTTTTAATAACGTAACGGGGGCTGCCTGATGCTTTAGATGAGAAACTATTTTCTTTCACACACATACTTAGCGTTTAATGATTAAAGTCAGGGTCGTTTAGCTGGTTGAGTTTCGGGGCGGTCACTTACATTCTCTGGTGTGAACTACCAAGGCAAATCTATGCTTAGGAGCTGAGATATTCAGTTTACGCTGTCATTTATATTTGTACCTATCTATACATATTAGGGTGCATTCATTTACTGTAGTTGGAATGGGTTTATGAGGAGGTTAGTGTTGAAATGAGGGATGTTTTGTTATTCATGTCGTATATGTGTTTGTGTGTGTAATTTTACTATATTTTGCTGGGGGATATGTAACGGATTTAAAAAGAGAAAAACCATAAATGTGCTTACTGAGACAACAGGCTAGCCTATTTGATACTATACAACACTTATGGATTAGTATTGCTTTATGAATGAGATTATTACTAACTTTGACTTATACATAATCAGGCAGAAATTTTGCAATTAGGTCAATATCAAATTCACTTACTTTGTGACATCATGAATTAATTGATATACATATATATATAATTCTGCCTTTAATGGTGTGCTCACACAATCAAGAACTTGTCATTTATGTAACATCTTGCAGGTTGAATAAAGCACACGCTTGTTGGTTAAAAGAGTTTTTCATTTGCAAGTCCTGTCATTCACCTGGGGGGACATGTCTGTAATTGTATTTGGGCCTTGCACACTTTTGCTTCCTCTAGGTTTTCCACCTAGTTCTAAATATGATGTCTCTCCCCTTTACCAAAAAAACTTAATAAAAATAAAATTAAATAAAATAAAAATTCAAAAAAATTACAAAACTTAGAAAAATAAAAGGGGGGTTTCAAATGTTAGATCAGAGCGTGGTTATGATTCTAGGTAGGTAGCATTTCTGCCTTATTTTTTCTTTTCTTTGGAACTTGAGAAATTTTAGAATCTGGGGACTTACATTTATTTCCTTAAATGAAACTTGGTGTGGCTACAGACATGTCAGCTGGTGTTAGGACTTGCAAATTATTTCAGATTATTTTTAATTAGAATCCAAGTGTTGCAAGAAAACTTAATGGTAGTATAACGAATTAATAGAAAGAATAACCAAAAAAAAAAATAGCACATTTTATAAAATGAATAAGGGGTTGATGAAGTTTAAAATAATTTAATATGTGTTAGTGTTTAAGTGATTATTTTGTGATGTTGAGTGTGAGATGAATTTTGAAAAAGGGGTTATAGGAATGTGATTGATTTTTTTTATGAATGTGTGCTGGTTGATTTCACTTGCACATACCCTGGAGCTCAACCAGATTCTGGACGTGATGAGGGCCGTCAGTACTTGTCGATTTTGATTGTGATTTGTCTCCTGGATTAGACTACGTGTTTTCTAGCACCCCGTTATATGGTAATTGTTTATTGAGGGCGTTGCGTTGCAGTACCATGTATTTTGAATGCGGTTATGGTCCGACCAAGGGCATGGATGTGATAGTTTATATTTTCGATTATATCGAATTTTATGTGTACTTGGTGGATGGTACGTAGTGAGTTAGTTTGGTTGTTTTGTGTCGTGTTCTCTTCTGGGCATTTTGTATGGCTGTTTCTCTGCTTTTATGACACCCATCTCGTCGTATCGCTAGAGCATTCTGGAGCCGCTTGTATGATCAAGTTCTTCCTGTCGTTCTCTTTAATTATTGCTTTTACGTGGTGTGTGTGCGGATTGCATTTCATGTCATGTCCATTTCTGTGAATGTGGACTTGTTTGTCAAAGATGAGCTCGAGTGGGAGGTCCGGTTCCGGGGACGGAAGCCGCAGGAGACTGTTGTTTCATTAAGGAAGCAACTCCGTGAGGCTCTTGCCTCCGGTGAGGCACCGAGTGGGAGAGTATTACTTACGGATGTCACAGCCGAGGTGGAGCTGTGCTCGGAAAAATTTTCAGAACTGCGCGATTTGGCCGAAGGCCTGCAGTCGGCGGCACCCACCTCTACGGCTAGACAGAGGGTACGCCAACGTTTACAACATGTTCTATGCCGTTTACAGAATGCTGAATCACAGGCTACCACCTCGGAATTAGAGAAAAATGTTGTCACTCTTAGAGAGCAAGTGGCGATGGCATTGCGGGAGTTTTCTCTCGGTCAGCGTCGCCACGTGGATGCGAATTCCGGTTCTTCTTCATCTTCTGTTGAGACGGCAGCCAGGGTGGAACCCCCTGCCCATGTTCCTGCCTTTTCGGATATGGCTACAGCGAGCTATCACAAGCTCCCTAACCCACTGTCGGATGTCATTCAGCGTCTCCCAGTTGTCGATGGTCTGGATCCCGAGGCGCTTTTGAGATTCTTGCGCATATTTTTTCAGTTGGCCGATTTCCCTGGGCTGTCGGAGCGGACTTTGCTTGAGCTCATTTACCCGTACTGTCGGGGATCTATGGCTGAGCGCGTGACAAGTACCCTTAGGGATGGCGGTGGCACTGACCATTTCCATCGGGAAGTCCTGGACGCTTTCGTACCGGGAAGGTTACACGACCGGTTAAGACATAAACATTTTTATAGAGTTCAAGCAAGCGGAGAGCCCCTTGCTCATTTCATTTCCAGTGTTAAGGACGCGGCCCGGATCCTGAGGCTGGGGTTGTCTGAGTCTGAAGTTATTCACACTATTTTGGAGGGCGTGACGCCGGAGGAACGGTCACGGTTGACATTCGCTGTCCGTCCCCAAAGTTTTATTGATTTGGACCGGCTGTGCGCCGAGTCAACCACTATACGGGGTAATGACGATATTAGAGCCCACGAGGCTAGGAGGCGTTTAGATCCCCCTGATTTAGAGCGACGAGTCGGGCAGCCCGGGTCTTGGGGTTCTCGGCCTGCGCCGGTTCAGAGCTGTGAGGTACGAGAATTATTCTGTTCCAGGTGTCATAGATCCGGTCACGTTGCGCGCTATTGTCACGATGCTAGACGGCGTCAAGGGACTTCCCGAAATGGTAACTTTCCAAAAAACGTAAGCTCTCGGGGAAGATAAGTAGGGAGTGGTCTTCCCGTTAGGCCGTTCGGTTCCGGTTTCACTTAACCCCAGGCGGGTAGTAAATCCCGGATCATCTGGCTCCAAGGTCCTGCGAACTGTCCCCAACTACAGTTCAGTATGCCCCTTCCTGTCGATCGAGTTGAAAAAGGGTCAGCTCAGAGCCTTGGTTGACTCTGGATCCGCCCGATCCATAATTTCATCTAGAGTATGCGAGGACCTTGAACAACAGGGCTTACTATTAGGGTCGGATCGGTCTTCCGTGGTATGCTGGACTGCATCGCGGGAAATTCTGCCCATCTCCCGGGTGGTTTCCCTAAGTATTAAAATCGAGTGTTTTTCATGGGTGTGGCGATTTTTGGTTTCTCCGGCTCTGGGAGTCGACTGCATTGTGGGTGCCGATTTCATCTCCAAGAGTGGTCTCGTTTTAGACATACAAGGGCACCACTGTTATTTTAAATTCAATCGGGAGGTTGTCATTCCTTTCCTTGGGTACCAGGGAGCCAAGGGAGGTATCCAAGAGGTTGTGTGTCCCGATTCAGAAAGAGACCATCTCACTCCGTCCCAGAAGCATGCTTTGGATCATTTGTGTGAGCAGTTCCCCACTGTATTAACTCCCAACTTGGGGCTCACACATCTTTTGGAGTATAAGATCCGTTTGACGGACTCCGCTGTAGTACGTTCACACCCATACAAATTCGCTCCTCCAAAGATGGATGTTCTTAGAGAGAAGGTTCAAGAGTTGCTTAAACAAGGGGTCATTGAACCTTCCAACTCTAGTTATGCAAGTCCAGCATTTCTGGTGCCCAAGCCTGGGGGTAAACAGCGTATGGTCATAGACTATCGCAAACTAAATGCTAACATTGAGGTGGATTCAGTTCCTCTTCCCGATTTACATTCCGCTTTCGATTGGTTTAGTGGGGCCAGGTACTTCACCATCTTTGACCTCAATGCCGCTTATCATCAGATTCCTCTGTCTAAGGAAAGCCGCCCTTATACGGCATTCTGTGTGCCATGGAATCTTTATCAATATACTAGAGTACCCATGGGTCTGGCCGTGGGGGCTCAAACCCTCACGCGACTACTCGACACTGTATTCCATGATGTGAAATTTAAATTCATTTTAAATTATCTTGATGACCTCTTAGTCTATAGCAAAACGTTCGAGGAGCATCTGGGTCACCTGAGAGAGGTGATGTGCCGATTGAGGAGTGCTGGCCTCACTATCAATCCAGACAAAGTCAAATTTGCACAAAAGAGTATTTCGTTTTTGGGGCATCTCGTCTCATATGGGGGTGTGACGGTCGACCCGGAGAGGACACAAGGCATCCGAGATTTTCCTCCCCCTAGGGATGCGAAAGGTGTTGCCAGATTCGTTGGCATGGTCAATTTTTATCGTAGATTTATCCCTAATGCCGCGAAGATTGCTGTACCTTTAAACGAACTCAGAAAGAAGGGTACCAAATTTGTGTGGGGAGAGAGGCAACAGCGGGCCTTTGATACCCTCAAGGAGGCGATCGTCTCTCCCCCTGTGTTGAGGATGCCTGATTTTTCAAAAAATTTATTTTGCAAACGGACGCGAGTTCTGTTGCGCTCGGGGCGGTTCTGTCCCAGGAAGTCGATGGTGCTAGGCAGCCGGTGGCATTTATATCCCGAACCTTGACCCAACAAGAAAGGAAGTCTTCAGTGTATGAACTAGAGTGTCTTGCTGTCGTGTACGCTCTAGATAAGTTCAGGCGTTTCTTGGAACACGCTGAGTTCCTGTTGGAGACCGATAATCAGGCTCTCTGCTGGCTTCTTGCTCATCCCCGGCAGATGGGTAAAATAGGGCGTTGGTGGTCAAGA
This sequence comes from Magicicada septendecula, assembly GCA_034769895.1. NCBI lineage: Eukaryota > Metazoa > Arthropoda > Insecta > Hemiptera > Cicadidae > Magicicada > Magicicada septendecula. The sequence continues at coordinate 387,121,638 of CM068368.1, read as the reverse complement.
TCTCATCCTTTAAATTCAAAGTGCAACACATCCGGGGAACACAAAATGTTGTTGCAGACGCCTTGTCACGTATGTTCTCACAACCCAGCGAAGCCAACTCTGAGCAACCCTGTTCCGTTCTGCTGGATTTTCCTTTGGCCTTTACTGATGTGTTGCCCCATCAGTTAAATGATGAAGAGTTGGGTCCTATCATCCAACACCTAAAAGAGGGTAACGTGCAGGTTCCATATTTTCTGTCCAAGGGCGTCCTGTGCTGCCGAGAACGAAAAGGACGTGCCCCGAAGGTTGTGCTGCCTAGCAAACTCGTGCCAATGGTCTTCAGTTACTATCATGATTCCCCAATAGGTGGCCATAAGGGAATTTCGAAGACCATTTCCAGTATTAGGAGGCATTTCATCTGGAAGGGCATGGACAGGGACATCGCGGCTCGTGTGAAGGCATGTCATCTCTGTGGCTTGAGTAAGCCTGCTCAAAACACTAAATTGGGTCTATTATCATCTGATGTGGCGAGCAAACCAATGGAGAAGTTATTCATAGACTACGTGGGACCTTTCCCTCGTAGCAAGTCGGGTAACGCTTACCTACTTGTTTGTGTGGATGCTTTTTCCAAGTTTGTCTGGCTACTGCCCTTACGACAGGCAAACACTCGCTCAACCATCCTTATGCTACAGTCCCATGTCTTTCAGCATTTCGGTTTTCCGTCCACCATTGTCTCTGACAATGGACCACAGTTCATTTCAAAAGATTTCCGGCGAATGTGTTTCGCTAACGGCATCAAGCATGTGACCACTTCCCCGTACTACCCTCAACCGTCCCACGCGGAGAGATTTAACCGGAATCTCCGTTCAGCTCTCATCGCCTACCATGCTGAACAACAGGATTGTTGGGACCTTAATTTGAAGTGGTTGCAATTGGCATTTAACACGGCCCTACACGAGAGTCACAAGGCCGTACCCTTTGAAGTCATGTTTGGTTTCTCGCCAAGTTTGCCGTTGGACAATTTGTGGCACATTGAGGATCTTCTACCTAACGATCCGAAGGTCACGACTGTGGACAGATGGCGGGAGGTCCGGAGGAATTTGCTTCGTGCGCACGAACGCGTCCGTAGTCGCTACAATCAGGGGCGAACTCCGAACCCATTTAAGATTGGCGACTTGGTCTACTGCCAGAGCCATCCGATCAGCTCTGCCATAGATAGGAGGGCCGCTAAACTATGTTATCGTTGGTCGGGACCATACCGCATTCTTCGGTTTGTGTCGCCCGTCACAGTGAAATTGGGTGATCCCGGAGGGGATGTTGAAAGAGTAACCACTCATATTTCAAAGCTAAAGTTTTGCCATAGGGCATGAGTTAGGGATGACAGTTAGTCCTATAAAAATGGGGGGAACACTATTTGGGTTCCTGGATCTCAGTTATTAGATTTGGGAGGCTTTGGTGGTCAGTACTCAGAGCCGGCCGGCGATTCTTCTCTTTCTCCTGTTCTTTCCTGTCTTTTCTATCTGCATGCGGACCAGGGCCCGGCGAGCATGCAGGACTCACACTTACACCTTCTCTTTCAGACACACATTCACTGACTCACACCTCTTCCTTCTGCTTTTTCGTTTTCCTGTGTTACTGAACCCACCAAGAGCGTTTTAGAATCTGAGATTTCCTGGTTTTCCCGCAGCCGTCGTGCTTGAGGACTTGTTTGTTTTGGGTCAACCATGTTGTCCTTTTGGGGTGAGGGTGTGCCGTACTGAGTTCGGCAGCGTATTATAAGAATTTTAAAAACGAGCGCCGCTGACGTCACGCACGGCCACACGGCTATGGTACTTTGTTGTTGGCACACAAATGTTGTGCAGCTACGCAATACAGCTGGCAGCGCCAATGTTTCTGTACATTCCTGCATCCAGAGGTTACTTGGCTAGGCCGACACATTGAATCGGCCTCATTTCTGTTCTGTCCTCCAACCTAGTCATCTGCTCTCGACTGGCGGATACCGTTTGTTCTGGACTTCCTCGGCTATCACTATGGTTGGCTAGATAAAGTGTAGCTCCAGGTATGTACAAGTCAGCGGGTTCTGAAAATATTCTAACCCCAAATATATTTTACGTTTCAGCCTCTATTATAAATTTATACTTGTGTGTGTGTGTAGAGCAGTTTTCGATGTGTGCGTTAACGCAATTACCAAATTAAATTGATATGAGTGTAAATGTTGTGAGCTAAATTGACTTCAATAAAGAAAATACTAAAGCATCTCGCACTCAGCTGTGTTTGGTGTTATTAACGGTTATGAAATGCGTAATTGATTAATTGTCATATTTCAACGAAATACTTAAAAGGTAGTTGGTACATAAGTGAAATAAGTCACAGCTGAGCAGCTTAATACTGTTTAATATGAATTAGTGGCGATGTGTGTGTGCTGTTGATGTGTAAAGTTAGTGTTGGAAGTTAATGTGGACGGCCTATGTGGCGTATTTTCTTTATGACACCCTCTACAACCTATTGTATGTCCAGGTGCTCGAACAAGGGCGAGATGGGTGTCGGGTGGACGTACATCTGTCCACCCTAATGGCAGAGACAGTCTTATAGCCACGATGCCGTCAGTCGAGGACAACTTAGGACTCTTCCAACGCTAAGCTGCACCCGGGACTTGTGACACGACTGTGACATCACTGATCCGCGCCTATACGGACTAAGTACACCGGACAATCCAGGTGGGAAAATTCTGATTATCTATTTCTCTCTCTCTACAACATGGTGAATGCACAGAAGCCGCCAGAAGCTCACTCGTGAAGTTCTGAACATTATACTCTAGCACAAACTCTCATGGCCAATTATGTTATTGCATGTGTGAACATTACCGCAGTACACCTAATGAAGTATCTTATAACTGTATAATGTGTAAGAAATTACACACATACACACACATCCGCAGTTTGCTGTAAGATCTAACTTTTCAGCTAATTAAGACCATTAGGGAGTTAATTATCTTGTGCTATCATGTCATCTGGTCATGGCTGAGTTTTAATAACGTAACGGGGGCTGTCTGATGCTTTAGATGAGAAACTATTTTCTTTCACACACATACTTAGCGTTTAATGATTAAAGTTAGGGTCGTTTAGCTGGTTGAGTTTCGGGGCGGTCACTTACATTCTCTGGTGTGAACTACCAAGGCAAATCTATGCTTAGGAGCTGAGATATTCAGTTTACGCTGTCATTTATATTTGTACCTATCTATACATATTAGGGTGCATTCATTTACTGTAGTTGGAATGGGTTTATGAGGAGGTTAGTGTTGAAATGAGGGATGTTTTGTTATTCATGTCGTATATGTGTTTGTGTGTGTAATTTTACTATATTTTGCTGGGGGAATATGTAACGGATTTAAAAAGAGAAAAACCATAAATGTGCTTACTGAGACAACAGGCTAGCCTATTTGATACTATACAACACTTATGGATTAGTATTGCTTTATGAATGAGATTATTACTAACTTTGACTCATACATAATCAGGCAGAAATTTTGCAATTGGGTCAATATCAAATTCACTTACTTTGTGACATCATGAATTAATTGATATACACATATATATAATTCTGCCTTTAATGGTGTGCTCACACAATCAAGAACTTGTCATTTATGTAACATCTTGCAGGTTGAATAAAGCACACGCTTGTTGGTTAAAAGAGTTTTTCATTTGCAAGTCCTGTCATTCACCTGGGGGGACATGTCTGTAATTGTATTTGGGCCTTGCACACTTTTGCTTCCTCTAGGTTTTCCACCTAGTTCTAAATATGATGTCTCTCCCCTTTACCAAAAAAACTTAATAAAAATAAAATTAAATAAAATAAAAATTCAAAAAAATTACAAAACTTAGAAAAATAAAAGGGGGGTTTCAAACTTAGGTTCATCTTTTACTTTAATGTCTGGGTCTTGTAGGTACTGAACGCAATTAAGAAGGTGATGCTAAGACAAACGCTGCAGACAGGCCAGAGGTCGATGCAATTGCCGTACAACCTGAGCTACCACAACCATCATTAATAATGTGTAGCAGCAGACGTGGAATTCACGGCGCAGCAAACATTCTGAAGCGACCCAGAGCGTCCGTAAATGGCAAATAGAAGGCGGTGGCAGTCGTCGTGAATAAATTTGCATCACCAGACTGCGTACACGGACCTCACGTCTTCTTACTTCCGAACTGCCGAACTCCGACAGAGATACAAACTAGGCCTAAAAGACCTGAAAGAGGACCTCACAAATAAAACAGTTAGCGACACACAGAACTCTGTCAATCCTAAAAGCAACACTGTATCAGCTTTGGTAGCATTGTTTTGCGTCTGTGTGTGTAACGAATTTCCATTTTCATTGTTAAGCTTGTATGTAGTTGATAATAATAATAATAATAAATTAGTATTAACGCTATTAATTATTTACATATGTTATATTATATTATATTAATGTAATATTTACAGTGCAGGAATGAAAATTTCCATTGCGCGGGAACTTATATAATAACTTGTTGTTGTTGTTGTTGTTGTTATTATTATTATTATTATTATTATTATTATTATTATTATTATTATTATTATTATTATTATTATTAGTCACTGAATTCCTTCAGTTGCTGACGTAAATATTATTCACGTACGCAACTGTCTGTCCAGTCACTAATTTTCCGATTTCTCCCACTACATCACCGATTTCTCAGAACACATCGTACACGCATAGTCTTCTTCTTCTTCTTCTTCTTCTTCTTCTTCTTCTTCTTCTTCTTCTTCTTCTTCTTCTTCTTCTTCTTCTTCTTCTTCTTCTTCTTCTTCTTCTTCTTCTTCTTCTTCTATAGCTTCTTCTACAGTTTAAGGATTAGTCATCAGGCCTGTTGTGAGTCTATAAAGTATCTTCATGACTATCATTATCTCAGCCTATCTATAGCTTATCTCTTATACCTGTTGGAAGATAGTTGTAAGATTGCTTAGAGCTAGTTTTGTTGTACAACTAGATTGCTTACAGCAAGATGGTTTGTAACATAACTTTACAAGTTCTTAATTAAGCAAATATGATATACAATTATTAATAATGTATGATTGAATTATGAACAGTAATAGTAAGTAAGAAATTGTTATGTATGTAAAAAGAAAAAAATGTAGAATAAGAAGGGACAGGGTGAGGCCCAGTGCGCCGACAGTCTGTCGCCAGCCAAATAGAAATATAATAGAAGCCTGTACCTTACATGTCATAAAACATAAAATGCTTTGTATGATCAAAACAGAAAAAAATGCGTAAGTCCCGTTAGAAAGGCGAGGCGATGTCCTTCAAAACACAATGGGATTCACCCAAACATAAAGTGTGAAAGTTAGAAAGTAGCGTCGTTTTTAACAAGTTAAACGGGCACGCGGTAAAACAACGTGCCCGAACTCATTGACCAATAAGCAGTAGCGTCACTAGGAAGCGTGAAAGAATTACGATGTCTGAATGGGTATATTCAAACATACCGGGGAAATTTTCAAAATAGAACCAATGGGAAAGGAAGCAGCTATGACGGAAGAGAGGGTATTTCCAAGTAAACTATAAAAAGAGAAGATGTTAAAAAATCGAGGAGTCTATCAAAGTCTGATGGGGTAGGAGTCTATGTCACTCAGTAAATAACTCCATTAACGGCAACGTTACTCCAAACTTATACATAATGTTTAAATTGTTATCATAAAGAGTCGGAAAGAATAATTAGTACCGTGGGAGGAAAAAACATAGATTAGTGCGCGGAAGTACGAGATAAGAAGTTTATTTATTATGTGCGCGTAAGTACGAAGCAAGAAGATATTTATACCTATGTGCGCGTAAGTACGAAGCAAGAAGATATTTATACCTATGTGCGCGTAAGTACGAAACAAGAAGATATTTATACCTATGTGCGCGTAAATACGGAACAAGAAGTATATTTATATCTATGTGCGCGTCGATTGTATAAACGCGAACGTATGATACAAAGGTAATAAATCAAATGTGCTTATTAGTGGAGTGAAGTGTATTGAGCAAAGTGGAAACACCAGTCATATCAGAGGAATCCTGCATAACAAGTAACAGAATTCTATAATAACAATTTATAAACCAATTATTTTCAAACATAGTAATTAATGTCTACCGAACTTAACTCATCTCATTCTAAAAGACCCCACAGTTCGTTCATATCCTAAGCAAAGTAATTTATGTATTATGACATGTCAAGAAGAATAATAAGTAGACGTGTAGATATAGCAAAACGTAATAAATAAATTAAGATATAGTAACCATTGGAATTAAGTAAGAGGCTAATTTACACGCAAATGTTAGTATATTAAGAGATTCATAATGGTTGATAGAATATTATGACGTGCCTTAAAATGATATCGATTAAATATTTATGTTGTGTGAGTAAATGTAATATTGCAAACTAGTAATTCAATTTATATGATGAGCAATTGTAATTCTGAAGATTAGTGAATCAATTAAATTTTGTTTTAATAAGTAATTATAAGTTTGACAATTGATAAATCAATTTATACCATATAAAGATTGTGTAGTATGGAGTATTAGAATTTTAATTTACATGTCTGTATTATGAAAGAATCAATATAGAGTATTATTAGAATCTGAACGAGAATGTGTCATTATTTGATAGACCCTGAGGTACTCTGCTCTGGCGCCCAACAGTAATTATTGATTTCACAAGTTAAACGAGCAGATATACTTAGTTGTCAGACGCAGTCACACTGTAGAATTAAGAATCTTTATATTTAGCACAAAAGTGAAATAAAAACTCTGTATATTAAACACCCCGAAATAAAAGGGAAACCAAAAGATTGTTATAGGTTATTTAGATAGCTTGTAGCCTACATGTTTTGTTTCCAGTTAGTTATCTTTGCACGTTCTGGTTTTTCATTTAGAGTGCATTTTCAGTCATCGGAAATTAATTTTAAAATGACAAAGGATATACATACATTTAACACAAACGTAGCATCAGTAAAAACATTTCGGACTGATTTTGATGATCTTTCTTTTATTCTAAAGAACCAGAAAGCACTCTAACTTTTAAGAGTCCAAACCGTTTGCGTGGTAGTATGTTCTCCTCCCTACAAATGTTAGTGACTTACATTTAGCCTCAACAAACTACTAAATAGCTAAGCTTGAAGTCACTTAAATTTTACTGTACTGAACAACAATGATATCCGTATAATAAAAAAAACGAGTGTGTGACGATTTCATTAATTAAAAATAAAATAAATAATAAAATAGGAAATGTAAAAGCTGAGAAATTTAAATTTTAATAAATCGCACATTTAAACTAATTTTATATCACTACCATAAATCATAATAATATTTAATAAAGCGATTAAATGGCAAAAAAGTAATGCGAGTGTAGAGATAGGGAAACCCTTTATTAATTTTACCCTGCATAGACATACACTAACCGGAATTAACCTGAATACCAACCCATAAACAAACTAATAATCCTTGTAATTTGATATTAAATAAATAAATAAACAAGAACACAGTAGTGTACTATAATAAATTCTGTAATAAAGAATATATTCGGATAATTAAAAGGTCAAACTTTAATCCCTTAAATAGAGAAGAAAGGTGGAACTATTTTGTTGCGATGCGTAAACTCCGCGCAGTTAACTTACCCGTCCTAACATAGTAATTCAATCGACATGGAGCGCTCTCGTAGTAAACACACGCTTGAAGCATGTCCTAAAGTACGACAATATGTTTTTTCATTTAGAGTACAGCTATAACAATGTCCAGCGGAAAGTAGTGTCAAATTAGTGTGCAAATAAGTTTAAATGTAATCTATAAAACCAAAAGGAATAAATAACTGTGTGAGGGATGACATCTCATTTGTCTAATTTGTAAGATCTCAATGTTGGTTTAAAATAATAAGGTACAAGGTACCTAAAGTGAGAACTTTTATAAACAATAATGTGACGTGCATTTCTGCGACAAACAAGAACATTTACGACACTTATACTACTAACGATGCTTAACTACTAGACTTTCTGAGGACCGCAACCCTACTTCATTATGAACTAATCACTTCAGGAACTCCAACAGGAAAGTAAACTCCACTAAAGATCAACCCTTGACGAACACTTCAAGGACCAAGGACCCGGACATCGAGTAAACTTCTGGATATCACAGGTGACACGGAGACTTGTCCTCCGTGATTAATTAAAATTCTAACAAATGAATTGTTAAAGACAGTTTAAATAAATATACAAAGACTTTAATGATAATCACTTATAACATGTAGTATATCTTACGAATCAAAAATATTTGTAGTAGCAAGTAGTGCTTATGTATATATATAAAACTTCACTGATACAAAAAATTTTAGATTAAGTCCATTCTTCAAATGGCCCCCCAAATAGTATGATAGAATATGAATAAGTGAGCTTAACTCACAAACAAGTTTAAGTCCCGGATCTGTGGATAATGCTAGCTCATATAAAGCCTTATGTTGTGGCTCCCCCCCCTTTTTTTCACAAAATATTTTATAAATTGTAATCTTTTTATTAAGAAAAACCTTATGTGGGAATATTTATGTAGAGCTGTTGTAGTAATTGTTTAATAAAGAGATGGCATTACTTTACACAAAAATACTGAGTAAATAAATCATCAGACCCCCATGTAAAAGTTCCTTTAGTAATAACTACAGCTGGTTTAACTAATAATTAAAAGTTAATTACGAGTATGGCAGCCCGTGCAATTGATCTGAGGTAAGTATGCACAGGTTCCCGATGTTATAACGTAGGTGAGACGTTATAAGTGATAGAAAATAAAATAAGGATAGTAATAGAAAAGGACAAATAAGACAAAAATTTTACGGTAATTAATTTGTATCAACTTTATTATATAAGTTTGATGCTTTCAAACCTAAAAGAATATTATAAATAAAAATTTGAATATTAATTGTGCATCAACACATCATAGTAAAAAGCAATTGTAACTAATTCTAGAAAGAATGAACAAACTCTTTGCATTATAAATCCAAAGAGATGTTATAATTTTTGCATGTACCTATATCAAGGATACGAATGTGTAAAGGCGTTATTCAAGCATTTTGTTACGTAACATGAGATCACCACACACTATGTAACGAATCCATTCTACACTCGCAGGTTGTTAACTGTCAGTTTTCACGTCGCCATTTAATATAGTCGCCCACCTAATCAACTATAAAAACAAGTAGACGTAACGTGATGTGTAATCATGTTTCCAGTAAATAATTACTAGTTGTTTTGCCCTTTTTGTCATTCCTGTACGGTTATACTTTCATAATCGAGCTGTATCAAGAACAAATATGATAACCTTTAGAAAAATCGCAAATTTTTTATGTTAACATATGTAATACCATCTTCAGTCCTGAAGGTATAATTGCTTATAAATTTTGGTTTTGATATCAAACATTAAACAAATGCTTAGGCAGGAACTGAACAATAAAATGTTTGCTTATTTTTTTAATATTTTTTCTAAAAAATATGTGCTTCGGGCATATACACCTCAGGTTTTACCGAGTAATTTTGTACAGTTTTTTTATAACTACAAGCAGAAAAAATGACTTATGAAACTTGAATGTACTCAACTAAAGCGTAATGGATAATCGGTCAAATGTAATTATTAAATGCTTAAGGCTAATGAAGACAAAAAACAATTTTTTTTAAATTAAAGTACTAACTAGAGCTACTAGAATAAAACAGATAATTCAGAATTATCCAAATTTACTTTATCTTTTTATTTAAACATGTGCTGAAAACACAATTTTTATACCACAAAAAAGCAAAACAAATTGAAGTAATTTATATAGTTTACAATAAAAAATGCAAAATTATTTAATTGTAAATGGTTAATGAAATATATTGTTTAATATTTATGAGATTTATCTACTTTTCGCTTGATACTATATTTGAAAAAACAATTATTTTTTATTACTCACAAATGCATCTTACATTTTACACACATTACTCTTAATCTGGACTTGCAGCCTCGATACCTAGATTTTAAAAAATTAAGAAAAATCTATCTTGGGTATATTAAATGTTCACCAGTTTTAGGTACTGTTTCTGCACGTACTTTCACTATAAATTGCACCTAAACCAATTTCCTTAAAATTAGTTTCGTCTACAGTTCCCTTCCCAGTAGATATTAAAAAATCTAAAAGTAACCCATCTGGTGCAGCCAAAACAAAATTTTCCATGCCTAAAGGGTTAGGCTCGAATGGTACATATTACCTAAAAATACATTTTCCGGCAAACGGAATCATTTGCTCATTAACTGCAAGGTGAGCCCAGTATGGTGTCTGCATCCATTTATTTCTCACTGTATCTCACTGTTCTCACTGTCAGAGGTCTCACTTTCCACAGTTTATCAATATATATATATATATATATATATATATATATATATATATATTGTAGCATAACAAAATGAAGAAAAGGTCCATAGTGAGTGAGAAGAATGAATTGGTTAAGGATTAAACTAAAGAAACTGTACATTAAGTCAATAAAAGGTTAATAAGAATAAACAATAACAAAGAAAACAATTGGTCAAAATAACTTACTATGTAAAAACCCAATAAACCAGCAGTATACCCAGTAGATTGGAGAAGCAGTAAAAAGGAAAGAAAAGAAAAAGAAGATAAAAGGGTGAAAACAATATTAATAAGGGAAATTTATAAGGTCAAGAAGCAGAGAAACTACAAGACAAGAAATTTACTAATATAATAATGAAGAAAGGACAAAATATGTCAAGATTCCTACAAAGAGCCTAGAAATAAGAAGAGCTATTCCAAAAATGTTAATAAAGGAATACATACCTTTGAACTAAATTTAAAACCAACATATTTAGACCCCGTAACTCAAGTTACAAGATACAATCCAATGAAAACCGAGTTGTAAACTAGATATAAATATTATATGTAACAACCAAAAGACTACCAATAGTGTAGAAACAAACCAAAAACTACCATAGTGTAAAAACAAAAGACTACCATTAGTGTAGGAAATATAAGGTGAAATACCATAATAAATACAATAAAAGTTAGAGACTACAGTGAGTGTAGAGAATAACAAGTGACACACTATAATAAAAAATAGTGTAGGAAATAAAAAATTATTTAAAAGGACTGACAACATTATTAGTTATAAGAGTTTTTTAAATTAGATATAAGAAATAATATTACCCATAAAATGTTTTTTTTAATTACAGTTAAGTAAATTGTGAGAAGGACAATAAATACCAGAGGACAGTTCATAACTGAGGGTATAACCAATAATAAAATGTTTGTTATTTATTGTTAATCAGATAATATGTTAGATATAAGGTGATAATAGATATAAGATATTTATTATCACAGTTAAGTTGTTACCAGAAAAAACAAATACAAAAGACAGTTAATGACTGAAAGTATTATTACTAATAAGATGTTTTAGTATAATTAAATTTGTTACAAAAAGAACATAAAAACAAAGGACAGTTAATGACTGAAGGTATTGTTAGTAATAAGATGTTTCTATTATAGTTAAATGATACATAAAAATAATAGGCATAAGATATTTTGTTATCATTGAATGATACAGTCAAAAATAATAGATATAAGATGTTTTTGTTAAAATTAGGTGATATATGAAAAATAGTAGATAATAAGCTGTTTTGTTGTATTTAAAATCATGTTAACTAATTTTCAAGTTTGTAAGGCAGAGAGGCAAGTAGGAAATAGGTATGTTATAATTTTATTTAAAACTGTAAACCATATGAAAGGTACAAAGCAGATTAGCTAATACACCACTCTAGAAAAACAGACCAGTAATGTAAACCAAAACTATCTATCAGAGAATCAAACTACATAATATAGGGAATAGAATTCAGTCCATACAACACAGAAATTGAAAATGTAATTAGTACAGATACAAATAATAACGAATGGAATGACAAAGGAAAGAAAATTCACTTTTTTTGGAAATAAATAATACTAGGCCTATAATGGTAATCAACTCAAACTAAAAAGTAAATTAATCAATATTGAAGTGTTATAACAACAAAATTATGAACAACAAAAAATAATCACGGAGTGATTAATATTATTCCATGGTGTGCTGAGTCAAAAAGATTCAGCAGATTTCAGTTATTTGACGATCAGAGAGTGGGCTGATATCTAGCGGAAAGACGGCGCGAAACGAATGAATATACCGCTTGTAGTTATAGGCAGTACAGAATTAATGCGGTAATTAGTGCTGCGCCCTACCCGTGGATAGGAAAAACTACCGGTTTAGTTTAGACAACGTCGGTCGGTGTCGGCACCTGCCTACAACTGGCAGAATGAAAACACCAGGTGCTGCTGTCTGGCGAGAAGTACGGGACGCAAACGAACACGGAGCCGAATTTTCTGAGTAATTTTGTCTCATCAAACCACCCCGTGGGTGACGGTCGCCATTTTTCTCCGGTAGAGAAAAAAGAAGATTTCAACAACTACACGTCTTCACACTATGTATAGATAATTCTATAACGACTGCGGTAAGTCTCTCATTTACTTTCATATTAATTAACAACAATATTTCGTTGGAGAAAACTGTTTTTTTAGTAAGCCTGAGTAAGCATCTGTCCACCTGTTGCATCGTGCATTGTGCAATACGCAATGTGTTGCTAAAGTTTTTAAAACTTTATAAAACATTCCATTCAAGTGTCAGAATTTCGGCACTAAAAAGTAAAGTATATTGAATACAAAATATCTAAGTTTAAAATTTATATAACATCGATGTAATGAAATACGTGTTACATCAATGTAGGTTATTTTAACAATGCGTAGTTAGTTTAAGTAGCATACAAGTTTTACTAGAATTAACAGTAAAACTTTATTAATATCTGGTGACTTACTCAGGCACGTTTTGAAAGTAAATAATGTCCAATTCATATTATTTTCTGTAGTAAAAAACTAGGTAATTGAAACAAATCTTAACCACGTGGTAACTACATATTCACACTAAGTATAAAGTTATGAGATGGTACAAAGCCATAATTAATTGTCAAATTGCAAACAAGGTAACTCACATTAGGTGATGTTAATATTGGGAAGAATTATTGTTTTAAAGATTTTCAAATAAGGCATGTTGGCCATATAAGTTTTATCAAGTTTAATTAAATAGCTCAATAACTATGTTGACTTTATATATGTATTTTGGAGGGTGTGCAAACTTTAGTGGGGCTTTGTGTTGTGGTCTCTGACTAAAAATATAATGTGTAATCAGGGTCCATCGATGTAGACGAGAAAAAAGACCTACTACATAGCTGAACGATGAACATCTGAAGCTCTACTCGCTACCGGGTGAATTTGGACGACCACACGAACACCTAAAATGTCAGCCACGAGATGTCACCTCCATAATACCCTTCATAAATGAAACCAGGTGATACAAAACCATTTATTAATTACACATAGAGTCAACACTCAATCGTACCCAGTGACCAGTTATATATATCTATCATCTACAACATTTCAAGTTTTAAACATTATTAAGATCCCCAATTGATGGGACAGTTTAGTGTGTGGACTGGGTGCTAAATTAATTTTATATTTTAGTATATTTCTGGTAAAATTGTCAGCTCAGAGACTGGCATGATTAAAATGCAACATTCAACATAGATTTCCACTTATTTCATTATAGGGGTTTCTTTACAGATTTTAAATCATTTCTGCTATTAGTAATTTATAGTGTTCAATTCAGTAGTATATATATATATATATTTTTTTTTTTTTCTTAAATTAAAAATCAGTTTAATTCTTTTGTATAAAAAAATACTGGGGAGGTAGGTGCATTTTCAACAAGTTTCAACCAGAAGGAATGCAAGTCGAAACACCTTTCAACTTGTTTGTTGAGACAAGTTGAAGGCTGAATCATCAAGATAACATGTCCGTCTCTGGGCCAAGTGTATTTTTTTCATAGGGTTATAATATTATGCAATATTTCTAATTTTATTATTTGGCAATGTTTCGGTATATATAAATTCTGTAAATTAATTATGATAACTGGGGGGCGTTCATTATTTTAAATATTTTTAATTTCTCACTGGAATTAGGCACTTAGCCACTTAGGCACTTAGTTTTGTATTTTATTATGTCCTGGGGACTACTGTATGCTTAAACATTATCTTATACACCTGATGTGTAATCAACCCACACCATGAGGGTAATATAATAAAAGTAAATTTCTAATCCTAACTGGGATAATTATAAAGAAAAAGTAAGAATTTATATACACCAGAAGGGTAATATAAGAAGGGCGTGGCAAGAAACCTTTATGTATATTTTATTGTATACTATTGTATAATGTAATTTTATTGTGGAACATGTTATGTGTGTATATTTCTGTGAACATTTTGGGGGTTATAATTGTTATGCATTTAGTGTATTTTGGTGGGGACTTTGGATATAGGCTTTTATTTGTTCGATGTCTTTTTATAAAAGAAAGTTAATACATGGAGTCATGTAGGTATATCCTTTTCATTTTTTTTATAACAGGTATTCTATCTCAATTTATCATTGCTGATCATTTCTTTAAGGAAATAATTTATTTTATTTAACCTTATAACAAGTGTATGAATTGTCACCCTTTAAAATTTATTTAATTTGTTTGAGTAATTATTATTGTAATAAATATTAGCAAGGAATCAATACCATTTATCTTCATTAAGTTATATGAAGCATTCTTACAGGAACATATAAAATAAATTTTATATTTTATTAATATTTTAATGGAAGCCTTGTTTCCAGGTTAGTTATGGTTTAAATTTCAATTCATTGGTAGAGTGACATAGCAAATTATTTTCTTGGTTTCAATAATTATTTTCAGGTGGCCTTGTTGAGAAAGTATACTTTATTTAATTAATTATTTAAGGGGAATTATAGATTACTGTTGGGTTTATTTATTTTATTATTAATTGTTTACTGAGATAGAATAATAAAAAGGATTTGTTAATTGTTTTTCTTGAGTTTTCATTGCAAGTCCCGTCTCACTGGATCCAGCGCATTTTTGGCTTCTCTAGGCCTAAGCCTAGTTATAATTAACTTGTGGCCCCTCTTTACAAAAAAAAAAAAAAAAAATTCTCAAAAATTTTTCTCAAAAAAAAATTAATCTTTTTTTATAACTGCTAAAGTCAAAGTGGGGTTTCAATGGAAATATTATCAGAAAAACACTTGTAAACCATTTAAACACTAAATTTGTACAAAATATGAGGCCTACAATAATTATCAAAAATTGTAAATTTTAGGCTTAAATGAACTTAAAACAGACCCAGCTATATATCCAATTATGTAAAATTAATTTAAGAATATTGCTGAATAGTTAGATTTTAGTAAAATTAAGAAATAATTGAACTACAGCAATAAATAGGAAAACTTGTTATGTATATAGAGGATGAACCAAATCTGAGACATGTACTTTTATAAATAAACAATGGAAACAGGAAAAAGACATTTCATAAATTACCCTAAAACGACGACTTTCAGAGTTTTAAGTCTATTGTTAATCGTTAATATGACCAGTTGAGAAATTACTAACAGAAGACCGAAAAAGTATAATTTTGTGCAAAACCGCGAGTGTAGCCTCGAAAAGTGTAACAGAGGTTAACTAAATAAAAATAACACTAACAGATAATAATTAACACCTAACTAATTCAGAACAACAGCAATAACACTATCTAACACGAGCACAAGAAATCAACGGCCATTTTGAGAATATTTTAAACCGTATTAGCAGAACACGAATACAACACATTTGAACACCGGACACTTCACCAGTAAACCATCACGAAACGACATCGCAGGAGAAGGGAGAACACTCTACACTATATTCCAGGACAACTACAACTTCGCAGAGAAGGGAATACTCATTTATTTCTGTGGGAGAAGCTCAACCAGTATCAGCAGTGCATAGCAGAGAAAATCGAGGTTACGGCGGCCATACTTAATTTCCGAACGAGTCCAGGATACAGCCTGCTTGAAGCCAGTGACGTCATTTCGACGAATGGTTCGATGTTACTTTTAATAATTGACAATTTACCTAATAATATTGTTTTTTCAGCCATAATGATTTATTTTAAAAATAGCTGTAAGAATTGTATCTTGTCCCTTGCCCTCTCTGACCATTTCGACTCGCTAAAAGAATCATAATTAATTAATCTTGTAAAAATATATTTTGTCAATATTGTTCGCTACCGACTTGAGCAGATATCAACCAATGCCTGGGTCATGCGCAGCCTGAATGGCGCATAATTTTAAATGTCAATAAATGAACATAATTATTCAGTTATAAGAGTTTGTATTTATTTGTCTAGTGAATGTTAGCTAATCTTTCTTCTAAAAAAAAAATAATAATAATAATTTACAGTGATAAAATTAATATTTGAGAGGAAGAAGAAGAGGAAAATCAGCAGAGAGAATCAACAGATCTAACTACACAACTAAATTATTAATAGAAACAAATAGTTTCGAACCACAATTTCATACCTATTTAATTGGAAGTATATAAAACACATACAATTAATTAATTATTTATTAATTAATTGAATTAATTAATTAAATAAAACAAAATATAAGTAAAATTTCATAACTTACAAAAATTTTTTTATTATCAACAAATCACATTTTATTATAATACATTATTTATATTTAATTTATTCTTTGTAATTGGGAATAATTACCAATTGGCGATATCACTAGTGGGATTTCAGTTATTATAAAGTCTACTAACTAATTATAAAATCTATATTTGTAATAAATTATATTACAAATTGGCGTCCAACTAAAGGGCTTAAAATAGGAGTTAATACAGTTATAAAATAAGGACGATTGTCCAGCTTCCTATTTTAGCTCGGCAGCGGTCAATAGGTCGGAAGAAGAAGCGAGATGCACAGGAGGGCTACATCAAAAAAAAGGGCTGTGGAGGCCGAACAGGAGATAAATATGGAGGATAAAGAGGCGACACCAGTGGAAGATGTGGAGTCGATATTACGCCAGCAGAACCAAACAAGCCTGCACCACAGGAGGAACAGCCGGAGAAATCCACCACAAAGGAAGATACAAAATTGGATAGAATGATGGAGATGTTACTCAGAGAATTTAAAACGTCAAAGGAAGAGTTGGGAAATAAAATCGGAGATACCAATAAGAAAATCGAGGAAAATAGTAAGAAGATGGAAGAGAAAATGGAAGAAAATAGTAAGAAGATGGAGGAGAAGGTGGACGAAATAAAAAACGAGAATAAATTATTAATGGAAGAAAATATTCAGAAGATTGAGGAGAAAATGGAGGAAATAAAAACTGACAATAAACAATCGAAGGAGGAATTGACCCAGATAAGCCAGAAACTGGTTAGAAGAAGGAATGTAACAAATCCTCATAAAAACCAGTGTTAATAAAAAAAAAAAAAACCCTCAATAAACTATCACAACTATAAAAAACCATACTATAGTTTGTATGATAATAGTGACTATGCTAACAATGACCACTATTATAAATTATGTAATTAAGACAAAAATGATACAGAATTTCAAATGAAAAAGAGAAAAGAAACCAGAATATCATATGATTTAATCAAAACAACTTAACCAAACTCACAAAGAAAATAATTTGATAAAGATGGAACAATGAAGAAAGAACAACTAAGTAGAGACCAAATATTAAGACCAGAAACCAAAAACCCTGGTACTATTAATGATAATATTGTTGTAATAACCACTGTTATAGTGATAAGTGATAAAGAATTAATTAATGTTATGCCATGAGCAATAAAATAACTCATTGGATACCAAATGGTAGAAAATATATATATATATATTGTAATAAAATAAATTAAATGATGATGTTGTGTGTTATTGATATTGTGGAGTATGCGACTCCGATGTAATCAAGCCCCTCTGTTTGGACTAGCCAATTTGTAATAAAATAAATAAGATTGATGTGTGAATCTGTAAGTTGTAAGGTGTTTAATTGGTGTGGCTCTCGACGTCTTACTGGCCTGAAACACTTCCTTAAGTTTCCCAGCTGGTCGAGTCCCAATGGTAGCAAGACCGGTCGAGTAGCGTAAAGTTGATGAAGAAATATATATGCTTGGCTTCGCCGAACGTTTCAAAACAAAATTTATTGTTTTGAAGGAAATTTAAAAAAAATTATGTTTATAAAAAAAAAATTATTTTAATTTTATTAATTAATTAATTAGGATCAATTAATTAATATAGGGCTGTGAAGTTTTAAACAGTGTAATGCTCTTCTGAAAATTTTTATTAAAGTTTTAGTATAATTTAAATAATCTATCACCACTCATAAGACTGTCTGTAAACCAATCGATATTTGTTTACCTTTCTATTTTTTAGGTTATCTTCACTTACGGGTGGTAAAGTCCTTGTAGATTATCAATTAGAATTATATTATTGGTAATTAGTATTATTGAAGAAATAAAGAACTATTAAGTATTGAAAAGTATTAATATTTTATTAAGTAATAGCAATATTGACTCTTATCGATTAGTATCGATTCTCAGGATATCGAAAAAAGTTACAAGTATATGATATAAAAATTATATAGGGTTCTTTAAACAGCCAGTTATTACCAAAGTCAGAGAAATCGGGCTAATATTTAAAAAGTATAACGTTACAATCAAATTAATAGTTATTAATAAACACAGACATTGAATAATAATTTGTAAATATAATAATTGTTTTCACCAAACAGCTGTGATGAACCACGAAGAGGCACTGGAATTGTCAAAGAAAGATGGCTGCCGTCAAGTCGATGAAAATGTTGCTCGTTGCTGCTGCATTCCAAATAATGTATTTTGACGCAATATTTCTGTTCTCGTGTCCGCAAATCTCTTGTTATATGTTGTGTAGTGACTGGTGTAGTGATTCTGGGTTGTATTTAGTGTATCTGTATAATTATTAGTTCAAACACTTTCTCCGATTCCATCACTAATTTGGTTTAATGTATTATACAGTTTTCTAGTGTTTTATGGTGTTTTTCGGAGTAGATTTATATTGTTCTGTGTTATGGAGTGTTACTTGATCGTTTCTGTTATAATATGATAGTTTCAGAAGTATTTTACAAGTCACTCGCGATTTCACAATAACTCACTATACACTCGCTTTGTATGACGATTATAGGTTAGATTATTCACGTTTTCAAAGGTATGTCATGTTAACCGTTCAACTACCAATAATTAACTAACTGTTTCCTTCAGTTTCAATTAAACTCTTAGCCCATATAATATTATCCTTAACATTGTTCAAAAATATTTTCACATCCTGTGTACATTTTACTATTTCACTATATGAATGCCTAAACTTTGGTTATTTGTCAATTTTATTCACTAGATTTGATTTAAATTAATCTTTCAGTTCATTCTGGTTATTTTCAGATTAAATAATGCCATTTTATAGTGTTTTCTGTCCGAAAAATAGTAATTTTACTTTCAGTTTGATATACTCTGATAAGTCAAACATTTCCAAAATTTACTTCCTGTTATAATGAAAATTCAGCCATTTTATCAGTTATATTTAATATTAATAATCCTATATTGTATTAAAAGGTTCATATTCCCTTATTTTCTGGTAGTTAATTGAATTAGTTGTATCCTGAAACATTATTCAGGAATATATGACTCCCATGTCCAAATTTCTGAGTTGAGTCATTCTCATTTTTATTTATAATTCTGAATATAATTTATTAAAATCTCTCTAAATGGTATGTGCAATTATATGGCATGATCTCAAGTTTATTTTGTCTAAACCCCTTTTGTTTATTTGCATTTAATTGAGCAATTTCTCTGTTTTGATGAAGTTTGGTTTCCATTCTTTTGGCCTATGATTTTTTAACAATTTTTCTTACAAAATGATTTACAAACAATATATGATGTGCGATACCCTCTCTGACTTTTTACAAATAGTATTATAAATTAAACATGTTTTCAAATTACACAAAAACAATTAGTATTGGTTACAATACAAATAATAGTTAAACAAATAAAGAACATTTTTTTTTTTTTAAATGGTTGTCTTCAAATCAGACATTTTGCAACAAAATTCCCATTTCCAACATGTAAACATGGTTTATAAAAAAGGTTTTGTACTAACTAACATCTTAATTACTCTCTACTATTTACAAGTGGTAATTATTTTTATAGTTCTGATGTTAGTTGTTTCAGACCCAAACAAATGGCCTTATATCTAAAACATTTTTAAACATTCTTGTACTATATACATTAAAACCTTATATCTATATTCTTATTTCTAACTATTATTATAAGTAGGATTCTACAGTTTTTATACAGTCTTTTATACCTTGTCTTTGGGGAATTGTACCCTGTCATTAAAAAATAAATAGTATGAACCGTTCAAAAAGCACTATGAAATCTGTTTTTCTTTTTTCATGTAAAACAAAAATGTTATTTTAAACAGATTCATGTCTTATGAACAACATATTGTCACAGTACACATTTTAAGTCATTGAAAAATGCATATTTCATTGCATCCAATGTTTGTGATTGCCAAGAATGAAACACAAGGTTCATTTTTTATAATACCCAAAACTATCACTGGTTCACTTTCACTTATATATTATGTTAATGCTAAATGGTCGTATAGTCTTATTAACATAATAAATTGGTTAGCGTTTTTTCAATGGAGATTTGTTCCATGGGTACTATATTATTGTTTCATCTTAGTTCACAGGAAACTTTTACTTTATACACTCCTCTCTCTTAAATTTATACACATGTGGTTTTTATTTCGTTATACTTTTATTTTTAGATATTTATTTTGGGGATATAGGGATTTGGGTGTCTTTTATAAGAGCATGACGTCTTCTTCAGGATGCTGCCCTCTTCTTCTTTCTTCAGTCTTCTTTTCTCCTGCCTTCTGGGACTGGTATCTTCTCCATCTGTTCTTGATGCCATCAGGTTTCTTGGGATCTTCTCCATCTTCTTCTTTAATTCAGAAATACACAACCTGTATTGGTTGATCTTGGCTTATTTTAGGGTTTCTCTTTTATTTATTCTCCCTCGTTGTGGGTTTGGTCATATTGTGTACTGCTTTGTTATTTACTATTTTACCTTCCTGGGTCATACCTTGAAAACCTTTGGTTATGAGACTGGTTTTGGATGACTCATCACTAGTAACTCTTTTTATTTTAACTTGTATTTTCTTTATAATAATGATTTCTTTCCACAGTTGCTATGAATTAATCTATTTATATTAAACTTAATGCTTTCTTCCAAATTTAAATATTATAACTTCATTATTCTAATGATCAATTGCCATTCAATATTATGCTTATATCTGTCACGCTACAGATTGCTCTCCTCCAGAAGTAATTATTTCAGACATGTTTATGGATGAAATAATTTCTTATGATAATTTCATCATTTCTTATAATTCATTTTCTTCTCCATTTTTATATCGACTTTTTTATATTAGAGTTTTATTAATTTTATATATATAATTATTTGTTTTACTACTGATCCTTTTCGGATAGTTAGTGTCTTCTGAGATATATTATAATTGTAATACATTTTCTTTCTATATCAACTTCGTGTTGTATCCTTGGGATATTAATTCCCTAACATTCCCTATCACGTGGGCTGGGGCAGATCAGAGGGGCACTGTACGCTACTTCTCTGCTGGCCATACACCACTTCTATAAATTGAGTACAGGGGCATATCCATCCCTGCTCAAAAAACATAATGCTGCTGGAATTATCTTCAGTCAGTCATCGAATAAATAAATAAAAAGTAGTCTCATTTTCGACTAATAAAAATATCTTTGGATTCTCCACTTCGTAGTCTCTCAGATTATCTCACATTTTCTATCTTAATAAATCTTCATAATCATTATTATACTCATTACATATATATTTTTCCAAAACTCTTAACTTGTCTGATATATTTAATTTAATTATGGTTGAAAACCTTTCTTTTAATAATTCTGGTTACTGTTTACAGTGTAACTCTCTTTCTTCTTCATCTGAATTCTCTTTATACTTTCTTCTGGTTATTCATAGTATTAGCATGGTCTTTATAAATAGTCTTTCGTATTCATTATTTGAATGGTCTTAATATATTATATTTAATTTTTTAACATTGTATCTTTACATTAGATATACAGGTTGTTATATTGATCATTTTATTTAAACATTTTGGTTCTTTCCTTTCTCTTAGAAAGTTATTAATCCGTCTTCGCATTCATTAGCATTAATTCATTTATATTATATTTCATGTGGTATTTATTCTCTTTGCATTTCATATAGGTCTTATTATTATCATTGGTTCAAAATCATCTTCTCCATCTGTTTGGTATGAGTTGTTCTTCTTTGCTCTTAATTAACTGTTTTCATTATCGTTTCATAGGTAATTAGTCTCTTTGCTTCCAAATTTTTTCCTTCTCTGGCATATTACACTCTTTCTTGTTATTCTTCTCTACTCCTTCAAATTCTATTGTGAATGTTAGCATTTATTCTGGATTAACGTTAATTCTCTTTTCTGAATTAATTACTTTATTTTCTTCTCAATTCAATCATAATTGACACATAATTATTTCTTGGAACTTGGTTAGTTTTAACATAAAATTCAAACTATTCTTTTTATTTAATTGAAAAATATTTCTCATAAATCCTTGTAATATGTTGATCTTATCTTGTTTCAAAGTTCTGACGTTCTATCAACATTCAAATTCTGTTTAATTCATTTATTCCCAGAATTGTTTCATTCAGAATTGTTTATAGTAATGTGATCTTACTATTATTTCTGAATGTTTTGGTATTTCTCCAAATTCAAATTCTTCTTAATTATTTACCATAAAGTTTCCTCATAATTCAGTGGTAGTAAGCTGTGCTTGCTTAATTTTAAATTTTTTTAAATTAAGTTCAAAATTCTCTCTCTTTCTCTTTCTTCCATAAAGTTTTGTTCTAAATTATCATGTTGTAGTAAGATGTACTTACTCAATTTTAAATTTTTATAATTAAATTCAAAATTCCTTTCTTCTTAATTCTTTCATAAAGTTTGTTCAAAATTATCAGTGGTAGTAAGATGTTCTTACTAAATTTTAAATTTTTATAATTAATAAGTACAAAATTCTCACTCTTTCTCTTTCTTCCATAAAGTTTTTTCTTCAAATTATTAGGTTGTAAGTTGTTCTTACATAATTTTTGAATTTTTTTTAAATAACAATTCTAAATTCCTTTTTCTTATAATTCTCCAGAATGTTCTTCTCAAAATATTAGGTTGTAAGATGTACTTACATTATTTTTGAATTTTTAAAATATTAAATTGAAAAATTCTTCTTCTTATAATTCTCCAGAATGTTCTTTTCAAAATATTAGGTTGTAAGATGTACTTACATTATTTTCGAATTTTTATAAATATAAATTCTAAACTCCTTCTTCTTATAATTCTCCAAAATGTTCTTTTCAAAATATTAGGTTGTAAGATGTACTTACACTATTTTTGAATTTTTAAAATAAAAATTCTAAATTCCTTCTTCTTATAATTCTCCAAAATGTTCTTCTCAAAATATTAGGTTGTAAGATGTACTTACATTATTTTTAAATTTTTATAATTATATTTCAATTCAAAAGTCTTTCTTTTCCTTTCTTCCATAAAGTTTGTTCCAAAATTATTAGGTTGTAAGATGTACTTACATTATTTTAAAATTTTTATAATAAAAATTCTAAATTCCTTCTTCTTATAATTCTCCAAAATGTTCTTCTCAAAATATTAGGTTGTAAGATGTACTTACATTATTTTAAAATTTTTATAATAAAAATTCTAAATTCCTTCTTCTTATAATTCTCCAAAATGTTCTTCTCAAAATATTAGGTTGTAAGATGTACTTACATTATTTTTAAATTTTTATTAAAATAAAAATTCTAAATTCCTTCTTCTTATAATTCTCCAAAATGTTCTTCTCAAAATATTAGGTTGTAAGATGTACTTACATTATTTTTGAATTTCTAAAATTCTAAAACTCACAACTCATTCTTCATAATATTTCTTCATAGAAGCTTGATTGTACACTCCTTTGATTTTCCTGAAACGATTTCCTTCAACTCATATGTATTGTTATGCTTATCATTTACCACAACATATGGGGTTATATTGTACTCTACACTGGCCCATATTATTTATACTTTAATAAGTTGATCTCCACTTTTTCTTTTCTTTTATATACCCAGGAAGATGGACGATTTTCTTTATGTCGTTCCATTGCTCATATTTTTATTTGTCATGTTCATTTTCTTAAATAGTCTTCATTCATAAAACCCAGTTTTGTTTCTATGTTTATTCTTCGTATCATTTCCTTTCAATAATATTTATTTCGTCTCCTTCAACATTGTTTTTCGCCGTAGTCGGTTATCATGATCCGTCCCTTTTCTTGATGGTGTGTGGTATCTGTGTCAACCAGGGTCCATCATCTCGGTTGCTCTTATAAAATTTACCCTAGGGCGCGACACTCGGTTATTATTACTGTTATTATTTTTATTACTAAATTTATCATGATAGTCTTTTCGGTTAGGTTGGTAAGGTCTGTCATCATTATTGTTGGGATATGGATTTCTCTGACTGTATGGGACATTATTATGTTGGTATAAATTGTTTCTATTATATGGATAGGGGTTGTTATCCCTAACGCTGTTAAAACTACTGCTAAACTGGTCATTACGCGGCGGGTTGTTAGGGCCGTCGTAATTACTGGGCTGGCTCCCTCTATCATCATATGGTATACACCAATACTTCTCTGGTCCATGTTTTGTGTTCCCTGACAAATATATGTGAAGATCTTCATCTGGGTTATCACTTATTATTTGTTTATCTGAAACACCATAAGCTGGTTTACCATCACATATCCACTCTGAAGGAATATATTTTAGTCTAACCGTACCCTGGAATTGTCCTAGATGGTACGTTAATGGAATACATTCTGGTGATTCATCTGTGTCATCATTACAGTCTGGTACGATATCACATTTCCATCTTTCTGAAAAACATTGTCCAGTCTTGCGCTGAAATTGATCTAGTCCACCTGTTGTATTCTGTTTATTTCTGGTCCTTTCCCATTGGTAAACTACTGCTTTGTGGTAAATTATTTCTGAAATTACTTCGATTCTCCTTCTATAATTCATAAAATTCATGATGTCTTTGTCATAGGTAATTGGGATATTATTGCCATCAATTAACCCATGTTTCATCATCTCCAACTCTTCCTTAGTTTTTATCAAATTTCTTGGATACATTTTCCTTTTCCTTGGTTTAATATCTTCCTGGCTTCGGTTAGTTTCAATTTCAGGTACTACCATTACTAGTTCCTGCGTTTTATCATTTATTACTTCTTCTGGTTCTGGTTGACTATCTTCCTGCGTTTTATCATTTATTACTTCTTCTGGTTCTGGTTGACTATCTTCCTGCGTTTTATCATTTAGTACTTCTTCTGGTTCTGGTTGGCTATCATTTTTTATTTCTTCGGTCTTCTCCTTTCTTAATTCTTCCTTTTTTAATCTGTCCTCTCTTCTTTCTTTAATCCATTTTTGATGCTCCTCTCCCCTTTTTAATCTGTTCTCTCTTATCTCCTGATTTACCTCCCTTAACTCTTCTCTTAGAATTTGATTGTCCTCTCTCAATTCTTCCAATTTCTCCCCCATCTTTTCTTCCAACTTCCTGTTATCTTCTTTCAACTCTTCCTTCAACTGTCGGTTGTTCTTCTCTATCTTCTTCCTGGTTTCATCTATTTTCTGATTGGTGTTTTCAATTTGATTAATCAATTCTTCTTTAGTCGCTTTGAATTCTTCTTTGAACGACTGGTTGTCTCCCTTCAATTCTTCTAACTTCTTCCCCATCTCTTCTTCCATCTTCTTGTTATCTTCCTTCAAATCTTCTATGTTCTGGTTCATCCCCGTCAACTCTTCTTTTGTGGATTGATTATCCTTCTTCAAATCTTCCATCTTCTCTTCCATCTTCTTGCTGTTTTCTTCCATCTTCTCTTCCATCTTCTTGCTGTTCTCTTCTATCTTCTTATTTGTTTCTTCCTTGCTGGATTTGATATCTTCTTTCAAGGACTGGTTGTCTCTCCCCATTTTCTTACTCAAGTCTTCCTTTAATTCCTTACTATTTTTGTTTATTTTCTCTTCCATCCTTTGCAAGAACACTTCCATGTATCTGTCCATTTGATTATCCTCCGTTGTCTTGGATTTCTCCACCTGCTTCTCCTGGAGATTAACTTCCCCTGTCTGTGAGGATATCTCCGGTTGTTCCGTTTGTTTGGACAACACCGGGGGTAATGACCCTTCCACCTCCACTGGCGTCGCCTCTTTATTGTCCATTTCAACTTCTAATTCTTTTTCGGCCTCCGCCGCCCGTTTCTTAGATGTTGCACGTCGTTGCATTTTCCCTTTATATTCTCTGGCTTTGTAGCTGTTGCCTAGCTCCAACTAGTGATTGGGCAGAATGTATTGATTGGAAGGCCAATCGCTAATTAAAGCCCCTAAAGTTGTGCGCCAATTTGTAATAAATTAATTAAAATGAGTGTGTGTAGATGTGTTGCTGATATACTCTATTGTGGAATATGCGACTCCGATGTAATCAAGCCCCTCTGTTTGGACTAGCCAATTTGTAATAAAATAAATAAGATTGATGTGTGAATCTGTAAGTTGTAAGGTGTTTAATTGGTGTGGCTCTCGACGTCTTACTGGCCTGAAACACTTCCTTAAGTTTCCCAGCTGGTCGAGTCCCAATGGTAGCAAGACCGGTCGATTAGCGTAAAGTTGATGAAGAAATATATATGCTTGGCTTCGCCGAACGTTTCAAAACAAAATTTATTGTTTTGAAGGAAATTTAAAAAAAAATTATGTTTATAAAAAAAACATTATTTTAATTTTATTAATTAATTAATTAGGATCAATTAATTAATATAGGGCTGTGAAGTTTTAAACAGTGTAATGCTCTTCTGAAAATTTTTATTAAAGTTTTAGTATAATTTAAATAATCTATCACCACTCATAAGACTGTCTGTAAACCAATCGATATTTGTTTACCTTTCTATTTTTTAGGTTATCTTCACTTACGGGTGGTAAAGTCCTTGTAGATTATCAATTAGAATTATATTATTGGTAATTAGTATTATTGAAGAAATAAAGAACTATTAAGTATTGAAAAGTATTAATATTTTATTAAGTAATAGCAATATTGACTCTTATCGATTAGTATCGATTCTCAGGATATCGAAAAAAGTTACAAGTATATGATATAAAAATTATATAGGGTTCTTTAAACAGCCAGTTATTACCAAAGTCAGAGAAATCGGGCTAATATTTAAAAAGTATAACGTTACAATCAAATTAATAGTTATTAATAAACACAGACATTGAATAATAATTTGTAAATATAATAATTGTTTTCACCAAACAGCTGTGATGAACCACGAAGAGGCACTGGAATTGTCAAAGAAAGATGGCTGCCGTCAAGTCGATGAAAATGTTGCTCGTTGCTGCTGCATTCCAAATAATGTATTTTGACGCAATATTTCTGTTCTCGTGTCCGCAAATCTCTTGTTATATGTTGTGTAGTGACTGGTGTAGTGATTCTGGGTTGTATTTAGTGTATCTGTATAATTATTAGTTCAAACACTTTCTCCGATTCCATCACTAATTTGGTTTAATGTATTATACAGTTTTCTAGTGTTTTATGGTGTTTTTCGGAGTAGATTTATATTGTTCTGTGTTATGGAGTGTTACTTGATCGTTTCTGTTATAATATGATAGTTTCAGAAGTATTTTACAAGTCACTCGCGATTTCACAATAACTCACTATACACTCGCTTTGTATGACGATTATAGGTTAGATTATTCACGTTTTCAAAGGTATGTCATGTTAACCGTTCAACTACCAATAATTAACTAACTGTTTCCTTCAGTTTCAATTAAACTCTTAGCCCATATAATATTATCCTTAACATTGTTCAAAAATATTTTCACATCCTGTGTACATTTTACTATTTCACTATATGAATGCCTAAACTTTGGTTATTTGTCAATTTTATTCACTAGATTTGATTTAAATTAATCTTTCAGTTCATTCTGGTTATTTTCAGATTAAATAATGCCATTTTATAGTGTTTTCTGTCCGAAAAATAGTAATTTTACTTTCAGTTTGATATACTCTGATAAGTCAAACATTTCCAAAATTTACTTCCTGTTATAATGAAAATTCAGCCATTTTATCAGTTATATTTAATATTAATAATCCTATATTGTATTAAAAGGTTCATATTCCCTTATTTTCTGGTAGTTAATTGAATTAGTTGTATCCTGAAACATTATTCAGGAATATATGACTCCCATGTCCAAATTTCTGAGTTGAGTCATTCTCATTTTTATTTATAATTCTGAATATAATTTATTAAAATCTCTCTAAATGGTATGTGCAATTATATGGCATGATCTCAAGTTTATTTTGTCTAAACCCCTTTTGTTTATTTGCATTTAATTGAGCAATTTCTCTGTTTTGATGAAGTTTGGTTTCCATTCTTTTGGCCTATGATTTTTTAACAATTTTTCTTACAAAATGATTTACAAACAATATATGATGTGCGATACCCTCTCTGACTTTTTACAAATAGTATTATAAATTAAACATGTTTTCAAATTACACAAAAACAATTAGTATTGGTTACAATACAAATAATAGTTAAACAAATAAAGAACATTTTTTTTTTTTTAAATGGTTGTCTTCAAATCAGACATTTTGCAACAAAATTCCCATTTCCAACATGTAAACATGGTTTATAAAAAAGGTTTTGTACTAACTAACATCTTAATTACTCTCTACTATTTACAAGTGGTAATTATTTTTATAGTTCTGATGTTAGTTGTTTCAGACCCAAACAAATGGCCTTATATCTAAAACATTTTTAAACATTCTTGTACTATATACATTAAAACCTTATATCTATATTCTTATTTCTAACTATTATTATAAGTAGGATTCTACAGTTTTTATACAGTCTTTTATACCTTGTCTTTGGGGAATTGTACCCTGTCATTAAAAAATAAATAGTATGAACCGTTCAAAAAGCACTATGAAATCTGTTTTTCTTTTTTCATGTAAAACAAAAATGTTATTTTAAACAGATTCATGTCTTATGAACAACATATTGTCACAGTACACATTTTAAGTCATTGAAAAATGCATATTTCATTGCATCCAATGTTTGTGATTGCCAAGAATGAAACACAAGGTTCATTTTTTATAATACCCAAAACTATCACTGGTTCACTTTCACTTATATATTATGTTAATGCTAAATGGTCGTATAGTCTTATTAACATAATAAATTGGTTAGCGTTTTTTCAATGGAGATTTGTTCCATGGGTACTATATTATTGTTTCATCTTAGTTCACAGGAAACTTTTACTTTATACACTCCTCTCTCTTAAATTTATACACATGTGGTTTTTATTTCGTTATACTTTTATTTTTAGATATTTATTTTGGGGATATAGGGATTTGGGTGTCTTTTATAAGAGCATGACGTCTTCTTCAGGATGCTGCCCTCTTCTTCTTTCTTCAGTCTTCTTTTCTCCTGCCTTCTGGGACTGGTATCTTCTCCATCTGTTCTTGATGCCATCAGGTTTCTTGGGATCTTCTCCATCTTCTTCTTTAATTCAGAAATACACAACCTGTATTGGTTGATCTTGGCTTATTTTAGGGTTTCTCTTTTATTTATTCTCCCTCGTTGTGGGTTTGGTCATATTGTGTACTGCTTTGTTATTTACTATTTTACCTTCCTGGGTCATACCTTGAAAACCTTTGGTTATGAGACTGGTTTTGGATGACTCATCACTAGTAACTCTTTTTATTTTAACTTGTATTTTCTTTATAATAATGATTTCTTTCCACAGTTGCTATGAATTAATCTATTTATATTAAACTTAATGCTTTCTTCCAAATTTAAATATTATAACTTCATTATTCTAATGATCAATTGCCATTCAATATTATGCTTATATCTGTCACGCTACAGATTGCTCTCCTCCAGAAGTAATTATTTCAGACATGTTTATGGATGAAATAATTTCTTATGATAATTTCATCATTTCTTATAATTCATTTTCTTCTCCATTTTTATATCGACTTTTTTATATTAGAGTTTTATTAATTTTATATATATAATTATTTGTTTTACTACTGATCCTTTTCGGATAGTTAGTGTCTTCTGAGATATATTATAATTGTAATACATTTTCTTTCTATATCAACTTCGTGTTGTATCCTTGGGATATTAATTCCCTAACATTCCCTATCACGTGGGCTGGGGCAGATCAGAGGGGCACTGTACGCTACTTCTCTGCTGGCCATACACCACTTCTATAAATTGAGTACAGGGGCATATCCATCCCTGCTCAAAAAACATAATGCTGCTGGAATTATCTTCAGTCAGTCATCGAATAAATAAATAAAAAGTAGTCTCATTTTCGACTAATAAAAATATCTTTGGATTCTCCACTTCGTAGTCTCTCAGATTATCTCACATTTTCTATCTTAATAAATCTTCATAATCATTATTATACTCATTACATATATATTTTTCCAAAACTCTTAACTTGTCTGATATATTTAATTTAATTATGGTTGAAAACCTTTCTTTTAATAATTCTGGTTACTGTTTACAGTGTAACTCTCTTTCTTCTTCATCTGAATTCTCTTTATACTTTCTTCTGGTTATTCATAGTATTAGCATGGTCTTTATAAATAGTCTTTCGTATTCATTATTTGAATGGTCTTAATATATTATATTTAATTTTTTAACATTGTATCTTTACATTAGATATACAGGTTGTTATATTGATCATTTTATTTAAACATTTTGGTTCTTTCCTTTCTCTTAGAAAGTTATTAATCCGTCTTCGCATTCATTAGCATTAATTCATTTATATTATATTTCATGTGGTATTTATTCTCTTTGCATTTCATATAGGTCTTATTATTATCATTGGTTCAAAATCATCTTCTCCATCTGTTTGGTATGAGTTGTTCTTCTTTGCTCTTAATTAACTGTTTTCATTATCGTTTCATAGGTAATTAGTCTCTTTGCTTCCAAATTTTTTCCTTCTCTGGCATATTACACTCTTTCTTGTTATTCTTCTCTACTCCTTCAAATTCTATTGTGAATGTTAGCATTTATTCTGGATTAACGTTAATTCTCTTTTCTGAATTAATTACTTTATTTTCTTCTCAATTCAATCATAATTGACACATAATTATTTCTTGGAACTTGGTTAGTTTTAACATAAAATTCAAACTATTCTTTTTATTTAATTGAAAAATATTTCTCATAAATCCTTGTAATATGTTGATCTTATCTTGTTTCAAAGTTCTGACGTTCTATCAACATTCAAATTCTGTTTAATTCATTTATTCCCAGAATTGTTTCATTCAGAATTGTTTATAGTAATGTGATCTTACTATTATTTCTGAATGTTTTGGTATTTCTCCAAATTCAAATTCTTCTTAATTATTTACCATAAAGTTTCCTCATAATTCAGTGGTAGTAAGCTGTGCTTGCTTAATTTTAAATTTTTTTAAATTAAGTTCAAAATTCTCTCTCTTTCTCTTTCTTCCATAAAGTTTTGTTCTAAATTATCATGTTGTAGTAAGATGTACTTACTCAATTTTAAATTTTTATAATTAAATTCAAAATTCCTTTCTTCTTAATTCTTTCATAAAGTTTGTTCAAAATTATCAGTGGTAGTAAGATGTTCTTACTAAATTTTAAATTTTTATAATTAATAAGTACAAAATTCTCACTCTTTCTCTTTCTTCCATAAAGTTTTTTCTTCAAATTATTAGGTTGTAAGTTGTTCTTACATAATTTTTGAATTTTTTTTAAATAACAATTCTAAATTCCTTTTTCTTATAATTCTCCAGAATGTTCTTCTCAAAATATTAGGTTGTAAGATGTACTTACATTATTTTTGAATTTTTAAAATATTAAATTGAAAAATTCTTCTTCTTATAATTCTCCAGAATGTTCTTTTCAAAATATTAGGTTGTAAGATGTACTTACATTATTTTCGAATTTTTATAAATATAAATTCTAAACTCCTTCTTCTTATAATTCTCCAAAATGTTCTTTTCAAAATATTAGGTTGTAAGATGTACTTACACTATTTTTGAATTTTTAAAATAAAAATTCTAAATTCCTTCTTCTTATAATTCTCCAAAATGTTCTTCTCAAAATATTAGGTTGTAAGATGTACTTACATTATTTTTAAATTTTTATAATTATATTTCAATTCAAAAGTCTTTCTTTTCCTTTCTTCCATAAAGTTTGTTCCAAAATTATTAGGTTGTAAGATGTACTTACATTATTTTAAAATTTTTATAATAAAAATTCTAAATTCCTTCTTCTTATAATTCTCCAAAATGTTCTTCTCAAAATATTAGGTTGTAAGATGTACTTACATTATTTTAAAATTTTTATAATAAAAATTCTAAATTCCTTCTTCTTATAATTCTCCAAAATGTTCTTCTCAAAATATTAGGTTGTAAGATGTACTTACATTATTTTTAAATTTTTATTAAAATAAAAATTCTAAATTCCTTCTTCTTATAATTCTCCAAAATGTTCTTCTCAAAATATTAGGTTGTAAGATGTACTTACATTATTTTTGAATTTCTAAAATTCTAAAACTCACAACTCATTCTTCATAATATTTCTTCATAGAAGCTTGATTGTACACTCCTTTGATTTTCCTGAAACGATTTCCTTCAACTCATATGTATTGTTATGCTTATCATTTACCACAACATATGGGGTTATATTGTACTCTACACTGGCCCATATTATTTATACTTTAATAAGTTGATCTCCACTTTTTCTTTTCTTTTATATACCCAGGAAGATGGACGATTTTCTTTATGTCGTTCCATTGCTCATATTTTTATTTGTCATGTTCATTTTCTTAAATAGTCTTCATTCATAAAACCCAGTTTTGTTTCTATGTTTATTCTTCGTATCATTTCCTTTCAATAATATTTATTTCGTCTCCTTCAACATTGTTTTTCGCCGTAGTCGGTTATCATGATCCGTCCCTTTTCTTGATGGTGTGTGGTATCTGTGTCAACCAGGGTCCATCATCTCGGTTGCTCTTATAAAATTTACCCTAGGGCGCGACACTCGGTTATTATTACTGTTATTATTTTTATTACTAAATTTATCATGATAGTCTTTTCGGTTAGGTTGGTAAGGTCTGTCATCATTATTGTTGGGATATGGATTTCTCTGACTGTATGGGACATTATTATGTTGGTATAAATTGTTTCTATTATATGGATAGGGGTTGTTATCCCTAACGCTGTTAAAACTACTGCTAAACTGGTCATTACGCGGCGGGTTGTTAGGGCCGTCGTAATTACTGGGCTGGCTCCCTCTATCATCATATGGTATACACCAATACTTCTCTGGTCCATGTTTTGTGTTCCCTGACAAATATATGTGAAGATCTTCATCTGGGTTATCACTTATTATTTGTTTATCTGAAACACCATAAGCTGGTTTACCATCACATATCCACTCTGAAGGAATATATTTTAGTCTAACCGTACCCTGGAATTGTCCTAGATGGTACGTTAATGGAATACATTCTGGTGATTCATCTGTGTCATCATTACAGTCTGGTACGATATCACATTTCCATCTTTCTGAAAAACATTGTCCAGTCTTGCGCTGAAATTGATCTAGTCCACCTGTTGTATTCTGTTTATTTCTGGTCCTTTCCCATTGGTAAACTACTGCTTTGTGGTAAATTATTTCTGAAATTACTTCGATTCTCCTTCTATAATTCATAAAATTCATGATGTCTTTGTCATAGGTAATTGGGATATTATTGCCATCAATTAACCCATGTTTCATCATCTCCAACTCTTCCTTAGTTTTTATCAAATTTCTTGGATACATTTTCCTTTTCCTTGGTTTAATATCTTCCTGGCTTCGGTTAGTTTCAATTTCAGGTACTACCATTACTAGTTCCTGCGTTTTATCATTTATTACTTCTTCTGGTTCTGGTTGACTATCTTCCTGCGTTTTATCATTTATTACTTCTTCTGGTTCTGGTTGACTATCTTCCTGCGTTTTATCATTTAGTACTTCTTCTGGTTCTGGTTGGCTATCATTTTTTATTTCTTCGGTCTTCTCCTTTCTTAATTCTTCCTTTTTTAATCTGTCCTCTCTTCTTTCTTTAATCCATTTTTGATGCTCCTCTCCCCTTTTTAATCTGTTCTCTCTTATCTCCTGATTTACCTCCCTTAACTCTTCTCTTAGAATTTGATTGTCCTCTCTCAATTCTTCCAATTTCTCCCCCATCTTTTCTTCCAACTTCCTGTTATCTTCTTTCAACTCTTCCTTCAACTGTCGGTTGTTCTTCTCTATCTTCTTCCTGGTTTCATCTATTTTCTGATTGGTGTTTTCAATTTTATTAATCAATTCTTCTTTAGTCGCTTTGAATTCTTCTTTGAACGACTGGTTGTCTCCCTTCAATTCTTCTAACTTCTTCCCCATCTCTTCTTCCATCTTCTTGTTATCTTCCTTCAAATCTTCTATGTTCTGGTTCATCCCCGTCAACTCTTCTTTTGTGGATTGATTATCCTTCTTCAAATCTTCCATCTTCTCTTCCATCTTCTTGCTGTTTTCTTCCATCTTCTCTTCCATCTTCTTGCTGTTCTCTTCTATCTTCTTATTTGTTTCTTCCTTGCTGGATTTGATATCTTCTTTCAAGGACTGGTTGTCTCTCCCCATTTTCTTACTCAAGTCTTCCTTTAATTCCTTACTATTTTTGTTTATTTTCTCTTCCATCCTTTGCAAGAACACTTCCATGTATCTGTCCATTTGATTATCCTCCGTTGTCTTGGATTTCTCCACCTGCTTCTCCTGGAGATTAACTTCCCCTGTCTGTGAGGATATCTCCGGTTGTTCCGTTTGTTTGGACAACACCGGGGGTAATGACCCTTCCACCTCCACTGGCGTCGCCTCTTTATTGTCCATTTCAACTTCTAATTCTTTTTCGGCCTCCGCCGCCCGTTTCTTAGATGTTGCACGTCGTTGCATTTTCCCTTTATATTCTCTGGCTTTGTAGCTGTTGCCTAGCTCCAACTAGTGATTGGGCAGAATGTATTGATTGGAAGGCCAATCGCTAATTAAAGCCCCTAAAGTTGTGCGCCAATTTGTAATAAATTAATTAAAATGAGTGTGTGTAGATGTGTTGCTGATATACTCTATTGTGGAATATGCGACTCCGATGTAATCAAGCCCCTCTGTTTGGACTAGCCAATTTGTAATAAAATAAATAAGATTGATGTGTGAATCTGTAAGTTGTAAGGTGTTTAATTGGTGTGGCTCTCGACGTCTTACTGGCCTGAAACACTTCCTTAAGTTTCCCAGCTGGTCGAGTCCCAATGGTAGCAAGACCGGTCGATTAGCGTAAAGTTGATGAAGAAATATATATGCTTGGCTTCGCCGAACGTTTCAAAACAAAATTTATTGTTTTGAAGGAAATTTTAAAAAAAATTATGTTTATAAAAAAAACATTATTTTAATTTTATTAATTAATTAATTAGGATCAATTAATTAATATAGGGCTGTGAAGTTTTAAACAGTGTAATGCTCTTCTGAAAATTTTTATTAAAGTTTTAGTATAATTTAAATAATCTATCACCACTCATAAGACTGTCTGTAAACCAATCGATATTTGTTTACCTTTCTATTTTTTAGGTTATCTTCACTTACGGGTGGTAAAGTCCTTGTAGATTATCAATTAGAATTATATTATTGGTAATTAGTATTATTGAAGAAATAAAGAACTATTAAGTATTGAAAAGTATTAATATTTTATTAAGTAATAGCAATATTGACTCTTATCGATTAGTATCGATTCTCAGGATATCGAAAAAAGTTACAAGTATATGATATAAAAATTATATAGGGTTCTTTAAACAGCCAGTTATTACCAAAGTCAGAGAAATCGGGCTAATATTTAAAAAGTATAACGTTACAATCAAATTAATAGTTATTAATAAACACAGACATTGAATAATAATTTGTAAATATAATAATTGTTTTCACCAAACAGCTGTGATGAACCACGAAGAGGCACTGGAATTGTCAAAGAAAGATGGCTGCCGTCAAGTCGATGAAAATGTTGCTCGTTGCTGCTGCATTCCAAATAATGTATTTTGACGCAATATTTCTGTTCTCGTGTCCGCAAATCTCTTGTTATATGTTGTGTAGTGACTGGTGTAGTGATTCTGGGTTGTATTTAGTGTATCTGTATAATTATTAGTTCAAACACTTTCTCCGATTCCATCACTAATTTGGTTTAATGTATTATACAGTTTTCTAGTGTTTTATGGTGTTTTTCGGAGTAGATTTATATTGTTCTGTGTTATGGAGTGTTACTTGATCGTTTCTGTTATAATATGATAGTTTCAGAAGTATTTTACAAGTCACTCGCGATTTCACAATAACTCACTATACACTCGCTTTGTATGACGATTATAGGTTAGATTATTCACGTTTTCAAAGGTATGTCATGTTAACCGTTCAACTACCAATAATTAACTAACTGTTTCCTTCAGTTTCAATTAAACTCTTAGCCCATATAATATTATCCTTAACATTGTTCAAAAATATTTTCACATCCTGTGTACATTTTACTATTTCACTATATGAATGCCTAAACTTTGGTTATTTGTCAATTTTATTCACTAGATTTGATTTAAATTAATCTTTCAGTTCATTCTGGTTATTTTCAGATTAAATAATGCCATTTTATAGTGTTTTCTGTCCGAAAAATAGTAATTTTACTTTCAGTTTGATATACTCTGATAAGTCAAACATTTCCAAAATTTACTTCCTGTTATAATGAAAATTCAGCCATTTTATCAGTTATATTTAATATTAATAATCCTATATTGTATTAAAAGGTTCATATTCCCTTATTTTCTGGTAGTTAATTGAATTAGTTGTATCCTGAAACATTATTCAGGAATATATGACTCCCATGTCCAAATTTCTGAGTTGAGTCATTCTCATTTTTATTTATAATTCTGAATATAATTTATTAAAATCTCTCTAAATGGTATGTGCAATTATATGGCATGATCTCAAGTTTATTTTGTCTAAACCCCTTTTGTTTATTTGCATTTAATTGAGCAATTTCTCTGTTTTGATGAAGTTTGGTTTCCATTCTTTTGGCCTATGATTTTTTAACAATTTTTCTTACAAAATGATTTACAAACAATATATGATGTGCGATACCCTCTCTGACTTTTTACAAATAGTATTATAAATTAAACATGTTTTCAAATTACACAAAAACAATTAGTATTGGTTACAATACAAATAATAGTTAAACAAATAAAGAACATTTTTTTTTTTTTTAATGGTTGTCTTCAAATCAGACATTTTGCAACAAAATTCCCATTTCCAACATGTAAACATGGTTTATAAAAAAGGTTTTGTACTAACTAACATCTTAATTACTCTCTACTATTTACAAGTGGTAATTATTTTTATAGTTCTGATGTTAGTTGTTTCAGACCCAAACAAATGGCCTTATATCTAAAACATTTTTAAACATTCTTGTACTATATACATTAAAACCTTATATCTATATTCTTATTTCTAACTATTATTATAAGTAGGATTCTACAGTTTTTATACAGTCTTTTATACCTTGTCTTTGGGGAATTGTACCCTGTCATTAAAAAATAAATAGTATGAACCGTTCAAAAAGCACTATGAAATCTGTTTTTCTTTTTTCATGTAAAACAAAAATGTTATTTTAAACAGATTCATGTCTTATGAACAACATATTGTCACAGTACACATTTTAAGTCATTGAAAAATGCATATTTCATTGCATCCAATGTTTGTGATTGCCAAGAATGAAACACAAGGTTCATTTTTTATAATACCCAAAACTATCACTGGTTCACTTTCACTTATATATTATGTTAATGCTAAATGGTCGTATAGTCTTATTAACATAATAAATTGGTTAGCGTTTTTTCAATGGAGATTTGTTCCATGGGTACTATATTATTGTTTCATCTTAGTTCACAGGAAACTTTTACTTTATACACTCCTCTCTCTTAAATTTATACACATGTGGTTTTTATTTCGTTATACTTTTATTTTTAGATATTTATTTTGGGGATATAGGGATTTGGGTGTCTTTTATAAGAGCATGACGTCTTCTTCAGGATGCTGCCCTCTTCTTCTTTCTTCAGTCTTCTTTTCTCCTGCCTTCTGGGACTGGTATCTTCTCCATCTGTTCTTGATGCCATCAGGTTTCTTGGGATCTTCTCCATCTTCTTCTTTAATTCAGAAATACACAACCTGTATTGGTTGATCTTGGCTTATTTTAGGGTTTCTCTTTTATTTATTCTCCCTCGTTGTGGGTTTGGTCATATTGTGTACTGCTTTGTTATTTACTATTTTACCTTCCTGGGTCATACCTTGAAAACCTTTGGTTATGAGACTGG
This sequence comes from Magicicada septendecula, assembly GCA_034769895.1. Taxonomy (NCBI): domain Eukaryota; kingdom Metazoa; phylum Arthropoda; class Insecta; order Hemiptera; family Cicadidae; genus Magicicada; species Magicicada septendecula. The sequence continues at coordinate 387,083,048 of CM068368.1, read as the reverse complement.
TTTTGGATGACTCATCACTAGTAACTCTTTTTATTTTAACTTGTATTTTCTTTATAATAATGATTTCTTTCCACAGTTGCTATGAATTAATCTATTTATATTAAACTTAATGCTTTCTTCCAAATTTAAATATTATAACTTCATTATTCTAATGATCAATTGCCATTCAATATTATGCTTATATCTGTCACGCTACAATATATATATATAGATGCTAATTACTATGTAAACAAAATGAAATGATGAAACGACGAAATGTATATTATACCACATACCTAAACCACATAATATGGAATAAGCTTTAATAGAGAAGAAGAGTCAAGTGTATGAAAGCATTAATTGATATAAAATATTATGAAGTGAAGAATCTAAGGATGTTTATTTTAGTCAAAAGAGACTACTTTTACTGATTATTTATTTTTATGACTGGATGTAGAAAATGCCATCAGTCTTATATTTTGAGCAGAGATGATAATACCTCTGGACTCAATTAATTGAAGTATTGGACAGCAGGGATTGAAGCCAAAAGTGCCACTCCGAACTGTTCCAATTAATAGGTTAGGGAATGTTAGGGAGTAAACATACTGGTGAGGAAGCACCAAATAAGAAAGGATATAAAATGATAATGTTATGCACATGATTGAGGATTACTTATTAATGAAGAAAGAAACTAATGAAAGAGATAGACATCATCTGAGAGGAAGCAACGGTGGAAAAATAAGGTATATAAAGTGAAAACATGTAATCACAAAAAAATATGGTAAATAAAAAGAATTAGTAGTAATTATTTCATCCATACTAAGACTATGATCTGAACTAATCACTTTTACAGGAGAGCATATGTAGCATAACAAAATTATCACATTAAAATTTAACTTAATGCAACATAAATAAAGAAGGAAAGGTCCATAGTGAGTGAGAAGAATGAATTGGTTAAGGATTAAACTAAAGAAACTGTACATTAAGTCAATAAAAGGTTAATAAGAATAAACAATAGCAAAGAAAACAATTGGTCAAAATAACTTACTATGTAAAAACCCAATAAACCAGCAGTATACCCAGTAGATTGGGGAAGCAGTAAAAAGGAAAGAAAAGAAAAAGGAGATAAAAGGGTGAAAACAATATTAATAAGGGAAATTTATAAGGTCAAGAAGCAGAGAAACCACAAGACAAGAAATTTACTAATATAATAATGAAGAAAGGACAAAATATGTCAAGATTCCTACAAAGAGCCTAGAAATAAGAAGAGCTATTCCAAAAATGTTAATAAAGGAATACATACCTTTGAACTAAATTTAAAACCAACATATTTAGACCCCGTAACTCAAGTTACAAGATACAATCCAATGAAAACCGAGTTGTAAACTAGATATAAGTATTATATGTAACAACCAAAAGACTACCAATAGTGTAGAAACAAACCAAAAACTACCATAGTGTAAAAACAAAAGACTACCATTAGTGTAGGAAATATAAGGTGAAATACCATAATAAATACAATAAAAGTTAGAGACTACAGTGAGTGTAGAGAATAACAAGTGATACACTATAATAAAAAATAGTGTAGGAAATAAAAAATTATTTAAAAGGACTGACAACATTATTAGTGATAAGAGTTTTTTAAATTAGATATAAGAAATAATATTACCCATAAAATGTTTTTTTTAATTACAGTTAAGTAAATTGTGAGAAGGACAATAAATACCAGAGGACAGTTCACAACTGAGGGTATAACCAATAATAAAATGTTTGTTATTTATTGTTAATCAGATAATATGTTAGATATAAGGTGATAATAGATATAAGATATTTATTATCACAGTTAAGTTGTTACCAGAAAAAACAAATACAAAAGACAGTTAATGACTGAAATTATTATTAGTAATAAGATGTTTTAGTATAATTAAATTTGTTACAAAAAGAACATAAAAACAAAGGACAGTTAATGACTGAAGGTACTGTTAGTAATAAGATGTTTCTATTATAGTTAAATGATATATAAAAAATAATAGGCATAAGATATTTTGTTATCATTGAATGATACAGTCAAAAATAATAGATATAAGATGTTTTTGTTAAAATTAGGTGATATATGAAAAATAGTAGATAATACGATGTTTTGTTGTATTTAAAATCATGTTAACTAATTTTCAAGTTTGTAAGGCAGAGAGGTAAGTAGGAAATAGGTATGTTATAATTTTATTTAAAACTGTAAACCATATGAAAGGTACAAAGCAGATTAGCTAATACACCACTCTAGAAAAACAGACCAGTAATGTAAACCAAAACTATCTATCAGAGAATCAAACTACATAATATAGGGAATAGAATTCAGTCCATACAACACAGAAATTGAAAATGTAATTAGTACAGATACAAATAATAACGAATGGAATGACAAAGGAAAGAAAATTCACTTTTTTTGGAAATAAATAATACTAGGCCTATAATGGTAATCAACTCAAACTAAAAAGTAAATTAATCAATATTGAAGTGTTATAACAACAAAATTATGAACAACAAAAAATAATCACGGAGTGATTAATATTATTCCATGGAAATATTATCAGAAAAACACTTGTAAACCATTTAAACACTAAATTTGTACAAAATATGAGGCCTACAATAATTATCAAAAATTGTAAATTTTAGGCTTAAATGAACTTAAAACAGACCCAGCTATATATCCAATTATGTAAAATTAATTTAAGAATATTGCTGAATAGTTAGATTTTAGTAAAATTAAGAAATAATTGAACTACAGCAATAAATAGGAAAACTTGTTGTGTATATTTAGAGGATGAACCAAATCTGAGACATGTACTTTTATAAATAAACAATGGAAACAGGAAAAAGACATTTCATAAATTACCCCAAAACGACGACTTTCAGAGTTTTTAGTCTATTGTTAATTGTTAATATGGCCAGTTGAGAAATTACTAACAGAAGACCGAAAAAGTATAATTTTGTGCAAAACCGCGAGTGTAGCCTCGAAAAGTGTAACAGAGGTTAACTAAATAAAAATAACACTAACAGATAATAATTAACACCTAACTAATTCAGAACAACAGCAATAACACTATCTAACACGAGCACAAGAAATCAACGGCCATTTTGAGAATATTTTAAACCGTATTAGCAGAACACGAATACAACACATTTGAACACCGGACACTTCACCAGTAAACCATCACGAAACGACATCGCAGGAGAAGGGAGAACACTCTACACTATATTCCAGGACAACTACAACTTCGCAGAGAAGGGAATGCTCGTTTATTTCTGTGGGAGAAGCTCAACCAGTATCAGCAGTGCATAGCAGAGAAAATCGAGGTTACGGCGGCCATACTTAATTTCCGAACGAGTCCAGGACACAGCCTGCTTGAAGCCAGTGACGTCATTTCGACGAATGGTTCGATGTTACTTTTAATAATTGACAATTTACCTAATAATATTGTTTTTTCAGCCATAATGATTTATTTTAAAAATAGCTGTAAGAATTGTGTCTTGTTCCTTGCCCTCTCTGACCATTTCGACTCGCTAAAAGAATCCTAATTAATTAATCTTGTAAAAATATATTTTGTCAATATTGTTCGCTACCGACTTGAGCAGATATCAACCAATGCCTGGGTCATGCGCAGCCTGAATGGCGCATAATTTTAAATGTCAATAAATGAACATAATTATTCAGTTATAAGAGTTTGTATTTATTTGTATAGTGAATGTTAGCTAATCTGTCTTCTAAAAAAAAAATAATAATAATAATAATTGACAGTGATAAAATTAATATTTGAGAGGAAGAAGACGAGCAAAATCAGCAGAGAGAATCAACAGATCTAACTACACAACTAAATTATTAATAGAAACAAATAGTTTCGAACCACAATTTCATACCTATTTAATTATAAGTATATAAACCACATACAATTAATTAATTATTTATTTATTAATTGAATTAATTAATTAAACAAAACAAAATATAAGTAAAATTTCATAACTTACAAAAAAATTTTTCTTATTATCAACAAATCACACTTTATTATAATACATTATTTATTTTTAATTTATTCTTTGTAATTGGGAATAATTACCAATTGGCGATATCACTAGTGGGATTTCAGTTATTATAAAGTCTACTAACTAATTATAAAATCTATATTGGTAATAAATTATATTACAAATTGGCGCTCACAACAGTGGGGCATCATCATCATCTTCTATTTGCACGTTTTATTACCAATTGGTGAATCCAAAGTGGAGCTGTATCATCGGCGAGTTCAACACCGAGATTCAGACAACATTTATTAGCATCACAATTTCTATCTTTATATATCATTATATCTTTATTTATGTATTTGTAATAAATTATATTACAATATATATATATATATTGTTACAACACAAATAAGCCACCCCAGTACCAGGGATGAAAAAGATAATTTTGAATATAAAATAATACTTCATACTAAATAAAATGCTTAATTTAAATAAAATATAAAGACAATGACTCGACAAACGACGACATGACCCAACCCAAGTGATTGATCCAACAAAAGGAAACAAAAGAAGAAGGGAACCACGAAAAACAAACGAGAATAAATCCAAAGAAGAGAAGAAGAAGGGAAAAAACCGAAACTAAACAAAAATGAAACAAGTTCATGGGATTGAATGAATCAATGGAACATGTTAAAATGAACCCAAAGGAGAAGGTGGAAAACAAAAGTATTTAACAAATACAATGAAAATGAAGAAGAAGGGGAATGAAAAAGGAACAAACCCAAAACGAAGGGAAATAAATAAATAAAAATGAAGACCAATGGTGATACACAAACAAGTAATATAAGAAATATGAGCAGGAGAAATAATGCACTCAAATGTAATATTGGAAACAAGACCAATAAGTAACCTATGAAAATAAAATAAAAACAAAAGTAAATATTATTATCCATTAATGGACAATAATAATCTATAGAAGAAACCCAGTTAAAGATAAATAAAAAGCAAAATAACCCACAATTTAGAGTTAGATGTAATAATAGAAATGTAAGGACATAAAATTGTTAATATTATTAAGGAAATATTTTAATGAAAGAGATAGTACGGTAGTGAGATAGTAATTAGAGGGATCACCCAGAATAAATTGTAAATCATTTGTGAAACAAAATATTATAATAAGCATTTGAATACAAAAAGAAATGTAATTAACAAGTATTAACTTATTGTAAAACCATAAAATCATTCAGAAACACTTAAAAAACAAAAAACATTTGTGAAGTGCAAAATGAAAGTGTAAAAACCCCAGAATGTAGTGATAAAAAAAGTACACTAGTTAAATTATAGTAAACTATAAATAATTTAAAAGTGAAGGTGATGATTGAATGAAATTAGTGTAAGATAAAGAATGGTAATGTAGTGAAAAATAGCGAATGATAAAATCATTAACAATTAATAAATCCCAAAAGAAACACTAGATAAAAAAGTGAAGAATATTAGTAGTTAAGAATGGCAGTATAAACTGATAAGACAGTATTTAGTTAAGGAAAATATTATTATTATGAAATTTAAGTAAATGCAAGTATAATTGAAGGGAAGAAGACCAGATAGTGTTAACATGGAGGGAGAGTAAAGATTGTTTAAAAATTAAGTAATTACAACAAATCAAAAAACACCCATGTTATAAGGGATCGTTATAAGTTCATAAAGTGATGTTGTTTATCACACTAAAAAATAATATAAAATAAAATAAATTGTAAACAAATATTAGCAAATAATAGTTAAATAATTATTCAAGCCAGTTTATGAATTGGATATGGCTGTAAGAATCATACAGACCATAGGCCTATATGTTATATTTAATAAGATTAAAAAGGTAGTAAATAATAGCCACATTGTTATTATTGGCAAAGAAAATAAGTATAAAAGTTAAGAAATGTATGAATAGAAAACGTGGAAACCAAATAGTAAAAAATTATGTATAAAGTAATAGTGACAAGATAATAACACATAAACAGACCCAAAACACGACACAACCAATTATGATAACAAAATAAAGCCCATTAGGCTGAAACGAAATGTAATTTAAATGAAATAAGTCAAATACCATAATGGCTACTTAGGCCTATGAAAATGCCTAACTGTCAGAAACAAACAAATACAAATTATAACAAATTAACAAAGAAATTAGCAAATCCGAGGTGAAGGAATCACCCAGAATAAATTGTAAATCATTTGTGAAACAAAATATTATAATAAGCATTTGAATACAAAAAGAAATGTAATTAACAAGTATTAACTTATTGTAAAACCATAAAATCTAAAATAACCCAAACTTGTGGGGTATCAAAATAATCTATGAAAGGAAATACATACTATAGTGACAATATTTAATAACCAGGAAGGAAGATAGAGGAATAACAGCAGTCAGAAGATATACGAGGATTTTCAAAGGAATTCAAATTTTGATAACAATGGATTTATATCAAAATCAGCCAATCAGAATTATTCAGTTACCATAGAAACGACCGTTGATGGCAAAATTACGGTTGAATACCGTTACTCGTGAAGCGTCAGTCAAGCAGTACAGAAGCCAAAGTTTGGAAGACCAATTTTCTAATAAAATAATGTAAAACAGTAATCGAAGTTCATAACCATGACTGTATAAGATGTTGACGAATCATTAGCACAGTCCACGCAAGATCCAGGACCATACAACTGAGAATTAACGGAAAATTATGACCAGACATTATAAGAAAAGGACGCCGGACCTATTGAAGTCCAAAAATTAATGAAAAAAGAACTTATTGCAGCCCAATCCTACCCGATCCAATGAACGAAGACACCAAGTCATGCTGAGGTGTTAAGTACAATTGAATTACCTATTTCCAAAAACCTAATCACTCTAAATTTTACTAAAGGTAAATTGATCTCACTATAAACCTAATATTTCTCTTTCACAGATTATTTAAGTAAAATAAATACACTGAAAATTTGTTAACATAAAATCTAACCTATTGTTTAAACACGAACTTTCAAAACACATTTAACGACACTACAGAACAGATTGTAACATCACACATTATTATTTATGTACACTTAGAGTAAGGTAAGATATTTTTATTGTAACCATAGGAAGTCTTTAGCTCATAATCAAAAGAATTCACCGATTTCTTAACGAAAAACATAGTAATATCTAAACATTCAGCTGCCTTGCTGATACGGATATATGTTACAGAATCGATTTTCGTCAGCCTTGAGAGCAAGTGTTTCATGTAAAAAGTCGGTGCAAATTTATTATAATCTAATTGCCAAATTGAACATTTTAATTATCACCCATTAAAAATAACTATTACAGGGAGTAACTGTTGTTATTATTTCATAGGGAGTGAATTATTTTACTTGTGTTTATTTACGAAGACTAGGTTTGGTGAGCAGCGATCGAGTTGTCATTCACACAGCTGTATACACGATTAAGAAGGCGGTACGAGCGGGAATTATTTGAACGCCCCGACCGTCACACTTGAAAACACTGTATCAAGTAATTTTAATTGTTTTAATAAACAATTTGGCGCCACCCGGGATTAACACACCCCTATAAGTAAACAGGTAAGGTTACTGCCGTGTTATACTGGTGATTACCGCAACGCTACGGACATCGTTAGCGTAAGATTGATGTAACGACCCCGGTGCGAGACGAACGCACTAACACATTATACACATACAAAATTGGTGTACATTTTACAGATACGTACTACGAAATACCTTCGTTACAGATTTGGCTTCCATCGCGGGGCTTAAACGAAGACGAGGACGTCTCTACTAACGTTACAATATATATATATATATATATATATATATATATATATTATTTCAATCACTTTCTGCTACAGTCCGTTTCTTGATGTATATAATACTTTAATATTTATAACTAAATTTACCTCAAGATATACTTTTTTCCCTATTAGGAACATGTTTCGAGAGTTCCTGTACTCTCATCTTCAGCCTTCGCCATCTTGTTTCTGGTGAAGTATTTGTGTGTTGGCTTCTGGATGTTATTAAGGTAGTTTGTTGGTCTTTGGTCTTTTAAAGTTGCATTATTGTGTGTGGTTGTGGTATCTGTTTTTGTATTTTGTGTATTTTCGATGTTGAGTGCTTTGAATATTGTGTCATGTTTTGTCATGTTAACAAATACTTCACCAGAAACAAGATGGCGAAGGCTGAAGATGAGAGTACAGGAACTCTCGAAACATGTTCCTAATAGGGAAAAAAGTATATCTTGAGGTAAATTTAGTTATAAATATTAAAGTAATATATATATATATATATATATATATATAGGAAAAAGTCACCTAGCAGTCGTTTTGGCTAATCAGAATCTGCTGGTAGTTCAACAAATTCTAGTTCTTTGTTACCCATCCTTAAAAAAGAATAATGACTACTGAGTGGAAGACATTAGCAGTACCATGATTCCACAGTACAGAAAAACTTGGAAATGTAACTTACATGGACTGTTCCCATTTCATACCCCGAGTAGTTGTTGGGACCTGAGGAGAATTTTCTTCTTCAGATTCCGCATCTTCAAGTGGTGAATCAGCAGGTAGTTCAATATTTGGTGCTTAATGTAATTCTTTTATTTCATCCGATATTTCGTCTACACTAAATTCGCTTTCTTCCAGACACCGCAATATTTCTTCCTCCGTCAGAACCTCTGCAATAACACAAAATATTGAAAAGTGAAATTCAACAGTTTTTATAATAAGCCTATGAATTTCAATATAATTTGTTTATTCAAAAATATAAACAAACTGATTCAAATGTCACAAACAAATTTACGTATTACTACAGAATCTTTAAGTTACACCAACTACAGCCTATTACGACGTGTGTGTGTGTGTGCGTGTGTGTGTGTGTGTGTGTGTGTGTGTGTGTGTGTGTGTGTGTGTGTGTGTGTGTGTGTGTGTGTGTGTGTGTGTGTGTGTGTGTGTGTGTGTGTGTGTGTGTGTGTGTGTGTGTGTGTGTGTGTGTGTGTGTGTGTGTGTGTGTGTGTGTGTGTGTGTGTGTGTGTGTGTGTGTGTGTGTGTGTGTGTGTGTGTGTGTGAAAATAAGAGCTAAATGGAAAGGGAGGCGGTAAATGAGAAAAGAACACGGAACACACAATAACCAGCTGGTAGGAGTTTTTCACACGTATGAGTGTCGTTTTTGTGTGCGCCAGTCTACTATATTTTATCCCCAACCCCTCTCTGCCGGGGGTAATCGGGGAGACATCGTTAGAGCGGACGCTCAGGCAAATGAGGCATTCAAGGGGAGTCGTTTGACGTGGTAGTACGGAAATTGGGCGACCACCCCAGTGATCAAAAACCCACCCTTCCCCCATACCCTCGTCGCCGCTGCAGCTACGTCTTCTTCCGTGTATGTGATTCATCTCTAAATGCAGAATGAAAAAAAGCATTCATTTTTTCTTTTTTTAGCTCACTGCCACTGCTCGGTAGCAAATTGGAGATAATATATTTAACCTGGTGACCTCGCGTCGACGGGTTCATATCTGGCCTGTGCACACCTTCCCCGTACGTGACAATCAGCGTGCCTTCTCCCCTGTCGCACAACCACCCACCAAGCATTATTACCGTAATCCCATGAAATAAAGCTCCCGGATCACCCGTCTTGATAAATCCAGCGACCCTCATTTTTTCAAGACTATAACGAATAGCCATCCGCCAACAAAATAATAAATATTCAGACGGATTCTTCTTCTTCGTCGACTTTCTTTTTTTAGCATTATTAAAATTACATCCCCTCTCTCCCCCTCCCTCCTCTCTCTCTCTCTCTCTCTCTCTCTCTCTCTCTCTCTCTCTCTCTCTCTCTCTCTCTCTCTCTCTCTCTCTTCTCTCTCTCTCTCTCTCTCTCTCTCTCTCTCTCTCTCTCTCTCTCTCTCTCTCTCTCTCTTCTCTCTCTCAAACTCCTCACCCTACCTCTTAAGGACACTTATTAATACAATTTACATTTTTATAAAAATTTCTCATAATATTCGTTGTCGCAACCCTTGTGCCCAAAGGGTGGGTTGAAGAGTTATGATAAATTACTCGGATTCACTTTATAAATACAAATTGAAGACGATTCTGAATAATTTTCAGTAATTTAAATTCCTGTTCTTTTCTGCAACTAATCTTTCTTTCGTAGTAATAAGCACAATTGAAAAAATGTATATCTTCGTGTAAATTACACCAACATTATTAACATACTTGATCTAAAAAATAGAAAGTTTCTTAATAACGAAAATAGAATTTAACCCAATGAATACGTTTCGCAATTCTTTTCGCCGACTATAAAAATTCCGTTGACGGAGTCGGAAGGAGACCTCCAAGAAACATTATTTGCTCTAACAAAAAATTTCTTAAAAAAATAATAGTGTTAGCTTTTAATGGATGCGATCAAGTATACTAAAAGTAGTATGGAAGAGTAATGAGAATAGATTTATAGATTTGCGTAGGATGTAGGATGTATTTGTTATACGGTATAAACGAAAACATTGGTTTGAAACTCAGTAAATTCAACATTAATTCAGCGTCGTAAAAGCAACACTTAAATATTTCAGGATAGATAATCGGGTAAAATATCATAAGACTATGTTCACATATTACTTTAAGGATGCAATAATTGGACACGATTCAAGGACCATGTCAGAACAACAGAAGTTCAGAAATTAAGTCCCGATAAGTATCAGATGACCCGAACAGTAACTTGTAACTGGAAAAAAGAGAAGACATAAGTTAAATAAAATTGTTGCTGAATAGTAAGATTCGTAGAACGTCCACAAAAACGGTAAGAGGAGAGGACGTCTGGAACCATGTGACACATTACGCAGAGGACATCTTTCGGGTAAAGAAGGGAGATTTAGAACGTCTATAAAGTAGACCAATGTAGATATGAGCCCACTGGGAGCAGCAAAATAGCCTAGTCTGAAGTAGCGTGATAAACGGTCCGAGGCTAGTGTTCGTTCGACTGAAGAGGAGGGTTTTTGTAGGTATTCCAATTGAGACGAGATACCAACACTTCGGGCGTAAATGCTTTTTCCTCCTCCTTAAAAAAATTAAAATAAATTGTTATTATTATTATTATCACTATTACTATCAGGCGAAGGATGAGAGAATTTCATCACGGTGGGTGGTGGTTGGGATGTGGTAGTAGTAGTGATGCATTTTCAAGACTTTATAATGATCTCTGTGAATAATATAGGTAGATGAAGTTACTCAATAACGCAAAGATGATTAAAAAACTCCCGCACTTTTCAAAGTATTTCTCGTCTTCTCTTCAACCCAGAGGTCGGTGGGCTTGCAAAGATAGTTCCTTCCGAAGATAGTCTCTTAATCGCCACACATCTCTTTTCTCCTTTTACGGCACTTTTACTATTAAAAATTTGAAGGAAGGAATTGTAACGGAAATACTCATAAATTAGTAATACTACCATATAAAAACGTTCTCTTTGATATATCCCACTGGGACAAAGGAGATAATTCTTCTTTAAGAGTTAAATTTTATAGAACCGCGCTTATTGAACGCTTCAGAATAAAGGATAATACGAATAAACAGTAAATAATTTACTATTTTCAAGTGACGCGGCGAGGGGAGTTTTGGTGTTATATTCCTCAAGAGAGTTAAATGAAAATGTCAAATATTAAAAAAAATTGTGCTCATAAAATGTAATCATACTAGTGGACTTACATAATTAGGTAGTTATGCAAGTACAAACATTATTATTTGAGGTACTCAGTATCATCAAAGTCGTCTTGTGAGTTCAAAATCGCTTCGTGTAAACACTGCTAGTCTATTGGTCCAAATGTTTATCATACAGAACTATCCTATAGTTTTAACACAGTGTCCTCTTACGGAGTAGGAAAGAGAGTGTTGTAGACTCATGTCCTTCAGCCCGAAGGTTATGATATTTATAGTGCAGTAATTTATTCCATAACAACTTTGCAAATATATGTATTAAACATTTTACTTGCTACTGGTATCTTAAACAGGTGTACCTACTATTGTATTCAGTTCGTATTCACCGCAACAAAATACTTTGAATACTCACTTAAACACGAATTGTAATCTAGTGTAGAAACAGACGTATCAATTGTTACTCTCGACAGGAAAGTATGCTGCGAAAGATGTGATCTATTTTGTCTTTTGACAGGTAGCCCAGCAAAAGTTCAGTCTACCTCACACAATATGTACTCGATCAGTCTGGGTAATCCACACACTCTTGCATCAGATGCAAGAACGGTATTTACAAGAGCATGGAGGAGCTCCCACATTTATCACAGATTTTCAGAAGTAGAGGCGTAATAAGTCCAACATAGTTAAATGTTATGTTCAATGTTCTGAGGGCAATAAGTATACAGAGTAAAGGAATATGTGTAGGCTACTATGTAGCTACATATAATAGATAGGATACTATATACTATGTAGTAGTAGAATAGATATGAACTACAGTTGAATTAAGCAGGAAAACCAGGCACCTTACGTCTTAGAGCAAGCCATCCAACCGATTCAGTGAACATAACAAGACTAATACGGTGTGATATCAACAATGAATTACTGATATAATAGGTGGGCTGTAGATAAAAACATAAAATTCCATGTTCTTCTTAGTAAGTGCGTTAGCTGTATTTCGTTACTTCCACTTACCCGATAACAGTTCTAGATTTTATTATGTACTATTTTTGAGTTAGTAGTGTATTTCAAGATCATAGTTTAGCATTTTTATTTGCTTAGCTATAGAATGCATTAAATTATATATATATATATATTACTTGCCAAGTTAAACTCAAATTCTGTATTTTATTTTAATAATATTCCGTTAAAATTCACTGATGACTTTCTCATAATTCCAACCAGACGTTGCCTATTTCACACTCTAGTGATCCAATTTTCCAACACATCAGAGATAAATCTATGTAAATAGCAACTCCCGCGTCCTTTACCACTGAACTGGTAGAAAGTTTTCTTCATTGAACTTCCTCTCAAACCGTTACGTTTTGCGTTAACTTTGTACTGGTACACATATTTGAGGAGTTACTTCCACTGTATCATGTTTATGTAGTCAACAAGCTCCTCTGTAGACTACTGGCAAGACTCTTCTTACATCAGTTTCTTATTTTCATACTCCTTAATATTTACTCGATGTAACAAAATTAGAGTAAAATGTTTAAAACGGTGTGTGTGTGTGTGTGTGTGTGTGTGTGTGTGTGTGTGTGTGTGTGTGTGTGTGTGTGTGTGTGTGTGTGTGTGTGTGTGTGTGTGTGTGTGTGTGTGTGTGTGTGTGTGTGTGTGTGTGTGACTAAAACAGAATATAAATTAGGACACAATTTACTAACAAACTGCAACTAAGCGCAAACACAAACACACACGCACACAACATTAACGTAACAATAATTGATATATCATGTATCAATTAATAAAGTTGGGGATCCGTCCAATAACCAATATTCCTTTACTTAGATTTATTCTTAATGGGTTTTCGGACTAAAAGCAATTATGCTGCTTCAGCTACACTGGTTAGATGGTGTGCATGAAATATGAGACTACCACATTAATTACAAACACTGAACATCTACCTAATACATGAAATCAGTATTGTAACCGTGTTAAGTTGCAAATGAATCCTCGGCCTCAGAGCGTTGTTCACAGGTCACATCCAGTATATATTAAGTTTGATGCGCTATGCTAGATAACAGCATATAGCGTTCATCAAAGAGCGTCATGTAATCCCTTGTCCTTTATCTGCAGCAAATACCGTATATTGCCTACTACTTATAGCACTACTGGCAGTAACTCATACCACCTCAACTGTATTGCCACATTACATTCTGTTACCCCCACCTGGTTTGTCTGTAGCTGACGCCCCGTCCTTAATAGATACAGTGAATTAGAGGAGCGTATCATATACGAGTAGGTTTCCCGTTACTGGTAAAGTTGCAACACTTCCTATTATTGCGGTTATCTCACTGGAACTAAGCACTGTCAACTAAACGTGTTCGACGAACTCTTCAGACTATGCGAAGCAAATCGTACACAGTAGATATGTGAATTTAGACTACCGTGCAGTATATGTTAATATCTTCTACTGTGACCCCGTATTGTGAAAGACCCTTTAATAATTGAGGACTTTAAGCGTCCTCAATTATCACTTCATACAGTAAATCGAATTGCTTCAAAATATAATTTAAAGATCTCCACCAACAAAACCAAGATTGTAGCATTCCACGTATCTGACCATTACAAATAACAATCTTAATTACTTTGTCGAATTTTGTTGCTTGTCTGCTATGTACAATTTTCCCTCGAACGAGGCCTTTCGGTTTCGCAACCATTATCAAGTTCTTCCTACAACAACATTAAAATACCTACTTCCCTTATATATATGTATATATATATATATATACACTAACCCTCCCACGCATCACCGGTTACATTCAACCAATAGGAGGCTGTATTTAGTTATGAGGATATACAGACGTACTTGGATAGTCGTAAGTTGAATGGGAAGTAAAATATAAAAATAATAGTAAGGAGAACAAACGTTATGGACATTTAAAGTGCCTATTCAGTGAATTCTAATATTAGTATAGCCTGTTACGAGTATCACATGTTAACCGCATATGCTATGGCTTGACTTCTGGGGAAACATCCTTTTCAAAATAAACACGTCTTATAGAAAAAAAATATATATCAATATTACAATTATTATAAATACAATTCTGTGTTAATACTAAACGCAACTGTATTGTGTAAACCACCGGCTGGGTCGTAGGATTCTTTGTGTTCGTTTCGCTAAGTACAATCGTTGCACAATAAACTCTTTCTTCTTTTAATATAAAGAAATGAGACTTTGATGGCAAGAAACAACTTATATTTCATATTTATATTATATTTCATTTATATTTCAAAAAAATAAATAAATTTCAAAAGTCAAAACTACGAATTTATACTCTATTTTGAAAGAAGCTACAATGACAAGACATTATACATCTTATATGTATCACACAAGAATGATATACAAACATCAAAACATAAAAACGCATATATAAAAATAATTATTAAACTATTTAAATTGCTTGGGTGTCTGAAATAAGTATCAAATCTGAATAATTAATTTGTTAACCATAGCAAATCATATGCGAATTAAATAAAAGTTTGAGACGTTAACTACTAATAGTTTAATAAAAATAATATATTTACTTCAAGTTCAAAGAATTATTATTTACAATAGTGCTCCCATTTTAAATTAAATAAAATATTACTTGCAAAAAAAACTTAAAATTATTATTTATTTCAATTTGTTTAATTACACTATTTACATTTGCATGTACTTGTTTTTCTTTGAGAGATCATAATTCTCTTCTTTACAAGTTCTTTGTTTAAAATAATTTTTCCATTTTTCACCTGCGTATCTGGTGCATTACCGCTGCGAAGCAATTGTTGCGTGTGTGCGAATGCTGCTTCTAAATGTTGATGATGATGATGATGATGATGATGATGATGATGATGATGATGATGATGATGATGATGATGATGATGATGATGATGATGATGATGATGATGATGATGATGATGATGATGACGACGACGACAATAATGATGATTGTGGTGGTGGTGCTGGTGGTGGTGGTGGTGGTGATGATGATATGATGATGTGCTGATTCTCATCATAGATTATTTAAATTTGTTGTCTGTGTTACTACTGGATGATGATGATGGTTCTGGTGCTCCTCCGTCAATCGTGGTGTGTGCTGTTGTGATGATGCTGATGATGACTATTTTATGTCGCCGAAGTAGAGCGACATAGTGTCCCCGTGTGTAAACTATTAGCGACTCTCGCTCGTTCGGAATTGTCCGAGGTATTTATAGTCTGATGTAAATCGACATGTAAGTTGTGAAAAAATTCTGTCTCTAACCTGTTCAACTTGGCTTAATTCGTACATAGCGTCAGTCTTTCACATATCATATTTATAAAATGTTTTTCACAAACAGCATATTTGACGTGCAAACCAATATTTGAATTAAATGCGCCATTTTCCACTCGTTATATGAATAAATGAAATTCTTTGTTACTTATTATTAACAGGCATAATTACTTTTAGTTAACGTAACTCCATTATTTTCCCACACTTCGCAATTCAACACACGCGACGATGTACAAGTCTTTCACAAGCATTATCTGATTCACGATACGTATTTTATAACGCGAATTTAATTAAACATACCGTATTCAATTATTTTCATTCTTTCATGTCTGTACCACTAACACACCTATGATACATGTGTGCACAGCTATACTCCCCTCCGTCGTTAAATCCTGTTACAGCCGGGAGAACACACACACACACACTTAAAATGGACAGGTGACCAGAACGAAGGTTACGGACTGTTTCCTTTGCCTGTTCATTCCCGCTTATACTATGTACTTAAAATTGTTTCTAACAGTTTCTATGTTAATTACATACAAAAAATATTACCCTAGGTAACTATGTACATATGTATCGTTGAAATATTTGTATTGCGCCCGCGCAGTGTGTGTGTGTGTGTGTGTGTGTGTGTGTGTGTGTGTGTGTGTGTGTGTGTGTGTGTGTGTGTGTGTGTGTGTGTGTGTGTGTGTGTGTGTGTGTGTGTGTGTGTGTGTGTGTGTGTGTGTGTGTGTGTGTGTGTGTGTGTGTGTGTGTGTGTGTGTGTGTGTTTTGCGAATTCGACAACATTAAAGTTGTTTTCGCCTACAAAAATCCTTATCTTCCCAATCGCCTTCTCGGAAGTTCCTTTGGTTTCTTTCTCTCATAGCTGATGATATGCCATCTGTTCAAGTTTTCCTTGACTTTCCTCTTTTTATTCGTACTAAAGGTGTCCACTTAAAACTTTTTGTAGTATCTTTCCTCTTTCATTCTTTGCGTGTGACTGTGCCATCGTAGGCATTTTCTTCTATTGTATCAAATTGATGTGCTTACACCCATCTGTTCTCTAACTACATATGCGGTCACCTAATGAAAGTCCTCAACAGCATCACTAGAATCCCATTTCCGTAGCATTAAGTATCTGTTTTGCTTTGTCCTTATTTTCCCAGACTTCCGCATCATAGTTACTATATTGTCCACTGTCATCTTGTAAATCCCTATCTTAGTATCTTTCTTGACTCTTTTGTAACAAAGGACAGAGTGTAATTGCCTAATTGTTTGCTTTCCTTACCTAATTGCTTTTCTGATCCCTGCATCACTTGTTCCTATGAAAAGATTCTTGTCCATAGATTTAAAAATCTATGACAAACGTTCAAGAACGTCAAGGAAAAAAGCAGAATCAAATTAAATTTTGCAACGTGGTTCCTATATCCATACTATTCGATTTTCAAGAACTTTAGTTTTGGATTCCAAGACACATCAATTTAAAGAGTTTTCCTGATGACAGAAATAGTTCCATGTAGGGATACTTGATAATTAAAGACAAAATAGGGCATGAAGACGATATAGAGTAATTTTTACAGTTGAAAAGCTCGTACTGACGTCTCGACCCAAAACAAATTGCGAGAATTGTGTTATGTGCATGTATTTAGACAGGATTTCGAAACAGACGATGGAGAAAATTTTCTAATGAGAAAATATGTAACTCGGTGGTGTAGCCCAAGACAGGCCACCCTAAATCTTGACAGGTAAACGATGACAACGACGAGGATGAGGGAAAGAAAGTAAGACAAAAAAGTAGAGAGAATATGAGATAGGGTAATGGAGAAAGAGAAGTAGGAATAGTAAAATATGAAGTATATGTAATATGTATTGTACAACTGAGGAAAACGAGAAAGTTGACAACTTGAGCACTTGTTACGCAGCACTGATGCAGTCATTATGCACACATTTACAGGATTGTCAGTTCTTGGTCTATGTGCGTCTGTGTTTGCTGTGAAAGCACCTCCTCCCTCTAAGAACCGCGCATATAGTAAGAACACACAAGTTACAACAAATTGTGGAGTGGCATTATTTGAAGGCAAAAAGATGTGGTATGCGTGTGAGCGAGTGCATGAGACTCAGTACGTCGACAGCAGCAACACACACACACACACACACACTGATAAACTGATTGAGTGCGTGGGGCCGTAAAAGCCATTATGTACCCTACGCAATACAGTGGTGCGCCATCCTCGGCTATTAAAATATCCGTTTGGTAACTGCGCACGCCAGCCAGCCAGCGCTTACATCATAAATAATTATTCATACTGTCAAAGTGTGGAGTGCGATTTCTTGTAACACAACACCCTGTCAGTTTGTTTCCTACGTATAGTCGCGGTTGCCTATAGGCCTATGTCGACATCGCACTACGCCCGCGTCCCTCCATTACGTCACGCCCATCATATACAAATTGATTAAAATAAATATTATAAGTAGTTTCAATTTACAATAGTCACTACAAAAAAAAGTAAAAATAATAATATCACGTAAAATGTGTAAAAACTTATAACATTTCTTATAGTATATAATAAAACAATTAACACTTAACAACGTTATACTTGTTCACTGTGGCTTACAGAGAAACGACGTATTCATTTGGTTAGTAAAACGACGTAAAACTTAGTAAGGTACCGCTAATGCCTAACCGTAAACTCTGTATCATCAGGCGCCTTCCAAATACTTCCAAATAGTACGTAAGTATAACACTCATGCTTCAGAAAACGGTTATATGTAAAATTATACAATATCAAGCGTATACTGCATGGAAAAGTTAATTTTGTTTTTGTAACTGTAAACATGCACTATATTATTTATAGATTTAAAACAACTAAGAACAAGAAGCAACTAAGATAGCAGTCACTACTAAGGCAGAGATGTAGTACTACTATACCGGTATGTAGTTCTTTTTGAATTGTCATTGACCAAAACAATCCTCGACACCTAACGCGCAAACGCACATACAAACCCACAGGGGTTACTGTTTAATGTGTAATTTATTGTTTTCACACAGTGTAAGCATTGCGTATACTGTAGGCTACAAAAAGTATAATACATAAACGTAAAATACAGCATGCCAACTCCTATTTAATGACAGACTTTCTCCCCGTCGGTTCACTGCAATCGGGCCGTGCTTCTGGATCTGGATCGACTCCATATGAAGGCGAGCGAAGTCCTCATCACCGAGGACAGGCTCCTGGTCTCCTCGAAGACAACGCGATGGTCTGCGTGGGAAAATCGTGCTCGGCGACTGGGGACTTCTCCAGCTGGCACAGACGGCAGTAACGACTGAGTTCAACGATGCAGGTGCGAACGCTCCGCTTCATGGTGCCAATGTATAACTGGCCACACGAGCAAGGCACCTGTTATATGTACACTCGGCTCTCCACCCTCTGTCAAACACTTTTAAACTTTTTTCCACTGAAGAAGGCCTCCGGTGAGTCATCGTAACGTTTAGAAAATGACTGAACAAAGCAATCCACCAGGGCCAAACACCCCGGTTATAAAGTCTTTTATCACTGACTCCGGCCGTGATAGCCTACATAATAAACGTATTACAATGTGTTGATTATTACATATATAAGACTATGTATTAGGACTATGTAAAAACAAATAATTAGGGGAGAGTTGGGCAAAATGGGGAGCCTAGTAGTATTTTGCATAATTATGAGCCCAGTGAACATTTTTAAAGTTGTTTCTCATATTATTACATATGCCGTATATTTGTCTACACTACACCATGTTTAGAATGTTCATTTTCCAAATTGATTTCTCAGAAAAAAATATTTTATGGAAGAAGTCACTTTCCCCCGTGTCCTCATCCAAGCTGTGTGACAAAACGGAAATTGTATTTCGTAGTAAAAATTAATTATCAAATACAACTCAATCAATCACATTACTTACAACTTATCAAATACATTATCAATCACTAAATTTTTAGTGTGAATTAGTTATAACAAGTTCACAAGTTGTATGAGTATCTGTAAGCAAGCAGAATTTAAATTTAAAAATTTATATTATAAACTCTGAGACGATATTATCAATTAAGTATCATAATATTTTAATTTCGATTAAGAACAAATTATAGATTTACCAAAAGTATATCATATAACACATGTTAAAAACATTTTATCTGAATTTCGTGGAACAGAATAAACTTACAACTAATAAATTTGTTAAACAATTGAAACAGCTTATTTAGCGAACAGTTAAACAAATTTTAACATGTTACAGTAAGTTAGAAATAAAGATGACCATAGTTTCAATTATTTTAATTTAAAATAAACATTTAAAATCGTTTAAGTAAGACAAATTTTAAAAATTGAAAAACTAATTCACAGTATTCATGTATAAAATAATCGTCATTTTTCCCTACCTGTACTGAAAAGTTTATGTGCCTAGATTTTGTACTGTAAACAAAATTTCAGTTTTAACTGCACACCTATTTCCAAAAAATATGTTTTTTTAAAATACAGTAGAAATAAATACAAGTGGTAAATAATTTAAATATTAAAAAAACTTTCAGAGTTAGATAACAGAAGACACCGTTAAGCGTCAAAACGAGTGAAAAGTTGATAACGTCCGACAGAATTCACAATTCTGAGAAACGAACTGAGTTTACTGACTCACATGAGAACATAATCCAACTAAATGTACATCCTGTTTGGCCACAGTAGCAAGTAGTGGGCTATTCATCCGGTAGATTGCTCAGAACATGAACACTCCCCGTTTTGTCATAGCTCCCTGTTTTGTCCAACTCTCCCCTATGCAGGCGGCCAGTATTAACTGAAACATCCTTTCGTTGAGAAATTACTTAATTTAGATTTTATGAAACTATCAATTTATTCCAATACCTATTTATGAAATTTTACAATATTATAGCTTCCTTAAAGACTTACTTCACGGTGGATGTATTACTTTTGTTCTTCCTACATGTGAATACAATCAACTTTTAGACTATTACAAAACGGTAATAAATTAAAAATTAATTTTACTATATTGTATTAAAAAATGCAGTAATAGAAAGTAATGCTCATAGCAACAGTTTGATCGTAGGAAAGCGGTTTGAATTTACAAACATATTTTTTCAATAACTTCAAGTACTATAGTACGTAATTTCAGTTTCATTAAGGCAAATTGGAAGAGGTCGTAGAAAGTGATAATCTAAAATAAAGTACCTTAAAAAGAGGAACTGATCAAATCAACATTACAGTATTATTTCATAATGATTTTGTGTAACACAAAGCTGATGTTACAGTACCACATACGATAGGGTGACTAAAATTATTTGTTCCTTCCTCTCCCTTTAAAAACATATATATACACCTACACACAATTTATTGTGAACTGCCTTTTTCATAAATCCGAACTTATTATTCACTGAGCCGACTTCTTTAAGTACTTCCATTTGACACTGAAGTAGGGGAAGGCAACTTAGGGGTGAGGGGTGCTTTGCCAGTAGTCGTCATTCCACCATTACAAAATGTGTCACAATTCATTTGTGTCACTGTTTTAAACAGCTTCCTGGTGAAATAATAATAGTGACAGGGTGCAGCCCCTTTTATATGTTACCCCTTAACCGTATGCATTATTCATCGTCATGGAACGTTTATTTTTCCAAAACGTGAACAGATTTCCCTTTACTACAATTTCGTGTAACTTTTGTGTTTTATAAACGCTCCTATAAACGTTTCTGTACACTTAATGACACCGTATTTTCAACTTGATTTTGATGTTTCCATAAAGTTTCTTGTTGCTCACAAATACAAGGAAACATTAAACAACAATTCTGTTCATAATATGTTGTTTACATAACCGTAAATAACAATTTCTCGTCAAAACTCGCTGATCTTCTTAGACCAGTTTTAATGTTATAATAGCGACCTTCCAGCTCTTGCACTATTTGAAAAGGTCACCGCTTGCATTTCAGCCATGAACTAAACGTGTTGACATTTTTGATATTTTGTAGGTTATTAGTCAAAGTGTAAAGGTCTGCAATTTCTATACACACATGGAGAATGCAAAAGGAATAATATTTATTTCAAATTATTTCTACCATTGTCGTAACAGTATAGAACGAACAATCTTAATAATTCCAATGTAAATATCCAACTACCGTATGTATAGGTCTCTGAGAAGTAAAAATGACTATAAAATTCGACAAGATAATGGTAGTGCGTGTTTTACTATCGTTGTGATATAGGCGTGACACCTATTTTGGAAGAAAAAAGGACATGTAAAAAGCAGAGGAAACGTCCAAGACGAATCACAGGTTGCAGATGGACATACAGACGTTCGAATGTGTACTCTAAAATAAGGGATTCAACAGAAGACTAGAGACTACCACTTAGTGAAGAGTAGAGTCGAAGTCACAACAAAGATAATAAAATATAAATTTAAAGAGAAAGGCTCAGGGGCACCACAAGAAAAATTGAATGACATGTTGGGCAGACTAAAATAACTATCATGTGAAGCGTTGTAAGTGTTATACAATCATAAAACAAAATTTTGTGTGTGTGTGTGTGTGTGTGTGTGTGTGTGTTTTAGATCGCGTACGTTCTTGTATTTGACTAAAACTTAATATTCCTCCTTCTTGGTTCTGTCTGCGTAATGTTATTTCCATAATCGGCGAGATCTCTTCACCACAATCGATTCAAACTTAATTTACAAAGGGCGTCTCTACAAATCTTAAATCACGTCTCCCTTGACTGCCTTTTCTGTAATTCTCACCATACAGGGAAAAATAAAAGAAAAGAGCCTTATCCCTCGAAAATCACTAATAACCTTTGATCCGTGCGAAGAAAAGTGTTGTCCAAAACAGGGCAAGAACGTCAATAAATTCGAATCCACAGAAGTACCCTCACACAAATAGGGTGTAGAAATGTCAATTTCAGATCTACACCCTGCACACAAATATTTCTCAACCGGCAAACAATTTCTACTGATTAGGGTAAAATATAAATGGATTTACTGTCATTTTATAATTACAATTTATACATTTTTGTAAACTTTCAACAAAATGCTGTTCTCTATACATACCCAATTATTATTAAGAAGGTAAACAATAACTAAAAATGCATAACTTTCTTTTAATTAGTATTATTATTAAAATTATTTTAAAATATATTTCGATAGGTCAAAAAAGTATAACCTGACACACCCGCAAAGAAAACTCATGCGTGCACGCTCACACATATCGTTAAATTAAATTAATTTTGTGTTATGGTTTACTACAACATTCACATTTTTATTATATAGTTTTTCTGAAACAAGAAATAAGGTTTTTGAATCTTTTTCTTGTATGGGTTTTAATCTGTTTCAAGGAAGTTATAGTTTCAAATGAATGGAAAGTTAATATGTGTTCTAATTTCACAGAAGTTAGAAGTAATAAATGTAATTTGGAATACTTCAAATAGGCCTACCTCTTATTTAGAGGGCCACTCGAGTGCGCAAATTTCGATAATAAGACAAATTTTTAAGATAAGTATTTATGCGTAAAGTTATAATTTAAAGGATAAAATGTATATATTGTGATAATAATGGCTCCCGTGGATACCACCGAAGTAGCTTAGGAGAAGGCAGGGTAGGCTGCCTTATGTGAGCCATACGGCATACAAGGAAGGCAGTGTGGCCAGCACTACGCTTCACCCGTAAATATTGTGATACCGCCGACAAATAATGTGAATAAAATTTAAAAATTTATTTGGTTCAAGCTGTTGGCAATTTACGTAATCAAGTAGGCCTAACTGAAGAATTTATAATTAAAAGAAAGACTGATACAAATAAGACAAAAGATATAATTAGGCATAAGGTACTTACAAATTAAAGTAATAAAGTACTGTACTTACATTTTCTGTGAAACTATAGAAAATATGTGTTTTTTGCCAAACAATTCATTAAGAAAAAATTTATGAGAAATGTTTATTTTGTATATCTCATTATGTTTTTACAGGATACAAAAATTGTTATTGTCAGGTTATTTCATGTTCTGAACGAGTTATTTCCACGTTACGAAAATCTGTCTGCCTAGCGCGTTATGTATCTTTACATTTTTTTGTACTTCCCATAATTTTAGATCAAGTGAATATTGCTTTTTACTTTAAAAATTCAAGAAAAATAATTTTGATCACAAATTTAAATTTCTACATTGAGGATATCGATTGTTGCAAAAATGTGGCAATAAGTAACCAGAGTTGACAAAGTATTAAAAGTCAACCCCTTTTTTAATTCAGTATCAGAAGGAAATCGTTGTTTAAATCATTTACTACGTGTTTTGTACCAATGGCAATTTACGAGTAAACAATATGTTTTAAAAACGCATGATTGCACTGAATTGCTTTAGTTTCTGTCCGTAGTTTCATTTCTATTAAAGGCATCGTTTAAGTAAAACGTTTTGTTATATTTAAAAATCCAATTCGATTTAATTTTATTTTAGTTTGCTTTTAATACACTTTGTTCTGTACTTCTGTTTTTTATTTCGATTAGACAAATTTAAGAAAATATACTATACATACTATAGTATATATACGAGAGAGAGAGAGAGAGAGAGAGAGAGAGAGAGAGAGAGAGAGAGAGTGTGTGTATGCGTGTGTGCGCGCGCGCGCGTGCGTGCGTGTGTGATTACTATTGCGTATTGCTTTTGATAGACTGGTGACGTTGCCATACCCAAGCGTTTTTCGTGTTATTAATTCTTGACTACAGTGGACATCTCAGCGAGCTCTAGCGGACAATTTATGTGTATCTTTCAAACGTCAAACAGTACGACTATCGTTTAGGCGCTAACAAACCTCAACATACTTTTCACCTTTGGAATTTTTTCACAAGCTAAAAACTATTTGAGCAGATATACTATAGAGAATTTGTATGATGTTATTACAATTTCTACGTGAATTTTATATTGTCCTTTTTACATAAGGAGGACACTATTCTGCTGGACACCTCCAGACTACAGAACAAGTTCGTAAATCTCTTAAACCTGATGAAAAAAATGTTGAAAATACTTATTTGATTTATCCTAAAAAGATCTATGTACCACCTTCTCTCATAAAATTAGGTTTCATGAAAAGTTTCGTGAAAGCCATGGACGAGAATGGACGAAGTTTTCCATATTTGAAAGAGAAGCTCCCCAAAATTAGCGATGCAAAAATTAAAGAAAGAATTTTTGTTGGGTCCCAGATAAAAGAGCTAATGAAAGATGAAACGTTTGTAGGTACGTTGAATGATTTAGAAAAGAGTTCATGGATTTCTTACAAAAGCGTAGTGAAATACTTCTTAGGCAACAAAAAGTCTGACAGTTATTGGGATTTAATTACTCAGTTGCTGAGAGCTTATGAAGATTTAGGTGTAATGTGTATCTGAAAAGTGGAGTTCAAGTATATTATTAATGTTTCTATTAATTCATTTCCAATAAGTATGGCAAGATCTGCACCTACTCCATGTTTTTGCTGCCGTGACTGTTTGAAGTTACTGCAGTGAACATTCGAAGTTATCATCGTTGTCTTCAATGGTATTTTTATTATGTTTATACTGGACATATGAGGTCGATTCTTGGGCTCAATTCTATAATCAAGATGTGTTCGCTTTTCTTTTGCTTTTGTTATTTGGTACAGGTATACTGTTTCCTCGGCCTTTAATATAAGGGGGGCAAACCAATCCATGTGCATAGGGCTTCGCTTGAAGTTGTGCAGAAAGCTTTCGCAATTTTAGTGTTTACCAACCTTTGAACCCTGGTGTACTTTCTTCTGTTAGCTTTGTATTTCAGCGCGTTGATCCACACGGGAGCTCCGCTTTGTACAGAATGTGCAATGTTTACATAGCATGAAAGCTAAAACTGCACTCTTGTAAATTGTTTCAAGTGCTTTGGAGTTAAGTCCCTAGGTTCAGATAGTTTATGGATTTATTTACTACATCTTTCTGCTACTACTTTATGTGTTCGTTGAATTTAAATTTATCGTTGATTGTGATACCTAGACATTTCATGCTGCACACTTGTTCTAGCGTCCTTCCGTTAAGGTATATCTGCACTAGTACAAGCTGTGCTACCGAGACGCCTGAAGAGCGGGGGGTCTACTGAGTGATAACGCGTGCTTGTGTCGGTGCGGTGTTACTGGTTCTGTAAATATTGTTCAGTAAGCTATATTCAGTTAGAAATACCGTGCGAGAGACAGTGTTAAACGTATTTTAAATGTGTAGTAGTACCGTGATACGTGCAGTGGAATGGCAAACGTCACCGCATTCCTTGTTGGGTTGCAAAGCTTAACACATGATAGTACTAATATTTCCTTTCTCTCTCTTCTCTTTCTTCTAAAAATGAGCATGACTTTTGATTTATCTTTGTTGAAGCATTCTTGTTGACTTTGGCCCATCATGTTACTTTAGACAGATTCATGTTTTTTTGACATTTTCAGCTTCGCTTCTGGTTTTCCCCTTCACTGCCAAAAGAAGGTCATCGGCAAATGCTATTGCTTTTGTTTTCTTGTTAAAGTCTAGATTTAACAGGGAATTATATTGGATATTCCAAAACCCTGTTCCGCAGCATGACCCTTGTGGATATCATTTTGTCACTTCTCTCAAAGGTTGCAGTGTTTGTTGTCAAAGCTACAGTTCTTTCGCTGAAGTAGCTTTGAGCTGTTCTATACAGGTTTCTTGGACATGTAACCTTCTTTAATCCGATAAGAATACTGGGCCACTATGCAGCGTCAAAAGCACCTTTCACATCTTGTCTAAAAAGCACAATAATTTATTTGGCGCTTTTCTAATCCTCCCTGTACGTACTCCTTTAGCGACATAATAGCGTCTGTTGTGCTTTTATGTGGTGTGAATCCACATTGTTCTGATTTGGTTGGTTGTTGATAAAGACATAGTGTATTATTCTATTAATTATGACTGTCTAGAGTACTTTTCCTGCTACATTTAACAAGCTTATTAACCTAAATTTCAGGGCTGTTTTCTTTGTCAGATTTTACTATGGGGCAAGTTTTGCAGTTTTCTATAGTTTTGGGAAGCTGCCAGTTCGTAAGCAGCCGTTGTACAATGCAGTCGTGGAATTAATTTGAATGAGCACAAACGATTGTGCTTGTTATGTTGTCTTCACCTGGACTTCTTGTGGTCCATATCTTCTATAGCACATTGAATTTCTTCTGATGTAAATTCTCGATCATCCTGTGTATTCAGACTGCTCTGAGGTTGTTCTGACTTATTTGTGGTAGTCTGTTTCGTATTCGCTCTCGTCGACAATAAAATACTGCGTCGTTTCACTTAGATTGGCTGCTACTGACCCACCCGGTGTTCACAGTGTTGTCATTGTTGAGCTGCCCTTAAGTTTCTACACAGCTAGTTTGTATACAGCGTTTCACGGGGTTGTAGAACTTGTCATTAGTTATACATATTTCAAGTTATTTTCGCAACAATATACAATTTACAAATGTTTATTTAAAACTTTATATACAATATTTTGTATATTTTTAACGCTTTAAGCTTTATAGGCCTACTTATGAATTGTAGATTATTACTAAATTAGTAAACAAGTACACATCGTACAAATACATATTGATTTACATTGAAACGAGAAAAATAATAAATACTAACAATAAGGTATGACAAAAAACCCTGAAATATAAAATACTAAAAATGGTTGAAAAGGTATGATGCAAAGGCGTCATACGCACAATAGGCTATAGGCCTCATGTAAATATGACGTAAAAGACGTGGTAGAGAACAGGCACGTCAATACGACTCAGAGGAACAGAGGTTAATTTAGACAACGAGAAGCTGACAAATGACTGGTTGTCTTCAACGTCGCTTATTAGATACCCGTCAACGTAGCGTGTTTGGGGTGTCAGTAAACAAGCACAAATTGTCTATACCTCAGTGAAGTAACAAGTAGTAGTAATAATGAATTTTATGTTCACTGAGAAATATATGGTTTAGGAGTTTCACAGAGTTAGATCAATGAACTGGGCGTTTCGGCCTCACGTAACACTGCTCTGTAAATTTAATTTTAATAAATACATGTGCTGTTAGCTGTACATTGTCCTGTTAGCTGTCCTGAAAACGATATGTAATACGTGTATAGAGTGAATTTATAGAGAATTAAAAAATTCATCTAATTTTTATGTCATATTGGATAATCGTAATTATTATGTTTTATTTATTTATTTAAAATTCACTTATACAAAGTTCACTAAATTTACAAAGTTTTCTATCTACAGTCTGAACCATCTAATGTAACGGTTAATGAAAAGAAAGTGTTTTAATTTTTTAGGAGATATGAAGAATGTAAGTTGTCAGATAGAATAAAAAACGACGTCAGAAAGATTGAAATAAAGATAAATTAAGTAAGCGAAACTTTAAAAATTACGGAAGGAGATAATAGAAACACATGGAAAGAATTCCACACAATAGACTCCGCAAACAAACGAGGACCAAAAACTGAGAAGACCGCTGAAACGGTGGAACGGTGGCCTTAAAATTTGGAGCACAGACAGTATGAAGAAGAGTCGTCGAACAGTCGAGAGTGTAAAAGAAGTAAAAACCTTCTATGTGTATAGACATAAAATCAATTAACATGTAAGACTATATTCGTGTTTTGAGTCTACGTCATATTATAGCCTATATCGACAGTTCTTTAACACGACATAGTCTTGTCACATGACTTGCGAGGAGTCATAGGTGAATAGCCAGTTTCTTATGCCACAGCTAAATATCAGACCTTGACTGCGTGTATGCTGCATTTGTTATGTGCCTCTCTTACAGATGTCGCTTGGTTACTAACACAGGTAGTCAGGGCAAGTGAAACAACTACATCTTTATCTATAACATAAACACAGTTGGAGATACTGTGAGTTCTATATAATCCCTTAACCATCCCGGCAACAAAGCACTTTTAGAAAATTGTCTTGTTCGAAAACAATCTTCAAGTTTTAGTGGAAATTTATCTGTATCGCCTATTATATAAGAATCCAACTCATCGTTCTAAATTTCCAATATACTGTATTCAACGGGCTCGATAAACGCTGTGACAAAGGGGTATCATGTAAACAATATGTAATAGCTTTGGCATATTCGTGCGAACAAAAGTACTCTATTTTGTTGGTACACGATTTGGCTGCGATTATACTTCATTTTTATTTAAACTGGCACAAAAATAGGAAAGAAATTCAACTAAAATTTTATAAGGTAATGGCTGGGCTAGGTTGTTGTACGTTTCTGAGACTTGGAATCCGGCGAAGAAACACCTGAGTAGGATACAGACAACGAAAATGAGATTCTTGACATCTGTTAAAGGCTGTACACGAGGAGATAGACTCTAAAGACATTCGCAAAGAGTTGAACATTTTTAATATCCAAAATTGTATTGCAGAAAACAAAGAGAGATGGATTTCTCATCTGAATAGGGTGCCTGGTGGCAGGTTGTCTAAGGAAATTTGCCAATACAAGCCTTTTGGACAAAGAATTATAGGAAGACCTAGGAAACGTTTTGAAGTGGATGTATTCCTTTGGGACCGAAATAGATAATTCGGGTAATCCGTGATGGAAGAAGGAAAACAACAACAACAACAACAACAACAACAACAACAACAACGACGACGACGACGACGACGACGACGACGACGACGACGACAACAACAACAACAAAGAAGGAGAAAACTAACACAAAAATTACCAAACATACATACATAAAGAATCTGAAAATACCTGGGCTGAACGCCGGAAAAAAATCACTTACAAATTATAACAGATTTTATGACATATATCACTAATTTAACGCCTCTGAGTCAGTTGAATTTATAGACTGTAAAGTGTCATGTAATCATTCAACAGAATGAAGAGGACTTCCAAACGACCAAAAAAAAGAAAATATCCAATCGTTCGAAAATCATAACTGCTGATCGCGTCTTGAGACAATTTAGTTTTTTCCGATACTTAGGCTGTGCTCTCTTACTCTCTGCCTTTGCTACGTAGGGGATGTGTCCTAAAAGTCTCCACAGTTTTAGGCCGTATGAAGAACATTCAGAGATAATTTTAAAGGATCATAGTAGATATTTTGTAAGTTCATTGTAGTTCTGCTTCTGTACGGATAAGACCTCTATGCTTCAAGTATATTAAATGTTGCAAGCATTATTATATATACGTATTAGAAATTAAGATATACGTATATTCAGAAGTATCCTCTCTGATAAAGCGAAATTGCTAAATGAGTCCGTGTTGTAAATACTTGTGGTTTAAAATGCAAAATCATAAATTACACGGTGGGAAACAACTTTAGTAAGTAACAAGTTGTCAACGCACAAAGGTTACTCCACACCTTCGAAATGATATGAAATTTTCTCTCCATACATAACAATTACACTTAAGACTTGTCATTTTAAACATACACATTTAAACAGCTTTTTATAACTTCAACATTTTGTTACGAAAATAGGTAAACTGTGATGTGAAACTCGCCAAAGAAAAAAAACATACTTTTCCTTTAGAGCCATTAAAGGAATATATAGTTTGGCCTTACCTGTTTCGCTAGAGTTAACGGTATGAGGCTGGTATACGTGAAGGGAATGTAAGATGTATTGTACAATACCTTCTCTGGGTGGAAGAATGAATAAACGTATACGAACACAGTATCTGTTCGTATGCCCTCGCTATACTATTGCTTCAACATCGCATTATCGGCATCCTGAACAACCAGTCATGTAGAGTAAAGTAAATACATATTAGAATTATTTATTTGAAATTATAGGCTCATAAATTCTCGGCAAATGGAAAAGTAAGTCACCTTGAAAATATAAAATTACCCAAGTAAATGTTCGTTTCCTGTGGTTATAAAGAAGATAACTAATTACAAGAAAAATGAAACATATGAATATACACAAACAACAATAAATCAGAAGTCAGAATTTACACTAAATCAATCGTCGAAGCCTTGCTAGACAGATTGACGGTTTAAGCCCTCTGGCACGCGCCCTGAATTTCCCAATTGCCAGCACGCACTCTCTCCCACAGCTTCAGTAATCCGTAGCTGCATGTTTTATTAAAAATCTTTTTCTCTTTGGACAAAACGTTTATTCATCCGCAAGTAATAACATTTCGTTCGCTCCTCGCGTTCGATTCCGGCAGTAACTCACTTCTGCTGGTAGTGGTGGTGGCGGTGTTCACAATTTTCAACAACAAATCATTCAATCGAAAAATTGAAATTATTCCGTCATGTTTGCATACATAAAGCACGTCTTTGTGTGAAGGGAACAAACTGAAACAACACATGTTCCTTTCCGTTTTTACAACGCCAGATACAAAAACAAAATATTACTGCACTGTTTGTAATACATTGTAATTGCTGCCAAGATAACAGAAAAAGTCGCATCTATCAAAGGTTTTTGTTATGGTTACATTTCAATTCATGAAACTAAAACGATGAGAACGATGGATGGATGAATTCTATTTTCCCCAGTACCATTTCTCGTAATTCTTCTCACGCATAATTTCCCTATATCTTATTTTTTCAGCATTTTTTAATATTTTGTAATGCTACATGCTATTGTTGTACTCTTAATTACCAAATACCTCTCATATAACAAAGTAATCATAATGCAATTGAAAAAACAAAATGTAATTATTGTATATTTTATAGTGTGTTATAATACGTGTAACTACTCATATTGTAACATTTTAAGGAAACAAGGTAACTGGACAATAACATACAAAATAATCTAACACTCATAAACTGTTTGAATGGTTGAGGTTACAACATTATTACGACAAATTTAAACTAAACCAGTGATAAATTAATAGCCTGTAGGCAAGAAATCTGATAATAGCTTTACACATAGGCCTGTGTGTGTGTGTGTGTGTGTGTTTTAACATTTTATCATATTATCTTGTTGTATGGATTGCTTCCACCATGCTTTATAATATTTCTTCTAAAGGAAGGAAGGAAGGTTCTCTCTTTATGTAAGATTTCACGTTGCAACCGTATTTACAAGTCCATATAAAGCCATATAAAATGTTAAAGCGTTAAAAATAACATCAAAGTGTTCCATGATCTGTCATTATCGCTGACAGTCCATGTCATAAATTGTCTCATAGCTGCTACACTAGGGCTATTCTATGTGAAACAGTTGGGCAAACAATTTAGTTATAACTCAACCTCTCCACATTCCTATTTTTCAGTATATGTTACTACACCTTACCTTGTGTGTAACTGTACTACTTTTTGGGATCCTACCAAATGAATGTAACATTCAAAGCTACCTCTTTAGGCACTTCATTTTACGCTTATACAAAGAAGCTTTAATTCTGCTAAACTTTAGAGTCGAGCATAGCTAACATGTGTGTGTGTGTGTGTGTGTGTGTGTGTGTGTGTGTGTGTGTGTGTGTGTGTGTGTGTGTGTGTGTGTGTGTGTGTGTGTGTGTGTGTGTGTGTGTGTGTGTGTGTGTGTGTTTCTGCTTCTTCTTCTTCACTAATCTTATCTAATTTAAGATAGCGGTATGCAGCCTTTCCGATAATTTAAAGCCATCTTCTCCTGGTCAATCAAACATTTCTTTTAGTCTACATAGTTTAATCTAATTCCATTCTCTCTATGTACTCCTTCCAGTTAGTTCCTCATTGCTGTAACATGTTTATTTCGCCCCTTGTGTCGTCACTTCGTATTCGGTCTCTGAGTATCCAACCTGTAATTTGTCTCAAAAAGTTCCTTTCCGCAAACGAAAATGGGTTCTCGTTTTATCATTATTACAGTCCATTCAGAGTAACGAGTCAGGGGTCACGTAGTGAAATCTACTTTAACAAGATTTTTTCTCAAAATTATCATATAAGATGCACTGCTAGCAAGCTAATTTACTTGATCCACATTTGTTATATTTGACACATGTATACGTATGTAAACATTAGCATTCTTATGAATCAATGAAAAACTTTCTAAAGTCACATACTCTGTCACTAAACCACTATTTGAACACACTATAGTTAACGTCTATTATTCACTTCCCATATTCTATACACATATTATCATTTATTATAAACTTTCACGTATGAACTTACTATTCGTTGTCACTTCCCCAAACGTTTCGAGGTGATGTTCCTCTTCCTCAGTGGGAGTAATACTGAATGTCGATTACAGAATAACCATTACGGACTATAGGTGTGTGTGGTGGGGGTTGATTGTGGGAAGGGATTGGCCTGAGGTTCAAATTGTGTGTTTGGATCAGTGTATCAAATAGTGTATGTGATTTATAATGTAATTGTTCATTTAATGTGTTGTTTGGTTGTAGTGTGTGTGATATCTGTATATTTCAAATTGTTCAGCTGTGTTTAGTTTTCTACTTTTTGGTAAGTAGTGTAATATTTCCATGTTGTGTTCTATGTTTGTGTAACTGTGGTTTTCGTTATGTAAATGTGTGGCAAATGTATGTAGTTTGTGGTGAGGGCTTTTAAATGTTCTGAAAATCTGGAAGAAAAAGATCTTCCCGTCTGGCCGATGTAGAATTGGTGACAATCATTACAATTTAATTTATTAATATTATATATATTAATAAATTTAATAAAGTGAACGAAGAGGATGAATAAACAAGATAAATATTATCATTTTCTTATAAAATTGTATTCTAGTATCATCCCTCGTTTTGCTTAATAACACTACGCATTGTGCCACATATCATCTGGAACTTATGCAGCTTCTTGGTAATGCGTTTCTCATCTTTACAACTTATTAAAACTTGTAAGTAGTTTAGTAAGTAGGATATACATAAAACTCTACATATCCTGCTTACATTGTCTAACAGCATTATGAGGCTATACAGAATACAGCTGTGACATTTACTAAACCATCTAAATAAAAAATTATTCAACAATTACAATCAAAAATTCTTGCAATCAATAACTAACACTCGTTGGTATGTCTCCAACTTTACACTCCATAATAATCTACACATTCCCTTTGTTTCCGAAGGAACATGCCGCCTTTCAGCACTCTACCAGCACTGTATACTGATACTTGTTGCATAAATAACCACTCCGCCAAACCTGATGAGAAGATTGAAGATATACTGGCTACCTGAATTTTACCAGAAAATCGTCTCCAAGAGTATCCACCTAACCCAATAGATTCTCCAAGAGTATTGTCGTTGTAGAATTTCTCTGCTCACGACATCAATCACCTTGTACAGAAAACTCACTTATTTTACATAACTTAGTAGATTGTATTTGGCAAGTAAATTAATTTAAAAAAATCGTTACTGCTGTCACTCTCAGCAGTTGGAAGGTGTCAAAGTAAAAGGTATTATGACAATTTTTGAATGTACTGGATACCTTTTCCCAAGAAAAGCCATTAGTTTCATGTCAGAATTTTAAAATGTTTTTTGGAATCAAAGGTAGAAGCGCTACTGTGTATCTCCAAAATACCACAGTATAACAGCGAGGTATAATGTAATGTATAACTCTACATATCCCTTTCAGTTTTCTGAGTAACTGTATGACCACTTGCAGGTTTTATGCAGATATCTCCACTTGATTCAAGATTTGATTCCTGCTTACATTGTCTAACAGTGCTAACTACATAAATGTTTAACAGAGTAGATGAAAAACTGCATTCTTGTATAACTCCTATATTTAGTGTTACAGTATACCCCCCTTTCTTTGCATTTCCTGTATTTAAAACAATTTCGGTGCGGTGGTATTAACATTTTATTAGTTTTATCAAAGGCTTCGTATAACCTCGGCTTTCCACGATATGCCATAACACATTTTAGTTAACCCGATCAAAGGCTTCTTATAACCTCGGCTTTCCACGATATGCCATAACACATTTTAGTTAACCCGATCAAAGGCTTCGTATAACCTTGGCTTTCCACGATATGCCATAACACATTTTAGTTAACCCGATCAAAGGCTTCGTATAACCTCGGCTTTCCACGATATGCCATAACATATTTTAGTTAACCCGATCAAAGGCTTTTTGTTTCCAAGGCAAACGTGCTACGTGGTTTCCAAGGCAACTTTTGACAATTTTCACAATCAACTGTCGTATCAGTGAGACGTTGTCATTACATGTTCTGCCCTTCCGGAAACATTTCTGTTTTCTATGAGGCAAGTGCCTGCTATTATCATTAACCTGTTGTTGACAATTCTAGCTTTAAGCTTATAGAATGAATTCAAAAGACCGACTCTTCCTTAATTTGCAATACCACTAACATCTCCTTTTTTAACAGCACTTCCGTTGTCCCCCAGCAGTCAGGCCTCATTGTCTTTGTCCAATATTTATTAGACAGATGTAGTATTCTGAATTATAACATCGGTCTGGCGCATTTGACCAACTCCACAGCTACCCCGTCAATTCCTTCTTCCTTCCTGTTTTCATTTATTTCATAGCATTTTGTCACTTAAGAGTTACGGCATCCGCTCTCTATAAATGGATAGGTCCCTTCATGTAGTCGCACATGATCATGATCAACATTTCCATCTGTCCATAAAATTCTGCAATGTAAGTTTCGCTATTTGTAGGCTAATACTTATTCGTGCGGTTTCTCCTCCTTGTTTATTCGTCTGTTCATGAACGGACACCATCTCTTCTCTCTGCCATGGCTGTTGTTTTTCAGTGATGATATTAAATTGCCACAAGATTCCTGGCGTGGCTTACTTATCACTCCTTTGCTGTTATTACGTTTTTCAATATGCTCTTTGTTTTTTCTGTATTACTACAAAGATATTTTATGAAGGCCTTATGTTGTCCTCGACTGTACTTTGTATTTCTACATTTCTTATTTTCAGAGAATTTTTTTTTAATATGTTTCATTTCCTTTTCAGTCTAAATGTTTAATTTCTTTACGTTTTCCCACTTTATATTTATGTTGTTACTGGTGGTTTTATATTGTAAACATTGTAAAGCTCATACGAATTTCTTATGCTTTGTTCGTTCATAAATTAAATTTAAATACTTTTTCTACCGATTTCCCAGAAATGCATTATTTCTTTCACCTTGTCAATAAGAGATATTACAAGAAAATGATCATAATTAATATCCCTTCCACGGTGAACTCTTACATCCTAAATAAGAGACCCCAATTTGTTATTAACAGAAACGTAGACTACAATTGTTCTGTAGTCTCTGTAGCACTCCACGTATATTTGTAGTCACAAGTTCTTCTGGAAATGCTCTCCGAACGTTCAGACTGTTGTACGATGCAAAATGTCTCAATTCATGACCAGTTCTGGTTAGTGTGTCTTCAACAAATGGTTCCTGATACCAGTGGTGTAGCAGTGAAGAAGACCAGGGGATCAACACCCCCCCCAAACCGATTAAAAATTTTAGAAAAATTCTCTAATCATTGTTAAGTTTACGGAGAGTAAGTTTAGGTTGGACTATTTCTAAGCAAATTACGTCTGTTAAAATAAGTCTTCTAAATAATTGTAGAATTTAAAGGAATTACAATGTTTGTCAATTAATAAAATAAAGTTAGAGTTTCTTAATGATGACAATCACTCAACGTTGGGTAAATAACAACATAGTTGTAGCTTTAAAAAACCAGTTACTCACGCGCCAGAAAACGAAGGCAGAAACTATTGATTTACTTATACACTTTCCCCTATGTCATGACTCCTCTAGTCTAATATCTATGGTTTGAACGGTCGTCTTTGTACAGATAAACTAGCAGTTTCTTTAATTCGGAAAAATTATAAGATTTCATTGCTGGATTTTATGTAAAAATAACGTCCTTTAACACGAACTATAAGTTGCTTAAAACATTCTTGCGTCAACATCCTTAAATTAAATTGCGAATGGATAATAAAACTGGGTTTCTCAACACGTATGTTTAGAAAGACTCCTTTTCACAAGATCTATCAAGAATACAAATTTAAAACAGATGTGATACCTAACAACGTGAGATTTATTACTTTTAATTTGAATAACAATTAATCAGTATTAATTAATAACAGTTAATTATTCGAATATTTTGAAATCAGCGTTTTTCCATATGTTTTCAACTTTTCAACCCTTATACTTAACGTTGATTTAATCAAAAACTTTAAGGCACAAAGAATTTATGAAATGTATTTATAATATTATGTGGATTGACTTCTGAATTACTTATTTGTCCTGAAGAGAATAAGGAATACAACCTTCAAGCTAGTTATATTGTCTAGTACTATCACATTGCCTACTCTTGTGTTTAAATCGCCACTGATTATTAAACGATCCCTACAATTACATATACCTGGTGTTCATTTACCTAATCTGTCCCTGTAAATCCTCATAAAATTTCTTTTATCTCCTTCCTTCCTTCTTTTCTCTTATCTTTTTCCTGTCAGGCCTATAAGGCATCATCTGTCTATCTACAGTAATTCTTACAAATATTACTATCTCGTTGTCGAACGTATAATTATGTTTTCCATTCGTTATTCGTCAAAATTTATACCCACCTTCGTTCCATTGTTTTTACTCTGCTACAAACATTATGTAATCATTCAGTTCTTTAGTTTCTTCTATACATATATTTTTTTACGTAATAACCACTCTATAAATGTTTAAGGTTTTCAATTATCTATTTAATATTTCTTTGTGTTGTCCTATTCCTCGTACTTTCAACGTACTACCAGTCTACTCGAAAGTCCAAATTGGGCGTGTACGTTCATATTCGTTTGGGTTTCTGTGAAAACCCTGAATATGTAAATATTTGCTTGGTTACATTTAAGCCCTTAGGCATATAGTCGGATGATAAGGCTGTTATCTTAAAGTTGTTGTCTGGATTTTCTGCCTTAGCCGACTCAACCAGTTTTAAAGCATTGTAAACAAGACTTTCGCCCTCTTTCATTACAAACGCACACCCGTTGTACGCCAGGCATACACAGTTCACCCCCTCTCTCGCACTCCCTCCCCCTATCACGCACTCCTCCGCCCTCTCTCTCTCTCTCTCTCTCTCTCTCTCTCTCTCTCTCTCTCTCTCTCTCTCTCTCTCTCTCTCTCTCTCTCTCTCTCACTCTCTGTTCTTCCGCAATCTCTTCTTTCTTCTCATATGTCTCCCCTTGTATCTTTTCCGTCCCTAATTACTTTGTTACACATAGTGATACAACAGAGGAAAGTCCTGTGTGCCCCCACTGATCCCTACCTTTCATTTACTATACGTCTCTTACTATCCGTCCATCTCTATCTACCTCACTTCTGTCTGATGCAGCTCTCTCTTTATCTCCTTCTACATTTGTTTAAAATTTGTCTCTTCAAGTTTCTCTTCTTTTGCCTGTGTGTTTCCTTCTAACATCTTTCCTCTAAGTTAAATTGACTACCGTAAGGAGAAACGCAACTCTTTCACACTCTATAAGGATTATCACACACTCCCCCCTCTCACTCTCTCTCTCGCACACGCACACACACACACACACACACACACACACACACACACACACACAATACTGTGCACTCACCTCTCTTGTACAATACTGCACTTAATCCGCGTCACTTCCTATTTATTTTCTTCCTTCTTATTTTTCTATTAATATCTTCGACATTATAAACGAAAACAAAATATAGGCTCGAGTTTTGTGTAGTATGTGATATGTAGTACACTGATACAAAGGAGCTCTGGCTTTTAAAACTTTAATTTGCACAAACGAACTGAGTTGAATCATTGAAAATTCCTCACAGTAGAATGAGAATAATGTTTAGTGCTGAGAAAAATAACACTCACGTTAAAGAGACTTGTAGTATCACTAACGCTTACGATCTAAATCTCTAATATGAAAACATAGGTCAATAACTTAACATAGGCATATAAAGTAAAATAGAAAAAGTGTCAATAAGACGTTAAAATGCAAGTCCCACGGAGGAAACAAGTTGCCAACAGTAGCAAAACCATAATTGTGATACGCGATAGTCTGCCAGTAAATATAAGGAATACAACTACTTGTTATTTTCCGACTTGTACATTACTTCTTGATATATCCACGTCGTTATTTTGACAGCCGCCTAACAAGCGTTGTTACTGGGAACAGCTTAACTTCCCCTGCTGTATGTTATTGGGTTTGAAGCCTTCCGTGATTACGTTATCCAGTGTTCTAGTGAGTGTCACTGATTTGTTTGTTCTCAGAAGTTCAATTGACGTTGTTGTATAGATTGTTCACAGTCCTCGTGGGTTGTACTGGCGCGTTTCTTTAAACTAATTAATAACATCACAAGTTGTAATGATGCACTTGTTTTACGTCTAGCTGTTTTCTGAAAAATTTAAATTACGTTTTGCGTTGTGCATTTTTGAGACTTATGCTTTTCTAAATATTTTCATTACTTTAATTTTTTACTTTTTACCCTATTCTCTGTAATATTCTCTGTAAAGCTAACTGGTTAGGGAATTTGAGTAGAAAAAAGTTTAGGAAAGACTATTCTTGAAGACAACGTTAACAATAATGTAAACAGAGGTAGAAAAAGCATGGAAGACTGTTGCAAGGAGAGAGAGAAAGTTGTATACTGAAAGGAAGCATGGAATATCTGTAGCATGGAGACAATGGAATATGGTGGAAGATTACCAAACGTAAGAGGTTCGTGTTAGCCTGATAATTTTTCATAGTTATTTAAAATCACACAATTACATTGTAATATATCGAAATGTGGGGTATTAATAGGTCTGATAAGTGGCGGAGATATTGTCACGCGCCTTCGTCGTCGCCTCTTCAGACGTTTTCTGTTGTCTGGGCGTGCTGCTTCCTCACGAGTTACTCAGAAAGTCCAGATACTCGACTATAATAACTTGCTGCATATCTTCATATCTCCTGTTTGATGAGAACAAAGCAGTGATCTTTCTACAAAACTTAGTTACTTTAGATTGGGCTTTATGAGGTCTCCGTGCATCGCTTTTCTTGACATTCCGCTAGAGTTGTAGCTCATACGTTTCAGAATGTCCTGTAAGCAACCATTGTAAATAACACGAAATAACGAGGTCCCTTTTTAACATTTAGTGGACTTAGGAAATATTAAAACGGCGTGAACTTGAGAAGCATGTATATACTGCAGTTTTTTTTAATTAATCATGAGAGTGAAACCTATGTTCTTCTGCTGATGTAGATAATTATGGGCTCGTGTCGCGACCTGATAATGACTAGTTTTATGACAGCAATAATGATGAGAGTGCTGCTAAAACCGGTGCTGCTCATATCACTTATACGATTTTAAAATACGTAATTATATACCATTACTCGCTGCTAATAAATAATTAATAGTCACAAAGAAACAATCCTTCCAAAAAAATTGAATGCAAATATTAGTACCGGTACAGTTTAAACATATAAATAGGACTGGACTGAAGAATATTAAAAAAAAACCTATTTAACTATTTTTCTACGAAGAAGATGACCTGACTGAAACGGACTCATGACATACCGAAAACAATGAGAAAAAGATGTGTGAATTTAAAAGATTCGTCAAACGATTATGGCAATTAAACCATGCGGCAATAGCTGTAAGACTCCGATACCACATTCG
Organism: Magicicada septendecula; assembly: GCA_034769895.1. Lineage (NCBI taxonomy): Eukaryota > Metazoa > Arthropoda > Insecta > Hemiptera > Cicadidae > Magicicada > Magicicada septendecula. The sequence goes on along the minus strand of CM068368.1, from coordinate 387,042,628 downwards.
TTATCACCAATACGAATATACACCATAAACCATATTCATTATATAACCAATTTATTCTATTTATGATATTATTAAACAAATACCGAAAAATGCCAAGAGCAGGTAGTTTATTTTGACATACGCTTCTGTGTGTATGCATACGTGTGCGCGCGTGTTATCGCACTACAAAACACTCCCCTCTTCAAAATTGCCATTAAAGAACTGCTGCTTCTGAACCTGTTTACTGTCGGTGGTGTAAATAATAAGCTAGACCTAAGTGGCACCTGTCCCTATTGTAATTACCAGGGACTGCTTTTGAAATATGCCGCCTCTAGGCACAATTTTTATCCCCCCCCCAAAAAAAAAGATGTCTTTAGAGATCGTTCCTCCGTTTTAGATAAGAATGATGACAGCTTAACGTTCTCGTTCCTTGGAATGTCACTAGCTCTGAATTAACTTTTGAATCTTATTTACACATGGGAGTTCTGACAATAATATGGGAGAATACAGGTATAAAAAGCAGTTGATTAAAGTAATTAAAGAATGTGTAAATCAGAAATATTTTAGGTTTAATAACAAGTTTTATATACAGAAAAAAGGATTACCTATGGGGTCTTCATTATCCCCTATTCTTGCAGAAATATATATGAATGATTTTGAAAAGCAATTAATAAGTTCCACTAAGTATAAAGACAATATAAAATTATGGACTAGATACGTTGACGATGTATTAGTAATTTGGGAAGGAAGCATAGAAGAAGTGCATGAGTTTATAAATGAGGTTAAATAATAAGGATACAAACTTACAATTTAAAGAAGAGATAGGAGGTAAGAAAATAAATTACTTAGATTTAAACATAGAAATTAAAGATAATGAGAAACTACAGTTTGGGATATTTAGGAAAGAATCGTATTCTGATACAATTATACCAAGAGAATCCTACCACCCTTATAGATATAAAATTGCGGCAATCAATTCATTTTGTTATAGAGCTCAGAAGTGTTTAAAAGAGACCGAATCAAAAGATAGGGAGTTAAAAACGATAAAGGGAATTGTAAGGAATAATAACTATAACACCAACATAGTGGATAAAGTTATGAAAAGGGTTAACATACAAAAAGCTAAAATAGAACCATAACAAAAGAATTATGCAGGGTCATTGACATACATGGGTTCACATACTAGAAAAATTATAAAATGTTTTAATAAATACGGAGTGGATATAGCTATTAAAAAATGTGAAACGGTATTTGATAAGATAAGGAATAAAAATACAGAAAAAATCCCAGTTTTACAGAAAAGCGGAATTTATAAATTAAAATGTAAAGACTGCAACAAAGTGTACCTAGGGGAGACAGGACGAAAATTCGTATGCGTATGCAGGTTGTCTGACCACAAACGTGGTGAAGGTAATAGAACGAATTCGTTATATGCAAGACATTTCATAGAAGACAACCATAAGTTTGTTAATCCTTTGGAAGACTACGAAATTGTAAAAGTAGTAAATAACACAGTTGAAAGGAAGCTTAGGGAGGAGTTAGAAATATTGAAAGAAAGACAAAAAGGGTTAGACAATTTAATTAATAATAAAATTAAATTTGATGATGAAGAAATATTTTATAACATAATTAAGAAGTAAATGATAGAGGACAGATAGATAAGATTAAGAATTAAATTGCAGAGGACTAATTGGATATTTTTAAATAAGGGTGTGTGACTGGCCCAGATGTGGGGGAGAAAGACGGGTAGGTTTAAAAGGAATGCACACACACACACACACACACACACACATACAACACTGAAACACAAGGAATTTGCTATAAAAATATGTAACTGTCCAGATGGTGGGACAGGGCTCAGAGGGGGGAAGGGACATTGAATTATAGCTTGTTGTGTGTGAGCAGGGTGTGGTGGGGTGGGGGTGAAGGGTTTATTTTTATGTTATTTGTTTACTTCTGATCTGACGATGAGCTGTGAAGCTTGAAAGCGCTAATCGGAATATTTTTATATAGTGGTGTGCAACAGTGATAATTCTGCTTGTGATATAGGCCTGTGATAACATCACAATCTTCTTTTGCTCCACAATACCGTGATATACACTTATCTCTAGGGTTGACGTTTCTTTTGGACCTTAATTCAGTTGTTTCATCGTATGTTACAACAATATCGTTAACAGTTTCTCTAATATTCTTCTTTTTATTTACGGAAGATGATATGGATTCTTTAACTGTTATTGAATTATATTTCGTGACTGCAGTCCGTTGTATAAAATGTCAACATGTGGCATTACTCTACAAAAATATTCAATCAAAAAATAAAACTAGATTGCTGTGGCTGTGTGTTTACTTGTGTTTCTAACTCTTCAAAACACTGAATCAATTCATTTTTATTTTCAAAAATTGTTAAAACTGACCTCGAATGGAAATTCCATCTTGTAGAGCCTAAAGGTAACCTTCTGCTAACAATTTTATCTAAGATATCAATTCGTTGAGGGGAATGACTAACAAATGTAGTAATTTCTGAAACTTCTTCTTATCTACGTCAAGGTGTAGGCTTACAGCCTGGAAATTGGAATGTCATTTCTGAAATATTGGCAAAAATATCCTAACTTCTCTATTTTGACTAGCTGCTTGTGCCTTTATTAGGTTGAGCTGGTGGGCATAACAATGAACAAAGTAAGCGCAAGGATATTTCTTTTTTATTATCGTCTGTACCCCCGGAATGTCTGCCACTCATAACGTTTGCTCTATCATAATTTTGTGCAATTAGTTTTTCCTTATTCTGGCCACTTACTTCATGAAGAGTCATTTAATGCAGTCAGCCAATGCCACAGCATCATGACCGCTTGGGTTTACAAATATCGAAAATCGTTCAACAGATTTGCCGCTTTGTAATACATAACGCAAAATAATTGCCATTTGACACTTGCTTGACACATCAATTGTCTCGTCACCTATGATTGAAATATAGTCCAGAAAGGAAATTTCTGGCAGCACACATGTAATATGCAGTCACGTATATCATTCTGAATATTTTTAGACGTGCCCTTAAAAACTTTAAATGCACTTAAATGTGCTCTTAAAATATTGTCTAGGACAGAAGTGAAATTAATCAAACCTTTGAATATACCCGGATTTTTAGATTCAGGTGTTTCATCATGATCTCTTAGGGCCAGTTCAAATTCATCTCAAAATTTAATGCAGTCTATTATTTTAGAAAGTACATAACGATTTTTTTTACCTGATCATTTTGGCGTTCGAAAAGCATCACTGAGTTGTTCCCGGATTTCGTTTTCCACAAGTACTGACAAATCAAGGCACTCGATTGTGTGGTTAAAAGAGGATTCATGTTTTTTATTTTTTGTTACAGTTGCGAATTACGGTATTATGAAAATGCTGACATACTAAAGTAATAAACAAGGAATACGAATTAAAACATGTACTGATAAGAAATCATAAAGAAAATTTATTCGAAAACAATTCTTTGGTATAAATACGAATCTTATTTTACCATGTATTAAGACAAAGCCAAATATTCATACTAATGAGCTGGGTATGCTTGTGTACTCTTACACAAAGACTTGAATCGTGGATGATTATTTGTACTATTGGACGTAGAGCTTCTTCAACCTTTTGCAGAGTTGACCGATTTTTTTATTTTATAAACATTAATGCTGAAAATCTCCCTTCTCAAAAATAGGTAGTACAAAATGATAGAAGTATGTTTAGGGCCATTTCAGAAAGTGTTGGAAATTCTGTCCTAATCCCAAACCAAAAATTTATTTAACTATTTTTTGGAAAACTCAAGTTATAAACCTGAGTCGCTCGATAACTCGTCAAACTCTTCTTGAGCGTTTAATGGCAAATGACTGGCATTAATCACGTCAATTGAATATAGTTTATGGGCCCAATTTTCTTTTGGTCCATAAACTTGAAGGCATCAAAATTTGAAGGAAAGTATTCTTTGAATTGTGTCTCAGACACTTTAAACGATCAACAATAAATTTTTGCATTAAATCTTTGGAAAGGTTATTTTCAATTATAAAAGCATCTATAACTGTTAACATTTCTAAAAAATTTTAACAAAACTTTCAATTTATATTTTAACGTAAACATGTTACAATTATTTCCTTGAAGAGACATGTTTAAATCAGTCAGTTTATCAAAAATGTCTGAAAAATAATTGAGTTTTAAAACCCGTAATTCATTGTAAAAACAGTTAATAATATTTATAAAAAATAAAAATATTCATCATGTGTAACTAATATGAGGATAAAAAAGTGGCAATTAGGAAGCTGTGACTCTACTTCCTAGAATATAAACAGACGCACACCGGCACTTGCCTGGGCTTGAAACTCGCAATCCAAAAGCTAACGTCAAACAACCCACAACCAAAATAATAAACAACAACAAAAATGGCCGCATTTCCACGGAGTCCGGACACTGGTAGCGCTCCTAGTGACTTAAAGCACTACTAAAAAGTGATTGCTTTTTGCGTCTCTGAGAGCCATGTGCTCTACGGTTTAGCATTCTACGTACGTACCAGCAAACCATCGTACTCGTAGATTAGATTATTGTAAGTTCGAGAACTTCTGACTGTTGCCTAATGTAAAAAAGAAGGCTAGGTATTGAAAGCACAGTTATGAAATCATAAATAAATTCTAAGATTTTTTTAATTTTGGGTAACTCATAGTGCACCGAAGTATTTTTTGAAGTGATTGCCTTGGAGGCCGAGTGGTCAGTCAGCTGTTAAAACTGCGCACAGTGATGTTAATTACTTTGATCAAATCAAGTCATCAACATCATTTTGACTGGAAGATAGGTGACAAATGTGCAGCCGATTTCCAAAAAAATAAGAGATAAGAAGGCATGTGAAACAGTTTTTGGTGACAATAATGTTGGTTACTTAATCATTTATTTACTTTTGCCTGATTTTCTTTGGGCAAGCACTGCTTGCGTTGCTCGCTCTGAGAATTCGCCCCTGCTAACAATTGTACCAAGACAGAAATATCAGTTGTTTCATCCAATTGAATTGCAAACTTTGGGCTGTTCTTAAGCCTAGAAATAAGCTGCTACAATTGGTCATTACAATTTTCAGAAATTCTTCTGGAAACAATATCATTCGATAAAGGAATTTTATGAATTTCATCTACATATTTTTTCCGTGAACTATTTCCGACATTTTTATTGCATCACAAGATCTTCTCCTTTCGTGTAGGGCTTTTTACTTTATGAAATTAAATAAGAAGTTTTGGATAAAAAACATCATAATTATTAGGCTTTTTCGAAATTAAGTTCGTTTTACTCGAACCCCTACCTTAAAAATGTTCAAGGATCTGAAATTTCAAGAAACTTCCTATAAGACATTTCAAGTGCTTCAAGTTTTCTCCTTTCCTCCATTCCAATTGTCTACGTCTCACATCCATGCAGAGCTATGCTCTATATGTGACTCTCCAAGAACCTCTTTCTTCGAACACGATGACGAAATATAGTGTTTGCGATTCACAAGTTACTCCTCTTTTATTCCTGGTTCCAAGCCAAAAGTCTCCAATAACATTCTTATCTCTCCTTCGTCCACCACAGCATATCCCACATAATAATTAAGTGCTCGTCTGCTTTGAAACTTTTTATTACCTTTCCTATTTCATCGTACATTACATTGTTTCAACTTTTTCTATTTCACGACTAGTTATGGATGGATATACCTGTACTATTATAGTATCCTTTGGCTTTGTTTTTGTTCTAACTAGCATAATTCTTTCATTTAATTACACAAATCCTTAATTTTCTTCCAACATTCGTATTCATAATGATTGCTACTCCTGGATGTCCTGGTCTATGTACCATGTTGCTGTATTTATTACTCTGTAATCTCCACTCCATAAGTCGTCTTCTTGTGGTCATCCTACTAGTCCTAGCACATATATCTAGTATTTTTGATACTAGGACTGGCCCTAGCCGTAGTATTTTTTATACTAGTAAGCAGTAATCAGAAGAAACAAGGAAAAGACATTCCATGGTCTAAGTATAAAAAACACATTGAAATCAGATAAAACCGTAGAATTATCAACCCTTAAAACAGCAGACCTATGTATAAATGCTAAACCAGAAATTGAAATATAAATTACAAGTATTCCTGAAAAAACAAAGGAATTAATGAAGAGAGACCGAATCAGGAATTGTGTAATAACAAGAAAGTAGGCTAATACAGACGTTAATGATACATAATTGATGCAGGACAACTATGATGCTTTGGCTACCTTCTAACAATAAACAATCGTGTATTAAATAGTCTGCAAGTGAAGAACAGTATGAAAAGCGAGTTCGTGCTATCGTTAGAAAGACATGAAGTTATCGTCGTCGTCTGCACCTCAAAGATTAGACGGCTGCCTGTTCCGTCTTTACACTTCATTCCATCGTCCATCATCGGCGCAGTCGTCTTATACTCCCGACTCATGGGGCACAGTATGTGACTTGCTTGATTAGTCGTTCATTATCCATCCTTTCTAAGTGATTTCTCCTCTGCTCTCTATATTGTTCAATTTTGTCGTTCAGTGCGTATATAAAAAAATCTTGTCTTGTATGTTCATTCCTTAGTTACCTAATAGTAGAGGGAAAATGAGGATTCAAAGCCACAAAGGAATGCCGCCTTCTTAAAAAACACTAAAAAAACACTAAAAAACATGATCTCAGAGATGACGCCGCCACCGCTGGACCCGCAGCATCCCGATGGACCACAGCACCGCGAATTTCCGCGAATAAATTTTTTATTTTTTTAATTTTATTTTTTTAATTTTTTTTATTAAATTGATTTGGTGGGATGATGTTCAATGGACCACCAGCATCCGTGAATATAATTTTTTATTTTTTTAAGAAAGCTGATTTGCATATCAGTGGGTGGTGTTGGGTGGGAGGTTGTTTTTTTTTTTTTTCATATCAGTGGGTGGGGGGTGGTTCCAACTCGAAGCATTATAGTGTATACTAAAATATATGATCAGGTGTACCAACCTTTGCATGAGTTCAAATTTGTTGTGTGTTATAATGTATATTAAATCTATATGATCAGGTGTACCAACCTCTGTAGTATTATTATAGTGTATAGATATTTTATATGAGCAGGTTTGTCAACATTTTCTGTGGCGGGGGGAGGGAAATTCAAATATGTGTTATATTGTGTATGTATAGAGCAGATCTGTCAACATTTTTTTCTCTTCTGTGGTGGGAAATTCAAACTATATATGATCATAATTGGTACTCTCTCTCGCTCTCTCACACGTTGTGTATGTCTCTCTCTCTCTCTCTCTCTCTCTCTCTCGTTGTCAAACGTTATGCTCACCGGCATTATAGTGTATATTAAAATATATGATTAGGTGTACCAACCTTTACATGAGTTCAAATTTGTCGCGTGTTATAATGTATATTAAATCTATATGATCAGATGTACCAACCTCTGTATTATTCGTCCTCTCACTCCCTCTCTCTCACTCTCTCTCTCTCTCTCTCTCTCTCTCTCTCTCTTGTTGTCAAACGTTATGCTCAAACCGTTCTCCTCTCTCTGTGGTCAGTACCGAACGCATGTATATGAAATTAGAAAGTTTATTCGACAAATATTAACGTCCTCTCTCTCTCTCTCTCTCTCTCTCTCACTCTCACTTGTTTCAACTGTGTCAACAAATAGTAACGTCCTCTCTCTCTCTCTCTCTCTCTCTCTCTCTCTCACTTTCACACGTTTCAACTATGCAAGGTTTCATACCCTTTCTCCTGTCTCCCTCTCGTACATTGAGTAGTCGGTGTGATGAATAAATAATTTTAGCCCTCTCTCGTTGTCAAAACGTCGTCTTCATTTTCAATGTATTAAATAATTAATTAATAGTTTTATAATGCAGTCAGTGTGATTGATCCTTGTTAGAAATATATATATTTGGCGTCAATGAACTACTTACCTGTTATGTTGTTACAGACAATACTTCTGTTTTAAGGTTGCAGTTTACACACACATAGGTTCAGTAGTGTATAGCGAAATAAATTAAAATTATACACACACATGAAAACGGCGGCTGAAATTCATACAAATCTTCTGATGTAACAGTTCACAAAAAATAAATTAATTGTACACATGTTCAGAGGTGTAGAGTGAAATAAAATAAAGTCATAATTTGTTTAAATGATTAAATATATTTTAACATTCACAATATAAAATTCACAATTAAATAAATACATTAGAAATTGATATTTTTCGAAAGTTTATATATATATAATTGTGTGTCGTACTTGTAGAAGAAGCAACCTGCAACATAACAATACAACAACAACATTAAAATCATGTTAAATATCACACACACAGATGCACACGCAACGCGCGCACATACAGACGCATACGCAACGTAATCACACACACACACACACACACACACACACACACACACACACATACGCATACGCAACGTAACCAAACACGCAACGCGCCCACACACAGACGCAAACGCAACGTACACACGTTTGGGTTACACCACACGTGCACGCACACACACACAGACGTACACGCACACATACGCAACGCACCCACACACAGACGCAAACACAACGTAATCATACACATACATACAACATGTAAATATATTTTAACATTCACAATATAAAATTCACAATTAAATAAATACATTAGAAATTGATATTTTTCGAAAGTTTATATATAATTGTGTGTCGTACTTGTAGAAGAAGCAACCTGCAACATAACAATACAACAACAACATTAAAATCATGTTAAATATCACACACACACACAGATGCACACGCAACGCGCGCACATACAGACGCATACGCAACGTAATCACACACACACACACGCATACGTAACGTAACCAAACACGCAACGCGCCCACACACAGACGCAAACGCAACGTACACACGTTTGGGTTACACCACACGTGCACGCACACATACGCAACGCGCCCACACACAGACGCAAACACAACGTAATCATACACATACATACAACATGTACATGTAGGACCAATAAACAGATAACAGATTTAAATATGCTATAGTCATTGTAAGACGTTACAATCATTGAAGTGTTTAATAAGTAAATTGTATGTATGTATATATCACTGAATAATAATAATAATATAATCGTTCTAGTGTTATCGTTTGCTGCAACAGGTAAAGCAGTTACAAATAATTACATATAGGTTCAGAGGCGTATAGTGAAATAAATTAAAAATCCATTCATCAAAACTTTGTAAATTAGAATCTGCACTACATTCAAACATACGCACACACACAATGATAAAAAATTGTTTATTAAAAGTAGTTTGTTACCTTAACGAGATACAATTTCCACATGCGCTGTCTGGTTCTTCATCCCTCGAAACACAAGATGTAGGTCGCTGGGATTTATATGACGGAGTTCTTCATCTGTAAAGACGTCAGCATACCTCTTAGGTAGATATACACGATAGCGGCGCTCACAATCTTCCAACGTTACAAGCACAGACTTCCCATATCGCGTGTCCACATGCAACATGTTAACGATCGGATACTGTTTGTCCACTGTTAATTCTGCACAACGTTTGTACTCAATAGCAGAAACTGCGTTGAATTTTGTGATAAACGACATTATTTATGAGAAGTGAAGACGTCTGTATCAAGCAAGGTGGAACCATACAATGTCAGAATATTCGCTACAAAGAAGACTAGTGAAAGTAATGGTGGTGATGTGGTCATCAGGAAAGTTCACGTTCATCGCCCGAAGCTTTGCATGTACATACACACAGGCAGAATTAGCGCTGTTACAAAATATATATATATTAGGAAAGTCAAGCCCACAGACTACTAGAAATAGTTATCGTTTGAAAAAAAAGAAACCACACATTACGAACAGTTATCGCCTGCAGCCATATACAAGTTTACCTAATGAAATTAACAATGCTATGAGACACTTACATTAAAAATGTTTGTATAACAGAAAAATCATTAATTATCCACTCTCTAAGTGCGTGCACATTATGGTTTGTACATAGTGTAGAAGAAGAATTGCAATGTGTAAGACATAACGCCCCAGGAATGTCTTTTGGTACGTCTTTTGGGCAACCAATGTCATCAAGATTTATTATATGATAATGAATTATTTTCGATTCTAAAAAACGTTTTTTCTCAAGACCCTTCACAAACACATATTTATATATGTTCGTATACGTTGTTAACACTGAAACAAGATTGTCGTACGGTGTCTCTCCTTCATCCCATCTTAGCCCATGATAGTTTGTCGTTAACCAGCAGTTGGTTCTAGTGTATTTCGAATTCGTAACGACTGTAGCAGGCGGGGCGAAAATCCAATGTCTGTATGCAAAACGTGTTACGTCCATAACCGACAACTCCTTTACTATATAATTGCCGTTGTCATCATAAAAGCAGTGAAAGTCAATTATTACAGCAGCGTTTTCCATTATACTATAAAAAAAAAAGAAACCACACATTACAAACTAATATTTATAAACACAAAGATCGTTACAATAATAATACACAAACTTACGTTTACTGTCGTCCGAACTGAAGCGTGGAGAGAGAATAACTATCGATATCACAGTGAGAATTCTTTTTGTTTTTAACAGATGGAATTTTAGCAGGAGGGGGAGCAGAGTCGCCGTCGGCAATTAATTTGGCACGTACGTAAGATTTTAATAAAACAATTATCAGTTTTAAATAATAATTTTCGGAAACAACCCCGGGGGTCCTCATGCCACGAAACACGAGATGTAGGTCGCTGGGGTTTTATAAATTGTTTATTAAGTCTTTTAGAAATGGTCTTATACTTGAGCTTGGCCTGTTGACTATTGCTTTTAATTTTGTACCTTATGCTCGTCTCCCTTTCGTTTACTGACGGTATGTTTGGCTACAGTTAACCATTTAAGTTCAATGTTCTGAGAAGTATTCATCATCTTCTTGTTCCTATAATAACAGTACTTGCTTCAGTACTATATATATTATGTGCTATGTATACATAAGGCTTTCAAATCTAATTGTGTAAGAATAACTGTACCGTCACATACAACTGAGAATAAATCCGTACAAACACTTAGCGATGTTTTTACTTATTTGAACAAAGCATGTATTAAATTCAATAATTAATGCACTTGATAATGTTTTAATGTGAATAATTTTCCGTTTACATAAAATCTGTACATACAATAAAATTATGTTCACTTTAAGAAATAGCAAATCTTTTACTTACCTCTTAAATGTTGTTGTTGTTATACACAATAGTCGATTGTACGATGAGTGTCTCATACAAATGAGAAATAGTGACATGTCGTCTTGTGTGTATATATCATACGGCGGTAGCATACACGTTTGAAAGTTGATACATATTAAATTCTCTCTCTCTCTCACACACATTACAGAGGTTGGGTGTCTAAATCGATGCATTTTACTTTCACTTTCTAATTTGACACATGGCTTACTTCCATACATAAATATCTATCGTCCATATCCGTCTACGAGTGTTGCTAAACGAAATTGAAAATGTTGTAATACATAACGTCCTGTGTAATAGTATGGTATGTTTTTTAGGACAGCCAAAAGCATGAAAGTATTATTTAAATCTGTATGGAAGTCATATATAAATATCGGGTCAGCGCTTGAATTATTTGCGCATGCGCATAACAGCTTTTTAGTACAGTTGCGCGCACACACACACACACACACACACACACACACACACACACACACACATCGACACTCACTTGCAACAACGTCTTACTTATCACACGTTCATGCGCTACAAATTGATATATAAAACGTTTAAGATACACTATAATAACATAATACCAGCGTTATAACCGTACCTTTTGTTTTTCAGTATTCATTAATTCTCAGTAAATAAATAACACTCGTCATGGTAATATGTCAGTTTATTACAAACCGCAAAGATGTCGGCTACTCATGATTTTAGTATTGAAAGTGAAAGAATAAAATCGTTCAAGTATTGGGAAGTGACGTTTATCAGCCCCGACGAGTTAATCCGTCATTAGCAATCTAACGTTACGACGGCAGTGTGTACGTATGCGTCTGTGTGTGTGTTCGCGTGTTTGGTTACGTTGTGTACGTGTGCGCTCGTTGCGTGTGTGCGTGTTTGGTTACGTTGCGTATGTATGTGTGTGTGTGTGTGTGTGATTACGTTACGTATGCGTGTGCGTCTTAATGTGAACAATTTTACGTTTAAATAAAATCTGTACATACAATAAAATTATGTTTCAGTATTAATGATATAAATATTACTGTTTTATTAATTTAAAATACTGTATATATATAACCTAGGAACTTCGCAGGTGAAGAAATTAATTTCTATTTTTCATCTGTAACGACATGCGTGTATAATTTTAATTTATTTCACTATACACCTTCGCCACCGCTGCTATCACAGTCGTCAGTAATAAAAAAAGAAGAAGAAGAAAGATCAGTTAGGAAACGCATCAGTACTCGTTCGAAACGATTAACATCAGTCCCAATGGACCACAGCATCAGTGAATTTCCGCGAATAAAAAAAAAAAACGTAAAACGTTCTACTTACGTTTCATGTTAGGTTAAAAAATACAATCCACGTACGTAGGTTAAAAATGCAGTCCACGTACGTTTACGTTAGGTTAAGATGCAGTCTACTTACGTTTCACGTTAGGTTAAAAAATGCAAACACACACACACACGTGTTAGGTTGCAACCTAACGCGTGTGTATGTTATTTAAATAATAATTTAAATAATATACACGTGTGTGTGTGTGTTTGCATTTTTTAACCTAACGTGAAACGTAAGTAGACTGCATCTTAACCTAACGTAAACGTACGTGGACTGCATTTTTAACCTACGTACGTGGATTGTATTTTTTAACCTAACATGAAACGTAAGTAGAACGTTTTACGTTTTTTTTTTTTATTCGCGGAAATTCCCTGATGCTGTGGTCCATTGGGACTGATGTTAATCGTTTCGAACGAGTACTGATGCGTTTCCTAACTGATCTTTCTTCTTCTTCTTTTTTTATTACTGACGACTGTGATAGCAGCGGTGGCGAAGGTGTATAGTGAAATAAATTAAAATTATACACGCATGTCGTTACAGATGAAAAATAGAAATTAATTTCTTCACCTGCGAAGTTCCTAGGTTATATATATACAGTATTTTAAATTAATAAAACAGTAATATTTATATCATTAATACTGAAACATAAATTTATTGTATGTACAGATTTTATTTAAACGTAAAATTGTTCACATTAAGACGCACACGCATACGTAACGTAATCACACACACACACACACACATACATACGCAACGTAACCAAACACGCACACACGCAACGAGCGCACACGTACACAACGTAACCAAACACGCGAACACACACACAGACGCATACGTACACACTGCCGTCGTAACGTTAGATTGCTAATGACGGATTAACTCGTCGGGGCTGATAAACGTTACTTCCCAATACTTGAACGATTTTATTCTTTCACTTTCAATACTAAAATCATGAGTAGCCGACATCTTTGCGGTTTGTAATAAACTGACATATTACCATGACGAGTGTTATTTATTTACTGAGAATTAATGAATACTGAAAAACAAAAGGTACGGTTATAACGCTGGTATTATGTTATTATAGTGTATCTTAAACGTTTTATATATCAATTTGTAGCGCATGAACGTGTGATAAGTAAGACGTTGTTGCAAGTGAGTGTCGATGTGTGTGTGTGTGTGTGTGTGTGTGTGTGTGTGTGTGTGTGTGTGTGTGTGTGTGTGTGTGTGTGTGTGTGTGTGTGTGTGTGTGTGTGTGTGTGTGTGTGTGTGTGTGTGTGTGTGCAACTGTACTAAAAAGCTGTTATGCGCATGCGCAAATAATTCAAGCGCTGACCCGATATTTATATATGACTTCCATACAGATTTAAATAATACTTTCATGCTTTTGGCTGTCCTAAAAAACATACCATACTATTACACAGGACGTTATGTATTACAACATTTTCAATTTCGTTTAGCAACACTCGTAGACGGATATGGACGATAGATATTTATGTATGGAAGTAAGCCATGTGTCAAATTAGAAAGTGAAAGTAAAATGCATCGATTTAGACACCCAACCTCTGTAATGTGTGTGAGAGAGAGAGAGAATTTAATATGTATCAACTTTCAAACGTGTACGCTACCGCCGTATGATATATACACACAAGACGACATGTCACTATTTCTCATTTGTATGAGACACTCATCGTACAATCGACTATTGTGTATAACAACAACAACATTTAAGAGGTAAGTAAAAGATTTGCTATTTCTTAAAGTGAACATAATTTTATTGTATGTACAGATTTTATGTAAACGGAAAATTATTCACATTAAAACATTATCAAGTGCATTAATTATTGAATTTAATACATGCTTTGTTCAAATAAGTAAAAACATCGCTAAGTGTTTGTACGGATTTATTCTCAGTTGTATGTGACGGTACAGTTATTCTTACACAATTAGATTTGAAAGCCTTATGTATACATAGCACATAATATATATAGTACTGAAGCAAGTACTGTTATTATAGGAACAAGAAGATGATGAATACTTCTCAGAACATTGAACTTAAATGGTTAACTGTAGCCAAACATACCGTCAGTAAACGAAAGGGAGACGAGCATAAGGTACAAAATTAAAAGCAATAGTCAACAGGCCAAGCTCAAGTATAAGACCATTTCTAAAAGACTTAATAAACAATTTATAAAACCCCAGCGACCTACATCTCGTGTTTCGTGGCATGAGGACCCCCGGGGTTGTTTCCGAAAATTATTATTTAAAACTGATAATTGTTTTATTAAAATCTTACGTACGTGCCAAATTAATTGCCGACGGCGACTCTGCTCCCCCTCCTGCTAAAATTCCATCTGTTAAAAACAAAAAGAATTCTCACTGTGATATCGATAGTTATTCTCTCTCCACGCTTCAGTTCGGACGACAGTAAACGTAAGTTTGTGTATTATTATTGTAACGATCTTTGTGTTTATAAATATTAGTTTGTAATGTGTGGTTTCTTTTTTTTTTATAGTATAATGGAAAACGCTGCTGTAATAATTGACTTTCACTGCTTTTATGATGACAACGGCAATTATATAGTAAAGGAGTTGTCGGTTATGGACGTAACACGTTTTGCATACAGACATTGGATTTTCGCCCCGCCTGCTACAGTCGTTACGAATTCGAAATACACTAGAACCAACTGCTGGTTAACGACAAACTATCATGGGCTAAGATGGGATGAAGGAGAGACACCGTACGACAATCTTGTTTCAGTGTTAACAACGTATACGAACATATATAAATATGTGTTTGTGAAGGGTCTTGAGAAAAAACGTTTTTTAGAATCGAAAATAATTCATTATCATATAATAAATCTTGATGACATTGGTTGCCCAAAAGACGTACCAAAAGACATTCCTGGGGCGTTATGTCTTACACATTGCAATTCTTCTTCTACACTATGTACAAACCATAATGTGCACGCACTTAGAGAGTGGATAATTAATGATTTTTCTGTTATACAAACATTTTTAATGTAAGTGTCTCATAGCATTGTTAATTTCATTAGGTAAACTTGTATATGGCTGCAGGCGATAACTGTTCGTAATGTGTGGTTTCTTTTTTTTCAAACGATAACTATTTCTAGTAGTCTGTGGGCTTGACTTTCCTAATATATATATATTTTGTAACAGCGCTAATTCTGCCTGTGTGTATGTACATGCAAAGCTTCGGGCGATGAACGTGAACTTTCCTGATGACCACATCACCACCATTACTTTCACTAGTCTTCTTTGTAGCGAATATTCTGACATTGTATGGTTCCACCTTGCTTGATACAGACGTCTTCACTTCTCATAAATAATGTCGTTTATCACAAAATTCAACGCAGTTTCTGCTATTGAGTACAAACGTTGTGCAGAATTAACAGTGGACAAACAGTATCCGATCGTTAACATGTTGCATGTGGACACGCGATATGGGAAGTCTGTGCTTGTAACGTTGGAAGATTGTGAGCGCCGCTATCGTGTATATCTACCTAAGAGGTATGCTGACGTCTTTACAGATGAAGAACTCCGTCATATAAATCCCAGCGACCTACATCTTGTGTTTCGAGGGATGAAGAACCAGACAGCGCATGTGGAAATTGTATCTCGTTAAGGTAACAAACTACTTTTAATAAACAATTTTTTATCATTGTGTGTGTGCGTATGTTTGAATGTAGTGCAGATTCTAATTTACAAAGTTTTGATGAATGGATTTTTAATTTATTTCACTATACGCCTCTGAACCTATATGTAATTATTTGTAACTGCTTTACCTGTTGCAGCAAACGATAACACTAGAACGATTATATTATTATTATTATTCAGTGATATATACATACATACAATTTACTTATTAAACACTTCAATGATTGTAACGTCTTACAATGACTATAGCATATTTAAATCTGTTATCTGTTTATTGGTCCTACATGTACATGTTGTATGTATGTGTATGATTACGTTGTGTTTGCGTCTGTGTGTGGGCGCGTTGCGTATGTGTGCGTGCACGTGTGGTGTAACCCAAACGTGTGTACGTTGCGTTTGCGTCTGTGTGTGGGCGCGTTGCGTGTTTGGTTACGTTACGTATGCGTGTGTGTGTGTGTGATTACGTTGCGTATGCGTGTGCGTCTTAATGTGAACAATTTTACGTTTAAATAAAATCTGTACATACAATAAAATTATGTTTCAGTATTAATGATATAAATATTACTGTTTTATTAATTTAAAATACTGTATATATATAACCTAGGAACTTCGCAGGTGAAGAAATTAATTTCTATTTTTCATCTGTAACGACATGCGTGTATAATTTTAATTTATTTCACTATACACCTTCGCCACCGCTGCTATCACAGTCGTCAGTAATAAAAAAAGAAGAAGAAGAAAGATCAGTTAGGAAACGCATCAGTACTCGTTCGAAACGATTAACATCAGTCCCAATGGACCACAGCATCAGTGAATTTCCGCGAATAAAAAAAAAAAACGTAAAACGTTCTACTTACGTTTCATGTTAGGTTAAAAAATACAATCCACGTACGTAGGTTAAAAATGCAGTCCACGTACGTTTACGTTAGGTTAAGATGCAGTCTACTTACGTTTCACGTTAGGTTAAAAAATGCAAACACACACACACACGTGTTAGGTTGCAACCTAACGCGTGTGTATGTTATTTAAATAATAATTTAAATAATATACACGTGTGTGTGTGTGTTTGCATTTTTTAACCTAACGTGAAACGTAAGTAGACTGCATCTTAACCTAACGTAAACGTACGTGGACTGCATTTTTAACCTACGTACGTGGATTGTATTTTTTAACCTAACATGAAACGTAAGTAGAACGTTTTACGTTTTTTTTTTTTATTCGCGGAAATTCACTGATGCTGTGGTCCATTGGGACTGATGTTAATCGTTTCGAACGAGTACTGATGCGTTTCCTAACTGATCTTTCTTCTTCTTCTTTTTTTATTACTGACGACTGTGATAGCAGCGGTGGCGAAGGTGTATAGTGAAATAAATTAAAATTATACACGCATGTCGTTACAGATGAAAAATAGAAATTAATTTCTTCACCTGCGAAGTTCCTAGGTTATATATATACAGTATTTTAAATTAATAAAACAGTAATATTTATATCATTAATACTGAAACATAATTTTATTGTATGTACAGATTTTATTTAAACGTAAAATTGTTCACATTAAGACGCACACGCATACGTAACGTAATCACACACACACACACACATACATACGCAACGTAACCAAACACGCACACACGCAACGAGCGCACACGTACACAACGTAACCAAACACGCGAACACACACACAGACGCATACGTACACACTGCCGTCGTAACGTTAGATTGCTAATGACGGATTAACTCGTCGGGGCTGATAAACGTTACTTCCCAATACTTGAACGATTTTATTCTTTCACTTTCAATACTAAAATCATGAGTAGCCGACATCTTTGCGGTTTGTAATAAACTGACATATTACCATGACGAGTGTTATTTATTTACTGAGAATTAATGAATACTGAAAAACAAAAGGTACGGTTATAACGCTGGTATTATGTTATTATAGTGTATCTTAAACGTTTTATATATCAATTTGTAGCGCATGAACGTGTGATAAGTAAGACGTTGTTGCAAGTGAGTGTCGATGTGTGTGTGTGTGTGTGTGTGTGTGTGTGTGTGTGTGTGTGTGTGTGTGTGTGTGTGTGTGTGTGTGCAACTGTACTAAAAAGCTGTTATGCGCATGCGCAAATAATTCAAGCGCTGACCCGATATTTATATATGACTTCCATACAGATTTAAATAATACTTTCATGCTTTTGGCTGTCCTAAAAAACATACCATACTATTACACAGGACGTTATGTATTACAACATTTTCAATTTCGTTTAGCAACACTCGTAGACGGATATGGACGATAGATATTTATGTATGGAAGTAAGCCATGTGTCAAATTAGAAAGTGAAAGTAAAATGCATCGATTTAGACACCCAACCTCTGTAATGTGTGTGTGAGAGAGAGAGAATTTAATATGTATCAACTTTCAAACGTGTACGCTACCGCCGTATGATATATACACACAAGACGACATGTCACTATTTCTCATTTGTATGAGACACTCATCGTACAATCGACTATTGTGTATAACAACAACAACATTTAAGAGGTAAGTAAAAGATTTGCTATTTCTTAAAGTGAACATAATTTTATTGTATGTACAGATTTTATGTAAACGGAAAATTATTCACATTAAAACATTATCAAGTGCATTAATTATTGAATTTAATACATGCTTTGTTCAAATAAGTAAAAACATCGCTAAGTGTTTGTACGGATTTATTCTCAGTTGTATGTGACGGTACAGTTATTCTTACACAATTAGATTTGAAAGCCTTATGTATACATAGCACATAATATATATAGTACTGAAGCAAGTACTGTTATTATAGGAACAAGAAGATGATGAATACTTCTCAGAACATTGAACTTAAATGGTTAACTGTAGCCAAACATACCGTCAGTAAACGAAAGGGAGACGAGCATAAGGTACAAAATTAAAAGCAATAGTCAACAGGCCAAGCTCAAGTATAAGACCATTTCTAAAAGACTTAATAAACAATTTATAAAACCCCAGCGACCTACATCTCGTGTTTCGTGGCATGAGGACCCCCGGGGTTGTTTCCGAAAATTATTATTTAAAACTGATAATTGTTTTATTAAAATCTTACGTACGTGCCAAATTAATTGCCGACGGCGACTCTGCTCCCCCTCCTGCTAAAATTCCATCTGTTAAAAACAAAAAGAATTCTCACTGTGATATCGATAGTTATTCTCTCTCCACGCTTCAGTTCGGACGACAGTAAACGTAAGTTTGTGTATTATTATTGTAACGATCTTTGTGTTTATAAATATTAGTTTGTAATGTGTGGTTTCTTTTTTTTTTATAGTATAATGGAAAACGCTGCTGTAATAATTGACTTTCACTGCTTTTATGATGACAACGGCAATTATATAGTAAAGGAGTTGTCGGTTATGGACGTAACACGTTTTGCATACAGACATTGGATTTTCGCCCCGCCTGCTACAGTCGTTACGAATTCGAAATACACTAGAACCAACTGCTGGTTAACGACAAACTATCATGGGCTAAGATGGGATGAAGGAGAGACACCGTACGACAATCTTGTTTCAGTGTTAACAACGTATACGAACATATATAAATATGTGTTTGTGAAGGGTCTTGAGAAAAAACGTTTTTTAGAATCGAAAATAATTCATTATCATATAATAAATCTTGATGACATTGGTTGCCCAAAAGACGTACCAAAAGACATTCCTGGGGCGTTATGTCTTACACATTGCAATTCTTCTTCTACACTATGTACAAACCATAATGTGCACGCACTTAGAGAGTGGATAATTAATGATTTTTCTGTTATACAAACATTTTTAATGTAAGTGTCTCATAGCATTGTTAATTTCATTAGGTAAACTTGTATATGGCTGCAGGCGATAACTGTTCGTAATGTGTGGTTTCTTTTTTTTCAAACGATAACTATTTCTAGTAGTCTGTGGGCTTGACTTTCCTAATATATATATATTTTGTAACAGCGCTAATTCTGCCTGTGTGTATGTACATGCAAAGCTTCGGGCGATGAACGTGAACTTTCCTGATGACCACATCACCACCATTACTTTCACTAGTCTTCTTTGTAGCGAATATTCTGACATTGTATGGTTCCACCTTGCTTGATACAGACGTCTTCACTTCTCATAAATAATGTCGTTTATCACAAAATTCAACGCAGTTTCTGCTATTGAGTACAAACGTTGTGCAGAATTAACAGTGGACAAACAGTATCCGATCGTTAACATGTTGCATGTGGACACGCGATATGGGAAGTCTGTGCTTGTAACGTTGGAAGATTGTGAGCGCCGCTATCGTGTATATCTACCTAAGAGGTATGCTGACGTCTTTACAGATGAAGAACTCCGTCATATAAATCCCAGCGACCTACATCTTGTGTTTCGAGGGATGAAGAACCAGACAGCGCATGTGGAAATTGTATCTCGTTAAGGTAACAAACTACTTTTAATAAACAATTTTTTATCATTGTGTGTGTGCGTATGTTTGAATGTAGTGCAGATTCTAATTTACAAAGTTTTGATGAATGGATTTTTAATTTATTTCACTATACGCCTCTGAACCTATATGTAATTATTTGTAACTGCTTTACCTGTTGCAGCAAACGATAACACTAGAACGATTATATTATTATTATTATTCAGTGATATATACATACATACAATTTACTTATTAAACACTTCAATGATTGTAACGTCTTACAATGACTATAGCATATTTAAATCTGTTATCTGTTTATTGGTCCTACATGTACATGTTGTATGTATGTGTATGATTACGTTGTGTTTGCGTCTGTGTGTGGGCGCGTTGCGTATGTGTGCGTGCACGTGTGGTGTAACCCAAACGTGTGTACGTTGCGTTTGCGTCTGTGTGTGGGCGCGTTGCGTGTTTGGTTACGTTACGTATGCGTGTGTGTGTGTGTGATTACGTTGCGTATGCGTCTGTATGTGCGCGCGTTGCGTGTGCATCTGTGTGTGTGTGTGATATTTAACATGATTTTAATGTTGTTGTTGTATTGTTATGTTGCAGGTTGCTTCTTCTACAAGTACGACACACAATTATATATAAACTTTCGAAAAATATCAATTTCTAATGTATTTATTTAATTGTGAATTTTATATTGTGAATGTTAAAATATATTTACATGTTGTATGTATGTGTATGATTACGTTGTGTTTGCGTCTGTGTGTGGGTGCGTTGCGTATGTGTGCGTGTACGTCTGTGTGTGTGTGCGTGCACGTGTGGTGTAACCCAAACGTGTGTACGTTGCGTTTGCGTCTGTGTGTGGGCGCGTTGCGTGTTTGGTTACGTTGCGTATGCGTATGTGTGTGTGTGTGTGTGTGTGTGTGTGTGTGTGTGTGTGTGTGTGTGTGTGTGTGTGTGATTACGTTGCGTATGCGTCTGTATGTGCGCGCGTTGCGTGTGCATCTGTGTGTGTGATATTTAACATGATTTTAATGTTGTTGTTGTATTGTTATGTTGCAGGTTGCTTCTTCTACAAGTACGACACACAATTATATATATATAAACTTTCGAAAAATATCAATTTCTAATGTATTTATTTAATTGTGAATTTTATATTGTGAATGTTAAAATATATTTAATCATTTAAACAAATTATGACTTTATTTTATTTCACTCTACACCTCTGAACATGTGTACAATTAATTTATTTTTTGTGAACTGTTACATCAGAAGATTTGTATGAATTTCAGCCGCCGTTTTCATGTGTGTGTATAATTTTAATTTATTTCGCTATACACTACTGAACCTATGTGTGTGTAAACTGCAACCTTAAAACAGAAGTATTGTCTGTAACAACATAACAGGTAAGTAGTTCATTGACGCCAAATATATATATTTCTAACAAGGATCAATCACACTGACTGCATTATAAAACTATTAATTAATTATTTAATACATTGAAAATGAAGACGACGTTTTGACAACGAGAGAGGGCTAAAATTATTTATTCATCACACCGACTACTCAATGTACGAGAGGGAGACAGGAGAAAGGGTATGAAACCTTGCATAGTTGAAACGTGTGAAAGTGAGAGAGAGAGAGAGAGAGAGAGAGAGAGAGAGAGAGAGAGAGAGAGAGAGAGAGAGAGAGAGAGAGAGAGGACGTTACTATTTGTTGACACAGTTGAAACAAGTGAGAGTGAGAGAGAGAGAGAGAGAGAGAGGACGTTAATATTTGTCGAATAAACTTTCTAATTTCATATACATGCGTTCGGTACTGACCACAGAGAGAGGAGAACGGTTTGAGCATAACGTTTGACAACAAGAGAGAGAGAGAGAGAGAGAGAGAGAGAGAGTGAGAGAGAGGGAGTGAGAGGACGAATAATACAGAGGTTGGTACATCTGATCATATAGATTTAATATACATTATAACACGCGACAAATTTGAACTCATGTAAAGGTTGGTACACCTAATCATATATTTTAATATACACTATAATGCCGGTGAGCATAACGTTTGACAACGAGAGAGAGAGAGAGAGAGAGAGAGAGAGAGAGAGACATACACAACGTGTGAGAGAGCGAGAGAGAGTACCAATTATGATCATATATAGTTTGAATTTCCCACCACAGAAGAGAAAAAAATGTTGACAGATCTGCTCTATACATACACAATATAACACATATTTGAATTTCCCTCCCCCCGCCACAGAAAATGTTGACAAACCTGCTCATATAAAATATCTATACACTATAATAATACTACAGAGGTTGGTACACCTGATCATATAGATTTAATATACATTATAACACACAACAAATTTGAACTCATGCAAAGGTTGGTACACCTGATCATATATTTTAGTATACACTATAATGCTTCGAGTTGGAACCACCCCCCACCCACTGATATGAAAAAAAAAAAACAACCTCCCACCCAACACCACCCACTGATATGCAAATCAGCTTTCTTAAAAAAATAAAAAATTATATTCACGGATGCTGGTGGTCCATTGAACATCATCCCACCAAATCAATTTAATTAAAAAAATAAAGAAAATAAAATTAAAAAAATAAAAAATTTATTCGCGGAAATTCGCGGTGCTGTGGTCCATCGGGATGCTGCGGGTCCAGCGGTGGCGGCGTCATCTCTGAGATCATGTTTTTTAGTGTTTTTTTAGTGTTTTTTAAGAAGGCGGCATTCCTTTGTGGCTTTGAATCCTCATTTTCCCTCTACTCCTAATCAAGTAAAGCCTTTAACTTTCCGTATAAGTTTCATTTCAGCTGACTATCCTCGATTTATCATTATAAGAAGGGAATCAGTTTTCAAACCCCACAATAATAACCTATGCCATTCTACCTAATGAACAAAATGGTTCATGGAAAGGACGATTTTGTAAGGATAATATTTTATATTGAACCAGATTATAGGAGAGTCGAGGGAATTCAACCTAGAAACCAATATTATGTTCATTGATTATGAAAAGGATTGTCATCAGATAAACAGACATAAGTTATGTATCATAATGGAACCGGAGACTACCCAACGCACCTAATGAGAACTATTAAAAGCCTGTATAACATTCGAATAAGATTCGATGCACACCAGTCCTAAGCCCTAATAACTAATCAAGGACTAAAGCAGGGCTGTAGCCTCTCTCCGACGTTGCTTTGCTTCACATACACATATTGACGTCATTCTGGCATTAAATTAAATCGTAGCGAAGATGTTAATACTTTGTTGCTTGCTTGCTGATGGTCAAATCCTTATTATGAAAATAAAGGTGACCTCCAGAGAGCCCCTTCATCAGTTGGATCTAGTGTGTAAGAACTACAATATGATTATTTCAAATCAAAAGACAAAAGATACGACGTTTGAGCGAGTACATCCAATAAGAACAGAAACAAGTGTTGACATCAACCGATAGAACAGGCACATTCAGTTACTTGGGTTGAGACATCAGATATAGTCGGAATAATAATTCAAGTAACAAATTACGTAAATTCCAGCACACACGCATTACAACGATACGTATATTTGCATATTTACCCATGGTAGTATTTTTTGTAAGTAATTAATATTGCTAGAAATAGTCTTACGTGTATGTACAGACAGATTACCGGTTGTAGCTTATCAAAGTAAACACCTGTCGACTTTAAGCTGCGCGCGCGCGTGCGTGTGCGTGTGGTCTGCCGGCAAAACCTTGCACTACGAAATAAGGGTGATCTCTTTTGCTCATGTATTTTACTTGTGTTAGTGAACTGTGATTCAGACATGAATTAATGACAATAATTAATCGGGCTATAATTTAATTGCGCTTTTACTTCTCCGGGCAATTAGTTAATTGTTCTATTAGTTAACGCTATTAATCTAATCACGCTATTAGTTAATCGGGTTGTTAGTTAATCGCTCTATTAGATAATCCAGCTAATAGTCAATTGCGCTATTAGTTACTCAGGCAATTATTTAATAGGTTTATTAGTTAATTGCGCTATTGGTTAATCGGGCTAATAGTTAATTTGCTATTAGCTAATCGGGCTACTAGCTAATTGATCTATTAGTATCCGTATTAGTTAATCATTCTATTAATTAATTGCTCTATAAGTTAATCGGGCTATTACTTAGTTGCGCCACTATTGATTCGGGGAGCTAATTAATTGCCCAATTATTTATTCTGCCCATTATTTAATTGCTCTATTAGTTAATTTGCTATTAGCTAATTGGGATATTAGCTAATTTCTCTATAGATTAATTGAGCTATTAGTTAATATCCGTATTAGTTAATTGGGAATTTGGTTAATTAGGCTATTAGTTACCCGGGTTATTAGTTAAACGCGCTATTAGATAATCTAGCTATTAGTCAATTGCGCTATTAGTTACTCAGGCGATTACGTAATTGCTTAATTATTTAACCGGTCTATTAATTAATTACATTGGTTAATCGGGAAATTACTTAATTGCGCTACTGGTTAATCGGGCTATTATTTGATTGTTCTATTAGTTAATCGGGCAAATAGTTAATTCTTATATTATTTAATCGAACTATTATTTAATATCCATATTATTTATCGGGCTGCTAGTTAATTGCTCTATTATTTAGTCGCGCTATTAATTAATCGGAACAATAGTTAATTGCTCTATTAGTTAATCGGGCTATTAGGTAATTGCGCTATTACTTAATCGGGCCATTATTTAATTGTGCTTAAGTTAATTGCTCTATTTGTTAATCGGTCTATTATTTAATTGCCCTTTTACTTGTGCGTGATCGAAAATGGAAACCGGTGAGTTTCCATAGAAACTACTTCTTTGTTGTCAATAACGTAGTACACATATAAAACTTGGCCTATGAATGCGACTACATTTAACTTATAATCTGTACATTGGTAAATGAAGAATGAATGCATTGATTGGTGAATGAAGAATGAATTCACTGATTGGTGAATGAACATAAATATATATATTTTTTAGATTTATTGAAGCATTTTCAATGCCCTTCTCTGTGCATTGCATTTGTGCAATGCCAGTAAATTTTGTGTGTGTTAATGTCAGTGTTTCGTGCCCGTTGTAATAGGGTTAATCAGGAATAAGGTTATAAACATGAATTCTGTTGTGAACCTAATAGATAAACCGTTTTCCCATAGCAGCCTCGAACAAAAGCTTGAAATTAAAAGGTTAGGACGCCCTTTACCAGATTTAACAATAAAGCAAAATATTAAGTCAGGTACTAGGACATTTTGTAGAACATTTAAGTCTGATTATTATTCAAAAACTGACTGGCTGTGTGATTGTGATACAAAGAATGCACTATTCTGTTTTCCTTGTTTGTTGTTTTGTGGAGAACAACATTGGACTAAGTCTGGTTTGACTGATATTAATCATTTAAGTGAACGTGTGAAAAAACATCATGCTTCAAACGTACATATAAAAAACGCTCTTCAATTAGCACTTGTTGGAACAGTAAATATTGCAGAACAGTTTGACTCACAGTATAGACGCAATATTGCCTTACATAATGAAAAGATGAGGCATAATAGATACGTGTTAAATATTATTATAAATTTTGTTCGTTTTTGCGGATCTTTCGAGTTAGCTTTAAGGGGACACGACGAAACTGACATGTCGAGTAACCCGGGAATTTTTCGCGGCTTAATTGATTTTAGTGCACAACTCGATGTTGCTCTAAAAACTCGTTTAGAAAGTGCCACTGTATTTAAAGGCACGTCAAAAACGGTGCAGAATGAGCTTTTAAAAATAATGTTAGAGGTCTGTCGTGAGAGAATCTCACAGGAAATTAAAGAAATTAACTTTTTAGCAGTAATTGCTGATGAAACCAGTGGCATTGTTAACATATTTCAGATGGCTATGGTTTACACATATGTTGTGAAAAGTAAACCTGTTGAAAGATTCTGGGGATTTTTTTCACACCTGAAAAACATAATGCCAAAACTCTAGCACCCTGCATTATTGAACAGCTTGAGTTTCATAAAATTAACGAAACACAGGCAAAACTGATTGTCTAGACTTACGATGGTGCATCCGTAATAGCTGGATCATCTGGTGGAGTCCAAACTATTGTCAAAAAACATTCCCCAAAGGCAGAATATGTACTACATTGTTATGCCCACCAGCTTCATTTAGTTTTGATGAATGCGGCGTCAATTAATCGGAGCGTTCGCGTTTTCTTTGCAAGCTTACAGGGAATATGCAACTTCTTTTCAAGTAGTCCTCAGCGAACCAAGATGTTAGACGAAATATTTAGAAAACGATTACCGCGATCTGTACCTACGAGATGGAACTTTCAATCTCGAAGTGTGAATGCGGTTTACAGTGTATGAGAGATATTCTAAGAGGAGATGAAATAAAAAATTGTAACACAATAAATCAAGCAAATGGGTTCATAAAAACTCTCGCCAGCAATACATTTGTGTTTTGGCTGTCTTTTTTTTCACAAAGTGATACCGCATGTCGAAATTTTATTTGGAAGCTTACAGAAAGCAGATATCAATCCCTTTACTGCTGAAAAATGCATCTCTTCTTTTGAGAATAATGTACAAAAAATCCGAGAAGAAATTGATGAAGAAAGCACAGAAACAGAACCAGATCCCCCAACAAAAAAAGGAAATGTCAAGACAGTAAATTGAAAAGAGAAGCAAAAGAAGTCTGTGATACCATCATCTGTCAACTTAAAGCCAGATTTGGCTTCGTTGGCCATGCGGTTTCTGCATCTCTATTTTCTGCTCAGAATTTTCAGCAGTACGCGTCAAACTTTCCAGACAAAAAATTGAAAACCAATTTAATTACGCTATTAGTTATTCGGGTAATTGTTAATTACGCCATTATTTAATCTGGCAATTAGTTAAACGCGCTAATAATTAACCGGGCAATTAGTTACTTGCTCTATTAGTTAATCGGGCTATTAGTGAATTGGGCTATATGTTATTTACGCTATTTGTTAATCGGGCTATTAGTTAATTGCGCTGTTGGTTAATCGGGCTATTATTTAATTGCGCTAATAGGTAAATCCGCTACTAGTTAATCGAGCTATTAGTTTTTTGCGCTGTTGGTTAATCGGGCTATTCGTTAATTGCAATATTAGATAATCGGAATATTAGTTAACTGCGCTATTAATTAATCGGGAATTAGTTATTTGTGCTATTATTTAAATGTTTTATTATTTAAATTATTTAAATGGCTTAAAATGTTTAAATTTCTAGAACTGATCACTGTATTCAGATTTTGATTAAAATTCTTTTTAGTTTTTATCCCACATGTTTTTTTGCAATGTTTTATTAAACTTTGACCCACTTTTTGAACTGTGGCGTGTTAAACCTTTGAAAATATTGAAAGATTAACACTGCATTTATATTTTGATTAAACGTGCCTTTTATTTGATACTCCACATGGATTTTTGCAATTTTTTTTTCACAACTTTGGCACCTCAACTTTTTTCACTCGTCCCCCATTTTAGGGACGATCAGACTGTAGGTAATCAGGGATCTGTAGGCTAAAAGTATGGACATGCATGCTAATTTTTGTGAAAACCCATTGACGCATTCAATAATTATCATGAGACATACCCCAAACAGCCAGTTAGGTAGACAGACAGACAAATGCCAAACGGCCGAGTAAAACTTGCTTTGCTCTTTTAATAATTGAGTTCTTCGTGTTTACTCTGTGTGTGTGTGTGTGTGTGTGTGTGTGTGTGTGTGTGTGTGTGTGTGTGTGTGTGTGTGTGTGTGTGTGTGTGTGTGTGTGTGTGTGTGTGTGTGTGTGTGTGTGTGTGTGTGTGTGTGTGTGTGTGTGTGTGTGTGTGTGTGTGTGTGTGTGTGTGTGTGTGTGTGTGTGTGTGTGTGTGTGTGTGTGTGTGTGTGTGTGTGTGTGTGTGGAAAAAGACATTCACACTTTCTATTTTACAAAAAAGAAAAAACTGTTTGTAGTAGATTACAGTTTCTAGAAACGGCGTATTATTAAGAACGAATCCGTCGATAATCGACACCAAAACGCGAACAGAACAAATAAATATGAAAAATAAAATGCTAGGAGAAACGTAAAGAGACTGGAATCAATTAAAACGAAATTAATGAAACTACAATGGATAAATTATATACAAAATAATAAAACGTATCTGTAATACTGAACTTTGCTAGAGAAAACTGCTGTTGATTCTTAATAGCCTATATTCGCAGTTACAATGTCGTTGTTATTCGGGTTTTCTACTGTTGTTCCAGAGATGTGGTTATGATGTCCGGATAACTGCATGCAAATGATTTTCTTATTGGCAACTTCCATAGGTTGTCATGAGGTGTATTAAAATGTATATATTAAACAAGGTTGGGGAAACAGAGCATCCCTGCCTAATTCCCTTATTTATTGGAATGTTACCTGAGAGCCTACCATTCAGGTCCAGGACTACAGATGTACTTTTATAAAGGATTTTATCTGAATTTATTACATGTGGATATCCTCTCCTATACATAATATTCCATAATTTTTGACAGTCTACTTTATCATATGCTTTTTCCGGTTCGACAAAAGCAATATGCGTTTCCCTGTTATACTCCTGCCTTTTCTCTGTTATCTGTCGTAATAAAAACAATGCAACCACAGTCGACCTACCCATTACCTTACATAATAAAGTCCATAAATTATAGAAAAACAGACAAATATAGTTAAAGCCCTTAGATTGACACACAATTTTTCCCTGTAACGTCAAAAGCTCGTTCGTGTTTAATTTTTGTAATTCAATGAATTTAAACGACTTATACCAAATTTTTTAGATCGAAAACGAGGACACTTAGTAGAATTTGTTGTGTTGAATGACGATATTCGAGGACACATTGTAAAATTATTGGTGTTGACCGTCGGAGAGGAGAAATTATTTGTGTTTGTTCTAATTAAAACCCAATATTTTTATAATTTCATAGTTTATTTGTAATTAAAAAACGTTATTTATAAATTGTACAATAACATATAATTATAAAACATAAAATTGTAAATTGAATTACAGTTTACATATTAATTCATAAATTAACTTAGGCTTACTTAATTTGCTTGACTGGAAGGTAGTGCACTATCTATTTTATATTTCTCATTCCATGCAGCTGTATTAGAATATTATAATTATTTTGAATAATTTTGTAAAACAATTTTATACTTTAGATGTGCTCTGTATTATACTTGACCTTTAGTCAAGATTTTTCCTTCCAGTATCTCTAATCCCTCTTTGTCAACGCTACACATTCACCGATTGGCAACTTGAACACACAAGTTTATCATCCGGACCACTAATATGACAGTCAACTGTTATGCCGGATACTGTTATTTTAAACGCTGACTGAATTATTATTTTAGTTTCGGTATTATTAACAAGTGGGACACAAGGCTGTTTTCTCTTGGACTGGAGAAGGAACTGGGATATTAGACGCGATTTAAACATAGTATCATTGCACCAAAGAATTGAAGACCACAGAAGGAGATGGTGTGAACACTTGAGTCGCATGCCTGATATCCGTCTACATGTGACTGCCTTGGGTTTAATGAGAACGGGGTAAGAGGAGGAAAGGTAGACGTTTAAAGCAAAGTAGTAAAAAGCACAGGACGTCTACTGCAAGCCACTGAAAGCTATTTTGAAATAATGAGTGTACTTATTGTAACACAGTTTAATGAAAGATGAAAATGCGTGGATTAAGTGTAAAAAGACCCAACGGTTTTTACACAAACTACTGTACATTTTTATGTCTACAATGATTGTTACATTATTGCAACTCAGACATTCATTCAGTACTTCACAATTAAATATACCCATTCATACATTTGTTCGAAGATGTGTACATAATAATAATGTGTTTTGATGTTCTGTGTCTGCAATAAATTCAACCCTGGTTGTATTTGTCCAATGTGACAATACCCAGGTTAGAAAGTTTTACTGTTCTAAGTACCACGATCAAAACGACAAAGCATGTGTGCACACCCCGAGCTACATGTGTGCGCATGCCAGAATTCGTGCTGGAGTCGATGAAAGCGCGCGCCTTACACTAACCCCAACATGAAGACTGCATGTGGGACATGTGTCGGCTCAAGCGGTGCGAGGTGTGAGTCTGTACGCGCGGGCGTTATATGCGTGTGCGAATGCGTGCTGGAACCAATTCAAGGCGCGCGCACTTGCATTGACCCCAACACGCAAACTGCGCGTCAGCATGTGTCAGCCAAACGAGTGTGTGTGAGTGTGATGCCCGTGTCTTGATTTGCTTCCATAGATCTTCCATAGATGATTTGCTATGATTGAAATTTTTAATAATGATTCAAAGTTGATATACTCTTTTCAGGCACCCAAACAGTTTACAACAATTACAATCAACAGTTTACAATCGTTTTTATGTGTGTTTTATATTTTGATGATTATATTGTTACGTACAGTACGGTCTCCGTATACGGTCCGTATTGTATGGTATTGTACGGTCTCCTTGATTGTCGTATGGTACAGTGGAAAACAAAATACAAGACACCAATGAAATCACTAATAACCAGATTTAATTATCACAATTAACAGTTTGTAACCAACAAGTTATTCAACAAGATTATACTTGTACAATAATTCAATAAATTTGTCCACACACAATAATAACGTCAACTAATAGAGTCCCGCACAATAATCACTTTTTACTAATAGCCACTTGAAAAGCACTGAGTAGTCACCCATAGTAAACTGAACTCTGAGCGGCAGGTGAGGGCTATTTATAGTCTGCAGGGTTCCATAAAATGCGTCCTTAACAAGCACTCGAAGATTCTAGAGGATACTTCAGCGCGCCCTTGGCAGAAACACATACCGTCAGGGCTAGTCGAGAAGCTGTAGAACGACACCATCGAACGCAGAACGTTCCGCATTACGTAACAATATGTTATTATTGTGTGTTACATATAAGAGGTATACTATTGTGCCATTGTATCTTCTTATAAAAGGAAATATTCTGAATTCATATTTTTAATTTTTAATGTTTAATCAATTTTTTAAAGTAATAGTTAATAAATCGACCATTTATTTTGTCCAATATTTTAATTAGTTATTTCATGCCATCAACGTCTCACTCCTTTATAACAAAAAAAGTTGATTGTGCAACTATTATACTTAACGTAACAACACAAATTCCTACGACCTAGCCGGTATTTTAAATACAATTCAGTTGCGTTGGGTATAAACACTCAATTGTATTCATTTATGATATTACTTGTAACGCTGCAATATATAGGCCTATACGTGTATATGAACACTTATATATGTACATACATAATACATACATATATACGTATATTGCATACATAATAATTGTAACGATACATATTTCTACATTAACCATAGTAATATTTTTTTGTATCTAATTACGATAGAAACTGTTAGAAATAATTTTAATTAGTATAAGCAGGAACATACAGGCGATGACCGTCCGTCTGTTGTTGTGAACACCTGTCGATTTTAAGCTCTGTGTGTGTGTGTGTTCTATCGGCTGTAACAGGATTTATACTATGAATAGGGAGATGTCTCTGTGTACGTATGAACATTACCTTTACGTGTGTTAGTGAACTATGGTTCAGACATGAGATTAATTAAATGTGTTTAGTTAATGAAAGTTGCACGTTACAAATACGTATCGAATGTCAAACAATGGCAATGAAGTACGTTCACATGGACGCCTACATACTTGCAAAATTATTGCAATGAGTGCGAAAATAACTGAGTTATGTAAACTGAAATTAACTACGCTTGTAATTAATGAGTGGCAAACAATTAAGTTATATCCACATAACGCGTAATCACACATTTAATCCCAAATACTGGTTTGCACATCAAATATGCCGTTTATGGAAAAAAAATCGAATTAATTCTATATTTAGCATTATCAATTGCTATTGTAAATAATGCTGCCACAATACGAACATTGACAAGCAAGATCAAATTTTAAAGTGTTACAAAGAAAGGTACCCATACAATCGAGATGAATTATTGAATATCAAAGAAATTGGTATCAAAGTTGCCTTATCAGGAATACGATTGTCGGAGAAAAATTAATATAAAAAGTTATGAAAGCCATTTATCGCTTATTTTCGTCAAAAACAGGTACTAAATAAGGAAATGTATATGTAGCTTAAAAGTTTCATACGTTTAACTTTTAAACTATTAAATTTAAAATTTCTCTTTATAAATTAAATATATACGACACTTGACAGTTGTGAAGATGGAAGCAATTCAACTTGAGTCTGTAAAGAAAACAATTCGAAAGGAATAATTAAAATAACCAGAAATTTATTTATCAATAAAAAAATTTTTATTAACAACAAATATTTCTCTGCTCCAATTATTCGAGTATTTATTTTAGATTTTAAAAAGCTGGAATTGTAACACGGATACCAATTTTAAATTTTGGCATACTTACGTTTGTATCTGAATCATAGTTATAATAAATTTAAAGTATTTTATAATGTTGACAGACACTTTATGTGGACACTTACGCATTTATATTCTAAAGGAGCTAGACAAGGAACTCTCTTTCGAGAATATTTTGAAAAATTCGTCTCAAAATAATAAGGATGGATACAGTATTTTTAATTTGATATTTTTTGTCATCAGATTACTGATATCAATGTTCAAAAGAGGGAGTTCGATAGTGAATTGCGGGGACTCAGTGACAGTATAGCAGATGTTAAACTCATCCAGTGGCGGCGATAAGGCCCCCGCAGACCCCGCGGCGCGGGGGGGCCCCGACCCTCATGGGGGGCCCCAGTTGGCCCAGTCATGGGACATAACTTGTAACATGAAAAATAAGCGTAAACGAGTTGTAAAACGCTTCTTTGTTGAATTATCAGTTGACCATAGAATTGACGACCCAGTGAAATCATTTGAAGTAAAATTTTTCAATGCAACACTAGATATTGTAATAGCTCAGCTACAAATGAGATTCGAAGGATTGCGTTGCATTGATGATAGGTTTTCATTCCTGACGCCTCAGAATTTAGTAAACTTCTCACAAGAGACAATAGTGGAGAAAAATAAGGTTCTGGTAAATGTGTATCCTGGTGACCTTTCCACATCACTGCCTGACCAAGTAATATCCTTCAAAGCTCTGATGACCAAAGAAATTGTACACAAGAAAAGAATTCGAGAAATGATGAATTTACTGGTTGAACAGCTGCCTTATGAGTTGCCTCCCAGACTTAACTACAGCTTTGCAGCTTTATTTAACCATACCTGTCACAACAGCTACAGCGGAAAGAAGCTTTTCAAAACTTAAATTAATTAAATTAAGTCGTACTTAAGAAGTACCATGGCCCAAACTCGGTTGAGTGACTTGGCACTGTTAAGCATTGAGCATGAAGAGACACAGAAAACTAATATCAACGAAGTGGTTGAAAAGTTCTTAGCTATTAAAAAAAGAAGACTAGGCTTAGGAAAACAGTGAACTTTGGTTGATCCTCATCTGTAAATATTGTACATTACTTGAGTTCGAGTGTTATTGAATTGGATTAGACTTAAGGAGAACTTGTATAGAGTATATTCAAGAATTTTACAAATTCAGTTACAAACTAATTTAAATGTTTGAAAAAAGCTAGAATGTTACTTTGATATTCGTTTTTAAATAATAAATTTTTAACACTCTGTGTGCGGTACTGTTTCATAGTCTGAATTTAGATCTTTGACGTAAAAATAAATCATTCTTTTTATTTTGTTTTTTTTATAGGTTGTATAGAACTTTGTCTATTTAGCTACAATGAATTTTAAGAGTTTGTACACGTGTAAAACATCCTTTGCAAATTGCAAACGCTTTGTGATAGACGAGAAAGTATTCACAAACCATTGTTGTGAAACACACGTAAATAGAAACTCATATGAGTGTGTTCCCCTATTACGTATACAAAATTTAACCATTTTTTATAGGGCCCCCTAATTAGTTTCGCGGGGGGGCCCCTGTTTCGTTAGCGCCGCCACTGAACTCATCTATTAACTATATTAACTGAAGTTGGTATTCAGTTAGATGAACATGTTAATGACAAAGAAGTTGACTTACAAGTTGAAAAATAGATACAGACTCAAAACCAAGATATAGAATACGCTAAAACTGACTTACGTAGCCGATTATCTAGTGAAAGAGAGAATGTTGGTAAGTAACTGGATAAAAATGTGACGTTACACGGGAATTACAGGTTTATTTAAAAGGTAAGTTAACTGCAGATGTAAAGTGTATGGATGACCATACAGATAATATTAATAACGGGCCAAAAGACTGGAAAGGTGTACGGGATAAGACTTCAAGTAATCACATAGAAGAAAAAAATTGCAAAATTTGGTATTGATTTAAAAAGAAATGTAGCAAAATATGATGATCTAAATGCGCTATATTAGTTACGCAGAATTATGTTATCTTAGGTAGACAAAGGAGAATTGTAAGTGAAAATCGAACCATCGATAAAAATGATTTTGTTATAAGAGACGAACTCGATGAATTCAAGAACACTTAGAAGTATTGAGAAATTAAAACATGACATGAATAGCAGTATTTTAAAGTTAATCTCTAACGTACGTAACACGACTACCGAACTGACTGACGATAAATTTAAGAAATTAAACTCGGATCTGCAAGACATGAACTCAAAGTTGAATACAGATATTAATGAAGTAGATTTAAAATTGAAAGCTGACGTGAGTAATAATATTAAGTGACTGACCTCAGAGATTGATAACAAGTTTACAAATTAAAAATTGAAAATTTTGATCTATAGTCACTGACGTGAATACAAAAATAAATTATTAGTTAACGGACATAGTGTCCTCGTGTGAAGATTCCTTGAGTCTGACTTCGCCCAAAATTGCCAGAGGTATATTTTATAATAGATGGAAACTGACATGTTAGATATTGTTTTTGACATGTTAAATTGTGTCGATTCGAGTCTCTTTTATTACTGATCACTTTTTAGTCCGTTTTCGCGATCACATAAATGTTATCGTAACGCGAGCGATTAAGTTGTCTTAGTAATTTTTTACTCGTCCTTTACATATAACTCACTTGTAAGTTACTAGTTAATTATGGTAGTAATTAACATAATTAATACAATTCCTTTATTATTGCACATTCCTGCAATAATTTTGCATCACCATCACGTGTTTAAATGTCCTTAACCTAATGGTGTACTCAGAATTGTGATATGTCTCTGGTAATAGGTGAAAAACATATTAATTTATTTATTTTAATCCTGTTAATATCTGCTTCAATGACAAAACCAACAATTCGTACTTTTCCTCCCCACGCAGTACAATGCAGGTCAATGCTGGCACATCCACACAGACGCACAAACGTTGTATTTACCGGGGCAGGTGTCACTTTCGACAGGCTATCGCCTGCACTTGCATGCACAAAATTGTTTAAAACAGTTCATCGTATTCTTTTTACACTAATTGTATATGTATTGTTGCTATATATATATATATATATAACTCACTACATAACCGACTATGTAACTGAGTTACATATAACCGAGTTATATATATATATATATTTTTTTTTTTTTTTGTAACGTCTCCGCCTCTGATCCGGCGTATTTGTCGTCTAGATTTTTTACGTCTTTTTTATACTCTGATAGTGTTATTTTTATTTTGGTGTGTGTAATTCTTTAGTATTGACAAATAAACCACGATATCCTTCGTTGTATTATATCTTCTTACAGGTATTACCATTCAGTTGTTTGTGAGAGGGTAGGATAGAGAGAGAGAGAGAGAGAGAGAGAGAGAGAGAGAGAGAGAGAGAGAGAGAGAGAGAGAGAGAGAGAGAGAGAGAGCGAGAGAATTCCTCTCTTTGAGTACAATTTGATCGTTTGATTTTTACGCGCGTTGCATCAGCTGTTTTCAATTTGCTAACCAATTACAGGTTATGTTGTCCGTCGTACTTCATAAGTTATGATGTCGGAACTAACTTTCTTACTCTTCTCTACTATACACCTGTTTCCTGTAACAAATCTGCTATCTACAAGAAATAATACAAAGTCAATTCCCTAAAAGTCAAAAAAGTATTTATTGATTGAATTTGGTTTATTTTCTGGAAATTATTACATCCAGTTAATCGGTTTACGAATCGATTATTTTTTCGAAACCACAACATTTTTCGATATAAGTTTTTTTATATAACACAACAGATGTATTCAATTACAGTCATTAGTAAAATTAATGAATTATGTATCTCAGGATTATTTGAGGATTCTTTGAACTATAAGAAAGTCAGAAATGCTTAGTTAATAGTATCATACTTTACAATAATTAATATTTTTATTCTTAAAGTCTGATTCAATAAGTTCGTTTTTTAAACGCCAGAGCGCAGACTACGTAGTCACACTGAAGGCATGGAAAGAAAGATGGCTGCTGTAGATTGCTAATGAACCCACGTTTTTACTGTTTTTGGTTAAATAAAGAAAGTTTTAAATGTTCACACTAAGTTTTCTTATAAATTGAATGATGTTGTATTGTTTCTAGTGTTCGTTACTTGTTGGTGACGTGTAATTTTTTAGTTTATTATGTAGGCGTTCTCACCAATGTAGTGATAGTTCAAATTTTTCAGGCCATCAGATGGTTGGATTAATTTTCAATGTTCTTCGATATTCTTGCATCAATTATTGTAGTTCAATGGATGTCTCAGGCGTAGTTGCTTGTGCTGAATCGTTTCATTAATTTAGAATAGTGTTTTTTCCGAATTGTAGTTACTAATTTTTAAAATTTGCTGGACATTATTTTTTGGTCATCTACTCTCTTGAAATCCAATTTAACAATTACCCATCTTGTTAATTTGGTTACTCTTAGTAACCAAGAAATTGATGAGTTTTTATTGGCTAACCTAGGTACAGTTTTAGTAAATAAGCTAGTATTAATTATTATTAGTTCTTCCCTTTTTTTAGGAAAATACTCCTTTATAAAGTTTAATTATAATTACATTTAATTTATACAATGTTTTTCTACACATCTTTACATAAACTTAGATACTTGTATTTTATAATTTAGTGGTTTTTAACTTAGTTTATTTCTGACTTCTACTTCTGAAAATGTATTACTGCCCTAGGTACTATTTTATTGTCCACCATATCTTTACTTTATTGTAATTAGCAATTATTAATTTCTTATATAACCCTGGATCCTTCAAACATAAACAAAATAATCTTTGAATTACATTGATATTGCCTTTGTGGCCTAACCAAACAAAACTACAACAA
The DNA here is from genome assembly GCA_034769895.1 of Magicicada septendecula. Taxonomy (NCBI): domain Eukaryota; kingdom Metazoa; phylum Arthropoda; class Insecta; order Hemiptera; family Cicadidae; genus Magicicada; species Magicicada septendecula. The sequence continues at coordinate 387,004,677 of CM068368.1, read as the reverse complement.
CTTATTACTAAACTTATAGTTTATTACTATAGTCCTGTATCTTCACTATTTGTGATTGATGTCTTTTTCAGTTTAAAATTTACACATATCATACTATGTTGCACTTTGTACACACCGCACTTTTATGGTAACACTTAGTACACTGTTTTTTAAATTGCTAAAGTGTTTTATTGTACAAATGTTTCATAGTATGATACCTAATCACTCATTTCTGACTTTGGGATGGGGTTACTACTGACTTCTTTATTATCATTATTTTACAAATAATAATAATAATAATAATAATAGGTATTTCTTTATTTCTTATCAGTATCAATAACTGATTAAGTAATGTTACTATATATATATAAATATATATATATATTACTTTAATATTTATACTAAATTTACCTCAAGATGTTTTTTCTATTTGGAACATGTTTCGAGAGTTCCTGTTCTCTCATCTTCAGCCTTCGCCATCTCGAGAGAAACAAGATGGCGAAGGCTGAAGATGAGAGAACAGGAACTCTCGAAACATGTTCCAAATAGAAAAAACATCTTGAGGTAAATTTAGTATAAATATTAAAGTATTACATACATCAAGAAACGGACTGTAGCAGAAAGTGATGAAATATATATATATATATATATATATATATATAATATTTGTTTGCTTGTACTGAATACAAATCCACACCGTTACACCGATTCCGACCAATTTTGCACAGGTAACCTTTGACACAAGGCGAAAACACTGTCTAACTTGGAATTTGATATTACGCCCCGTTCGTACGATTTAGGCCCTTTCAATTATGTAATCATGCGGGTTGCCTACAAGTGCCTTATTGCGCCTTCCTCACTTCGCCATCTCTATCTGTCTTTTCTGGCTCTCTCCCTACCATCATCCTATGTCGACCACACTTGCCCTCTACCTCCACTCACTACCAGTCCGTCCGTTCGTGTAAGCCTTTCACGAGCATTCGGGATCCTTCCTCCACTTTTATCTTTGCCTCTAAACATTCTACATGTTCCTACCTTCGGTACGCACCACTCTCCCAACTCCTTCAACGGGTGGAGGGATAGGCCTATATAAGTCGCAGCGATAGCCGGGTTGATATGTTTGTACCGCGTTGATCGCCCTACCATTTGTGCCACTACAGCTCATCAAACATTAGCTTTGCCGCTGATGTGGTACAACGTCAGCTCGCCCTGCTTCCAGACTGGCTACGAAAATGGCGGATGGCGATCAAAATGGAGAAATCGGAGGCGACCGCCTTCTCCTGTCAACTACATTCCGATGCCAGCCCCCCTCCCTAAACGGGAGCCCGATCGCTTGGAAACGTACTGTGAAGTACTTTAGACATCACACTTGATCGACGCCTAAGATTCACCGCTCACATGACCGACGTACTCCAGCGAGTCCGTGGTGTAAAAGCCAAACTTTTCCCATTTCTATCCGATCAAGGGCCACTGAAATTTCGCACGAAGCTCTCAATTTATCTGCTCTTTTTAAGAACCATACACATCTCCTAACATACACAGCGCCCGCCTATTGGTCCCTGCTCAGTGAAGACGTTATTGCCTGCATGGAAGCTTTCCAATCCATCACCCTCCGACAAATCTCCAGCTCTTCCTGATTTGTCAGGAATGATGTTATCAGGCGAAGGCTGAAGGTTCCATCACTTGACGAGTTTCTGCGATCTCTTCCACACAGACTCTTCGATCGTGCCTAAACCTCGTCCTGTCCTCACCTCCGTCACCTAAGTATGGACGAAGGCCCACCACCTGTTAAACGCAGACGCCCAAGAGCCCTATTCGATAGCCCAAGACCCCCCCCCTATAAACTCACAGAGCCAATCTGTCCCATTCTCCTGATCTTTCTCAGTTAACATTCACTCACACCTACTGCGTGTCGGTGCATGCCGACAGATGAAATGGGGGTTGCGCCCGCTTTAGGTGAGCCAAGTGCCGCCTATTGCGGGTGTCTTCTCCCGCTTCACTCTCTCGCCTGCTGCGGCATTGCCAAGAGGCAGTCTCGCGGGACTCTCGACGGGCTGGCGGAAGTGTAACGACCCGTTGCGGGCGTACACATTCTGCCTCCTCCATGCGAGGGTCCTCCGAGCCTCCCCACCAATCAACAGTTGCGAATCGCTCCGCGATTCGACCACCCACAGCACCCATCCTCTCCCTCCGCCAAATAAATAAAAAAGGAGGCTCCTATCATAAACAGAAGCACCGAGACCCGCTACCAAGTACTTCCAAGAACATCATGGAGTCATCGGAGGCCATTCCGGACGCTGCGCACAGACTCTGTGGCCCCTGCATCTGACATCAGGGATCTGGCACGTTAATCAGTTTTACTTTGACTTTAAAAACGAGTAAACAGTACACGAGAGTTACACCTTCACAGAGTTCTTACCATTTCTGTTATTCTGTTGAGTTGTTAGTTCGCCGTCGTATCAGTTACATTTATTCGGTTGAGTTATTCTGCATTGCGTTATTTGTTTTCCTTAAATACACTCCTTTTAAACTTCACCTTCAAATAACTTTACAGTCCCGTTTGTTTGAATTAATAACAAACCATTACTTTGAATTTAATAGAAAAATTTATCAACAGCAAGAAGGTTTGTTTAGCAATGGGATCACCATTATCAAGCATAATAGCAGAAATATTCCTACAACACATAGACACCAAATTCAAAATATTATAAAATCATATGATCCAAAGGCATATGGATAAGATATGTAGATGATGGGCTATATGTATCAAATAACAAAAACACAAATGCAGAGAACATACTGAAACAAATCAATAACATACATCCTAAAATACAATTCACAGAAGAAAAAGAAAAACATAACAAAATCAACTATTTAGACATAACCATCACAAGAAATAACAACCACATACAATATGCAAAATACAGAAACCCAACTTCTACCAACATCATTATACCTAACCATTCTGACCACCCACCACAACATAAAATGGCAGCATTCTATTCGCTATTTAACAGAATGTACAAAATTCCCCTAAACAAACAAGAAACTGACAAAGAAAGAAATATAATATACCAAATTGGTTATGAAAATGGATACAATAAAAATACTGTGAACAAAATAGAAAATAAAATCAAATAGAAAATAAAAACTGAACAATTGAGAATTAATCAAAATGAACAACACATAAATAATAACAACAACAAAAAATGGGCCACATTCACATACATAAATAATAAAATGACAAAACTATTTAAAAACACAGATATAAAAATAGCATGCAAAACTAATAAAAATAATTTACAAAAACTAAATAGCCCACACAACAAAGATAATACAACAACTAACGGTATATACAAAATTGAATGCCAAGATTGCAATAAATGTTACATAGGACAAACAAAAAACAGCTGAAAAAACGTTATTTTGAACACCTAAACGCATACAAAAAACCTAAAATATAAAAATCCAATTTAGCCACACATGCAATAAACACAGGACATGAATTCCCAGACATAACCAATGTGACACTAATAAAACATATACCACACAAAGGCACCATAATGAACATTTAGGAAACTTTACAAATATACAAACATAAAACACAAAACAAACTAATACCTGAACAAATACAAAAATCAATACAAAACATGACACAATATTCAAAGCACTCAACATCGAAAATACACAAAAAACTAACACATATACCACAATCACACACAATAAAATCAAATTGAAGTACCAGAAGCCAACAGGAAGCCACAATTATAATAGTCAACCAACACATACGTACTTCACCAGACACAAAAACCGGAAGGCTGAGGATGGGTACAAGATGGTACCCGAAACATGTCCCTAATAAGGAAAAAAAATATCTTGAGGTAAATTAATTATAAATATTAAATATATTATATAATCAAGAAACGGACTGTAGCAGAAAGTGACGTATAGCATAAAGTGAAATATATATATATATATTTCAATCACTTTCTGCTACAGTCGTTTCTTGATGTATATAATACTATAATATTTATGACTAAATTTACCTCAAGATATACTTTTTTCCTTTAGGAACATGTTTCGGGAGATCTTGTTCTCCCATCTTCAGCCTTCGCCATCTTGTTTCTGGTGAAGTATTTGTGTGTTGGCTTCTGGATGTTATTGAGGTAGTTTGTTGTTGTTGGTCTTTGGTCCTTTAAAGTTGCATTATTGTGTGTGGTTGTGGTATCTGTTTTTGTATTTTGTGTATTTTCGATGTTGAGTGCTTTGAATATTGTGTCATGTTTTGTATTGATTTGTATTTGTTCTGGTATTAATTTGTTTTGTGTTTTATGTTTGTAAATCTGTAAATTTTCCCAAATGTTTATTATGGTGCCTTTGTGTGGTATATGTTTTATTAGTGTTACATTGGTTATGTCTGGGAATTCATGTCCTGTGTTTATTGCATGTGTGGCTAAATGCATACAAAAAACCAAATATATATAAATCCAATTTAGCCACAGGTCGATATCCGAGTACGTATGGAGCAGTATCACTGTACGAGTCATCTGAGTTGCTGAACGGACAAGGAGGACCGGACGACGGATTTCAGGAGGACCGAACGACGGATTCCAGGAGGACCAGAGGACGACGGAGGATCGACACTGGACAAAGCCACAGGAGTCACGATCATGACGAGGAATCACAGAGTATCACCTCATTAATAATAAGGTGACATAAAACCATATAACTTGTCAACAAACGATTCATAAATGACATTATAAAAGAGAATAAAAGAGACAATGATAGACTCTATACACTAATTGTGTAAATAGTAGGCTAATAATTGTAAATTTTATTACAAATTTTTATTTTGTAATTATAATTATTTAAAACTTCCGGGCTGAAAGGCCGTGGTCGAATCCTTGATGTTCTGCAGCTAGACGTTTCGGCCACACCACCGGTGGCCATCTTCAGTAGCAAAAAATTGTTCCATTAACAGGTTCCATTGACGCAGTTCAGACATGCTACACGCGGTGCACCGTGTTCGGGTAATAGAACGCTTTTATATGTTTATTTAATATATTTTATGTATTTATTTATTATGTGTTTGTTTTGTGTGGATTTTATTGTTTAACGAGCTCCTCTCGGAGTGATTGTCTGAGGATGGGCCACATGGCCTGAAACGCGTAACCATACAAATTACGCTCGACGTCACTGGACGGAAATTACAAGGTAAATTATATATAATTATCATACAGTGACCTGGACCGCTTTAAATATGTTTAAAAAAAATTGTTCGAAATAGGGTGGTATGCCGAACAAGTCGCCCAATGAACTGGGAACAAGCAACATCCCAGGTTGCTTGTTCCCAGTTCATTGGGCGACTTGTTCGGCATACCACCCTATTTCGAACTATTTTTTGCTACTGAAGATGGCCACCGGTGGTGTGGCCGAAACGTCTAGCTGCAGAACATCAAGCATTCGACCACGGCCTTTCAGCCCGGAAGTTTTAAATAATTTTAATGACACTGGCCGTGAAAGCCTACGTACTAAAATTTTATTTTGTAATATTGTTAAATTAGAGTAATAGATTACACAATTATTATAATGGTTTTAACACTTGCAAATTTTTTTAAACTGCACAGTGTATTTCATAAACTTCATTTTTCACTAGTGTGTTTGATTTTTTCATTAACAGTCAACAATAAAGAAAAATCAAACACACTAGAGAAAAATGGAGTTTATGAAATACACTGTCCAGAATGTGATGCTATTTATATCGGACAATGTGGCCGTGCTCTGAAACATAGCATTTCTGAACATAAGAAGGCGATTTTAACCAATACAGCCAATACAGGTTTTGCATCCACAAAACACAGATCATTGCTTACAACACAATCACTTCATAGATACAAAAAAACATAACACTACTCTACATAGAAAAAGGTAAAAAAATGGATTTGTTAGAAATTCTAGAAATTAAGAAAAGCAATAGAAAATAACAAAAATTTAACAAATGAACAAACTGAATTCCGTGTATCTCCTTTATTAAAAGCTGTTATTTAGTTTAGTTAATTTTATATTTTGCATTCAGATTATATATAGCTTTTACAGGCACTTGACCTTCCCTTAGCTCCTACAACCCCCTCCCAATCTTCATCCTCACAGCTCACACATGTTCCGATACACGCTCTAACCAGACGTCAACCACCCTTAGCCTACATCCTCTGTTTAGTGTTCACTCAGCTCTTTGACAATAGCTTAAGAAGTCGAAACAGCTGTCAGAGTTAAATAAAAAACCTGTGAAACGTACTAAGTGTTTATATATTTTTAAAAAACCTTCGTAATAATTATTTAAAACGTAATTTAAAGATACGGTCGACATGGCAGAACAAGGTAGCTTCGATATGGAGTCATTTCAAAACATGATGCAGGCCATTGTGGCTGATTCCGTAATTTAAGACTAAAGGAAGAATTAAAGGCAGAAATTATAGAAAATACTATGTAGTTAACTGATAAAATTACGTATACTAACACAGGTATTATAGATGCACTCGAAGCAAAAGTACAACATTCAGTTCATGAACAAGCGGTTAGAATAGAAAAAAAAAACAAAGAACTACGTGCAGAATGAAAGAAATATTTAAAAGATACTTATAAACAAACAGCAGATCATTGGAATTCTTATAAACTAAATACAATGAAACATGAACATGATAGTAAAATACGTGATGTCCATGATCAAGTTAACGTAAACAGAAACAAAACGTGTTAATTAGAAACACGCACTAATATAATAGAAACTAAAATAGAAGAAACGTCCAAAACTACTAAGGACTATTCTAGTGACATAATTAATATTAAAGAAGATATGAAGACAGAAGTGGATCGACTTCGAGCTGAACTACGTCGACGTCCAGTCCAGATGAGGTCTATCCAACACCATTAGAAGATACAGTTAAACTCACATTCGCAGGTAACAAGTGGGATAAGCCTATTGAAGTCTTAATTAATTGTGAGAAGGAAATGGAGCAAATTGGTAATGCTATCAATGATACTGAGAAAAAAAATTTTGTTACTCGCCACTTCAAGGATTCACCTGTGCAGTAGTATACGTAATAATATTACAACTTACCAGCAATTTCGTGATTCTGTTGAAAATAGGTATTGGACGTTAGGTATTGAGTATTATAGGTATACTCAACGTCAGGTACGTGATAAATTAGAATATGGTGGATTTAATATTCATGGTCGCCAGAATATTGAACAATATAGCCTAGATACCACGGATTGAGAGTGTAAAACATATTAAACCTAGACTTTCAGAGTACGAAATAATATCCAAACTATCTTACCACTTTCAAAAAGTTATTCAACTTGCTGTTTACACTCAAGACATTAAAACAATTGAAGAATTTTTAATACTTGTAACACAATCTGAGAACGTCACTCGCGGTGAGAGTAAACAACACAACTATCAACCGCACAGTAATTATAATCAGAACGGTAATTATTATAAACAACAAGCGCAACACACGCAAAATAAACCATATGTTAACACGGGTGTACATAACCAACAATTTAACACAACTAACAAGCGCACGTAATAAAATAAAACGACACAATACGCTCATCAAGAGAAAGAGAGGGAGAGCAATGAGAGAGAGAGAGCGTGGGAGAAATAAGGGAGGTTATGTTTGGCCTTAATGCCCTACTGTTAATGTGTGTATAAATAACTGTAAAATTAAAATGTTAGTGGACACAGGTAGTCAACTATCAGTTTTAAACGCTGCCTAGATGCAACGAAACAAAAATTAGTTTAAAAGTACGTCAATATTACCTGTCACTAATATGAATATTACAATTGCTACAAATAAGCTAGAAAGAGTTAGACGACAAGCATATGTAACAATTACATATGAGGATTTAGAATTAGTGTCCAATAATTATTGTGAATAGATTAATATATGATGCTACTATAGGAATTGATTTATTGAATGTGCTAGATGCTAAAATCGATATCTTTAATCATAAGGTTAAGTGCAATTACAAGCGCATTCAACATAATATAAATATGAATGAAGCAGAGGACCATTATAAGGTAAGCAACACACCTATTGTCTATCAAAATTTAAAGTCCAATATGCACCAACTCAATATAGAAGTCAGACTACCGACAAAATTTATAAACAGGAAGAAAAGCAGCTTAACAAATTAATTAATGAATATGAAGTTATTTTCAGCGAAACACCGACGCAGACGGCAGTCTACGAACATACTGTAACTATGACAGACCCCAACAAAATTTGTTAGGAGGACATACCCTATTCAATTGCGCTGCGAGGAAGAAGTAGAAACGGAGATACGTCACATGCTGGATAATAACATGATTGAACGGTCCAACAGCAACTTCTTAAATCCTCTTGTTGTAGTAAAGAATAAAAACGGGGATATTCGTATATGCCTGGACATGAGGGAGCTAAACAGTATTATAATGAAAGTGTATGACTGTGCGCCAACTACGGATGAGCTGTTTACGAAATGTGAAGGAGCCCGTTACTTGACTAAGCTAGCTCTACGCTCACGTTTCTGGCAGATTCCAATCCGAGAGGAGGATAGAAAGTTTACTGCGTTCCTGTATAAGAGCAAGTGCTACCACCATAAAGTAGTTCCGTTTGGATTGAGTCCATTTGAATTGAGTACGAGTTTGGCAGCTATTGTGAAATGTTTAGAAAGAACATTAGGCCCAGAGGTGGAACCTTATACGATGATCTTCGTGGACGTTATTCTAGTGACCTCTAAGACATTCAATGAACATATCCAGAACCTACGAACAGTATTCCGTACGTTTAGGCAAGTAAACATGTCCCTAAACCTAAACAAATGTGAATTCATTAAAACTTCCATCCAATTCCTAGAACACTTCATCTCATCCTCAGGTATCCAACCAGATCCCAGCAAGATAACTAGTATAACCAACTTTCCCATACCCAGAAATCTAAAAGGCCTACGTACATTCTTAGATTTAACTGGATATTACAGGAGATTTACACCGTTATATGCAGAAAGGACTCAACCATTGTTATAGTTTACGAAGAAAGGAATGAAGTAGAGATGGGAGGAGAAGCATCAAGAAGCCTTCGATAAAGTGTAAACATTATTTATAGAAAACATGGTGTTACACCATCCTCAACGGGAAGGAAAATTTGTATCGAGAGCACATTTTAGTATTATAAGAACTTATATTTATACATGTTTATTTCTGAATGTCAATTTACATTTTGTGTGTACTATATTTATTAATATTTTATGAAAATTTTATTTTGTATATTGTAAGGGTACATATCCTCAACATGCATTAATGAAGCAACATGATAAGAATAAAACACTAAATGATTAACACTATGAATAAAAAGGGATGAATCAGAGATAAAGGAATGGGTAATTGACATAATTATGCAATCGAACAAATAAAAGTAATAGTAAAAGTAACCTCTGGTAAGAGAAATGTAGCAAGCAACGAAGCAAACGTTGAAAACAATAGTACAATGCGATTTAACCAAAATAACCCAATAGGTGGTAAGTGAAAAGGTAGAACCAGCCCCAACACCAGTGATAGGATAAATAAAAAGAAATAAAATAAGTGAATAGGTAGAACCAGCCACAACACCAGTGATTAACTAAATAAAATGAAACCAAATGAGAAGGTGAAAACCATAATATAAATTAAATGAAATGAAAAGAAATGAAAAGACACAAACGAATAATATAGAACAAAAAAGGAGAAATGTTACACTCAAATAAAGTAGCGAAAAAGAAACCAATAAACGATAAAAGTAAATGATAATTATTAGTATCAACCAAATAAGCAATGTAATGATAATTGTTAAAATTCAATAACTTAAAGATAGACAAAGTACACTAACCAAATAAATAGAGAGTAACTATTATAAATCACTCTAATATGACATGAACTTGTTAACAGTATAATTAACCATTGTACAGTGAGAGATAAAGAAATAGATAGATAGTAAACATGAGTATGTGAGAAAGAGAATTTAATGTTAGGTAATACCCACTAGTAACACTTAAATAAAATATAAAAAGTGACAGTGTAAAACTCCAAATTAAATAGAAACCTATCGATAGGAATAAACACCTGATAATCAGTGATAAACACTAAAGGTTTATTGGTGAAAAGTGTTATTAAATAAGGATTTTGTTATTATTAGTATTAAGATAAATTGTAGATGAGGAATACAATAGTATTAAGGGTTAGTGTTACCATGGTTAGAGAGTAAAGTGTATTTAAGAAAGAATGTGGTAAAGAATAGGAAGGCAAAATAAATAAACATCCTATGGTCTAAGGGATAGTTAGTTAAGTAAAGTTAAATGGTGTGATGATGTTTATCACCAAGAAATAAGTAAGAATAAATCAAATGTAAACAAGAGTAGCATAATAACTGTTAAAGAATTGTTTGATTAAGTTTATGTATAGGAATATGGCTGAAGAGTTATACAGACCATAAACCTAAATGTTATGTTATATTTTATAGAAAATAGTAAATAATAGCCAAATTATAAACAATGACAATATAAATAAGAAAAAATATAAATTAATATAAATCTAATAATACTGGAAAGGCAGTTAAAAAATAATAGACAAACCATAATATGGAAACTAATAAAAACATACAATTATTATAAAACAAACCCAAAACAATTTAACAAGTAAACAAATCATTTGTAACACAAAACAAAACATGTACAAAGGTAAAATAATATGTAATTTGTATAAAATAAGGAAATATAGCCAATTACTACCTAGGCCTACGAAATGCCTAACTTGTAAGAAATTAACTATAATATTAGCAAATCAAAGGCAAGTAACTAGTCAATGATAATTAATGGATCATATTAAGAGATAAATGTTAAATTAAGGACATAAAATAAGAAAGAAATGTAATTAAATAATATCAACATGATTGTTCAAACATTAATAAATAAGCAAACCCAGCTTTGTGGGATGTCAAAATGATCTTTGAAAGAAATTACGAACAGTTGTGATAATATCTCATACTTAAATAAGAAGACAGAAGAATAATAGCAATCAGAAGATATTTAATCATTTTGAATAAAAATTCAAATATTCTAACAATGGGCTTAAGTCATGAATAGCCAATCAGAATCAATCAGTTACCATGACACTGAACGTTATGTATGAATATTCCGTCAGAAACTATTAATTCCATAGTGACGCTCAAGAGGAATAGACGCCAAGCCGTAAATGGCCCAATTTCTTATTTAAAACAGTCAAAAGTAACCAAATTTATTCCAATGAAGAATCAAACTACCTGATGAGGGACTAATACATTCAACCTAGGCAACAGACCAGATTAATTAATTCCAAATTAATTAAATTCGATCAACTAACACGAAAAAGACGCAAGGCATGATTGAATCCAAAGATGATTGAAGATTGAAGACCCAAAACGATGACCCAACCTATTTCAACTGTATGACACTACACCTTAAATCAACTGATTGATAAGTATTGCTGAGTTAACCAAATTTATGAAATAAATTCTCTTTAAATTTTCTCATAACACTTTGAACTCTCACTATAAACTGATGCTATTATTTCTTTCAAAGATTAATTAATAAAAAATATTTATGAATACCAAGTATCTGAATTATAACCTATGTATTAAACGAATAACACTGGCACACACTTTTAAAACCACAGAGTTGAATTTAATGTAAACCTCTTTCATAATTAATTACCACAATTGTAAGGTGGTGTACTTTATTTAAATATCTTGTTCTAAACTTTTTTATCGTACTTAAAAGAATGCATTGGCAATTTTATTTTGTCTATAAGAAGACGGCGTCCATCATGGCGTCAGATTAACTTATGCTGCCACCCTGCTCTCTGCTGAGTGAATAATTAATTTACTGCCGAGGCTAAAACTATTATAATAATTTCAATTGTACTATAATTATTGAAAATTAATGAGCTATCAAGCCAAATAAATAAGTGTGAATCGTTACTACCTGTCCTGTAATTATTTCAAGTGTATTATGTATGTTGTGTTCTGTAGCAGTGAATAGAATTAGCCAACAACATTTTATGTTGGCAACACGTCCCCCCACACAAGCGAAATTCGAATTCCCGCCAGTCGGCGAGTAATTCGAATCACTCATTACAGTACCGTAAACAACTGAGATAGAATCTTTTAATTGTTTTCTTGCAAAACAATTTGGCGCCTATCGGGAAGAAAAAACTAGTGAATAAGGACAGGTAAGGACTAACAGACTACACGAAGCGTTTGTGACACAGTGACGCATACAACGTGCGACTAAATAAACGCACCGACAGATCGAGATTTATTACAAAGTGACACCAAACAAAGGTTTTTTATTACAATATTTACAATAATTATGTGTATGCCGAGCACACACAAGAAACGCATTATGCAAATAATAGTAACCAATTTTTAAACACGAAATTTCGAAATTTTTATTAATAAATGTTTTAATTATTTTCAAACTCAAATTTTTTTTCAATTTATTGCAGATTTGTAATCTGTTCGACTAAGCGAACATTGAACAAATTGTCTAACAAAACACATACATGATTATGAAGAGCTGACCATTGAGAGCTCTTCTTGTTTTTGTTAACAGATTAAACAGATACACAAATTACAAGACTAAATGGCAAAAAACATGTAAACAAATGAACAAAAATCACTTCCACTTGCTGCTGGCATGATACAATAAGTTCAAAATGTTAAACACTGGGTCTATGAGGCACATATATTGGTTGACATTAACACTTAATGTTGACACGAATACAAAAGATACAGATATTACAGAACAGATAATAACTCAACACGAGTAAGAATTTTATTTAAAACAACCACCTTTTCTTTATAGCACTCGTAACTGTTGTTAATATATATATTACACAATATATCGACCACTGAAGAATATAGAATAGAAAGGATACCACGTTAAAATTCTAGAAGACAATGGGAGTACCTGAATTATTGTACAGTTGTGAAACAGTAGTAGTCCTATAACTGAAAATCTTAAAAGAATAAACATAGTAGGAAGGCAAGTGGTCTGAATGACTGTAAACAAAATGCTATGTAGAACAATATACACTTTGATAAGCATAGTAGTGTTTGTAAATGAATTACGAATCTGATATATTACATTTAGTCCAAATAAAGATTTAAAATTATCCTTAGACTAGTGGTTTCCAGCTTTACCAGTAACCCGCGCACCGTAGGCCACTGAGTCGAAAGCCCGGCCCTCCCTCACCTACCAAGAACTTCAGGGCACTAAAGAAATGTACAATTTACATTGTAAACGTATTTGTTAATTGAAATGCACTTTCCTAAATTAATTTAGACAATTATAATTAAATAAATAAAGTTTAATCTACGGTAACTAAAATCGATTGAAATCAAACAATGTGTTTTTCGGGCATACATTTGTTTCACAAATTGTGGAATTTTGGAGCTGCTACTGCTGCTGAAAAATGGTTAGCAGCAGTCGTTCCTTATGTCCAGTTGATTTGTCGTGGCTACACTTATAAGCAAGACTAGATGAATATGTTTGTTTCTTAATATTTATAGCTTGGTATCACCACGCACCACCGAATGGAAACTACACTGCTTTATAAATTTATCCTAATGTTTAAACACTAAGTTCTTTGAAAAACCTATTACTTATTATTTCAAAATAATTGTATTATTTCAGCAGTATCAATTATAAACGAATTACCCTCTACCTACCCCTTATCGTAATACTGACTGGGACTACTTTAGAAAGCTTATAAATGATAATATCTCTCTAGAACTTCCACTCCACACGCCTGCTGAATTGGATGCGACTGTAAATTATCTCACCAGTACTTTTCAAAAATCATCCTGGGAAGCTACACCTTGCAATACAGCGAAGAGTAAGCACTTAAACCTTTCTCTGTTTGTCCAAAAGAAATTAGCTGAGAAGCGTAGATTGCGACGAATTTGGCAGCATACTCATCATCCGGATGATAAAAGAAAGTGGAATTCCGCGGCCAGTAAACTAAAACGACTGTTAGACAATTTAAAGAATGAAGGCATTCAGAATTATCTAGAAAATCTGTCACCTAATGAAAGTACTGATTATTCCTTGTGGAAGGCTACAAAACGATTAAAAAGGCCACTATTACAAATACCACCAATACATAAACCAGATGGTAGCTGGGTGCGAAGCAATACAGAGAAATCCCAGACTTTTGCCGAACATTTGGTCAACGTATTTCAACCTGAAGCCAGCAAGAACGTCTCTTTCGATGAAGAAGTACAAAGATATTTACACTCCTCGCTCCAACTGACTCTACCTATTAAGTCTTTTAAGGTTAAGGAAATCAAGGAAATAATCCTGTGTAATTTGAAAAGTAAAAAGGCTCCCGGCATTGATTTGTTATCGGGGAAAATTCTAAAAGAGCTGCCTCACAAAGGCGTTGTACAAATAACATACATTTTCAACGCCATACGCAGACTTGAATACTTTCCTCTTCACTGGAAATCGGCTCAAGTAATCATGGTCTTAAAACCTGGTAAAAACCCTCAAGAACCCTCTTCTTATCGACTTATAAGCCTTCCACCGATACTTGGTAAGATCTTTGAGAAGCTGTTTGTAAAACGACTTATGCCAACAATTGTAGAACAACCTAATCCTAATCACCAATTTGGTTTTCGAGAAAAGCACTCTACGGTAGATCAAATACACAGACTAACAAATGTTATCAATAAATCTTTGGAATCGAAGATGTTCTGCTCAGGTGTGTTTCTCGACGTTTCCCAGGCATTTGACAAAGTCTGGCATCTTGGATTCTTATACAAAATAAAGAAAAATCTGCCACATAATTGTTACCGTATTCTACATTCCTACTTAGTGGGCAGAGTGTTTCAAGTCAAGTACTCGGATGCTACTTCTCCTCTATTACCAGTGGAGTCAGGTGTTCCGCAGGGTAGTGTCCTGGGTCCTCTGCTCTACCTCCAGTTCACCTCGGACTTACCGTCAGCAAGTGAAAGCACTGTTGCTACCTACGCCGATGACAGCAATCCTAGCTACACACTCCGATCCCTCAATAGCATTTCTTGTACTACAAAAATCATTAAACAACGTTCAGTTATGGCTTGATAAATGGCGCATAAAAATCAATTCGTCCAAGTCAGTACACGTTACTTTCACCACACGTAAGGCAAACTGCCCTCCAGTAACAATTAACGGTCAACCAATACCGCAAGCTGAAAGTGCTAAGTACCTTGGGATGCATCCTGAACAGGAGACTAACGTGGCAAAAATATATAACATCTAAGAAGATTGAACTTAATCACAAGGTCAGAAATATCTACTGGCTGATAGGTAGAAAATCACGGTTAAGTGTCGTCAACAAACTGTTAATCTATAAAGCAGTTCTTAAACCGGTAAGGACTATGGTATTCAACTTTGGAGTACTGCTAGTACGAGTAATATTGATATTATCCAGCGCTTTAAGTCCAAAACTTTAAGATCTATAGCCGACGCTCCATGGTTTGTCTCCAACAACCCTATACACCGCGACCTCAACGTTCCAACCGTGAGAGAAGAAATCATGCGCCTCTGCAAGACTCACATCTGCAAATTAGAAAATCATCCAAACCACCTGGCAATTAATTTGTTAGAAAACAGTGAAGATATTTATAGACTAAAAGGGCACAAATTGTTAGACTTGCCATTCAGGTTTAACTAATAATGTATTCTCTGTATTGTAATGTCTGTGATATCTCTTCTGTTCTGTTCTGTATGTTTTGTATTCGTGTCAACATTAAGTGTTAATGTCAACCTGTATGTGTACCTTATGGGCTCAGTGTTTAAAATTTGAATTTATTGTATCATGCCAGCAGCAAGTGGAAGTGATTTTTGTTCATTTGTTTACATGTTTTTGTCATTTAGTTTTGTAATTTGTGTATGTCTTTAATCTAATAACAAAAAGAAGAAGAGCTGTCAATGGTCAGCTCTTCATAATCCTGTATGTGCGTTGTCAGCCAATTTGTTCAATATTCGCTTAGTCGAACAGATTACAAATCTCCAATAAATTGAAAAAACAAAAAAAACCTACCCTTACGAGGGTAGAAGTTCCAGGCAGTTGGACCGCCGGGACGAGTGGTCATCCTACGTTTTTTATTCATGTGACATTACAAGCGGAATCACGAATCACGTGACCGTATTGTCGGGTTAAACTAGTTGTCAGTAATTTATGTAATTAGATTCCCAGACAAATAAATTTTTTACTGCAAAAATAATAGGCTTTAATAACAACCTTTAAGTAGACCTACATATAAGGAGTTGCATTAAAAATCGACAAAAATTCCCCTCTTATTTTACTGGCTGATAAGTACAGTGCATAACATTAGAACTGACAACAAGCTGACCATTCAGTGGCACATGCGAAAAACACAAACACTTACTCTATTAGATGCTTTAATGTCATACAGCGATTATGCATGTCTTCATAATAAAACATAGCACACAGTACATCAAAGGGTTGACGGTGCATATTATTCCGCTCTGTATGTTGTAAACAAAAAGTAGTACATTATGTCGCTTTTTGAAGCTTTCCAATGGACGCCCGCGTACACAGACTTTGTGCATGTTAACAGCAATAAGATTACAACGTTGAAATTAAAATAAAATAAACAAAAAAACAAACGAGATGAATTAGTTTAATGCAGGGTCTGGTTATGCAACAGTAAGCGAGACAGGACGTGCAAAACTTGTGACAGTGGAATTAAATCGGTGTAGAAGCGACGAAGTAGATGTGACACGCAAAACATGTACTGTATGTATAACAATAATTACATTTCCATTGCGCTTAATATCTGTTGCCGTTAGTGTCGGAAAGCTTTTTAACTGTATTATCTCTCACAGAGGTGTCACTAACAAAGTGGAATATAAGGATACTACACTTTTAAATAATAATCTCTATATATTTATGTAGTTGTGTGTGTGTGTGTGTGTGTGTGTGTGTGTGTGTGTGTGTGTGTGTGTGTGTGTGTGTGTGTGTGTGTGTGTGTGTGTGTGTGTGTGTGTGTGTGTGTGTGTGTGTGTGTGTGTGTGTGTGTGTGTGTGTGTGTGTGTGTGTGTGTGTGTGTGTGTGTGTGTGTGTGTGTGTGTTATAGACTGACCACACCGAGGGGTGAAACATGGCAACTTTATTTAAGCCATAGGCCTAACTAAAGCCCATACATGATAGCGTAGATGGCTATGAATTAAGTTGTTTGTAGTATTAGACTTAATTGTCTACGAAGTAAGGACTTCAGAGTTAAATATAGCATTAAGACAATTATGACATCCGGTGTTAGTTCAATTGAGTGCTAAGTAGCGTCCTGTGCAGTATAAATTCAGTTTTAGTGGTTGTACTGTAATCAATTTAAGTGATGCCGTCGTGATAAATAAAAATATATTATCTTTAATAACACTGTAAAATGCTAAATTTTGTAGACACGATAAGTAAATTTTAGTTAAAAACATTTTTAATAGGATACACAAGAATGGATCATACAAGAAATGACGATATCGGAAAGAATTAAATGTATATAATCTAAATGAGAAAATTGAAGAATACAGAGAAAAATGGAGAAGCATTTAAGTCGCATGCATGAAGATAGAATACCAGTAATTATAAACAAGTAGGCTACAAGCCTCCTGGAAGAATGGATGTAGGAAGGTCAAGAATGAAATGGATCTGATAATGTGGAGTCGGAACAGCCACATTGCCTAATTCCTAAAATATAGAAGAAGATTTTTAATAAATGTCGTATTTTACGAATAAGTGGTTAAGTAACTACTACAAATACGTATGTAGTTTGGTAGACTATTACAGAAGAAGGAAGTAAATAATTTCTATGTATTCAAGAATAATCTAAATTATTCAGTCGCCAGAGTTGCGTAGATGAAACAGCCATCGCTAATAAACCAAAGTAGGTAGTCCTATCCTACGCTACTTATTTTTACCAGCGTAGGTGTAATAGCTCGGAGGAAACATGTTTGTGCAGCTACCACGTAAGCCTTTCGATATTTTCGACGATGTCGGGTCTCTAGATATTGCTGTATCAGCCTGAGGATCCTCGACAATCCTAGATAAGTAACAGAGTTCGAGCACTGAAACCAATCGAATTTTTCGATGAGAAAACATGCCACGTGGGAACACAGAACAAGGACTTCGCCTACGCTCATCTAGTTCAGGAAAACATTAAAAAATTGAACTTGCTACAGAAGAATTAAGTTTATATCAGTGTGAAGACAATAATTCTCTTTTATAGAACAGGCAATTTTTACAACTCTGAAGATCAGTTAATCGTTTAATTAATTTATTATTATAAGTAATTAGTAAAGAACATTATCATTTAATTTTATTCAAAATAATTTTGTCTGTAATGAATTTGGTTGTTTGTTTGCGAGTGCTCTACAGAGATTAGGGTACAGATTTTTAAAATTATTATTAACATTTTCAATGAAACATTTCAAATTATTAAATGTGACATTTTCATTGAGGCTGAATTCAAGTTTTATTTTGACTTTTCATCATCAGAAATAATTATTTTATTAAATCACCTAAATTATCTTGAATATGGAAATGTATTACATATATTTACATTTTCTATAACTGATTTTATACAATGCGAATAACTTGAAATCGTTAAAAGGGTATAATTAATTTAGATTAATACCTGCGCTGCTTAACCAAACAAATTCTGGACTTCGTCAATGTTCCGCCCAAAATGAAACATTAGTCGTCGTCCCATCAAAACCAATAATCAGCAGGTGTAAACAATGCATGAACTCACAGCCTTCAACGATTCCTTCTGGTGGAAACGTAGAGAAGAACTAGCGAATACTACGGAGGGATTGCGGAATTAAAATTTACTTGTGGCAGTAAAATGTTGTAATATCTGAAAACAGTGTCAAGAACTCATAAAATTTTACTCGCAACAGATACTAATTTATTTACTATTTATAAAAAATGTATGGCGATACGTTACTGTAATACAAACCAGTTGCTCCCATATTTCTCGAAACTTAGAGGAACAAAACTAGAAGAACTCCAACCGCGCGCGCGCAAACACACGCACACATATGCACATACAATTAATTGTTTTCGTACATATAAATATAACTATTTATAATTAATGTTTATATAAATTGCACATTTATTTTAAGTTTACAATAGTAACACATTTACACTTCTTATAAACATTTTGTGTTTTGTGTGTGTGTGGGGGGGTGTTCATGAGAGAGAAAAACTATAGTTTTCTTTCATTATTTTTATTACTGTATATAATACAATTTGAATCGCAAGGATATTTTGTGTTGGTGAGAATAACTTTTCAAAGTGATTTCAAGGATTTCACATTTCAACGTTATAAATCATTACTCCTATTAAGTAAAATGACATTCATTAGCATATTATAAAATTTATTAAATTATAGTTTGTAAATGTTATTAATACGAAATCAAAACAAATTACTAATAAAATTACAGCATCAAATGGAAAAAAAGTGTACTTGTTCTAACAGTAAAGTAATGTCTTATAATAATAATTTTAAAAATATTCAATTTAAAAATTCTAATTAAATATTTTATATCAATATCACATTTATAAATCTCTTTTTATATCAGTTTACTAGGAAGCTCCCTGAGCTGTAGAGCTCACTGACTGTTTTTAACAGAATACATTAGGTAAATATTAATATTAGATAATTTTTGAATAACCAAAAAATTACAAAAATCCGGATTACATTAATATTTGTTATTTAAAAAGTAATCATAAAGCAAATAACCATAACCCTAAAAATTACAAACTATACAAACTACTCCACTGTTTATAACCATAATGCGAGAAATAATTTAGTTATAGCTGTTAAGTTTTTGAATGTTTCCACAGATACCTAGGGGCCTATATCTAACACTTTTTTCACAAATATACATAACTGATAACAACATATAAAGTTCTGTTTTTAAACACAGCTTAAAAACGTTTTGAAGGCTATCCGAAATTTGCAAGGAGTGTTGAGAGATATTATTTCTGACGAATTATCAAAGAACCGAGGTTGTATTTTAAATGAAATTCCCTACAACTTGATCCCTCACATAGACTTTTCAAATTTCTTCAAACTGAGTTCCGCTTTTGACCCGTAGCCCTCCTAAAAACTACATTTGGATTTCGGTTGAAACTTCCTTTATTTTGACACCCAGCTGGAGTTTTATCAGTTTTTGCAAATTTTTGATCCCTTTTTTAGGCTCTAATTCCTGAAACGTTTGACATTTCCAGAACTGTACGTTATATTCAGATAATGGTTAAAATTCTATTGAATTTGATACCCCATATGAGCTTTTTGAATTTTTTCCAATTTTGACTCCGTAACATTTTTGCTTCATCCTCCCCTTATTTTTTGGAGAGATCAATCTCACAAACAGTTGGGTTTTGTAGAGTAAATGTTTGGTCACGAGTCCCCAAGTTTTACGAAAATTTGCTAAAAGATTGTGTGTGTGTGTGTGTGTGTGTGTGTGTGTGTGTGCGCGTGTGTGTGTGTGTGTGGGTGTGTGTGTGGGTGTGTGTGTGTGTGTGTGTGTGTGTGTGTGTGTGTGTGTGTGTGTGTGTGTGTGTGTGTGTGTGTGTGTGTGTGTGTGTGTGTGTGTGTGTGTGTGTGTGTGTGTGTGTGTGTGTGTGTGTGTGTGTGTGTGTGTGTGTGTGTGTGTGTGTGTGTGTGTGTGTGTGTGTGTGTGTGTGTGCGCGCGCGCGTGTGTGTGTGTGTGTGTGCGGGCACACATATTTATTTTTATTTTTTTCAAGAACATATTTTATTTTATTGTCTTTTCACTATTTCGTCAGTTTTTCTATAGTGTCATCTTTATAAAATATAATATACAATGAAGTTATATTCATAAATAAATATTCAGAAAATATAAATTTACAAAGAATACTTATTTATATAGGCCTACATCTTTGTAAACATTTACAATATAAAAATTTTTTGTTTATTAATATTTGTTAATTGTGAGCAATTACGAATATAAAATGTTATGTTTTTAGAATTAAAATGTGTGTGTGTGTCACACATATCGAAACGTGTCTCAAGTAGGTGAAAAAACACCTAACAGTACACTTTATACAATATCAAGTTATTAAAAACGTTAAGAAAAGGACTGTATCAAGATATGACGCTAAACACATGCACATACAGTTCGGTTTTATTTGAATCGTGTTCGTAATTTACACGTTTTCCTCTTGTATGTGAAACTCATGGAAGTGACTGGTAAATAACAAAGTATAATTACTGTACCAGTGTACACATACTTGCGCGCGCGCGAGAGAGAGAGAGACCAACCTCATCACCGTCATCACGTTGGGGAGAATTTAATTCTTCATACCTAGTTGACAGCACAAAAGGCTACACAGTACGGTACAACACTTTACGCTTGTGCAATTCATTATGTAAACAAGCCGAGTGGGTGTGCGTTTACGAGTCGTTCCACGTCTCCTAGCTACCGCCCATAATTAAGATTACAAATTAAATTGATTATTGTTGTGTTACAGCAGCAACTGGCAGCAGGAAAAGTGTGTGAGTGAATAGGGGACTGCGTGTGTGTGTTGGGGTAGTAAGGTTTTGCACGTGTGATTACAATGAATAAATACCGACGAGAGTTGGACGGGGGGAGTCGAAGCCGAGACGAATTAACGCCGTGACTAACTGGAAAGGACCAGCGCGCGTAACGAATCTCGGACCGAATAATGTGTGCTACTGACTAAGATCGAGGGAGTCTTGTCTCGGAGACAACAAACAACGCATCATTCATCCATTTTCTACAGCTGCTGCTGCTGCTGCTGCTACTACTACTACTACTAATAATAATAATTATTATTATTTGTATTATTATTATACTTTTGCAATATTTAGCTCAATCAATCTGTCGGAAATATAAGTTGTTGCGTAGCAATACTGATTTATAAATCCTAAATTGTCTCTTAAATGTTTACTGATTTTATGTTTCGTCTGATAATAAATTGCTGTTTCCTTTTATGTAACTACCTCCTCTCATTTCAAAACTGTACGGGCAGAACTACAATTACATATTTCCATACAGTAAGACGACTTAAAAAACTTTTACAAAATGTGCACTATAAGAAAAATAATTCAAATTTGTGGAACATTACAAAGTGTGTTTTTCTTGTATTTATCCAGAATGTTTGAGTGGGAGCAGAACAAGACCATAATAAAATTTTTTAAAGCTCGTTGAATCTTATCGACATAGGAATTTCATAGTCGTGAAAACTGAGTTTAGTGAAACGTTTTTATGAAACTAGGTTTGTTTTAGATGTAGATTTTCTTGTACAACGTACAAATGAAAATGAATAAACACTTTGGAGTTGCATTTGCATTACATTAACTATTTGCGATAGAAACTGTGATAGATTTACTGTGAAACTACCATTTACTAATACGTCAGGCAAAATACGTATGTACAAAAAAAGAGCTTTCTAATTTTGAGAACCAATTCCGTAATAGCTAACAATGAGTAATTGTTAAGAATTGTAGTGGCAGAACGTAAGTACTGGCAGAATAAAGAAGCTGTGACTCGATATCCCATACAATATTGAGAAAATCATCTTACATTATCTACGAGCAAATTTCTACTTCAAGTATCTAGTTTTCTATAATAATATATGCAATAATAAAATTATTATAATTAACTATGTAGTGAAACACACATCTTTTAGTAAAAGAACGCGCTGAACACGTCTATTGATACAACGATCCCTGTGTTTGAAAATCTCGATGACTTTTCTATACAGCCGAGATTCAGTCTCAGCAAATAAGACGGAATAGTCCATATGCATCCACGCATGTACCTGGGTCAGCCGCAGAAGTCTGGCGTAGCGGTGAATGAGTGGAAGCAAGAGGACCATTCCGTCTTGTCTGAAGTCCTGGTTACGACGCGGAATTATTTCCTTCGCCTGTGTAGAGAAGACATCGAGATCTACGGACATGGCCATCGCTGCATCAACGGACATGGTGAGGACTTGGCCCATTTTTCCAGCTTTAGATGGTGTAAGCAAAAAGACAATAAGAAAACGGAACGTTGTGCTGGTCAGCAAGTATTTGGCCAATCAAGAAAGAGCGTTCGACCCTGAAGTTGTTAGAGAGGCCACATCCATTGTTTGATTATTGTTAATCTAGTCGTCCGAACATTAACGTCTTGTCCAAGCTACTGAAAATGGCTATGGCGACAGCCGCCAAATGTCTCCCAAAATACCACCAACAACAGACCGCGGCTGTTACCATGTATCGTTTACTAATTATGATGCGGCCTGAAACCCTTCTTACTTTATTCACATATGTTTAATTAGCATATAGGTCTAATGGAATACTGCCACAACATGAAATATTATTGTACACGACGATTCGCAGTACAGTAGTAGTGTAACTGTGGTCGTCAAGCGTAAATACTGGACATTTCCAGCGGCGCCGTCAGTTCCACACTGCTCCAAACCTATCTAAACTATACAAAATAAACACAGCACAACTGCATCTCAGTCATTCTGCGATTTTTTAGAGCGGTCATACTGTGGTAACATAGCAAATGTTGATAACTAAACTATTCTAACTTATTGTTTTGAAATAATGTTATTTATCAATATTATTTATTACTTGTTATTTAATGACTGTTATTATCTGTTATAATACGGAGAATATTGGATTACATAGGAAAATTAATGTTAGAAGAATGCGATTACTTTTATAGGGGTGTTAATAAAACTATGGATGTTTTTAGTATTTAATAATATACAGTATTACATTGTTCTAAGGTAACAATGCTACCTTAGGTTGGTTCTAAGGTAAGGATTCATGCTAACCCAGTACTAATATCGTAACATTCTATTTTGAAATTTTCTCAGGTTTTTCATACAACAGTAGGTTTTGTCTCAAACAAAATTTAAACTCATTTTCTGATACTTTTCTGGCTCCAGGACTTTCATTCGAAATTTTCTTTCATTCTTTTTAATTACCGTGAGTTCTTAGTGTAGTCTCGAAAGTAGGCGTGGTATGATAGCGATTTGGATTTGTAACTCCTCTGGCATAGTCTGAATGCTATATAATTGATGTTCTCAGCTAAGTACTTGAACTTTGAGGTCTTTTGATATCACTATATTTGGTCCTCATTGCCCAGGTTGCATCATTGGTGTCCAGGCTCATATACTATGTCTTTTCAAAACACATATTATATAATCTTGCCTTCGCTGCTACTTCCTTCAAAACGTTTGTCTGCTTGATTGCAGTTCCTAAATTCTTCATGCAAAGAACATTGCGAAGATAAGGTATCTAAATTTAAGCCCAATTCTTTGGTGGCCTAATCTGATTCCGTTTGGAATGTGTACTGACATTTCTTTCTGTCATTCACAAATTACCTTCTCCAAGACGCAGTTGAACAGGATTGGGAAGAGATCGTCTTCTTATCTCACCCGTGTTTTGATTTGAAAAGGCTCTGATAGTTCTCCTAAGATATAGCATGTGATCAAGTGTTCGTTAACGTTTGTTATTCTGCTGAATTCTATCTGCACTTTTACCAGTTTTATTAACTATAATATTAATTATAACGTACAATCGACATAATAAAGATAGATATATATTGTAACGTAACGAAAATATGGTCCCCTACGTTACATAAATCAATTTATTAGTTTTAAAATAAAATAAAAATAATAATTATCCATACTTGTAAAAGGTCAGAAACCCAACCCATTGCTGAATAAATGAATTATCCCCAATAAGAATACAAGGTAGAAAGAAAAAAAAAATTAATAATGTTAATAAATACAAACTTCAAAGTTCAGTGAAAGGTGTAAACAATAGACATTGACAAATGATGTAAGAACTAACTTAGACGGTTTTATAATAATTGATGTTTTAAATGAGAGGAGAATGAGTAATTCTTACATGACTTATTTCATAAAAATGTACCTGTTATTACGTTGTATCATGTTGTAATATTATCATGATAGTTATGTTATTTTGTGTGTGTAGCAAGTGGAGTAATTCTTTTAATAGAACACCAATTAACTAATTATTATGTGTTGTCAATATATCATTCTAGAACTGTTGTTAAACTCATTAATTAATTACCAATTAATTTCATTTTTAGGTGTTGTCAATATATCATTATAGAACTGTTGTTAAACTCATTAATTAATTACCAATTAATTTCATTTTTAGGTGTTATCAATATATCATTATAAAGCTGTTGTTAGACTTTATATAGTTAAATGTTTGTATACATGTAATTAGATAGTAGGCTGATTATAATTGTAAACTGGGCCAGAAAGGCTATAGTTAACGAGATACAAAAGGGTTTAGTATAATCATATCATAAACAACTGAAGGATTCTATAATAATGCAGGTAGTAACAAATTAAAATCAGAAGTAGATAAAAGTGTAATGATAGGCCTAAAAACCAGTAACATTGTATAGTAAGTCCGGTCAGAAAGGTTAGATAAAGAAATTTGTAAAAAATACTAAATAGAATCTAATGAGTTAGGAGAAGTTAATAATAATTGCTAATAACAGATAAATAAATTCAATTTAAATAAAATATCAAAATACAATAGTGCAATGATACCGATAGGTAATGTTTTGTAACAGAAAAATAATACTTGTTAGAGTAAGTAGATCAAGAGGAAACGATAGCAAAATATATAAAATTTAGTAACAAACAATATGTAAAATTATAATAGGATATAATGGAAATTTAGTAAAGGATTATTTTGATGAGTGTAAGAACATTGTATGATAATGGTTATAGTATAATATAATATCCAATAAGAGTGGACAGAATGGTTGTCAAGGACAACGAGAGATATAAAATTTGTTGATTCGATTATTGAATAATTATCCATGAACGAAGACGGATTAGTTTGATGCACTCAGAAAAGAAGTGATAAAATTAAAATAAAACAATATAATTGTGAAACAAATTAAGTAATAAATCACCATAATATGGTTCACTGACATTCGACTGTCTTATATTACAGAATAATCATAAACCTGTACATGAAAATTGACAAAAAATCTAAGTGAAGAACTCTAATAGTAAAACTCGATATAATGAGCAAATATTAACTTAATTAATCAACCAAAGCAGAGAAATAACTACCTGAATAAAGATATATAATCCAATATTATAAAGAACGAAGATAAAACACAAAATTATACTTGAACATCAGTTTCCACAATTCAATAGAAAAAGCGTAGTTGGACACGAAATTCGTTGAAACACGTAACCACAAGACTCGGACATTGGTGAACAAAAGGAGCAGCATTTCTGCATCATCGCAGGACCAGGAATTCAACTTTTATTTCGAATCTGGAGTGAAGACTGGCGAGGATTAATTCATCGACATTCCGTTATTGACCAAACACTGCGACGAGGTTAGCTGTACACTGCCTTACCGAGTCACGATGCCCAGCGGACGGTAAACTACACCTATTTTAAATAATATTTAATAAGAACTTAATACTATATTGTAATACCTTGTAATCCTATTTATGCATTTTCTGACCTTACTAACAGTTGAAAGAACCTTCACTCCCTGTGTTTGAAGAAATATAAAATCATAACTAAAATAATATATAACCCTGAATCAGATCGATAATCGATTACTTCTAATACTATAGACTTTTGTATCTCCGTAAAGAAAAAACTTTGTTGGCAAGAATTATTAAAATCCTAATAAAGAATCCTTTCAGAATTTAACGAAATCTTCTCATTTATATAATATTTAGTGTATTGTGAACAAGAGATAATATAAGTAGATAGTGTAACCTAGGAATTATTGTATGCGGTTAACTAACCTACAATTTTCAGCTGTCTGTGAAACACAGCGCTAGCTCGCGGACCGCTGTTGAATTAAAGAGAAAGAGAAACAAATAAAAATTCCTTCTCTTCTCTTCAACGCGGGCTAGGCTTGAATGAGAAAATTAGATTTGCATACTTAATACATAAATCACAACAAAACACATATTATATATACTAAATAAAGAGAAGACGTAAGGATTAAGTTATAAATCGGCACTCACAACAGTGGGGCTTTAGGAGATATAGGTACGATAAGTTATAAATTGACGCTTTAAATAGTTTGAGGCGAATTAAAGAGAGACGTAAGGGTAATAAGTTATAATATATATTTATATATTCAAACACTTTTTGCTACAGTCTGTTTTTTATGTATATATATATTTAATATTTATAATCACTTTATCTCAAGATATTTTCTCCTTATTTGGAACATGTTTCGAGAACCCCTGTGTTCTCATCCTCAGCCTTCAAAATCACGAAGGCTGAGGATGAGAACACAGGGGTTCTCGAAACATGTTCCAAATAAGGAGAAAATATCTTGAGGTAAAATGATTAGAAATATTAAATATATATATATATATATTCAATCACTTTCTGCTACAGTCCGTTTCTTGATGTATATAGTACATTTAATATTTATAATTAAATTTACCTCAAGATGTTATTTTTCTATTTGGAACATGTTTCGAGAGTTCCTGTTCTCTCATCTTCAGCCTTCACGATCTTGTTTCTGGTGAAGTATTTGTGTGTTGGTTGCTGGTTGCTATTAAGGTTGTTTATTGGTCTTTGGTATTTTAAAGTTGTATTATTGTGTGTGATTGTGGTATATGTTTTTGTTTGTTATTCTCAACATCGAAAATACACAAAATACAAAAACATGTACCACAATCACACACAATAATACAACTTTAAAATAGCAAAGACCAATAAACAACCTTAATAGCAACCAGCAACCAACACACAAATACTTCACCAGAAAAAAGATCGCGAAGGCTGAAGATGAGAGAACAGGAACTCTCGAAACATGTTCCAAATAGAAAAATAACATCTTGAGGTAAATTTAATTATAGATATTAAATGTAATATATATATATATATAAATGACGACACCGATCAGAACATTGAGGCAGATTATGACGACGACAATGGTGACGATGATGTGATGATGATGGTGCTGGTGGTGGTGGTGATTATTGTCGTTATTATTATCATCATCATCATCGTCGTCGTCATCGTCATCATCAACATTAGGATCGTTGTTCTTATTATTACAAATTCTAATTAGTAAATAAACCAAGGTGCGAGAAGTAGGCTTAATAGTATGTCAAAGAATACAGGTGCATCGAAGCGTATCTGAAATCAGAATAGTTTCTTTGAAAGTTGGGTATTTTATGAAACAAACTTCTGTGATATACAAGTTTATAAGTTTTCCAATTCCTCCTCGCCACATCTCCTGAAGCAGTCTAACCATAATATTAAATTTAAGTTGTCTGGTGAACTCTAGTTTGAACCAATAACAACGCTACCCGTAAACGATGCAGCATTATAACGCTGTTCAGCGTTAACACGCCGTAATGAGAATTTATAAGGAAACCGCCGAGAGTAATTGCATATAAACAAGTTTCGTTTTATTTTACTGAATTGTTCGCTATTTTTTAAACTTGTATATTTCAAATAAAACGACTAATCTGGACAAAACATCAATAAACTTTTGGAGCAGAAATGTGTAAACAAGTGAGTATGTGTGTTTGCAAATTTACCTCAGATACATACACAAAGTCATATATAAGTAAAAAAATATTTAATTTTATCAGGCATATTATAATAATTTTATTCTACAGACGTTTTACAGAATTTTTTATCCGTCCATACATGCCTAGCCTTCTACAGCTGTTGCCGTTGCCGTCTCTCGTACCCCGCACATCAGAGGCTTTTATTGTTCCAATCGCCACGTTGCAAGCGTCTCATTGAGTAGGCCTACGTCGTCCTGGATATATCTCGTTTCCGTCGTCTAGGTGGAACCTAGTCTAACAACTTCATGTACCAATAATCATCAAGCATCTGTTCTACGTGATCACACCATACTCTTGAAATACTTACAATAAGGGTACAGAAATTGTCAGTTGTATTGTTGTCATTTGTCAATGGACACAGATGTCAGACTGTAAACCAGACGAGCTGATGCTTTGTACATAAAAATAGTTGTAGGAATTTTCACTGGGTATGGTAAAGATTCCATACTGTTTCTTAAGAAGAGTGATTGTCAAGGAAGCAATAATTGTAAACTGTAGTTTATGTGCTAACAAAGGTTACTCAAGTCCTTTTTCTGTACAGGTAGCTGTGGAGAAATCAAAAGACAATCTATTAGGATAACAGAAGACAGATTTATGAAAAAACACTAAAATAAGAAATATTGGTGACAAGTCCTGACAGAATACATAAATGTCACTATAAAGTTGATATCCTTTTAAGGTAGGCCAATTGATGGGTCAGTAGTGTGGTTCCTGGAAAGCAGATTTTGTACTCCGTGAAATATAAAATCGTGACGTAGGGTCACATTATACACTCTTTGACGAATAGTAAGAAGTCTTACAAAAATTGTTAAGAAATTATCCTCACTCAACTAGTTATAGCCTATCAGAAGGGAAGAATTAAGGTTTTACAATTAAGAGAAGGGAACAATTCCACCGCTGTAGAATAAGGGTTTCAACCCACACTTTTAGTATAAAAATTAAGCAACTGCCAGCAGAAGGCAGATCTGATTGTGGGTGATTGTAGAGGCCTCATATCTGTCTCACTTGACTTGTTATTTGATCTGAGTTAGAAGATGTTCTAAGAGAGACTCTCCACAGTCAGTCATAGTTTTTGTTCTTCAGTTTTTTATAGAGTAACAAAGTAGTTAAAATATTTTATTGGGAATAAGTACTAGTCACTGAAGGTATTTATAGTTGAGTAAAAGTAACTGAAGTAATTGATTTAAATAAATTTTAAGAATTATTACAAAACCAGAAGACTGTAAAAAGTGTTCTATTATTTGTGAAGCTACTCATCATTCGTCTTCAGAGCAGAACGGTTCATATCAATGATTTAACTTTACCTCAGAAGCCACAACAACGAATAGTTGTAGCCTAGCAGCCACTCGATAGGTTACAAAATACGACGTGCTTTGTATTTCTAGTGTCTGAAATTGTTTTGTCAACGTGAAGTCAGAACAATAGCCGCATATCCTCTATGTCCTGAAATGCTCATGTCTAATTCACTGGAAGCTAGACACTCCACTAGACCTTATCCAGAAGTCCTTTTCCACTGCTCAGCCCACTGATGACTATACTTTCTACGGTTGCAGAGTAAACCATCTCTTTAGTTTTGTAGGTTATTACCTCCTCCAAAGCTGCCTTACCACCTTTTCCTCGTGTTTTGTGGGTTATTACCCGCTCCAAAGCTGTCCTATTAGCTTTTCTTCTTCTTTTGTGGGTTATTACCCCTTCCAAAACGGCCCTATCACGTTTTTCTTTCTGTTTTTTTTTCAGCTGATATTTTCACTTATCCCATCTTCTGACACTGTTACCCCACAATATCTATTAAAAAGCTCTGCTTTTTATAATGTGTGAATCAAGTGCCAAATTGGCTACTTCACTTCCCAATAACCAGCTGTTTGGTTTTGAAAAATGTATGTCAAAGCGCCAAGAAGAATTGCTGTATTCTTCATGAAGTTTTCGGATCATGTAATTGATACCCTGATCATTCAGTGCTACCACAAATTGATCATCCGCCAACAGAAGCGTGTAGAGATCGTCGTGGATTTACAAAAATCCCCATTTCGTACAGCGGCGTTTCCACCTCCTTTAGATGATTCTTGTGTGCACCATAGAGACAGAAGTGTTTAGCTTGTAGCTTGTACAGTGTTGGAAGCTCGACACTCTGTCGTTGTCTGACGCACGTTCTTGTGTGCATGATAGAGACAAAAGTATTTAGCCTATAACTATCCTAGACGAATGGACGAATCTCCGAAACGGAGAGAACAAGCACAATTTAACGCGAGACTGAAACTGATACACAAGTACATCACACATTACCAGGAAACTTAGTAGTAACTCATATAAGATAATAATTATTTTACTCACGCATTATTATTAATTTTAATTTATAAATTTAAGTTTTTTATATTACACTTATATTAAAAACTTGTAAATGATATATAAATTAAATTTATTTAAGAATTTAAATTATATTAAATTACACCTATAAGACTGGCAACCTACATGACGTGCTGGCCAACTTCGGAGCACTTCCGTGAGTATCTCTATGGCAGGGAGTTTTTCATTATGTAGCGATCATAATGCGCTTTCGTGGTATTTGAATTTTAAAAATACGGGAAGGCAACTACAAGGTGGCTTCAATGTTTGCAAGTGTACAACTACGAGCTACATCGCATTACGTCTACGTGGTAATGCAGATGGTTTATTTCGAATGGCATGTTCAGAAGACTGCAGACATTGCTGCAGAAAGAAAGAACAGAACGTGAGTAAACAAGTTCAAGCCGTCAATGTAGATTTCTTGGCAGACGGTTGGATGACACAAGGTTTCCGACAAGAAGAAATGACTGACGAAAATATTGGGCCGATTTTACCGGCAAAAGAGAAGGCTTGGCAAGATATCTGCTATGGTTCTAAAATGCTGAAGACCTACTGAACACAATGGGAATTTCTAACTTTGGGGAACGGATTGCTGAAAAGGGCTTGGGAAAATGTAGATGGCGGAAACGTAGCCATCCAGCCGGTTGTTGCCAGAAGTGAAGTGCAGTATGTTCTAAAGTGAATTCATGATGGAGCATTCGTTTGTCATCTTGGTGTAGCTGAAACAGGTGACAAAATATTGAAACAATCTACTGGACTCATCCTTCCACATATGGACAGGGTAAGGATCAGTGGAACCAGATCCTTCCACAAACCAGAATCAGGGGAAAATGAGCCAGTATAATATTGAGCTTCTACTGTTGAGAATTTCCAAAAATATTGCTGGAGCTTTCCCGGTTACAGACGACAGAAATCGGTACATCTTTAGGTGAAATCTTTAGAAAGTGAATAGAAGCTTATGCTATTTCCGGTCAGAAGGTTACTACTGGGGAAACAGTGTTAGTATACAATTTCTGTTGTCGTTATGCAGTCTGTATGGAAATTCCTGTGGATCAAGAGAGGAATTGCAAGTCGAAGTTTTAAAGACTTTTGTCGCCTACTTCGTACTTGAACAACGCGTCTCCATCTTCAGTCCGATGCGATGGTTGAAAGGTTCAACAGAAACTTGAACAGCATCTACCGAAAGTTGTCGATGAGAACCAAACAAACAGTGACTAGAGTATATAATATAATTTCTAATGGCCTATAGTTTATCAGTACACGACACAACAAGTATGACCCCAGCAAAGCTAATATTTTGGGCGGGAAATTCGTCTTCCTGAGGATCTAATAATCACCTGCCATTCGTCTCCAAGAACCGAAGAATTATTCCTCGCAGTTACAGAACCAACTACGAGAAATAAATAGTTCGAAAAAAAGACGGCTGAAGATTGCCACAAACAAAATGAAAACTCAGTATGATATCCGCAGTAACAGTAAGGGTTTTGAAGAAGGAGACCAGGTTCGGTTGCACAATCCAAAGCGCCGTCGTGGTCGCTCCCCGAAAATTCGTGCTAACAGCGAAAGCCCTTACAGTGTGAGGAAGAGAATCAATTATGTTTATCGGATACAAAGGAAGAGCAACGGAAATTCAAGGTCGCCCATCCAACATAGGCAACCTACGTCATACGGATGTATACAAGGTCGACAGTGACGCAGTATCGAAGTATCCAGTTTATCTAGGCGTCCGCAACTACGCAATTATTCTCATCCAAAAAGCGATACAGTTATCTCACAACCGCGGGAAGGGTTTCAGAAGTGGTACCCAGTCAGTTTTGAGGCTCCGATTCAGAGTGCGTTTAGTGTAAAGTGATTTTAGTGAAATATTGTGTACGGATATATGTATTATTATTGTTGTTATTATTATTATTATTATTATTATTATTACTGTATTTATTTTGTAAATGATAGCCTATAACTCATTATTCAGTATCACTGGTAGGCCTAATAACTTCAGGCTGAACTAGTACACTACACTGGTACGTTATATATGTTGCTATCGTACGAATTAGGCCTACTATGTTTTTGTTTGTATATGTGAGCGCGCGCTGTAACGTATCGCCACGTTACAAATCCAGGGAACCCATCTTAACTGACACTTGCCAATTACATGGGCTGCCTACGTTGTAACGAACTGTTATTAAACTCAAATTAATAGAACAAATTACATAAGATAATTATAAGGAAACTAGGGAAGGTATTTAACTGATTTATGCACTCATTTTTATGTGTAACAAGATGACTTCTCTTTATTAACAACTGTTATTCAAAGATCCCATGACATCATTTATTAGATTGAAATATTTAAATGCTTTTCATAAAAACTTAGGGATCAAACTGATTATGTATTCTTTTACCTCGGATCCGAGTTTACTCTAAGTATATTTATAGCAAAGACTTCTAAGTATTTTAAGTTCATCTAGACGCTTGCAAGACTTCTTTTACGATTTGAAGAATGGTATTATTACTTAAAGTGATTATAAATTACATTTACATTTAAGGCGTTACAACGTATGATATTGAATCTTACAGTAAACTCTTAGCTTGTCTCATTTTAATTTTAAACAAAATTTATAGTCTTTGAAAAGTCTCTTTTTAATGTGAGTTGTGTATCAAATATGATTAACTCTCGATAGGCAGGCTATCGAGTCACCTTTACAATTGGTCGCAGTAACCTCGTCCTGGGGTGTTTCTCTTGGGGATTCTTGAAGTCGGCGTCATCATCTGGGTCGTGTCTTCGGCAGGTACTAGATAGGATGTTCACTGCGGAGATTGAAGTTTCTTTTGTGAAGGTATGTGTAGATCCACGGAAGTCCTCGTCAGCGTCTTATGCATCGTATACGTGTATTTATGAAGTTTATGCAGATCACATCTTCATGTATAAGGTTGTACTTGTATTTACCTCTTGAGGGGAGACGTCATCTTGTTTACTACTACTTCAGTTTTTGTTTTACTTATTACGTTTTTCTTCTTAACAC
The DNA here is from genome assembly GCA_034769895.1 of Magicicada septendecula. Lineage (NCBI taxonomy): Eukaryota > Metazoa > Arthropoda > Insecta > Hemiptera > Cicadidae > Magicicada > Magicicada septendecula. The sequence goes on along the minus strand of CM068368.1, from coordinate 386,970,610 downwards.
ATCTTTATATCATTCACACATTACACAACGCTCGCCACTTTTAGCTGTGGTAGCTAACATTTTAAAATTAAATTAAAAACAAATGCATTTTCGTGGAGCTCTCGCTCATACGTCTGTACGGTCTGACGGCAGCATAGTGACTCTCTACTAGATTCGACTGGCACATAACAACGGAGAGGGGCAAGTACTCCGCGACAATATAGTTCCTATTTTTATTTAAATTGACATTCTTATTACCAAAAACAATACATTACTTATACATATATAATTTAAGTGAATTATTTTAACTACTACTCGTGCCTTCAAATTTCTAATTACAAACATCATGATTTTTATATCTTCCTAAATTACAGACGACTCGATAAACACGTTGAGTCCGGAACTAACAGGTCACCGCATGATGACTAGTAAAGGGTTAATTGTGATATTAATTACCTTTTTTACAATTCGACTTTTTATTAGTGCTTCTGTTGATTTATATTCACTTCTCATTCTCATTCTGATTTAGTACAGGGGCTTTAGGTTTAATAGTGCGATTTAAAAATACTTAATCGCTCGCAAATTTAATATTTATTTATTTAAGATTACAGTTTCAATTAAATCGTCACAGCGCGCGTGTATATGTTGCGTGTGAATGAGTTTATAAAGTAATTTCAGATTCTCCTGCAGGAAAGTGATTTTGCGTGCCCACAATAATTATACAACTTATTCACTTCAGTTAAAAGCAACGATTTTATATTAACATTACAATTAGATTCTAGTTAAATGTAATAATTATTTGGCTGCCGATAGGCAACTAGCAAGAGTAGTATGCTTCTGGAGATGACCAGGTGAAAAGTGTTTGAGGTCATCGGCTGTGTCCTCTAGAAATGATGTTGACAGCCAATGCCAGTGAACGTTTTAGTATTTGTGTAAAATATCACAAAGTTTAAGTCGGTTAAAATTTTGTTAAAGTCGTGTTTATCAAAAATATTCAACGTACAAAATATCTTCGCTAAATAACAAAAATAATAATTTTCCACTCAAAAAAGCCTCCTCACGTATTCACGTTTTGCGTTCTGTATTCATTAAATTGATCCTTGACATCCCGTGTTTCCATGCGATGAGCACGGAACAGACGTTTGCTCTGCTTCTGCCGGAAACATAAATATTACACAAAGTTGGCAGGCAAGAACCCTTCTTGTTTTGATGAAGCATTATCTGCAATTTCCTACTGCTGCCGCTGCTGCTCCTGCTGTTTTTCTTGAATACTAAAGAAAGGAATTTATAAAATCTTCTTTCATAAATAATTTCTTTTGTTCGCTCGCTTGGTCGAAGTAAAGGGGATGAGAATAAATACGAAGTTAACAAGCTGAACAAAGTACAGGTAGAACAGTGAGGGTTACTGTTTAAAGGAAAACAATGTATTTTTTTATACTTTAGTACGCGATAGAAGGCCTAAGAAAGGTGACATTACGGTATTAATTGTCTATGTATAACAAAACGGTACCAAGCATTTGCTAAACACAACGGTGAACATTTTCCATAAGTAGCCTATACAGTAAAAAAAAATGTTATATAACAACCTGTGCTTGTCGTGCCGCCAAGAGTTCTGTATAGACATTATGCCGCATATATTAAGTCTGGCTGTTTTAACGTACAAAGTGAATTAAATTATCAAATATGTATAACATATAAAACCATTTGAACATATCAGACAATTAAGAAAACAAAGAATCCAAATGTCAATACTGTACACTATCTCGGTGTGCATCGGTACACTGTAATTGGTACTATATTACTTACGGTAACGAATCTTAAAAGAAGTGAATAAAAAATTATTGTTTACTACAAAAAAGTTACAACTTACAGCAAAACAATCTAATCCTTAAAAAGATAGGAGGAGGAGGAGGAGGAGGAGGAGGAGGAGGAGGAGGAGGAGGAGGAGGAGGAGGAGGAGGAGGAGGAGGAGGAGGAGGAGGAGGAGGAGGAGGAGGAGGAGGAGGAGGAGGAGGAGGAGGAGGAGGAGGAGGAGGAGGAGGAGGAGGAGGAGGAGGAGGAGGAGAAGAAGAAGAAGAAGAAGAAGAAGAAGAAGAAGAAGAAGAAGAAGAAGAAGAAGAAGAAGAAGAAGCATTTGGAACGTATAAATATTTGCATACACACTTTACTACGTAGACACTGAACAAAATTATTGATTACTGATCCATTATTAAGGCAGATCAGCTACAAAACTAAATTCTTACTGAGTAATAAATACAGCGATAACTACGTATAATATTCAGGGGTAGAAAACATAAATAAAACCTACAGCTTTCTTTACTTTGCCATGAATTAACTGCTCTAATAAATATCTTTGATTTCCCACCAGAACATGATTCCATTGATTCCATCATAAGAAGCAACGTTTTTTAACGTACAAATACTAAACACCAACGTATCCTCATCCCCGCTATATATGTTTACATTCTATGATACAATGAAATAAAACACGGCTGGCCCGTTACTAGTTAGTTTAACATTCTACAAATATCCTCTACACTGGCCTAAGCTGATGATAAAAGAGTATCAGCTTTAAACTTTATAGCATACAACACCCACGGTTTAAGTTATGTTTTCATCTATGTTTCATTCCACAGTAGTAAAAATCAAAGTCTACTAAAGTAGTAAGAAATGATTCGTAAAAATTCCCTTCAGGCGATTTGATAAAACATCTAATGTGTTCAAAATAAATTGTCTGACTTCACGGTAAGCGCTTCTAAATCGAGAAGGTCTTTGAAGATTTAACCTGAAAACTAATTGAATACGAAATTATTGGACAGGCTAACATTTAGGAAAGGTAAGAGGCCAACAACAAGGTAAAGAAGAAGTAATTTAATTACCTTGTATCCGTCAGTGACTTCGTTCTAGCGTTTTTTATATACAAAACGCTAGAACGAAGTCACTGACGGATACAAGGTAATTAAATTATTGTGAAAAAGTGACTTGGATACTATATAAAAACAAAATAAAGAAGAAGGTAAATTGAGACTACTCAGTTGAGACTAATTGTACACTGATTCCAACAATGATAAGATCTTGAATATAAAGGAAAACAAAGAATCATAAAAATAATGTCAGAAGTCTCAAAAGGAAACGAAATATCGGCATATCTCTATTAGTCTGCAACAAGGGAATACAATTTGTCTCTAAGTAAGGAAGATTTACCCTTATGTGTGTGGTTGAAAGAGTGAGAGAGAGAGAGAGAGAGAGAGAGAGAGAGAGAGAGAGAGAGAGAGAGAGAGAGAGAGAGAGAGAGAGAGAGACAGACAGACAGACAGACAGACAGACAGACAGAGAAAGACAGACAGACAGGTAGAATTCATCTCAGAAACTAATGTATATAAGAAAATGTAATTTAAACAGGTAATTCTTCTGTTTAAAATTACTAATCACTTATGGTTTCGTAAAAGACACTACTTTCCACTTGACTACGAAGAACAGAATTCTTAAGCAATTCACCCTCGGTAAACTGGAATACTTGTAATTAAGACTTCTTCCCTACGTAATTAAATCTACCATCGTTCACCCCTCTATGTAACCATCTTTTTGCAGTCACAATCTGTTTGAAGTTACAATGCCAATTAAATGCTCCCTTCTAACTAATATAGGCTACCAGACACACCTCCTAACCCCCTAACTAACCTTAGTAACTTTCTTACTTTTTTATCCATTTAATATTCCAAAAAGCTGGTGATTTATACGTCTTATGTATCAAGTAGATAGTGTTAAATATGAGTGTAACCTAATTAGACTGTATTAATTACATCTCTCGTAACATACCGGTACTCTACATTTTAATGGCGTCCACTGGAAACAAAACGTCTGCATTTGATTTGTTAAACACAAGTGTAACCTCATGAAACTTTATTAATTACATCTATTGTAACATACCGGTACATTAGAAACGATGTCCATTAGAAACAAAATGTCTGCATTGCATTTGTTAAATACAAGTGTAACCCAAGTGGCAATGAGAGTTCTAGATTACAGCTCCGTGATCAATATATATGGCAGTCACGTCATGATACATTCAAACAAACCGCGTACACACATACGCACACACATTGTATATAATTTGATACATGTACACACAGAATTTTTGTTGTTAACAACAGCACCGTACACATATACAAACAATAAGAGCGGCGAAATTAGAAACGTAAGCCTACTAATAATATTTACTTTAAGAATAATTATTTTTATAATGATACACTGAAACGTTACTGTGAACCTGTGTATTAATTTGATATGTATATAAACACATATAATAATAAATCAACTATTAATGGTAACTATAACAATATATAATAATATAAAGCATTGTAATGTACATAGATGTAAGTAATATATAAATGAAAATTTAAATCAAAAGAGGCTCGACTATGCGACAGTCAGGCGCCGACAAAATAAGTTACAATAGACCCAAAACACCCTTGCATGTCATAAAAGCATAAAATGTTTTGTAGAGTAAATACAGCAAAAAACGCCCATGTACCGTTAGGTTAAGAGTACTGTGTCCTTCAAGAGACAATAGATGACACGCCAATAAGTATGACTATTTTAGAAAGTAGCGTCACTTTTTAGGAGTCTAACGAACGTCCGCGTAAGTCTATCGCCCGCTCTCTGGCAACCAATCACGGACAGCGTCGGTAGTGAGCGCGAAAAAGATACAGCACCGGAATGGGACATTCGAATTTACCGGCAAATATTTCAAATTCAGGCCAATGGAAGTATGATCAACAAGAGCTGTAGTGAGGGAAGGACTCGGAAAACTATAAAAAACAAGTGAAGCAAACGAAAAGGGGAAGTCTAAGTCTAATTTTCACGCAAACACGGGAAACCTGCGTCACTCGATGTGAACATTTCAATACTATAATTATAAGTTGAAATCAATAGATTAACTCGGTTAAATAGTTGAGAAAGAATTACAGTCACCAAGAAGTTTATTTTATATGTGTGCGCGATAGTACGTACGGACCAGAAGATGTTTAACTTGTGCGCATAGATTGCAGCAAGAAGTATACTTATTTATATATGCGCGACGTTTAGTAGCCTACTAACGCGAGCGAGTGAAGTAAATAAAGAAGGTTTAATCAAGCGTGATTAGTGCAAAGTGTAGTGCGATGTTCAACGCAGGATTACAGTTCATCATTCCTTTACTTGGAATCCAGCAACAAATAACAGTATATCATTTATGATTTACAACTCAATAACTTAACATAGAATTTGCATCTAAAAAATAACTCATCTCATTCTCAAAAGACCCACGAGTTCAGATACTAACTATTACAATTTATGCTATATGACATGTTAGGAGAGTTATTGTATAGTAAAGTAAGGAAACAAATTATAATAATTATAGAAATGGTAACGCAGTTGAATAATTGAATCTATTGAAGATTATAGAAGCTCATAGTAGTTAAGAATTTATGATACATATATGTTTTGATTAATATATTAAAGATTTAAATGTGTTAAGGGAGTAAATTTGAATCTACTGATCGCTCATTTGAATAATACTTGATTGATATGATTTTGAAGAATCCGTAAGCTAGAGATATTAATAATTTTGATATTAGTTATAAAGAATATTAATGAGTATAGATTTGAAAGATGATATTAATGATTAATTCTCAGATGTCTTATGTAATAAGAAGATAATAATATAAATCTTAGTATCTGAACGAAGTGTTATTATTTCATAACAATCCCGAGATACTCTGCTCTGGCGCCCAAGAAAATTAATCAATAATACAAAAATGAGTGGAAGTATTCAGCAAAAAATATCTCTAAATATAATTTGTAACACAATAAATCAATGTAATTACCGATTACATGCAATACTGTCTTGAATAAATTATTTATTCAACATTCGAAAATTACGCGCGCTTCACGAGTAGTTATATTTGGCGCCTTAACGTAGAACCGTAAATGATATTTGACGCAACCAACGTGTGGCATAATAACCATACTTAAGAATCTTTACATTTTTCGCCAGCAACGTGGTGCAGTTGTTTGAGGTTCATTATATTTGGCTCATCCAAGCTATAAAAGCGAACTTTATAACACCCAATTTTTAAATTAAACAGAATAAAATTATTTTTAACATCAACTTACAATTACGTCTTTTACTCTGAATATTTACACTATATACGTGTAAATCTTTACATTACATTCTCTTATACACTGTTCTTTATGAGTTCTTTGTTTAACACAAAAATATAATTGTTCATTTGTCACCTGCTTATTGTTAAAGTTACCGTTGCGCATTACGCGCGCGCGCGCGCGCGTGTGTGTGTGTGCGTCTCCTGAATGGTGACGCTTCCTCCGTATTCTATAACCTGTTGTTGATGATGGTCCTGCGCTCCTCCATCAATCATAGTGTATTGCAGATGATGGTGATGATGATGAGTTCAAGTCAATTAGTAGCCGGACATAATGACCTCATGTGAAGATTCCTTGAGTCTGACGATTAGCAAATGGACATAGTGTCCTCGTGTGAAGATTCTTTGAGACTGATCCTCGTCCAAAATTGCCGAAGGTATTTATATAGACGGCAAACTGACATGTCAGAAATTGTTTTTGACATGTTAAACTTTGTCAATTTGTGTAGCGTCCTTTTTAACTGATTAATTTTAGTCACATTTTCGCGATAACCAAACCGTTGATCTTTAGGCGAATGGTTGCACTGTCTTCGTAATTTTTCACTCGTCATTTACATTTAACACACTCGTTAATTACTAGCTAATTGTGGTAGTAATTAACTTTAATTTGTATGACGTCTTTATTAATGGACTTTTCTGCAATAATTTTGCATCACCATATCCTTTAAATGTCTTTAGTCTAAAGGTTTTTAGAATCGTAATATGTCTTTGGTAACAGGTAAAATATCGGTATGGAGAACCATACATGACTTCGGTATTCTAAGATTTATATTTAAAATCATTTTCGAAATGAAATATTACCATAGAAACTATTTCTTTCTACTTACTGCTTCAGCCTTAACCACAGTACTGTGGTCACTAACGTATACCCCCTCACGTTATCGCACTCGATTTTCACTGATGATGGAAGTCGACGGCATTGCCGAAACGTCTGGTTCTGTAGAAAACATTGGACTACGGCCAAATATCCCGGGAAGGAATTTTAACAAAAACTACTTCTTTGTTGCCGATAACGTTGTACACATATATATAAAATATATGCATAAAATTAATGGCTTGTATAAGTTAATGATTGATCTCCATTAAGTAGTGCTCAAGTTTCCAAAGTTTTAATATTATGATGTCCGTAATTAAAACATCAGAGCAGGTTTAGTGTGAATGAGGGTACACTGTGGACAAAATTTTCAACATTTCCTATTGAGCGTTGCTTAGAGTAAAGCTGCGAATCTACAGTGTATGTTTCACATAACAAACACGCGAAAAAGAAGGAGCGCTCCGAAGTCACTCATGGAACCTCAGCATCTTGCAGAGGGTTCATTCCCTAAAGACGAAAAGTTTGTCTATGAATCGTTCCTCTGTAAACACGTGCAGTTACATTGCCCAGCGATCCACAGGAAGCAAATTGATGTCCATTTTTTCGGCTTGCACGCGTTATGTTGGTGTGGGTTTCGGCACTTTCCATTTAAAAAGCGTGCAAATGTAAGAAAATAAACATGAGTGAGGCCAGAAATAACGTGAATTGTGTGTGTGTGTGTGTGTGTGTGTGTGTGTGTGTGTGTGTGTGTGTGTGTGTGTGTGTGTGTGTGTGTGTGTGTGTGTGTGTGTGTGTGTGTGTGTGTGTGTCTTACCTGCCTTTTTATTGCTGTAGGCATAATAATAAAATGGAAACGTAAACATTATATAACTGAGATATGCTTACCTGCCACGAACGATATATTATTTTATACATGGAGGAGTTCAGTGACATACACACGTACAGAAGAATTATATATATAAAGATATAATACTCATACAGAATTTACATTAAAATGAAAAAATTATAATTTTATTGCCTGGCAACAAAATTATTTTATTTTTAACAATTACCATTGTTTCAAAAAGTTTAAATGAATTTTCAAGTACTTTACTGTTGTTAAAACGTAAAACGTTACAGGTAAACTACCCCTTCCCCTTAACCGATCTCCACCAAAATCGAAAGTCCTTGAGATCTCTATAATTCAGGGCTGTATGCAAAAAATTATTTGATTTTGTTTGCATTTTCGGCTGTTATCGTTTGCCATAGGAAATACCCTTGTTAAAACATAAAACGTTACAGGTAAACTACCCCTTTCCCTTAACCGATCTTCACCAAAAACAATAGGTCTTGAGAACTCAAGAATTTAGGGCGGTATGCGAAACATTATTTAATTCTGTTTGAATTTGCGGCTGTTATCGTTTGCCAAATTAAAAAAATTTCCCTTGATAAAAAAAACCGTTGCAGGTAACCTACCCCTTTCCCTCAACCGATCTTCACCAAAAACAATAGGTCCCGAGTCCTCTACAAAAAAGGCCTGTATGCAAAAAATTATTTGATTCTGTTTGAATTTGCGGCAGTCATCGTTTGCCATAGAAAAAAAATCTACAGACAGACAGACACACAGACACACAGACACATAGACAGACAGACACACAGACACACAGACACACAGACAGACAGACACACACACAGACACTTTTCGGAAAACGACTTTTTTTCATGTTTTGAGTGTAGTACAATCAGAATCTGCAATAATCTCGAACACGATTTTTTTTGCCATCACCATACTTCCATTCCTTAAGGAATATGGAAGTAAATATCGGTATGGAGAACCATACATGACTTCCATATTCTAAGATTTATTTTTAAAATCATTTTCGAAATGAAATATTACCATAGAAACTACTTCTTTCTACTTACTGCTTCAGCCTTAACCACAGTACTGTGGTCACTAACATATACCACCTCACGTTATCGCACTCGATTTTCACTGATGATGGAAGTCAATGGCATTGCCGAAACGTCTGGTTTTGTAGAAAACATTGGACTACGGCCAAATATCCCGGGAAGGAATTTTAACAAAAACCTACTTCTTTGTTGCCGATAACGTTGTACACATATATATAAAAAATATGCATATAATTAATGGCTTGTATAAGTTAATGATTGATCTCCATTCAGTAGTGCTCAAGTTTCCAAAGTTTTAATATTATGATGTCCGTAATTAAAACATCAGAGCAGGTTTAGTGTGTATGAGGGTTCACCGTGGACAAAAATTTCCAACATTTCCTATTGAGCGTTGCTTAGAATAAATCTGCGAATCTACAGTGTACGTTTCACAGAACAAACACGCGGAAAAGAAGGAGCGCTCCGAAGTCACTCATGGACCCTCAGCATCTTGCAGAGGGTTCATTCCCTAAAGACGAAACGTCTGTCTATGAATCGTTCCTCTGTAAACACGTGCAGTTACACTGCCCAGCGATCCACAGGAAGCAAATCGCTATCCACGCAGGACACTTTTTCGGCTTGCATGCGTTATGTTGGTATGGGTTCGGCACTTTCCATTTAAAAACCATGCAAATGTAAGAAAATAAACATGAATGAGGCCAGAAATAACGCGAATTGTGTGTGTGTGTGTGTGTGTGTGTGTGTGTGTGTGTGTGTGTGTGTGTGTGTGTGTGTGTGTGTGTGTGTGTGTGTGTGTGTGTGTGTGTGTGTGTGTGTGTGTGTGTGTGTGTGTGTGTGTGTGTGTTCCCTGCCTTTTTATTGCGGTAGTGATAATAATAAAATGGAAACGTAAACAGTACATAACTGAGATATGCTTGCCTGCCACGCACGATATATTTTCTCTTATACATGACTAGCAGAATACCCGTGCTTCGCTACGGAGTTTCACGTTGTACGTAATGAAAATATTAGTTTAATTAAAGTAGGCTTCTTAAAAATAAATAGCTGTTGCCCACAACTTCGTTCGCGTGGTCTTCAATTTAATGCGATAATATATTTAGAACAGAATCTATTCTATTGGGTTGCCATAGTAACCAGATCTAATAGTTTTTTAAGACCGCAAAGGACCCCCCAGAGGATCGTATCGACAAAAACACCTGTCCTATGTTGGTTCTCCCGTTGCGTAAAATATTTGTGCCAAGTTTGGTTGAAATCGGTCCAATGGTTTAGGTGGAGACGTGGAAGACCCCAAAGGACCCCCCAAAGGATCGTATCGAAAAAAAACACTTGTCCTATGTTGGTTCTCCCTTTGTGTAAAATATTTGTGCCAAGTTTGGTTGAAATCGGTCCAGTGGTTTAGGAGGCGATGTGGAAGACCCCAAAGAACCCCCAAAAGGACCCCATCGAAAAAACACCTATCCCATGTTGGTTCTCCCGTTGCGTAAAATATTTGTGCCAAGTTTGGTTGAAATCGGTACAGTGGTTTAGGAGGAGATGTGGAAGAAACCTTCGCGGACGTGCGCACAACAACTCACCGAAGTTTCATCGCAATCGGATGAATGGTATAGGAACGCATACGGGACAAACAAAGAAACATTCATTTTTATATATAAGATGTAAACTATACCACTTACTTGACATAAACCGTGATAGCTAAGCTAATGTACAACATATATGTATTAATTATACACATAAATGTTCCTCGATAGACACTCTATCTATTGGCGAAAACTTGAATAAAATCCGTTCAGTACTTCCTGAGATTAGCGATTTCAAACACAGAGAGAAAACGGACCGACTTTACTTTATACTATGTACAGATTTACATTAAAATGAAAAAATTATAATTTTATTGCCTGGCAACAAAATTATTTTATTTTTAACAATTACCATTGTTTGAAAAAGTTTAAATGAATTTTCAAGTACTTTACTCATGTTAAAACGTAAAAGGTGGCAGGTAAACTACCCCTTCCCCTTAACCGATCTTCACCAAAATCAAAAGGCCTTGAGTCCCCTACAATCCAGTGACGTATGCAAAAAATTATTTGATTCTGTTTGAATTTGCGGCAGTTATCATTTGCCATAGAAAATACGCTTGATAAAAAATGTTGCAGGTAAACTACCCCTTCCCCTCATCCGATCTTCACCAAAAAGAACAGATCTTGAGCACTCTACACATCACGGCTGTATGCAAAAAATTATTTGATTCTGTTTGAATTTACGGCTGTTATCGTTTGCCATAGAAAATACCCTTGATAAAAAAAACCCTGCAGGTAAACTACCCCTTTCCCTTAACCGATCTTTACAAAAAACAAAAGGTCTTGAGAACTCTGCAATTTAGGGCTGTATGCAAATAATCGTTTGATTCTGTTTGAATTTGCGGCTCTTATCGTTTGCCATAGGAAAAACCCTTGTTAAAACATAAAACGTTACAGGTAAACTACCCCTTTCCCTTAACCAATCTTCACCAAAAACAATAGATCTTGAGAACTCTACACATCAGGGCTGTATGCGAAACATTATTTGATTCTGTTTGAATTTGCGGCTGTTATCGTTTGCCAAAAAAAAAAATTTCCATTGATAAAAAAAAAACCGTTGCAGTGTGCCGAGTCAAAAGATTCAGCGCTATGTCAGTCATTTTACAATTGGAGAGAACTGTAATTGACAATCCTAAACTGGGCTGCTATCTAGCGGTGAGTGCTCGCGTACAGACGGAATAGTCCGCTTGACGTTATTGGCAGTACACAATTAAAGCTGTTTAATTCGTGCTGCGCTCTTGTACCGAAATAAGAGAGACTAATTCACAGAGCCCGATCGCTATCGGCATCTATCGGCTTGCTGTGGTATCAAAATTCCTAGTGCTCCTTTCTGCCGAGAAGTTCGGTAGGTAAACCAGAACGAAGGACTTCCATTTTTTTTTTCGTCTCACAACATCCTTCGTTGGTGCCGGTCGCAATCTGTTTCTCTCTGGTAGAGAGATGATCCTACACGCCTAAGTCTTCTAGCTATGAGTAGCTAATTTCTCTTCACGACTGCGGTAAGTCTGTCAAATTACTTTCATATCAATTAACAAAAATATTTCGTTGGAGAAATAAGCCTGAGTAAGCATGCCCACTTGTTGAATCGGGCATGGTGCAATACGCAATGTGTTGCTAAAGTTTTTAAAACCTAATAAAACTATATTGATTCAAGTGTCAGAATCTCGCCACTAAAAGACAAAGTACATTGACCACAAAATAATTAAGTTTAAAGGTGATTTAACACCGATGTGATGAGATACGTGTTACATCAATGCAGGTTATATTGCACATGCGTAGTTAGTTTAAGTGGTATAAAGTTTTGCTACAATAACAGTACAACCTTATACATATATATGGGAACTTACTCAGGCACGTTTTAAATGTAAATGATGTCCCATTCAAATTAATTGTATTATCTAATTAGGTGTAGTAAAAAACTATGTGTTTTAAACAAATTCTTCACCACGTGGTATCTACAAATTCACTCTAAGTAATAAGTTCATGAGATGTTACAGAGCCAAAATAAATTGTTATATTGCAAACAAGTAACTCACATATAAAGAATTATTGTTATAAAGATTTTTAAATAAGGCATGTTGGCCAAATAAATTTCATCAAGGTTAATTATGTAACACATAACTAGAGGTTGACTTTATATATTATGTATTTTGGAGGGTGTCCAAACAGTGGGGGCATTTGTGTGTGGACTCTGACTAAAAATATAATGTGTAAGCAGGGTCCGCCGAACAGAGAAGAAAGTCCTGCTGCATGGCTGAACGTTGAACATCAAGAAGCTCCACTCGATACCAGAGAGAATTAGATCACCACAACCACACCTAAAATGCCAATCATGAGATCGCCACGTTACAAATAAAAGAGAATACCCTTCATGGCCCCAAAATCAGGTGAAAAACAACCATTTAAAATTTACACATAGAACCAACACGCAATGACACCTAGTGAACAGTTATACATAACCATCAGTTTCTACATTTCAAGTTAAACATTCATTTGGATCCCCAATTGATGGGACAGTTTAGTGTGTACACTGAGTAAAAAAAATTAATTGTAAAATTTCAGTATATTTATAGTAGATTGTCAGTTCAGAGACTGATATGGTTACAAGACAGCATCCAACATAGATTTCCACTCATTTCATTATAGGGGTTTCTCTACAGATTTTAAGCCAGTTTTTGCTATTAGTAATTTCTCATGTTCAATTCACTAGGTATAAAAATATATATATATTCTCTTATTTTAAAATCAGTTTTTTCATTTGTATAAAAAGATTACTGGGGAGGTAGGTGAATTTTTAACTAGTTTCAACCAAGCTATGCATGTCGAAACACTTTTCAACTTGTTTGTCGAGACAAGTTTGTCGAGACAAGTTTGTTGAGACAAGCCGAAAGTTGAATGAACATGTCCGTCTCTGACCCAAGTGTATTTTTTTATAAGGTGCTAATATTGTGCAATTTTTCTCTTTTCATTAATTGGCCCTATTTAAGTATATATAAATTGTTTATACTAATTATGATAACTGGGGGGCGTTAATTATTTTAAACAATTTTTATTTCTCACCGTAATTAAGTATTTAAGCACTTAGCCACTTAGGCACTTAGTTTTAAATTTTTATGTCCTGGGGACCACTGTGGGCTTTAGCATACTCGTATACACATGACGTGCAATTAACCCACACCATGTGGGTACAATTATAAAAGTAAATTTCTAATCCTAATTGGGATTCGTATAAAGAAAGAGTTAGAATTTATATACACCAGAAGGGTAATATAAAAAAAAGGGCGTGGCAAGAGACCTTTATGTATTTTATGTATACTATTGTATAATGTATTTTTGTCTTGTGGAACATGTTATGTGTGTATATTTCTGTGTACATTTTGGGGGATATATAAATATTATGCATTTACTGTACTTTTGGTGGGAACTTGGGATATAGGGATTTATTGTTCAATGTCTTTTACAACAGAAAGTTAACACAGGTAGTCATGTGGGTATGTCCTTTTCATTTGTTTTTAAGGGAAGGTATTCTATCTCAATAATCGTTGCTGATCATTTCTTTAAAGAAATTATTTATTTTATTTAACCTTATAACAAGTATAGGAATTGTCACCTTTAAAATTTATTTAATTTGTTGAGTAATTATTTTTATTATTAATAGTAACAAGGAATGAAATCATTTATCTTCATTAATTTATATGCAGCATTCTGAAAGGAACATATAAAATTGATTTTATATTTTATTAAATAGTTTAATGGGAGCTTTATTTCAAGGTTAATTATTATTTTAAATTTTCAATTCATTGATAGAGTGACATAGCAATTATTTTCTTGGATTCAGTTAATATTTTTCAGGTGGCGTTGTTGAGAGAGTATACTTATTTATTTAACTATTTAAAAGGGGAATTATAGATCACTGTTGTATTCATTTATTATTAAATTGTTATGAGATAGAATAATAAAAAGGGATTTGTTAATTATTTAATTCTTGAGTTTTAATTGCAAGTCCCGTCTCACTGGATCCAGCGCAATTTTTAGCTTCTCTAGGCCTTAGCCTAGTTTTAATTAACTTGTGGCCCCTCTTTACAAAAAAGAAATATTCTTTTTTTTTAACTGCTCGAGATAAAGTGGGGTTACATTTGGTAGCAGAGCGTGGTTACGATGAGGGTCAACCCGTGGGTCCTGTGGGTGTGACGGGGCTTGCAAACTTTGGAAATATTTTGGAACTTTCACAATGTTAAGTTCAAATAGAACTTAGAAAAATTTTAAAGGCCCTATATCCCCAGTTGAAAATATTTTTTGTTAGCTTTAAGGTTTGTAATATATGTATATGTACTTGCCCGCCTTGAATAGTGAATAGTGCCACGTGGTAGGAAATTTTGGAAGGGGAAATCCCTGGGCAAGACTTATCGCAGTTCGGTGCTTGGTTAGTTTGAGTTTACCTTGCCCATGTTTGGGGAGGTGTTGCTGTTTTTTTTGTGATTATGCGGTATGGCCCGATCGGCAGTCGGTTTCTTCCGATAGATGGTAGCCGGAATAACATGAAATTGTTAAATAAATTTTCGTTGGTCGGTGTTTTGTTTTCGTGTTGTGTGTGTTGTGTGTGTGTCGCGTTCCTTTTGTCTGGTGTAATCGAGTGTGAGCAGTTCAGGTAGTGGGCTAGTTCTCGCATCGTTAGGTGGACCCGCAGTCTACTCTTTGGAAGAACAGTACTTGGGTTTTTCAGATTCTGGTTTTATTTAGAATAAGTTTTTAAAGTTTTATGTTAAGTGTGCCGACCGCGAAGTGAGGATGAGTTCAATAAATCCTGAGTTGTTTTTAAGGGAGGAAATCGAGTTCGAGCTCCGGGCCCGGGGTAAAGAACCCCGAGGCAATGTCCAAGCCTTACGGCGGCTGCTCCGTGAAGCGCTGGCCGCGGGTGATGCGCTCTCCAGGGTCACTATCACTGACCCCGAGAGTGAGTGGGAACGGTGTACGGAAAAGTGGGGTGAGCTGCAGGAGTTGGCTCAATTTGTCGAAAGTTTGGAGGAGGGACCGGGATGCTCGCTCGGTGTCCGGCGGATCCGGCAACGTATGCAGCACTTAATTCATCGGCTGCAGAATTTACAGGCACAAGTCAGTGAACCGCCATATAATATACCGCCACCATATAATATACCAGACATAATACAAGAGATTACCTCGACCCTCCAAGGGTCACCACCAGTAAGAGCATCCACCCTGCTTCCGGTTGTTGAGGAGTCCGTGGTCTCAGCTGTGAACACTTCTTTATACAGAGAAGTAGAGCCTGTACAAACTGGTTCGGGGGCGGCAACGTACAACCACCTGCCCAACCCACTTGCCCATATAATACAACAACTTCTAGTCGTGGACGGACTGGAGGTAGACAAACTAATACCTTTTTTCAAAATAGTCTTTGAGTTGAAAGACTACCCGGGTATGCTGGAGCGAACGGTGCTCGAACTCATCTTCCCCTACTGTCGCGGTACCATGACTGACAGGGTGGCGGAGGTGATGCGACGCAAAGAAGGTGTGGATGAGTTCCACCGGGTGGTGCTGAGGGCGTTCGTCCCTAGTAGACTGATGGAGCAATTGCGCCATCGTCATTTTTATAGAGTTCAGGCACGGGGCGAAACATTGGCCCAGTACGTGCTGCGAATGCGCGAGGTAGCTCGTATTCTGGGAATGGGCATGTCGGAGGAAGAGGTAGTACAACACATTCTCGACGGCGACTCTGCCGACGACCGTCTGCGATTAGTTTTTGCCCAGCGGCCGCAGTGGTTTGCCGACCTGGAGCGACTCTGCGTTATGACGGAGACCATGCAGATGACCGACCAGGCGAGCGGAGACGGTAGACGAGCCGAACCAAGACCTCAGACATCGGAAGGGACCAGAGAGCCTACCTTCCCCCGACAGGCCCAGCCAGCTCGAAATCGTCAGCAAACGAATTCAAATTCCGTGATTTGTTACAATTGTAATCGCCCGGGACACGTGGCGAGGAATTGTACGCGAGGGCGCGGGCGACCAGCACCACCTATGACTAGACCAGCGCCAAAAAACTAAGTAGACAGGGGAAGATATTTCGGAGGATGTCTTCCCCCCGCTTCAATTCTGTTCAACTTCCGCCGACCTCCAGGCAGTCGTTAAAAGCCCAATCTTCTAATATCAAGGTCCAGTCCGCTACCTCGCAACAACTTTCTGTATGCCCCTTTCTGTCGCTCGAGGTAAAGGGGGGTCAGCTCAGAGCCTTAGTTGACTCCGGTTCAGCCCGATCCATCATTTCATCTCGGGTACATGCGGACCTTGAACGACAGGGTTTAATTAAAAGGTCAGAAAAGTCATCTGCAATATGCTGGACGGCATCCCGGGAAATCTTGCCTATCTCCCGGGTTACTTCCTTTAAGATCAAAATCGATGGGTTTTCTTGGGTGTGGTCTTTTCTGGTTTCTCCTGCTCTGGGAGTGGATTGTATCATTGGTGCCGATTTCATCGCAAAAAGTGGTCTCGTGCTGGACATCCAAGCGCACCAATGTTTTTTTAAATTTAATCGGGAGGTTTTAATTCCGTTCCTTGGGTACCAGGGCGCTAAGCCGGGTATCCAAGAAGTAGCTTGTCCCGATTCTGCACGAGACCATCTCACTCCATCCCAGCAGACGGCCTTAGATCATTTGTGTGAGGAATTTCCCGAGGTGTTAACTCCTACTTTGGGACTCACACACCTGCTGGAATACAAAATCAGACTTACAGATTCGAAAATAGTGAGGTCACGCCCTTACAAGTTTGCCCCTCCAAAGATGACCATTCTACGAGAGAAGGTTCAAGAATTATTGGACCAAGGGGTGATTGAACCTTCTCATTCCAGCTATGCCAGTCCAGCATTTTTAGTGCCAAAGCCTGGTGGCAAACAAAGAATGGTTATTGATTACAGGAAGTTGAACGCCAATATCGAGGTGGATTCTGTTCCCCTCCCGGATTTACATTCGGCCTTTGATTGGTTCAGTGGGGCAAGATTTTATACCATTATCGATCTGAACGCGGCCTATCATCAGATACCTCTTGCCCAAGAAAGTAAACCATATACGGCTTTTTGTGTACCCTGGAATTTGTACCAGTACACAAGGGTTCCCATGGGTTTGGCTGTGGGGGCCCAGACACTTACTCGCCTTCTCGACACTGTCTTTCACGACGTCAAATTCCGTTTCGTCTATAATTATCTTGACGATCTTTTGGTATATAGCGAGACTTTCGAAGATCATCTGAGGCATTTAAGAGAGGTGTTGGGTCGCTTAAGAGAGGCTGGCCTCACTGTCAATCCCGAAAAGGTTCGTTTCGCCCAAGAGAGTATTTCTTTCTTGGGCCATTTAATTTCACACAAGGGCGTGACGGTAGACCCAGAGAGGACACAGGGCATCCGTGACTTTCCTCCGCCTAGGGATGCGAAGGGCATAGCGAGATTCGTCGGTATGATAAATTTTTATAGGCGTTTCATACCGAATATCGCTGAAATTGCCGCTCCCTTGAATGAACTGAGGAAGAAGGGGGCAAAGTTTACATGGGGGGAAAACCAACAGAAGGCTTTCGCTACCTTAAAGGAAACCATCATTTCCCCACCGGTGTTGCGGATGCCCGACTTTTCAAAGCCGTTCATTTTGCAGACGGACGCGAGTTCGGTTGCGCTCGGAGCGGTCCTTTCCCAAGTTATTGACGACGCTAGGCAGCCTGTGGCTTTTATCTCACGCACGTTGACCCAGCAAGAACGTAAATCATCCGTTTATGAGCTAGAGTGTTTAGCTGTTGTGTACGCTCTAGATAAGTTCAGGCGTTTCCTGGAACATGCTGAGTGCTCGAGACCGACAATCAGGCTCTCTCATGGCTTCTAGCTCATCCCCGGCAACTGGGTAAAATTGGTAGATGGGTGGTGAAAATCTCATCCTTTAAGTTCACCGTCCAACACATCAGGGGATCCCAGAATGTGGTTGCAGATGCCTTATCCCGTATGTTTTCCCAACCCAGTGATGCCCAAGCTGAGCAACCCTGTTCCGTTCTTCTCGATTTTCCATTAGCCTTCACTGATGTGTTACCCCATCAGTTAAACGACGAAGTGCTGGGTCAAGTCATCCAAAATATTAAGCAGGGTAATGTACAGGCCCCTTATTTCTTGTCCAAGGGAGTCCTCTGTTATCGAGAAAGAAAAGGACGAGCACCTAAAATCGTGCTGCCTAGCAAATTAGTGCCCATGGTCTTCAGCTATTACCATGATTCCCCAATCGGAGGCCACAAGGGAATTTCGAAGACCATTTCCAGTATTAGGAAACATTTTATCTGGAAGGGCATGGATAGAGACATCGCGACGAGAGTTAAAAACTGTCATCTGTGTGGCTTGAGCAAGCCTGCCCAGAATACCAAACTAGGGTTGTTATCTTCTGAGGTGGCGAGCAGACCAATGGAAAAGTTGTTTATTGACTACGTGGGGCCGTTCCCCCGTAGCAAGTCAGGTAATGCTTACCTGCTTGTTTGTGTAGATGCTTTTTCAAAGTTTGCCTGGCTACTGCCCTTACGGCAGGCAACCGCTCGTTTGACCATCAACGCTTTACAGAACCACGTTTTTCAGCATTTCGGTCTTCCGACCATCATTGTTTCGGACAATGGCCCGCAATTTATTTCAAACGAATTCAGGCGTATGTGTTTCGCCAGTGGCATCAAACACGTAACCACTTCCCCTTATTACCCACAACCGTCCCATGCGGAGAGATTCAATCGGAATCTCCGGTCCGCCTTGATTGCTTATCACGCTGAGCAACAGACCACCTGGGATCAGAATTTGAAGTGGTTACAATTAGCGTTCAACACGGCCAGACACGATAGTCATCAGGCCGTGCCCTTTGAAATTTTGTTTGGATTCTCGCCCGCACTCCCGTTGACCAACCTGTGGGATATCGAAATCTTCTGCCGCGGGAGCCCAATAATAAAACTGCGGAGAGATGGAAAATGGCTCGGAAGAATTTGCTGCGAGCGCACGAGCGGGTCCGTCGGCGTTATAATCAGGGGCGTATTCCAAACCCCTTCCGGATTGGTGACTGGGTCTATTGCCAAAGCCACCCACTCAGCTCTGCCGCCGACAAACGTGCTGCGAAGCTATGCTACCGTTGGTCTGGGCCATACCGAATCATAGGATTTACGTCACCGGTGACGGCCCGGCTGGGCGTACCGGGAGACAAACAAAAATTGGTGACAAGCCACATTTCCAAACTCAAACGTTGTCGAGGGCTATCAAAAACGTTCGAAGGGGCATAGTCCCCATAAAGATAGGACGGATGTCCTTGTTAAATGTGGAAGTCGTGTTCGGGCGAAGGGGGCGAGCCTCAGGAGATCGGAAGATCTGCGTACGTAGGAATCCTTCTTTTGTCTTTTGCTGTCTCTCTCTCTCTTGTGCTGTATGCGGACTCTGATCAGGTCAGCATGCAGCACCCGCACACTTACATAATACATATCTTCTTTCGTCTCTTTCGTTTTCCTTTTTGAATTCTGTTCTCCTGAGAGCAAGCTCAGCTGAGCCAACCCAACCACGACGTCCACCGGTTTCTTTTGGGGAGAGGTACACTGCAGGGTACCCTCCTGGCCTTTAACGTTGGGGCAACTATGTTGCCCTTTTGGGGTGAGGGTGTGCTGAGTCAAAATATTCAGCGCTATGTCAGTCATTTTACAATTGGAGAGAACTGTAATTGACAATCCTAAACTGGGCTGCTATCTAGCGGTGAGTCCTCGCGTACAGACGGAATAGTCCGCTTGACGTTATTGGCAGTACACAATTAAAGCTGTTTAATTCGTGCTGCGCTCTTGTACCGAAATAAGAGAGACTAATTCACAGAGCCCGATCGCTATCGGCATCTATCGGCTTGCTGTGGTATCAAAATTCCTAGTGCTCCTTTCTGCCGAGAAGTTCGGTAGGTAAACCAGAACGAAGGACTTCCATTTTTTTTTTCGTCTCACAACATCCTTCGTTGGTGCCGGTCGCAATCTGTTTCTCTCTGGTAGAGAGATGATCCTACACGCCTAAGTCTTCTAGCTATGAGTAGCTAATTTCTCTTCACGACTGCGGTAAGTCTGTCAAATTACTTTCATATCAATTAACAAAAATATTTCGTTGGAGAAATAAGCCTGAGTAAGCATGCCCACTTGTTGAATCGGGCATGGTGCAATACGCAATGTGTTGCTAAAGTTTTTAAAACCTAATAAAACTATATTGATTCAAGTGTCAGAATCTCGCCACTAAAAGACAAAGTACATTGACCACAAAATAATTAAGTTTAAAGGTGATTTAACACCGATGTGATGAGATACGTGTTACATCAATGCAGGTTATATTGCACATGCGTAGTTAGTTTAAGTGGTATAAAGTTTTGCTACAATAACAGTACAAACTTATACATATATATGGGAACTTACTCAGGCACGTTTTAAATGTAAATGATGTCCCATTCAAATTAATTGTATTATCTAATTAGGTGTAGTAAAAAACTATGTGTTTTAAACAAATTCTTCACCACGTGGTATCTACAAATTCACTCTAAGTAATAAGTTCATGAGATGTTACAGAGCCAAAATAAATTGTTATATTGCAAACAAGTAACTCACATATAAAGAATTATTGTTATAAAGATTTTTAAATAAGGCATGTTGGCCAAATAAATTTCATCAAGGTTAATTATGTAACACATAACTAGAGGTTGACTTTATATATTATGTATTTTGGAGGGTGTCCAAACAGTGGGGGCATTTGTGTGTGGTCTCTGACTAAAAATATAATGTGTAAGCAGGGTCCGCCGAACAGAGAAGAAAGTCCTGCTGCATGGCTGAACGTTGAACATCAAGAAGCTCCACTCGATACCAGAGAGAATTAGATCACCACAACCACACCTAAAATGCCAATCATGAGATCGCCACGTTACAAATAAAAGAGAATACCCTTCATGGCCCCAAAATCAGGTGAAAAACAACCATTTAAAATTTACACATAGAACCAACACGCAATGACACCTAGTGAACAGTTATACATAACCATCAGTTTCTACATTTCAAGTTAAACATTCATTTGGATTCCCAATTGATGGGACAGTTTAGTGTGTACACTGAGTAAAAAAAATTAATTGTAAAATTTCAGTATATTTATAGTAGATTGTCAGTTCAGAGACTGATATGGTTACAAGACAGCATCCAACATAGATTTCCACTCATTTCATTATAGGGGTTTCTCTACAGATTTTAAGGCAGTTTTTGCTATTAGTAATTTCTCATGTTCAATTCACTAGGTATAAAAGTATATATATATGCTCTTATTTTAAAATCAGTTTTTTCATTTGTATAAAAAGATTACTGGGGAGGTAGGTGAATTTTTAACTAGTTTCAACCAAGCTATGCATGTCGAAACACTTTTCAACTTGTTTGTCGAGACAAGTTTGTTGAGACAAGCCGAAAGTTGAATGAACATGTCCGTCTCTGACCCAAGTGTATTTTTTTATAAGGTGCTAATATTGTGCAATTTTTCTCTTTTCATTAATTGGCCCTATTTAAGTATATATAAATTCTTTATACTAATTATGATAACTGGGGGGCGTTAATTATTTTAAACAATTTTTATTTCTCACCGTAATTAAGTATTTAAGCACTTAGCCACTTAGGCACTTAGTTTTAAATTTTTATGTCCTGGGGACCACTGTGGGCTTTAGCATTCTCGTATACACATGACGTGCAATTAACCCACACCATGTGGGTACAATTATAAAAGTAAATTTCTAATCCTAATTGGGATTCGTATAAAGAAAGAGTTAGAATTTATATACACCAGAAGGATAATATAAAAAAAAGGGCGTGGCAAGAGACCTTTATGTATTTTATGTATACTATTGTATAATGTATTTTTGTCTTGTGGAACATGTTATGTGTGTATATTTCTGTGTACATTTTGGGGGATATATAAATATTATGCATTTACTGTACTTTTGGTGGGAACTTGGGATATAGGGATTTATTGTTCAATGTCTTTTACAACAGAAAGTTAACACAGGTAGTCATGTGGGTATGTCCTTTTCATTTGTTTTTAAGGGAAGGTATTCTATCTCAATAATCGTTGCTGATCATTTCTTTAAAGAAATTATTTATTTTATTTAACCTTATAACAAGTATAGGAATTGTCACCTTTAAAATTTATTTAATTTGTTGAGTAATTATTTTTATTATTAATAGTAACAAGGAATGAAATCATTTATCTTCATTAATTTATATGCAGCATTCTGAAAGGAACATATAAAATTGATTTTATATTTTATTAAATAGTTTAATGGGAGCTTTATTTCAAGGTTAATTATTATTTTAAATTTTCAATTCATTGATAGAGTGACATAGCAATTATTTTCTTGGATTCAGTTAATATTTTTCAGGTGGCGTTGTTGAGAGAGTATACTTATTTATTTAACTATTTAAAAGGGGAATTATAGATCACTGTTGTATTCATTTATTATTAAATTGTTATGAGATAGAATAATAAAAAGGGATTTGTTAATTATTTAATTCTTGAGTTTTAATTGCAAGTCCCGTCTCACTGGATCCAGCGCAATTTTTAGCTTCTCTAGGCCTTAGCCTAGTTTTAATTAACTTGTGGCCCCTCTTTACAAAAAAGAAATATTCTTTTTTTTTAACTGCTCGAGATAAAGTGGGGTTACAGCAGGTAAACTACCCCTTTCCCTCAACCGATCTTCACCAAAAACAATAGGTCGTGAGTACTCTACAAATCAGGGCTGTATGCAAAAAATTATTTGATTCTGTTTGAATTTGCGGCAGTTATCATTTGCCATAGAAAAAAAATCTACACACAGACAGACAGACAGACAGACAGACAGACAGACAGACAGGCAGACACACACACAGACACTTTTCGGAAAACGACTTTTTTTCATGTTTTGAGTGTAGTACAATCAGAATCTGCAATAATCTCGAACACGATTTTTTTTGCCATCACCATACTTCCATTTCCTTAAGGAAATGGAAGTAAAACATATTATTAATTTATTTTAATCATATAAATACCTGATTTAATAATAACAACCAACAATTCATACGTACACAAAGACATTTCGCCCCCATTGTAGTATAATGCAGGTTCTAGCTGATTCACACGTACAGACACACATACAATGGCTTACACTGTCGGGCAGGTGTACACTTTAGACAGGCTACCGCGTGTATACGCTTGTACTTTCACGCACTAAATTTTTAAAACTATCCGTATACTCTCTTTACACTAATTACTTACAAAACATTGGCCTGGGTAAATATGCAAATATATGTGTTGTTGCAATATCTGTGTGTGTGTGTGTGTGTGTGTGTGTGTGTGTGTGTGTGTGTGTGTGTGTGAGAGAGAGAGAGAGAGAGAGAGAGAGAGAGCGATGAGACAAACATTCACATTATGTGTAAAAATATGGGGACATATTTACAATAAGCCTTAGTTGGTGTCCTGTGTGAATGTTATAAGTCAATGTTATTAGAATTATAACATTTTAATTCACGTACGTGAAAACAATGTATTAACTTGTAAGAATGACGTCATGTGCGTAGATCTATAAAAGCACGGGTGAGTCGTGAGTTTGCAGTCTCTAATAAGGCAGTCTCTCGCAGTCTCTCATATTCACTCGGACGTTTGCGGTAGCAAGTTCGAGTTCCAACCAGTCCTTGGGAAGTCGGAATGTGTCGTCGAGGAAGAGGCTGAATTGGTTTCAGGCACGGCGTTAGAGATATTCAACGACCGACGGCTGTCAGTGAGGGCTAAATCAAGAGCAACTTGGACGGACACAGCTCCCACGAGGAAACTCTGAGATCGACATCCCACCTTAAGAGGACAACGGCCGGTGTGAAAGCGTAAGATCAGGCCCGCGAGATCGTCCAGAGCGATGCAACATAACCCAGCAAATCCAGGAAAGTGAAATTATAAAGTATAAACTATTAATGACTGTCTTTTTTAATTGCTAACTGTCAAGTATATCAAAATTTATATTTTTGAAACTCAAAACTTTTAGATTTAAACTATATATGTTTTATAAGAGAAAAGAATAACCAATAAATGTACTAATTCACCTAGTCAAAATTTATTTCTGAAAGGCAGTCAGCTTCGTACCTGTTGCTTTGCAAAACAAAAAAATATATATAACACACACACACAAAACACAAATTCACCAACTGACAAGGGCTGGATGGTCTAGAGTCCGGTTCAACATCCTGATAACCGATCCACCTACAACGGATTCGACCTACGACTACACATACACTGCACATTTATTTGTACATACACGTGCATACGTCTACGTGGCTCAAGAAAGTACTCTTGCGAGATTACCAGAGGCGGATTCAGGGGGGGTCAAGGGGGTAGCCGCCCCGGGCGGCATAGCCAGGAGGGCGGCAAAGTGATCATAGACTTGAAAAAATTGTTCTCCCGTTTGTCTTCTTCACTAATCCGTCAGTTCTTGCTCTGAGAGATTCCGTACGCTGGAGACGTCTTCCTTCTTCGCACGTCTATTTGCTTCAGCAAGTATTCTTTCGTTAATGATCTCCTACTTTTTCAGAAATAGTGTAAAGTACATTAAATGTTATAATCCGCGAGTTTATATTTAATGACTCCAATGTCCGACGTACAATCAGTTGATATGAAAATCATCTGAACCATCTGTGCTTCTGAAAATGTAGACGGTTTAGTTGCTGTTGCTCAACCCGAAACGCGGTATGCCATGATGAGGTTATCACGTAGTCATATACAATTCCTGCCGGCTGGATATCTCTTCTTCCTTTATACTAAATTCACGCATCACGATTAACAAAATTTGTTTTATATATATTTTTTATGTATTAATCTTCTAAAGTACCAAGTATTTCTGTAATTATTTTATTAAAAGCACTTGTTGTTTGCATGTACACTTTTATTATATGACAACTTTCTCTTTTATTCTAAGTTAAGTCTTCATTACTTCAAAATCTTCATAAAATTGGATATTTCAATGGCCACTATAGTGTCACCATTTCGGTCAGCTTTGTCTGCTTTTGAAATTGAATAGAGTTATTTAAATATTCTGAGCCGTCCGTTATCCATTATGTCTTTACTTTGTCTTCTATTATGTGCAGTATTCCGGTTTGCATAATTCCGTCTACCTGTTCTGCACAAGTTTGATACTTTATTGTTGCTATTCAGGCTTTAACTAATATTATTTTAATTACACAGAGCAAATTCGGTTGTAAGACATTATTGAATGCAAATATATAAATATGTTTACATCTTCACGTATCCTGTCTTGACTGATATTGGTTGAACCTGATTTCTTGTCTGAATTATAACTGCGATGATCGGTTATCATGACTTGTGTCTCAAAGTGATTCAAGTTCAGAAACTGTAATCTTTACCACAGTTGTCTGATCTTAACATTATTTCTACTCTTTTTAATTTCAGAGCTGTCAGACATCAGATTACACCCTACATTATTAATTATCCTCTCTCCAACTTAAATCCACGCCGCACTCCAATTATAACATTTTTCGTTACATACTCCCTATCTGCTGGATGGATTTTTGGGTTCCTAAAAAATATAAATAAATTAACAATAGTATTGTGAATTTTGTTTATTTTTTGTTTTTGGACTTCTAATTAAGACAAGAAATCAATAAAAATAATGGCGTTGGTATATTGATTCTACCACAAATAGTTGAAAGTTTCGTCAAAGTCTGATGGCGCCAGTATTCTCACAGCCTGAAACACAATAAAACGACATTTAATGAAATAAAATTTAGGAGACCCATCCAATGGAAAATTCAGAGTTACTCTACGAGTACAAAGAATTAATATTTTGATAACACACCCTTCAGTTTATTCAAATAGCTTATTGTCTGATAGTATAGTATTGTACTGTTTAAAGTATTGAACTTACTATGCATAGGTGAAGTACAAGTCCGGTGCTGTTATTTTTCATCACATCCGGAAACCGAAATGGTGGAGTGTAATGTCAAGGCCGGTGGTGTAATCCCCTCCCGTACGTCGTACATCGCTGGATTTCGGGGAGGGGTTTGCCGTCCGGGAGCCCTTCGTAGGCGCCCAGGGCCCTCCGTCTTCGCGACTCTGCAGAGGCCACAAGACTACTCTACTAGAATCCTCTGGAGGCGCCTGGGGTCCAACGTCCCTCTTCCGATCGGTATTTGTCGCAGCCGGGGGTTCCTGTGTTGTCACAGCCGGCGATGTGGTGGTTATGTAGTGTCAAGGTCGGTGTTATAATCCCCTCCCGTACGTCGTACATCGCTGGATTTCGGGGAGGGGATTGCCGTCCGGGAGCCCTTCGTAGGCGCCCAGGGTCCTCCGTCTTCGCGACTCTGCAGAGGCCACAAGACTTCTCTACTAGAATCCTCTGGAGGCGCCTGGGGTACAACGTTCCTTTTCCGGTCGGTGTTCGTCGCAGCCGGGGGTTCCTGTGTTGTCACAGCCGGCAATGTGGTGGTTACGTAGTGTCAATGTCGGTATAGTTACAGTTGATGATGTGGTAAACTGGTAAAGAAATTGAATAATTTCGATAAACTACAAATTTCGTGCCGGCGTGCTCGATATATTAAAAAAATTTGATTATTATTTCCGTGGTTACGGCCAATTATATTTATAGTTATTGTTGTTCAGCTGTTTTTTATTTAGCGATTTATGTATATTTGTATTTATTTGGCATTGCGTATTGAGACTGAAGGTAAGGCGGTACGGGACTCTTGAATCAGTAATAAAATAGAGCTTGATTTACGGGAGGGGGAATCCAACACGTAAGAGAAATTCCCCTTTCGCCGCTACGATTTTATAAAACCTTATTCCATAGACCTATTGAGAGAAAATCATATAATTGTTTTTTTGTTTTTTTTCTCAAGCTTAATTTTTTTCTATGTAATCAAAGACGGCGTTTTAAAGCGTCTGAACTGTATTTTACATGTTTGATGTAAGATTTTTTTTTAATCTACGAACTTTTTTATTATTAGATTCTAGACTTTTATATAGATCTGCACGACTCCACTTGTTGCCTTTGACGAGTCTGATCTCTCTCGGTAAGCGCTTTTGAACAATTCAACTCATCACATGGTTTGGTTTTCAATACGATGTAATGATTTTGATGATGATTATTAATTAAATTGTTCAGAAGCGCTTAACAGGAGTCACCACTGGATTAGTGGAGACCATTAGCTGTCCAGAAAAAAAAGAAAATTTAAGACAGTAAATGCTTTCTTACCCTTAAATTAATTATATACACAACATACGCTAGGCGTTCGTGTTCCTACGTGCAATCTTTAACTTGCCACTCCATGGCTGTCTCCTGTCTCAATGTTTCCAAGCCACAGTCGATCTTAAATATCATTTTAAGTGTGATCTTTTGCCAGCTGCAGCTGATATCGTTAATACAAGTGATATTCTTAACGCTATTGCTGTATTTGGAAATGTCGTCGTCGTCGTCGTCATCCTTTACGGCTTAGGCTGGTAGCCTGTTCCAGTCTCAATGGAAGTCATCCAACCATCACTTACGGAGTCTTACCACACTTCCCTTCCGCCTTGGATGATAGTCAAGGCCTCGTCTTGAAAATCTAGTTGGATCCATTCTCTCTACGTGTAACCGCCACTCCGTTTTGTACCGGGAGATTTTCTCATTTAAGCTTTCAGCTATACCTAGCTTCATTTTAATATGATCATTTCTGATAAGATCTCCCCTAGTACAACTCTTTACAGCCCTCATAAACCTCATTTCCGCTCCTTGTATTCTAGATATACAGTATCTTTGGCCTTTCTAATCCAAGTCTCACGGCCATTACATTATATTATTTCAATAGCGTCTCTTTCCTTGTTTTCTTATTTAAATGTTTAATGATACAGCCACAAAGCGACTGAAAGAGACTAATTTTGCTTTCAATCTCCGAATCATCTTGATATGTGATGCTGCACCCTAGATACTTCAATATGGTACCTGTTCTATTGGCGACTCCTGTATGACAGTCTTTGTTCTAATATGATTTGGGCCAGGAAAAGCCAAAACTTTTATTTTGGATAAGGAAATGGTTTGATTGTAATCTGTCAAAATGTCAGCAAGGTAAAACAACGATCTTTTGGGAATGTTGAAAACAAACTATTTTAAAAAAGGTACTGAAAATGCTATACGGCTCATCCAGCGGATACTGTAGAGCGCGTGTCTCGCACCCTAACGTCCGTTTCTGCTTATTCCTCAAGTCATTTCCTTCCATCGCCGGTTCTCCGTCGTTTTTTCATACTTTTGACACTCATCGCTTTCATCCTCACCAAAGTTTCAGCGATTCTCCTTTTGTTTTATTACAAAACGAAAAGAAAAATAGTACAAATTTACTATAAAAAAAATGTTTCCGAATGTTTCCGAGAAATACTGAACAACGTGAGAACATGGGAACGTCTTTGGGAAACTTGAGGAATACCAAGCAACTGGGACAGCAGAGATTATACGAGTCACCATCTATCAATTGCAAGCCTTCTAAATCTACTGTACTCCCTCATATACTGCACACCAGAGCGTCTGTTGTACCAACTACCACTTTGCAAGTCTCATTTCCCCCCTCTCATCCGTTCTCCTCCAAGTCCTCTTTCCATGATCTATTGGGTCTACCCCGTTTCAGTCGTCAAGATGCAATCCAGTCTAGTAACTTTTTGGTCCAACGATCGTGAGACATCCGTTCCACACGCGGCCGTACCGTACGAGACGCTTTGTATTTACTATGTCTAAAATTGTCTTCTCAACCTCACGTTGCCTATTGATATCATCTTTTATAATGCACTGGAGCCCGGACACCCCACAAGACATTCTTCCACAAGCCTATTTCCACTGCTTGCATCCTTCGGGAGATTCTTTGATTTATCTTCAAAGTTTCAGAACCATAGATGATGACTATAGTTGCTGAGCAAATCATCTTTTGTGGTTTGTCCTTTATTTTCCAACTTCAAAGCCCAGAATTCACCGGCTCTATCACGATTTTCCCATGTTTTATTTTGTTGATGGTATTTTCATCAGTTCTATCAACTTTTGATAATGTGACTCCAAGATACCCCAAAAAAAAAAACACTACATTTTATAATGTGCGAACCTACTGTCATGTCGGTTCCTTCAACTCCAATAAAATATGGTGAAGTTTGGTTTATCGAAAATTTATATGGAGGTCCCAGAATCTGTATCTTCATGAAGTCTTCTTCTTCTTCTTCTTCTTCTTCTTCTTCTTCTTCTTCTTCTTCTTCTTCTTCTTCTTCTTCTTCTTCTTCTTCTTCTTCTTCTTCTTCTTTTCAAGGATTAGGTTATATAAACCTGTTCCGGCACCCATTTCATCCTCGGACGACCCACGTCTCTTCTACCAATGGCTTTAGTTCAGTGCCGCTTTCGGCAATCGAACCTCTGTCATCCTTTGCAGATGATCCCACCATTGTCTTCTGTAAATTGAAATAATTTCATTTATGTCCTTTACTTCGAGTTATTCCTCTGATATCCTCATAACTTATTCTACCTTGCAATGTATAATTTAAAGTATTTCGAAGAAACTGCATTTCAGCACTCTGAATCTTGCCGCATTCCTTTTTCGTCATGACCAACGCCTCACTTGCATACAGAGAGGGGGGCGCAAGGGGGCTCCTGCCAAGAGAGCGGAAAAGTGAGCATAGACTTGAAAAAATGTTTTCAGTTTATAAAACTACAAACAACTTGTTTCTTTGATATGACTATTCCTTTCATAAAAGAAGCATAACCAGCCTGCTTCTCTGGTTTATGCTTGGGCAAGCGAGACATCTCAGTCCTTCCGAGATATAATGGTGAATAGAGGAACATGTCAGTTGCAGAACAAGAACAGCCATTTTCCTGAAGATGAAGCTGGGCGATCCTTAAACAAGTATTGGTTTGATAAAACCTTGCAGAATGGCGAAAAAAGGTAAATCGCATTTGGATGTTTTTCTCCAACTAAAAAATCTCTATTTTGCTTTTGTTGCACTTTATTTCCACACACAAAAAATCTATCAAAGAAGCAATTTCAACAGTGATAATGGGTTATCGTCGTGGCGAAATTTAATCTCCATATTCAGGCGGCTCAGTAGGCCAGTGGGTATGGCAGCTGGCTACTAACCTAGAGGTCCCGGGTTCGATTCCCGGGCCCGCACCATAAAATCAAGGTGCGTTTTTCAGCCCCAGGTCGACTCAGCCTGCTGAAAATGAGTACCTGGGATAAAATCCTGGGGATAATAATGGGCGGCTGAAGCGTAGTGCTGGCCACACTGCCTTCCTTGTATGCCGTACGGCTCATATAAGGCAGCCTACCCTGCCTTCTCCTAAGCTACTTCGGTGGTGCACATGGGAGCCATTATTATATTCAGGATCATGAAAATAGTCCTGCTCATCGCTCTGCGTTTTTGGAATGGAAGTAACTGGAACGTTCTTTAAACAAAGGGGGACTTATTGATGATCTACTTCAGGAACAAATGAGTAAAGCAACTAAGACATGGAAAGAAATCCTCGAACGGGTCATTGCCACAGTACAAACTCTTGCACAACAAAATCTGGCACTGAAAGGACATCGAGAATCAATTACTAACAATCCAAATCCTGGAAACTTTCTGGCTTTGTTAAAATACTTCGCTAAATTTGACCTTGTCATGAGATCTCATTTGAATTCATTCTCTCGTAAATCTCGGTGTATATCGTATCTTTCGGCAACTATTCAAAACGAATTAATAAGCCTGTTAGGAGAAAAAGTGCACAAATATATTATTACTGCATGTAAGAAGGCGAAGTACTTTAGTATTATACTTGACACAACACCAGGTGCTGTAAGTGTAGAACGAATGTCTCAGATTATAAGACTTGTTGAATTTAAATGTAATTCTGTTGATAATAAGGAACCTTTCATAGACTTTAATCCTTTAGAAGTCAAAACAGCGGAGGGGATCACACAAGCTATTACAAGTAAACTTGAGAGAGATGGATTGAATCTTAGCGATTGCAGAGGTCAGTCGTATGAACAATCAAGCAACAATGGCTGATACTCATTCAGGAGTTCAGAAGAGAATATTAGATTTGAATCGACTAGCTCTGTTTGTTCCCTGTGATAACCATTCACTTAACTTTGTTGGAGTTCATGCCACTCATGTAAATGTTCAGTCAGTGACATTTTTTGGGACAGTAGAACGTCTATTCACCTTCTTTCCCTCTTCCACTCATAGATGGAGTGTTCTTAAAGACTTTGTAAATATTACTCTAAAAGGACCTTGTGATACTAGGTGGAACTCAAAAGCAGATCCAATATCCACTCAGTTGGATGAAATGATCAATCCACTGGAGAACTGAGGTATACTCCGACTGAAAAAATTGATACGTCGGAAGACGTAGCATTAATAATGAATGCGATATAAAACTTTAATTTTGTGACCTTGCTCTTTTTCTGGACAGATATTCTTTCTTCTATGGACAAAATCCAGAAAATCTTGCACAACAAAGGAGTAAGCATTATTGACACTTTTGGAGACGCTAACGGACAAATTAAAAATTTGGAGGAATGAGCTGTGTGACAATGTCACTACTAAGGCAGAGCAGGTAAGTAATGAATGGGGTGTCAGTATCACTAAAAGGATAAGAAGGAAGCGCACGATGCCAAGGGAGTATGCACACGATTCTGCATTAATCGTGTGTCAAGAAATGCGACGTTCTCTAATAGAAATTTTGGTCAAACTGTCAGTTAAAATTTCAAGCCCTTTCTCTAACATAAAAGAGTTAGAAAAACGCTTTGGGTTCCTCTGTAAATTTGAGGCATACATAAATGATGGGGATATACATTTTAAGGAACATACATACATACATCCTCGGCGCTACAGCCCAGTCCGGGCCCTGGCCTCCAAAAGAAATCGTCCCCACTGGTCTCTATTCCCGGCCAATGTCCACCAGTTTGGTGCACCCAGCCTCACTGCCTCCTTACCAACCTGGTCCAGCCATCTTGTACGCGGTCTTCCCCTCCTTCTCCTTCCCATCGGCAAATAATTCATGATTTTTTTGGGATTCTATCCTCCGCCATTCTCTGCACATGTCCGGCCCAACGCAATCTGTTAATTTGTATGAATTGCACGATCGGAAGATCTTTAAACCTTTCGTACAACTCTCGATTATGCAATCGCCTCCAAATCTCGTTTTCCTTCACAGGGCCATAGATTCTCCTCAATACCTTCCTCTCAAACACGGCCAGTTTCTGCTCATCTAGTTTTTTCAGCACCCAGCATTCCGAGCCATACATCAGAACTGGTCTTATCAAGGTCTTGTAGAGCGTGGCTTTTGTCTCTTTACTTATTAATTATGATTTAAAATGTTTCACTAGTCCGTAGTAACACCTATTAGCAGATAATATTCGTTTTTCAATGTCTCTAGAGGAGTCATTTCCAGAGTCCACATATGACCCGAGATATGGAAAACCTTGAACTTTTTCAAATTCATAATCATTAATGCGCAGGGACAGGGCGCGAGTGTTGGCACCTACAGCCATATATTTAGTTTTGCTTTGGTTTATAACCAAGCCCATAGCCTTAGCGGACAACTCCAGTGCCTGAAAGGCCTCCTTTAAGCCAGATTCAGACCTACTTATGACGTCAATGTCGTCGGCTTATGCCAGAAGCTGTACCTCCTTGTGAAATATGTGTTCGCTAGTTTGAATTCCTGAATCCCTGATGACCTTTCCTAGAGCTATGTTGAACAACAGACACGTTAAGGCAACTCCTTGTTTCAGACCATTCAATGTTTTTAAGGAGTTAGATAGATTTGATTGTATTCTGATTTGGCACTTAAAATTGGACATAGCTACTCCAACCACACGCACCAACTTAGATGGTATATTCAACTCCTTCATAGCTCTATATAACATTTTCCGGTTGATTGAATCATATGCCGACTGGAAATCCACAAAGAGATGGTGAGTGGCTACTCCATATTCCAATGTTTTTTCCAGGATTTGCCTTAATGTAAATATTTGGTCTGTTGTTGACCTATTCCTAGTGAATCCACATTGATATTCTTTTATGTTTCTTCAGCGTAGGGAAGCAGCCTAGAAAATACGATGTTGGACAATACCTTATATGCTGTATTAAGAAGAGAGATGCCCCTATAATTTTTACATATGAGCGGATCACACTTTTTATGTATTAAACACGCCACCCCATTGTTCCATTCATCGGGCATTACCTCCTCTAGCCATATTCGCTCTATGAGATGGGCAAATTCCTTTATGAAATCTCCTCCTGCGCTCTTTAATAGTTCCCCTGGTAAACCATCGGAACCTGCTGCCTTGTTATTTTTAAGCTTTTCTAGAGCTTCATACACATTGTCATAGGATGGCACCAACTCCTCTCTATCATCCTCGAATTCTTCTGCTTCCTCTTCATCCTCAGATGCCTCCATTGAAGCCTCCCTAACTGAGCCCAACAGCTCTTCGAAGAGTTCTGTCCATCTCCTGATTACGCCAGCAGTATCACTCACCATTATTATCCCTACAGACATTTGTTCTAGGCTGAAATTCCTGTCTCATATCATTCACCTTCCTGTACATATCTCGGCTCAGCCTTTTACTCTTATATTCCTCTATCTTTTTTATCTGTCTCATCATATATTCCCTCTTTTTTCTTCTATGAATCTTCTTTTCCATCCGCCTGGCTTTCCTGTATTCCTCTTGAACAGCCCTAGTGTATTTCTTTTGGATCATTAAATTGTATGTCTTGTTTTTGAATTCAGTTGCCTCTTCACACTCCTTATCAAACCACTCATCTATCTCATGTCTCTTCTTCAAACCAATGATTTCTTCTCCCGTGGTCACTAAAGTGTTTTTTAGATTAAGCCAGTGGTTTTATATATCTTGTTCCTCACGGCATTCAATTCTCCACAGTCTGATTTTCTCATTAGTAACTTCCTCGAACCTCCGTTTTATTTCTTCTTCCTTTAGTATTTCTGTATTTTATCTAACAGTTAGCTCTCAGTTTTGCAACTAGGAGATAGTGATCGCTGTCCATGTTGGCACTTCTATAAACTCTAACATCTTGTAAGTCTGACTTATGGCGGCCATCCAATAGGACATGATCTATTTGGTTGACCGTTCTCCCGTCTGGAGAGGATCATGTGCCCTTATGTATGTCTTTGTGATCGAAGAAAGTCCCTCCTATGATCATATTTTGACCAACTGCGAAGTTCAATAGTCTGAAACCATTGTCTGAGTGTTCAGAGTGTAAACTATACTTTCCTATATTACTACAAGCATGGCTGCTTCCTACTTTGGCATTTAAGTCACCTATGTTTATTTTTATGTCATGCCTAGGGCTGCTGGCATACGCATTCTCCAGCAAGTCCTAAAAGTCATCTTTCTCCTCCTCAGGCTTATCATCAGTTGGGGCATGTATGTTTACTATAGTATAATTAAGGAAGGTTCCCCTGAGTCTTAACTTACACATTCTAGGTGTAAGGGGTTTAAAATCAATATTTGCTTTCATTCTACGGCTGACCAAGAAGCCAGTTCCAAGCACATGGTCCTGGTTCTGACAGCTGTAATACACCGAGTAGTCACTTCGATCCATGATTCCAGTGCCAGTCCACCTCATCTCCTGCGTAGCCAAAACATCTGTCTTATATTTGAGAAACTCTCCTGTCAATATCTTCAAGTCGCCAGGTCTATATAAGGAACGCAAGTTCCACGTCGCAAGTTTAACATATTTTTCCCTTTTCCACGATCCAGTCTTACTTCCATTAATCCGTCCGGCTTTTCCTTTTTCTTTTGGTTTCATAACAACAGTTTTTTATGGGGTGGGTTGTTAACCCTACGCCGAACCTCCAACTTGGAGGACCAGGGATTTTATGTTTAGAGTTCCCGTCTCTTAGATGAGTTGCCTTCACTGAGCTAACGAGTCTCATCCAACCGTCCGCAGTAGATCATACTCACTAGATCTATGAGCGCCACCGTTGACATTTTTATGTTCTTCCACCGCCGACCCCGCCATGTATCCTGCTGCCGACACACTACATCTTGGTAATCCGGGTCCCTGATTACCTCAGGGCCGCCTCGCCCAGACCCCCATTCTCTCCTTGGCTCGCCGACCCAAGCTGCCGAAGGGGTTGGTTACCACAACCTTAGCATGGGTTGCTCGACTTAACAGGGCCCACCGCTTGTAGGTGAGAGTTGGATTTGGAGAGGAGAGGCTAGTGACCAGCTCTTGCATGCAAGCCATATAATTACGCATCACTCCTCCATTTGAGCCCCACATTTTAAGGAACAGCTGTCCCAAATCAATATTAACTGCACAGTGCTTGCAAAACTGTATCCACATGACCTAAACAGTGAAGAATTGTTCAGTGACTTAAAAGACGTCATACTTTTATTAAAAAGGGACAAAGTTAACGGAGAACAATTTGACTTTACACCTCAGGGACTGATATAATACATTTCTTCAATGGGATTAGAAGCCTACAAAACACTTTAAAATTTTTTATTACTTTACCAGTGTCTGGGTCGTTACTTTGTCACTGTGTCTTCTTGTGAACGATCGTTTAGTAAATCGTACCTACGATCAAAAATATCTCAAGACAGGGTATCAAGTCTAGCGATACTTTCAACTGAAAACGACATTGCATCGTCTTTAGATTACATTGATTTAATAACCGACTTTGCAGCAATTAAGACCAGGAAAGTTACATTTTAAAATATCTCGTTTAAAATATTTATTAAATATTAAGAATTAAGATTAAGTGTTCATCAATAGAAGACGGAATGGTAAGTGATTTATTTTATTACTTTTAATGTAGTTCTTTGTTTAACTTTATGTTGCATTAGGATATTATTTTGACGATGCGCTTTAGACCTACAAGGAATTTGCATGTGTATTAGAACGTTTTTATGTTATACATTTTTTATATTACTACATTTTTATAGTCTAAATTTGTTACTAATAAATGTATAGAAACTGAACACCGGTAATATTATAATATGTATTTTCTTAATTTTGACTTAACAAATATTCTTAAGACATTTGCTGAACGTGCTTTCATACAAAAATCTACACATTTGCATTTATTAAGTACTTTGTTCACTGGATAGGCCTTCACTTGTGCTCTTTTGTCCACTTTTAATTGTGAAGATGAGGCGGCCGACGATCTCCCTGCCCCGGGCGCCAAAAAGCCTAGCTACGCCACTGGAGATTACATAACGTGTATGTTATGCAGTAAAAAGAAAAAAATAGTTATAAAACTAATGACATCTATCACACACCACACAAAACAAAACCCTGCAACTGTGGCATAATACGGTGATGACAACGATATCAATAGTGAGGTCAGGTCAGTCTCGGGGCCATCATCGCGACATGTAAGGACATCGTTAGCAGAAACAAATTAGTGTTCGAGACAAGAAGAAAAACAACAAACGCGTACGGTAGCAGAGCAGAGTTTGTTATTGTGATTGTTATTGTTATTGTTATTGTTAGTCTCATTATGTGACGCTGTTGTGTCTCCGGCGGCCGCTGCTGCTATCATAACGTAAACCGACAACATTACCTCGAGGCATCTCTTGTCCTACATGTTCATTGTAACGGAACAACACACTACCCTTCCCTCATTTCTCTGTCCGTACGTCTATCTGTCTTATACTTCCATCTACCCCTCTCTCACACTGTCTCTCCCTCTCTCTCTCTCCCTCTCTCATTCTCTCTCTCTCTCTCTCTCTCTCTCTCTCTCTATATATATATATATATATATATATATATATATATATATGTATATTTAGTCACTTTCTGCTACAGTCCGTTTCTTGATGTATATAATACATTTAATATTTATAATTAAATTTACCTCAAGATGTTATTTTTCCTTATTTGGAACATGTTTCGGGTACCATCTTGTACCCATCCTCAGCCTTCCGGTTTTTTTGTCTGATGAAGTACATATGTGTTGTTGGTTGACTATTATTATTGTGGTTCCTGTTGGCTTCTGGTATTTCAAATTGGCTTTATTGTGTGTGATTATGGTGTATGTGTTAGTTTTTTGTGTATTTTCAATGTTGAGTGCTTTGAATATTGTGTCATGTTTTGTATTGATTTGTATTTGTTCAGGTATTACTTTGTTTTCTGTTTTATGTTTGTATATTTGTAAATTTTCCCAAATGTTCATTATGGTGCCTTTGTGTGGTATATGTTTTATTAGTGTTACATTGGTTATGTCTAGGAATTCATGTCCTGTGTTTACTGCATGTGTGGCTAAATTGGATTTATATATTTCTGGTTTTTTGTATGCGTTTAGGTGTTCAAAATAACGTTTTTTCAGCTGTTTTTTGTTTGTCCTATGTAACATTTATTGCAATCTTGGCATTCAATTTTGTATATGCCGTTAGTTGTTGTATTATCTTTATTGTGTGAGCTATTTAGATTTTTTAATTTATTTTTATTAGTTTTGTATGCTATTTTTATATATGTGTTTGTAATATAGTTTTGTTAGTTTTGTCATTTTATTATTTATGTATGTGAATGTGGCCAATTTTTTGTTGTTGTTATTATTTATGTGTTGTTCAGTTTGATTAATTCTTAATTGTTCAGTTTTTATTTTATATTTGATTTTATTTTCTATTTTGTTCACAGTATTTTTATTGTATCCATTTTCATAACCAATTTGGTATATTATATTTCTTTTTTTGTCAGTTTCTTGTTTGTTTAGGGGAATTTTGTACATTCTGTTAAATAGCGAATAAAATGCTGCCATTTTATGTTGTGGTGGGTGGTCAGAATGGTTAGGTATAATGATGTTAGTGGAAGTTGGTTTTCTATATATTGCATATTCTATGTGGTTGTTGTATCTTGTGATGGTTATGTCTAAATAGTTGATTTTGTTATGTTTTTCTTTTTCTTCTGTGAATTGTATTTTGTGTTATTGATTTGTTTCAGTATGTTCTCTGCATTTGTGTTTTTGTTATTTGATACATATAGCCCATCATCTACATATCTTATCCATATGCCATTTGGGTCATGTGATTTTATGATATTTTGTATTTTGGTCCTACAACACATAGACACCAAAATACAAAATATCATAAAATCACATGACCCAAATGGCATATGGATAAGATATGTAGATGATGGGCTATATGTATCAAATAACAAAAACACAAATGCAGAGAACATACTGAAACAAATCAATAACATACATCCCAAAATACAATTCACAGAAGAAAAAGAAAAACATAACAAAATCAACTATTTAGACATAACCATCACAAGATACAACAACCACATAGAATATGCAATATATAGAAAACCAACTTCCACTAACATCATTATACCTAACCATTCTGACCACCCACCACAACATAAAATGGCAGCATTTTATTCGCTATTTAACAGAATGTACAAAATTTCCCTAAACAAACAAGAAACTGACAAAGAAAGAAATATAATATACCAAATTGGTTATGAAAATGGATACAATAAAAATACTGTGAACAAAATAGAAAATAAAATCAAATATAAAATAAAAACTGAACAATTAAGAATTAATCAAACTGAACAACACATAAATAATAACAACAACAAAAAATTGGCCACATTCACATACATAAATAATAAAATGACAAAACTAACAAAACTATATTACAAACACATATATAAAAATAGCATACAAAACTAATAAAAATAAATTACAAAATCTAAATAGCTCACACAACAAAGATAATACAACAACTAACGGCATATACAAAATTGAATGCCAAGATTGCAATAAATGTTACATAGGACAAACAAAAAAACAGCTGAAAAAACGTTATTTTGAACACCTAAACACATAAAAAAACCAGAAATATATAAATCCAATTTAGCCACACATGCAATAAACACAGGACATGAATTCCCAGACATAACCAATGTAACACTAATAAAACATATACCACACAAAGGCACCATAATGAACATTTGGGAAAATTTACAAATATACAAACATAAATCAGAAAACAAAGTAATACCTGAACAAATACAAATCAATACAAAACATGACACAAATTCAAAGCACTCAACATTGAAAATACACAAAAAACTAACACATACACCACAATCACACGCAATAAAACCAATTTGAAATACCAGAAGCCAACAGGAAGCCACAATAATAATAGTCAATCAACAACACATATGTACTTCACCAGACAAAAAAACCGGAAGGCTGAGGATGGGTACAAGATGGTACCCGAAACATGTTCCAAATAAGGAAAAATAACATCTTGAGGTAAATTTAATTATAAATATTAAATGATATATATATATATATATATATATATATTCAATCACTTTCGGGTACAGTTCGTTTCTTGATATATATTGCAATGAAACACAGGATCCTGATAAGCAGTGCAGGCTTGTGTAAATACACAGACGATAAACATTCAAGTTTCAAATGGTATTTTGTTAGATTTGGTTTCTTTGCTATAAGTTTTGTATTTTAGAACGGATAAGGAATTAGGATAAGTCAAACTGTGTATTATTGTATGTGCTATTTATTCATGTACTGTGTCAGTGGAAATGTAAGCGTGTGCGCGAGTGGTAAACGTTTCCCTGCCGTGCGTGAGATAAGTATCGAATCGTATTGACACTTGAACTGGACATAAACTATTATATTAGTTACAGTTTCCCTATATTTCCTGATCATAAAATGACGTTAAAATATGATTTCTTTAAAATATAAAACTCGTTGAAAAACGCATTTCTGCATGAGATAAGGCATTCGTAGATAACCATCTATGCATGCCCATGCAAATTGTATGCACTTCTCGGCATGAAACCACATTGTGCCGTGTGCAAAAATAACCATGTGACTTCCTTCCACCAATGAGAAGCTCGAAGGCAGTCGGAATTTTCTTCAGCCTGTGGCTGCACGGACAGTTCTTCTCATCTAGCTGTCACGAACGGGACGTGTAATTCTCGTGCAAGATTTTTCGCTTGCGAGAATCTGGTAAGTCCTTTCGTCAGTAGTAACAGGTGCGAACTCTTAGAACTGTTTATTTAATTCATCTTTACACACGTTATTGTTATTAAAACATCACGTATATAAAAGGGAACTTAAACCGGGACTGTGTGATGTATTCTACAGTACCAGAAGTATTCTATAATTTACTTATTGGTAAAAAATATTATCATCAGTAGTTTCCGCGTGAGTGGAAGTTTTCCGCTTAGGGAGGTCTGCTGACCGTGGTAGACCTAGTGTTACGCGTGAACACTTGAAGAGTCCGGATAGGTATAAGTCTAATATACCGATTCTAGTTAATACCCACTGTGATTTGAGATACTTGTGAATTCTAAATACTGTATAAAATTCCAGTAACAGTACCCCTAGAACCACTGTTTGAGTGCGAATCGTCAGTGTCAACGTAGGAACTTCAGGACACCAGCCCAGCTGTAATCATCACCAGGGTCAACCATCTGTCATCGTACGCCACGCCTGACGACTCCACTACAACAAAGCCCCCCCCCTCAACATTGCTGTGGAAATCATCGTATATGTAATGTACCATAACTCATATATGAACACTATTTAACATTTTAAGAGACTAAATTTGCAAACACTATTATTGACATGGAATCCATAGGTATGTAATGGTCTTACTCGCACGTTTCGCAAAAATCGACCGTTATGTTTCAAATGTACTTTCGGCATACCACTATCTCACGAACCGCTCAACCAATCCCAGCAAACCAGGTGTCAGGTGATCGAGTCACTCGGCCCCCTTCCACCAATAGTACTGAGAATTTTGACAACTGACTTCAGTCTCCTCTAGGCTTTGTCTGCGTGAGGGTGTTTTTGCGCCGAAAATGTCTAAATTGCTCCACTAAAACTTAAATATCTCGGCAACTACAAGTCCGATTGCAAAAATACAAAGTGCGTTGTGATCCTCAGAACTAAATCTCTCCAATAACATCAATTCCGAGTACCAGAAGCACTTACAGAAAATAATAACAACATTTGAACTCAAAAATTTGAAATGCCTCGACCTAAAAATCGCGATAAATCTCGAACCAAAAATTTCAAACCGAAAACCGGCAAATCCTATGCAAAGCGTCAACAGGCCTATCGTTTGAGACTAAAATCAAAGAAATCGGCCGAGAACTTAGAAAATGGCAACCATTTGAAGATTGACGGAACCCCGTCAGCGCCCAAGCGGCCCGCATTTAAGATACCTGGGTCATCCGGCGTGCCCCCAAAGCGACTCAGATCGAGCGTACGGCTAGCTAGCAAGAAAACAGACGATTAGAACATTAATAACTTGTGCTACGACAACATTGGACCCTCGATGCTCTGCGCAGAACAGCCCAGTCCAAGTCGCCGCTTCAAAGGAGTCGACGAGGAATTCTCTAAGCACTTTATTAACAATCCGTATCGTACTTCAGCTACCATCGCTCCATATTCCATCAACTAGCGTTAGGTGACTCTGTAAATTCTGTAAATTCTGAAAATTCTGAATAAATAAAATACATTGAAACTTATGTAGCTGTTTATTTAACCAACCCTTCATTCCTTCCCAAAGCACAAGTCTGCCCATGATTCCATGTTTACCGGTAGTCCCACGACTACCAGGTTAAATTTTTTTATTATTCTTGTCAAATATATCGCATAAACAATTTCATATGTCTCGTGTGCAATAAATAATCTTAAATCCTCCAATATAGACTTTTGCCCCACGTTGGGCGCCAAATATCACTATGCGACAACACAAATAACTTAATTATTGGCGCATAGGGTATCGTAGTAGGTGTGTTTTAATGCAAAAGTCTATATCGGAGCATTTAAGATTATTTATTGCACACAAGACATATGAAATTGTTTATGCGATATATTTTACAAGAATAATAATAATAGTGTTTGCAAATTTAGTCTCTTAAAATGTTAAATAGTGTTCATCTATGAGTTATGGTACATTACATATACGATGATTTCCACAGCAATGTTGAGGGGGGGGCTTTGTTGTAGTGGAGTCGTCAGACGTGGCGTACGATGACAGATGGTTGACCCTGGTGATGATTACAGCTGGGCTGGTGTCCTGAAGTTCCTACGTTGACACTGATGATTCGCACTCAAACAATGGTTCTAGGGGTACTGTTACTGGAATTTTATACAGTATTTAGAATTCACAAGTATCTCAAATCAAAGTGGGTATTAACTAGAATCGGTATATTAGACTTATACCTATCCGGACTCTTCAAGTGTTCACGCGTAACACTAGGTCTACCACGGTCAGCAGACCCCCCTAAGCGGAAAACTTCCACTCACGCGGAAACTACTGATGATAATATTTTTTACCAATAAGTAAATTATAGAATACTTCTGGTACTGTAGAATACATCACACAGTCCCGGTTTAAGTTCCCTTTTATATATTTGATGTTTCAATAACAATAACGTGTGTAAAGATGAATTAAATAAACAGTTCTAGTTCGCACCTGTTACTACCGACAAAAGGACTTAACAGATTCTCGCAAGCGAAAAATCTTGCACGAGAATTGCACGTTCCGTTCGTGACAGCTAGATGAGAAGAACTGCCCGTGCAGCCACAGGCTGAAGAAAATTCCGACTGCCTTCGAGCTTCTTATTGGTGGAAGGAAGTCACTTGGTTATTTTTGCACACGGCACAATGTGGTTTCATGCCGAGAAGTGCATACAATTTGCATGGGCATGCATAGATGGTTATCTACGAATGCCTTATCTCATGCAGAAATGCGTTTTTCAACGAGTTATATATTTTAAAGAAATCATATTTTAACGTCATTTTATGATCAGGAAATATAGGGAAACTGTAACTAATATAATAGTTTATGTCCAGTTCAAGTGTCAATACGATTCGATACTTATCTCACGCACGGCAGGGAAACGTTTACCACTCATGCACACGCTTAAATTTCCACTGACACAGTACATGAATAAATAGCATATACAATAATACACAGTTTGACTTATCCTAATTCCTTATCCGTTCTAAAATACAAAACTTATAGCAAAAAAACCAAATCTAACAAAATACCATTTGAAACTTGAATGTTTATCGTCTGTGTATTTACACAAGCCTGCACTGCTTATCAGGATCCTGTGTTTCATTGCAATATATATATATATATGTATATATAGTAATTTAAAATTTATGTTTATATTACCTCAAGATGTTATTTTTCCTTATTCGGAACATGTTTCGATAGCTCCCGTGCTCTCATCCTCAGCCTTCGCGATCTTGCGTCTGGTGAAGTATTTGTGTGTTGGCTGGATGCTATTAAGGTTTCTTGTTGGTCTCTGGTATTTTAAAGTTGTATTATTGTGTGTGATTGTGGTATATGTATTTGTATTTTGTGTATTTTCGATGTTGAGTGCTTTGAATATTGTGTCATGTTTTGTATTGATTTGTATTTGTTCAGGTATTAGTTTGTTTTGTGTTTTATGTTTGTATATTTGTAAATTTTCCCAAATGTTCATTATGGTGCCTTTGTGTGGTATATGTTTTATTAGTGTCACATTGGTTATGTCTGGGAATTCATGTCCTGTGTTTATTGCATGTGTGGCTAAATTGGATTTATATATTTCTGGTTTTTTGTATGCGTTTAGGTGTTCAAAATAACGTTTTTTCAGCTGTTTTTTGTTTGTCCTATGTAACATTTATTGTAATCTTGGCATTCAATTTTGTATATACCGTTAATTGTTGTAT
The DNA here is from genome assembly GCA_034769895.1 of Magicicada septendecula. Taxonomy (NCBI): domain Eukaryota; kingdom Metazoa; phylum Arthropoda; class Insecta; order Hemiptera; family Cicadidae; genus Magicicada; species Magicicada septendecula. Next base: position 386,926,371 of record CM068368.1, on the reverse strand, counting down.
TATCTTTATTGTTTAGGCTATTTAGTTTTTGTAAATTATTTTTATTAGTTCTGTATGCTACTTTTATATCTGTGTTTTTAAATAGTTTTGTTAGCTTTGTCATTTTATTATTTATGTACGTGAATGTGACCCATTTTTTGTTGTTGTTATTATTTATGTGTTGTTCATTTTGATTAATTCTTAATTGTTCAATTTTTATTTTATATTTGATTTTATTTTCTATTTTGTTTACAGTATTTTCATTGTATCCATTTTCATAACCAATTTGGTATATTATAGTTCTTTCTTTGTCAGTTTCTTGTTTGTTTAGGGGAATTTTGTACATTCTGTTAAATAACGAATAGAATGCTACCATTTTATGTTGTGGTGGGAGGTCAGAATGGTTAGGTATAATGATGTTGGTAGAAGTTGGTTTTCTGTATTTTGCATATTGTATGTGGTTGTTGTTTCTTGTGATGGTTATGTCTTTGTTATGATTTGTTATGTCTTGTGTTAGTTGATTTTGTTATGTTTTTCTTTTTCTTCTGTGAATTGTATTTTTGGAGGTATGTTATCGATTTGTTTTAATATGTTATCTGCATTTTGTTGCAATAATTCATCTTCTGCCGAATGCAACAATCCGCGAATTGGACCTTGCCCGACGCACTGACGTCACGCCGTCCCCTTTACCAACCCTATCGCTTGCTTTGTAAAATCTCGTCAGTCTCCCATCAAACGCTGTGAGCTGAGCGGCCCGTCGCCGGACTTTCGTCAAGTATGGGAGCCTCAATAACCAAGGTAACTATGATTGTTTTTGAGCTATCGTAAATCAATGCTAGTGGCTAATAATTTTGTGTATTACGTTTGTAACAAAAAAGAATACTTGTAATAGATGTAAAAAGATTGTTATCCGTAACCAACCAAGATGTATCTTGTCTGTAAAGGTCAGCTTCGCCTAAATTTAAATTTCAGTCAGTCAACTTGATGAAAAGACCTAAGATATGTAAGGTTGAGTGTCAGTACTCGTTATATATGTAATTTAAAGTCATAACCTTGTAATGCTATTTTGTAATGTTGTAAATTGTAACACGCACTGTATGAATGCATGCGTGCGTGTTCATCGAACGATGTGGGTATAAAAGTGTACTAAAACATGTGAAAACTTTCAGTTTAAAACTTGGTTCAACGTTCCGGACAGAAGACACGAGAACACGAACTTCGTACAGTTTTACACGATCTTCCAGCACAGACATTGCAGTGGTTCAGACCAGGTACGGAGGAACACGCATTAACTAATATTAATTATAATAATAATTACTCAAACAAATTAAATAAATTTTAAAGGGTGACAATTCATATACTTGTTATAAGGTTAAATAAAATAAATTATTTTCTTTAACAAATGAACAGCAATGATTAATTGAGATAGAATACCTGTTATAAAAAATGAAAAGGATATACCTACAAGACTCCATGTATTAACTTTTTTTTATAAAAAGACATCGAACAAATAAAACCCTATATCTAAAGTCCCCACCAAAATAACCAAATGCACAATACTTATAACCCCCAAAATGTACACACAAACACACATACATAACATGCTCCACGACACAAATACATCATACAATATTATACAATAAAATATACATAAAGGTCTCTTGCCACGCCCTTTTTAAATTACCCTCATGGTGTATATAAATTCTTACTTCTTTCTTTTTTTTTATGATTATCCCTGTTAGGATTACAAATTTATTTTCATATTACCCCCATGGTGCTGGTTGATTACACATCAGGTGTATTAGATAATGCTTAAGCATACAGTAGTCCCCAGGATATAATAAAATTCAAAACTAAGTGCCTAAGTGGCTAAGTGGCCAAGTGCCTAATGAAGTTACACCATACTGCCCTTCTGGGCTCTATAACAGTGAGAAATTACAAATATTTAAAATAATGAACGCCCCCCAGTTATCATAATTAATTTAAAGAATTTATATATACTGAAACATTGCCAAGTAATAAAAATAGAAATATTGCATAATATTATAACCCTATGAAAAATACACTTGGCCCAGAGACGGACATGTTAATAGCCTGATGATTCATCTTTCAACTTGTCTCAACAAACAAGTTCAAAACTGTATCGACAGGCATTCCTTCTGGTTGAAACTTGTTGAAAATGCACCTACCTCCCCAGTAATTTTTTATACAAATGAATTAAACTGATTTTTAAATTAAGAATATATATATATATATACTACTGAATTGAACACGATAAGTTACTAATAGCAAGTTGATTTAAAATCTGTAAAGAAACCCCTATGATGAAATGAGTGGAAAATCTATGCTGAATGTGAACTGTGTAATGCATGCCAGTCTCTGAGCTGACAATTTTACCAGAAATATACTGAAATTTACAATTAATTTTGCACCCAGTCCACACACTAAACTGTCCCATCAATTGGGGATCTAAATAAATGTTTAAAACTTGAAATGTTGTAGTTGATAGATATATATAACTGGTCACTGGGTATGATTGAGTGCTGACTCTATGTGTAATTAATAATTGGTTTTGTATCACCTGATTTCGTCCATGAGGGTTCCCCTTTTTTTATTGAGGTGACAATCTCGTGGTCGACATTTTAGGTGTTGTTGTGGTCGTCCAAATCCCTCCGGTATCGAAGATGAGAGCTTATGATGTTCATAGTTCAGCCATGTAGTAGGTCTTTTTCTCGTCTATTGCGGTGAACCCTAATTACGCCATTATATTTTTTTAGTCAGAGAACACAACACCATGCCCCACTAAAGTTTGCACACCCTCCAAAATACATACATAAAGTTAACATAGCTATTGAGCTATTTAATTAAACTTGATAAAATGTATATGGCCAACATGCCTTATTTGAAAACCTTTATAACAGTAATTCTTCATAATATTAACTTCACCTAATGTGAGTTACCTTGTTTGCAATTTGACAATTAATTTTGGCTTTGTACCATCTCATAAACTTAATACTTAGTGTGAATATGTAGATACTACGTGGTTAAGAGTTGTTTCAAATACATAGTTTTTACTACAGAAAATAATATGAATTGGACATTATTTACTTTCAAAACGTGCCTGAGTAAGTTACCAGACATTAATAAAGTTTTACTGTAACCCAACTACGCCTTGTGCAATAACTTAAGTGCTTAACACGAATCTCGTTACATCGATGTTAGATAAATTTTAAACTTAAATATTTTTTATTCAATATACTTTACTTTTTAGTGCCGAAATTCTGACACGTGAATAGAATGTTTTATAAAGTTTTAAAAACTTTACCAACAAATTGCGTATTGCACAAGTGCACGAGGTCGTAACAGGTGAATAGAACTCAACTTACTCAGGCTTATTAAAAACAGTTTTCTCCAGTGAAATATTATAGTTAATTAATATGAAAGTAATTGAGAGACTTACCGCAGCCGTGAAGAGAATTTAGCTAATCATAGCTTGAAGAAGATGTATAGAATATCATTCTCTACCGGAGTAAATACACCACGAGGCAACCACTTAGAATTCCAGGCAGCGACAATTATAGAACGCAGTTGGTGCTACACTTCGCCCCGTCCTCCATATCTGGCGACAGGGTGCAGCACCGATCAACGCAGTCTAAAATAGAAATCGATAGGGCATATATTCACGGGTAGGGTGCAGCACTAATTACCGCATTGTAATTCCGTACTGCCTATAACTACAGGTCGTATATTCAGTCGTTTCGCGCCGTCTTTCCGCTAGAGATCAGCTCACTCTCCAATCGTCAATTACTGAAATTTCGCTGAATCTTCATGACTCAGCACAGATTGATGCTTTCAACAATTTCTTTTACTCACACCTCCTCCTTTTATATAATGATGTTAATTATAGAAACGCTTGAGAAATAAGTTGTAACACAGGAAAGGTGTCTTAAGCATTTTGATGGATTTAGATATTATGTTATGTCATTTGTGTGTAGTGCTACTGCAGCAATTTGTATTTTTGTTACTTGATACATATAGCCCATCATCTACATATCTTATCCAAATGCCATTTGGATCAAAGGATTTTATAATGTTTTGTATTTTGGTGTCTATGTGTTGTGGGAATATTTCTGCTATTATGCTTGATAATGGTGATCCCATTGGTAAACCTTCTAGCTGTTGATAAATGTTGTTATTAAATTCAAAGTAATTTTGTTTTAGTATTAGTTGGAGGCTATTTTTTATTTCTGTTACATAATGTTTGTCTTCATTTTGTTCTTTAAGTTTGTTTATTATTATGTCTATTGTTTCTTCTACTGGGATGTTGGTGTACATGTTTGTGATATCATATGATGTGAAAAATGTATTTTCATTTATATTTATTATTTTTAGTTTGTCTATTAATTCGTATGTATTTTTTATGTTATGATGGTTATTTGTTAGATGGTTACTTTTTAGTTTTTGTGCTATTATTTTTGCTATTTTGTATGTAGGAGCATTTTTGAAGTTGATTAATGGACGTATTGGGTTGTTTAATTTGTGTATTTTTATTAGGCTATTCATTTTAAGTGGTTCTGGATTATTATTTATATATATTGTAGCATGACAGATAATCCACATAAATAAATTACTCAATGATCATTAATAAAGCTCAAATATATGGAATATCCAGATGAGAATCAATTAAAAGGCACTATTAATTAATATAATCACAAGAAAAGTAAACATAAAGAAAAAATCTGCAAATAATATATATACTACAAATTTAAAAACCCAGAAAACTAAAATGTGAATAACAAAAGTACCCAGGTAGGATAGAAGCAGGCAATTAAGATACCCCGACAAAGAAACCAGACCAGAAGAAACAAAAGTATACACAGCGAAATGGTACTGAAGAAAGAAGAAAGAAGAAGGAAGAAATAAAAAATGAACAAAAATACTGAAGAAAGAAGAAAGAAGAAATATAAAATGAACAAAAATACTGAAGAACGAAGAAGGAAGAAATATAGAATGACCAAAAATACTGAAGAATAAGAAACCTGAGAAGATCCACTAGAAAAAAGGAAGTGAGACGACCAATACCAAATAGAAACCCCATAGGAAGAGAACCCAAAATCCCCAAAAATAAATGAATGTCCAAAAAGAAAGTATAACACCCCAAAAAACCATATCACAATGTAAAACTGACAAAAACCAAAAGTGTTAATAGTATTAAGTAACAGTGCACCCAAAAAAGTTATTGTGTAGTTTATATGAACAAATCTTCACAGTCCCCCCATGGTTAAATATTTCATGTTGTAAAGCTAGAAAAGGACTAGTAATAATATTAATAAATAACCATGGACAAGTGTAAGTTATTGAATTATAGCCAATAAACTTTGAAAAGGTACATGAGTTGCCGTACAAATGAATAAACTACATAAGTGTTTTTGAACAGTATCATATTTGATATGAAGTAATAATATTGCTAATGAAATGCTACTGAATTTATAAGAACATTCCATACAATGAAATAATAAACAGATAGCTAGTGTTATACATAAAGAAGGGGAATACATCCTTAAAATTGGGAAATACAGAGCAGACTGTAAATAAATAGTTTTAAGAAGGTGTTAACCATTATATGGAACCAATATGTTATGTTCCTGTTCCATATATTAACTAGACAAATAAGATTTATTAGTAAGCAATATTATTGTTATAAGATGTTATTTTGTTGTTAATTTAAATTAGGAATGCCGTATCTAAAGGTAGATATCATTCCCCATGTTATAAAATGTTTTTAATTATGTTACTAGGTGTAATCAGTACACATAAAAGGTATTATTCAAGGTACCAGTTTTGATAGAGATATGTGTTATATTTTAATTGTACAATCAATAATCACTGTTATACTAGTCAAAGAACTAATTGTCAATAAAGTATATAAGGATAAAAAGTCAGAGAAGGGTATAAACTAACTACATTAGTAAAAATTTTGCAAATAGCAACACATCAAATCTAGGCCATATAATGAATTTAAACTGCAGAATAATTAACAAATCTAGTCTTATAAGCCAGTTAAACTGACAATATTTATGCAAGATAAACCCAACATACAGTAATACCATGTAAATAATACTTTATAAAGATATGGTCAGTAGATAAGTAAAATTACTTATTTATCTAATAAAATTACCAATAAAAATGGAATGTACTAACTGACATTATCAGGGGAGGAGTCATAGATAAATGAATTGTATTTAAAAACAATCATTAATAAACTAAATTGCAAGAAATTAAGCAAGAATAGACAAGTATATCAATTTCAGATTTAATAGAATAATAATTATATTAGGGAAAATGGCTATTATTTGCTTAGACAACAGGAAATATAAAATTAGGCCTACCTTCCAGAAATGTAAGAAATATAATTTTTTAATGAAAACTTTGTAACACTATATTAATTAGTATCAAAATAAGCAGAATAGAATAAAGAAACCGAATATGTATTTAGTATTTCGTACAGTTAACTAATAACGAAATTATTTTCTGTGTATAATGTATCAAAATAAAATGTATCGGAAGCTAAGATAATTTGAAACAATGTATAAGATATATTAAATTGGCTAAGAATTTCAGGAGACGAAGGAAATGAGAACAGTTCTTTATTATACGTTGACGAGTGTACTTAACGTGATTATTTGCTCGAAGTAACATAATAATGGCGACTAACATTATAAACCGAGTTCGGTGAAAATTTTTATACAAACTTATTTTGAGTTATTTTTTTTATTGTGAACCGGTGAAGTTAAAATATGAACAGTGTAACACCAATAAACTGAACCACATAAGAGTAATTAATCGAAATAACACCAATATCACACAATTTACAAACGAAAAATTAAGGTTAAAACCGACACACATAGACCAAGTGAGATATATCCAATAACAACATTTTACACCAAATGAACTATTCCACCATACACCAGTGACACTCAAATACATCCAGAACAATCATATACAATTGCTGAGACCATTTTCACTGAGAAGGGACATCTTTATTTAAATAAAACTTTCGTCCAGATTATACGTTACACTACGCATGCGCCAGTCGGCCATTTTGGGAATTGTCTTCATCTTACTCCAGCTGTAGAGAACGACCTTCTGCTGCTTTTGGTTTGAATAAATATCATATGTAAACTTTTATTATTTTTAATTATAACATTGTATTGTTTAATATTAAGGCATTTTATAATTGTAAGTGTTATACTTTCCTGCCCATAACCTTCTCTGCCTATATCTTAAATAACCGTTTAAAGAACCATATTTTTATAATACTAATGTAAACTTTTTATATCGACCGGCCCTGAGTGAGTCGATACTACTTTGTAACCTCGATTCTTATAGAACAAATTAACTATTTTATTAATAAACGTGCTGTTTTGTAATTTGGATTTGGTTTTTCTTTAAAAAAGCTTAACAAATAAATTATTCAAGCATACTAACTAACCGAAAGGCGGTATATACGAAACCACGAACGCTTCAAGAAGAAGAAGAAGAGAGCCGTCTTTCGACTAGATTTGGAGTTAACCAGATTGTCCTTTAACAAATTTACTGAAAGTGACACTATTACAAAAATAAACGTAATACCACTTCATTTCTAATTACAAACAATAAACACGATTAGTTCCTAAATATTAGGATTAACATTTTCATACAAAATATTTTTTCAGAAATTTTTTTTGTGAAATAAATTTTAAATTTTTTATTTCAAATTATTGTAACAACATTCCTACAGATCTTAATATTTTGTTTTATTACAAAATGTCTGTGTTTTTATTGTTGAAAATGTTTTTAGTTGTTTTTATTAGTTTTACTGTTTGTTTAAGATATTTTTCTGTTGGGTCTTTATTTAGTTGTATGCATTTGTTATTGTTGATGAAGTCTTCGGTTTTTTTTATGTAGTCTGATTTTTCAATGATTACTGTTGCTTGACTTTTGACTGCTTTAGTTAATATTAAATTATTGTTCTTTACTTTATTTTTAATTTATTTTATTGTTTTATTGTCTTTTTTTTATATTTGATTTTCATTTCACTAGTGATTATTTTTTTAATTATATGTGTTGCTTCTGTTCTTTTCTCTTCTTGTATATTGTCTTATATTAGGTTAATGGCAAATTCTGTTTCTACTATTAAATTTTCTAGATTTTTGTTTGCGTTTTGAGTTAGGTTAGTTTTCGACATATTGTTTAAATATTCTGTTTCTTTTTTGTTAAATTCTGTATTGCTAAGATTAATGGTTCGAGAGTAAAATGTGTATTTATTTTTGTTTTCTGTTCTTGATTTTCGTTTTGTTGTTTTAATGTGTTGAGTTTTTTTGTTGATTGTAATAGTCTTTTTGTTTTTTCAAATCTTATTTTATTTTCTATGTTATTGTATTTATTATTCCAAGTGGTTGGATGAAATAAACTTGTTAGCTCTAAGTTTAGTTTGTGTATGTCTAGTGTTATGTTATTTTTCTTACTGTATAATTACATAGGACAAACAAAAAACCAGCTGAAAAAACGTTATTTTGAACACCTAAACGCATACAAAAAACCAGAAATATATAAATCCAATTTAGCCACACATGCAATAAACACGACATGAATCCCCATACATAACCAATGTGACACTAATAAAACATATACCACACAAAGGCACCATAATGAACATTTGGGAAAATTTACAAATATACAAACATACTACTTCTTTGTTGCCGATAACGTAGTACATATATAAAAAATTATCCCCTCCCCCTTCAACTATAATTTTCATTTATAGAAAATTACCCCCACCCCGTTCAACTAGCCTCTTCATTTATAGATATTTCATCTACGTTTCTACAGTGGGTTATTAAGTTCTCCTTATCAGGATACTTTATTTATCAAAATTAAGTAGGTACTTTACTCTTGTTACAACAAAACATATTTCAGGTAAACTACCCTTTCCCCCTAACCGATCTTCATCAAAATCAATAGGCTTTGAGTCCTCTACAACTCAGTCACAAATGTAAAAAATTATTTTATTCTGTTTGAATTTACGCCAGTTATCGTTCGTCATGAAAAAATGTCTCTTGTTACAACATAAAATGTTGCAGGTAAACTACCCCTTTCCCTTAACCGATCTTCACCAAAATCAACAGGCATTGAGTTCTCTACAATGTAGAGAAGTATACAAAACATTATTTGATTATGTTTGAATTTACGGCAGTTATCGTTCGTCATAGAAAAAATTACCCTTGATATCACAAAAAACGTTGCAGGTAAACAACACCTTTATCTTAACTGATCTTCACCAAAATCAACAGGCCTTCAGTCTTTTACAATCGAGGAAAGTATGCAAAAAAAAATGTTTTCTATTTGAATGTGCGGCAGTTATCGTTCGTCATAGAAATAATTACCGTTGTTAAAACATTAAATGTTGGAGGTAAACTATCCCTTTCCCTTAACCGATCATCACCAAAATCAACAAACATTGCGCCCTTTATAGCTCAGGAAGGTATGCAAAACATTATTTGATTCTGATTGAATTTACGGCAGTTATCATTCGTCATAGAAAAAATTACCCATGTTAAAACATAAAACATTGCAGGTAAACTACCCCTTTCCTTAACCGATCTTCACCAAAAACAATAGATCTTGAGAACTCTACAATTCAGGGCTGTATGCAAAACATTATTTGATTCTGTTTGAATTTGCGGCTGTTATCGTTTGACACATAAAATACCCTTGTTAAACATAAAACGTTGCCGGTAAACTACCCCTTTCCCTTAACCGATCTTCACCAAAAACAATACGTCTTGAGTACTCTACAAATCAGGGCTGTATACAAAAAATTATTTGAATCTGTTTGAATTTGCGGCTGTTATCGTTTGCCATAGAAAAAAATCTACAGATAGACACAGACAGACACACAGACAGACAAACACACACACAGACACTTTTCAAAAAATTACTTTTTTTTCATGTTTTGAGGGTAGTACAATCAGAATCTGCAAATATCTAGAACACGATTTTCTTTGCCATCACCATACTTCCATATCCTTATGGAACATGGAAGATAAATTACCCTTGATTTAAAAAAAACGTTGCAGGTAAACTACCCCTTTCCCTTAACCGATCATCACCAAAAACTATAGATCTTGACTACTCTACAATTCAGGGATTTATGCAAAACATTATTTGATTCTGTTTGAATTTGCGGCTGTTATCGTTTGCCATAGAAAATACCCTTGTTAAAACATAAAACGTTGCTGGTAAACTACCCCTTTCCCTTAACCGATTCACCAAAAACAACAGGTTTTGAGTACTCTACAAGTCAGGGCTGTATACAAAAAATTATTTGATTCTGTTTGAATTTGCGGCTGTTATCGTTTGCCATAGAAAAAAATCTACAGACAGACAGACACACACACAGACACTTTTCGAAAAATGACTTTTTTCATGTTTTGAGGGTAGTACAATCAGAATCTGCAATAATCACGACCACGATTTTGTTTGCCATCACCATACTTCCATTTCCTTATGGAACATGGAAGTAAAACTGAACAATTAAGCATTAATAAAAATGAACAACACATAAATAATAACAACAACAAAAAATGGGCCACATTCACATACATAAATAATAAAATGACAAAGCTAACAAAACTATTTAAAAACACAGATATAAAAATAGCATACAAAACTAATAAAAATAATTTACAAAAACTAAATAGCCCAAACAACAAAGATAATACAACAACTAACGGTATATACAAAATTTAATGCCAAGATTGCAATAAATGTTACATAGGACAAACAAAAAACAGCTGAAAAAACGTTATTTTGAACACCTAAACGCATACAAAAAACGAGAAATATATAAATCCAATTTAGCCACACATGCAATAACCACAGGACATGAATTCCCAGACATAACCAATGTGACACTAATAAAACATATACCACACAAAGGCACCATAATGAACATTTGGGAAAATTTACAAATATACAAACATAAAACACAAAACAAACTAATACCTGAACAAATACAAATCAATACAAAACATGACACAATATTCAAAGCACTCCAACATCGAAAATACACAAAATACAAATACATATACCACAATCACACACAATAATACAACTTTAAAATACCAGAGACCAACAAGAAACCTTAATAGCATCCAGCCAACACACAAATACTTCACCAGACGCAAGATCGCGAAGGCTGAGGATGAGAGCACGGGAGCTCTCGAAACATGTTCCGAATAAGGAAAAATAACATCTTGAGGTAATATAAACATAAATTTTAAATTTATATATATATATATATATATATATTGTAACAAGACATATGAGCCCAATATTTAAATGACCAAAATATTAACACATGTCATAATAATTGAGTCAACAAGACACATCAAGTATTTACTCAAGAAATGCCAAGAATGAAACTACATAAGAAACACATCAAGAAGAATAAACTCACAACGCAGGAGTTAATAAAATGTAATGGTAATAAACAATAATAATAACATATAAGAAGAAAGAAGATACAGTAAACAGTGATTAACCACAGGAACCAATAACCCAATAGATTCGGTCAGTAAGGAACAAATAAAAGCAAGGAAGAAACATACTACGAGAAAGACACATAACAACCATGGCATAAAATATAGATTCCAAGAGCCAGTCAACTATAGATTAACATCTTACCCGTATAAATACTAACTGAAGAACTTACAGATTGAAAATAAAACAATAACTGACTGACTTAGATGACCCATATATAACTAATAATATTGTAAATGAGTAGGGCATCCTATATTAGACAAAAGAGTGGAAGTAACAATAATGTTAACACAAAAGAAGCTGTAAATACAAGAGAAGCTCATAAAAGCATAATGACATATTATACACAGCATCAATGTAATATAAAGGAGAATTAATATTGTCTCATAATTATAATAATTGTTAGTCAAGTAATCAAAAAATCATGTAAGATAGGAAAAATATCGGTATGGAGAACCATACATGACTTCCATATTCTAAGGTTTATATTTAAAATCAGTTTCAGCTAATCAGCCAGGCTGTGTCTTACCTGCCTTTTTATTGCTGTATTAAATGAAAAATATTATATTACATTAAAATGAAAAAATTATAATTTTATTGCCTGGCAACAAAATTATTTTATTTTTAACAATTACCATTGTTTCAAAAAGTTTAAATAAATTTTCAAGTACTTTACTCTTGTTAAAACGTAAAAGGTTGCAGGTAAACTACCCCTTTCCCTCAACCGATCTTCACCAAAAACAATAGGTCTTGAGAACTCTACAATTTAGGGCTGTATGCAAATAATCTTTTGATTCTGTTTGAATTTGCGGCTGTTATCGTTTGCCATAGGAAATACCCTTGTTAAAACATAAAACTTTACAGGTAAACTACCCCTTTCCCTTAACCGATCTTCACCAAAATCAACAGATCTTGAGACCTCTACAATTCAGGGCTGTATGCGAAACATTATTTGATTCTGTTTGAGTTTGCGGCTGTTATCGTTTGCCAAACAAACAAAATTACCCTTGCTAAAAAAAAACCGTTGCAGGTAAACTACCCCTTTCCCTCAACCGATCTTCACCAAAAACAACAGGTCGCGAGTACTCTGAAAATCAGGGCTGCATGCAAAACATTATTTGATTCTGTTTGAATTTGCGGCAGTTATCGTTTGCCATAGAAAAAAAATCTACAGACAGACAGATAGACACACAGACACTTTTCGGAAAACGACTTTTTTTCATGTTTTGAGTGTAGTACAATCAGAATCTGCAATAATCTCGAACACGATTTTTTTTGCCATCACCATACTTCCATTCCTTAAGGAATATGGAAGTAAAAGAACTAAATAATGAATTACCAGTTGTCATTAATAACACTAGACTTGAAAAAACAAGGTTAAAAAATGTAAATCTGTATCAACTCAATACAGCCATTGTTGCTGCAAATAAGAAAACCACATAACCTAGATACAGATACTTTCCACCTAATTTCATATTTAATAGTAGACAAAACATGTCTAAACTGAAATATTTTGTACCCTAAATCAAGTAGAAGTAATAAGGTTTCTACCAATACCAATATCAGATACCAAGAGTAATCTTTATCTAAGAATTCAAGTAAACAAAGTGAACAAAAACAGCCAAAATGAGATTCACCATGTGAAACATATACAAAACCACATTGTAATGTTAGATAGGAATAACAGAAGGATAACTATGTAATAAGTAAGATATAATATCACTATTATAATAGTATAAAAGAATTATAATCAGTGACATAATGTGTAATAAGAATAAATAAGCACACCTGTCATATGATACCAGATGTAACTACTATTACCCAATGCTATACGCTAAGGAACAGACAAGTGTGTTAAAAACACAAGATTGACTATCAATATACTACTACTAATAAACTATTCTAAACTAAATAATAGTCTGAAAAGACAATACATTCCCAAATAAGAGTTAAATTAAATGCACACTTCATAGTGCCATATAGAGGTCATATTAATGACCAAAATACCAAGGAATAACAACATATTCCAACAAACAAAGATAAACAGTAGTTGTAACAACTCAATGTTTACAACTGGCGCAATACAGAAGTTACCCAGATACCTTTTATTATAAATAATTTGTAAATACAATTAATAGACTCTTAGGCTAAATCAATGGTAGGATAAGAACTATATTTTGTCAATAGATATAAGTAATTAATAAGTGAGAAGTGTTGAAGGACTTGGAAGGCATGCTCTCAAAGAGATATGATTGCCATTAAATAGTTATAATTTAAGATAAATACAATTAATAGTGAATAGTGTAAAGTGATTATCTCAAACATTAACTCCCTTAATAATGAATGAAAGCACACCATGAGCGAACTCTAAATGAAGAGCCAAATGTTACCAATATTGTGATAAGCTTAGATTTAAAATCTATGCTATAATAAGAAGGTTATTACAATTATAAAATATTGGTGTCAATTCGAGCAAATATGTATACTCTCAAACCCAGCCACCCCATGCTAATAACAACAATTAAAATATTGCGCGAAGGGGGTATGTGCATCAAATTAAAAATCGTCAAACAATCAAAACCGAGAAATTAGCCAATTTTACAACGATCGCAAAACGGAACGGCAGATTCTGATGCCATTTCGAGACACTTTTTAACCAACCTTAGAGGAGAGCAGACGGCTACTCGACACCGAATGAAATCAGCTGTTTACATAATTTGTGCGAGTCACCGATGTCAACAAAGCAACATAACCTAAACTTGTGTGCAAACATAACTACACTATTATTGAAGATGTTTTAAGTGTAACAGTGCATTAATAAGGATTGCTAAGTGTATAATCTTTAGCAATTCCGGGATTTAAAAGGGAGTACAGTGATTTTCTCAAAATTAGTTAAGAATTGTACAAAGACGATATAATCGAACAACATTCTAATAATGTGTACAAAATAAAGTATGTAGGTCATTGCACCTTACTAACATCATTCAGTCAACAGTACTAATGATAATTCTCAATTTTAATTTAAATATTTCAGTATTAAGAATTTTGCAAACATTAATCATTTATTATGTAGGAATACTGAGTGTGATATAACCACACCTGATTGAAGTTGTTGTTTAATAAACCTAGATCAAACTAACAAGCGTTCATAAGCGATTGAGAATTGTCGACTGTCTGAAGCAATTAACGAAAGTTAATGAAAAATGCAAATGCTATTTATGTTTTGTAATTTAGGAAGAGTCTACTACTACTAATATTTAAATATTTCTGTCTATTATGATTAAGAAGCTAATGCTATTAAATTATATAAATAATTACAACTACACCATTACCTTTTACAGAGTCAAGTATGATGATTCAGATGTTTATTTAAACAACACTGTTCCGAAATATTATTTTATTGTTCACATTTTAAATATTTTATCAAGAGTTCTTTTAACGTTAACAAACGTTCTTTAAATCATTTATTGTCGGTTGACTAATAAACTAGTTAACCTAAAATGCCCAAAGCAGGCATGGTTATAATTTTAAATGTTAAATATTAAGAGATGATTGAGTTGTAATCATCCTCCAACTGCCTAATAACGGTAGAGTAAGAGTTCTAGTAAATTATTTGGTATTCTGTAAGCTAAAAGAACCCACACACTTGAATTAATATATTTAACCAAAAAGCATTCTAACGAAAATATGACGTTGTAGATCAGTAAATTAGACTCTGATCACCCTGAGATAATTTTTATGAAACAAATAACTAATGTTAATTAATTTTGAACCAAAATGGTTAATGATATTTTAGATCATTAAAAGAAGTGTTAAAAAGAATAAAATCTCATTTTATACGAACGAAGCGGAGTCAGTTAGTTTATTTCGTAGACTAGAGTTTACAGAATAGGTGAACGCCTCTGATTGGATAGCACGACACAGCGGCGAATTTGAATACGGTAAGTCAATCTATAGATTAGATTGCTACATCGACCCTGCAAGATCGGCAAGACTCACTACAAGTAAGTGATCATTTGTTACCAAACATCTGTACTTTCAGTGAAGAATCTACATCATCGATTCGCGTAGTCGACAGAAGAATAATAAATTAAAATAAAGTAACCGAAGTTTAAACACTTCTCTAACTAATTTCAAGAGCAATCCATCGGATTTATTTACATTGGATTCAATGAAACGATTGAATTGAATTGAATAAATCAATAAAAATAATAAACTAAATACAAACCACAATACAAAATACAAACTCTAAACGGATTTTAAAAACCCCGTAATCCAGTTTACTACAATATCCATCTATCTATTTATCTATCCAATGTCTTGCCTGTTTATCATTTGTTATTTTACCTGTCTATCTCTCTTTCCCTAATCCGTTACACATATACGCTTATCTCTGTCTTATTATATACTATTTTTTCTCACCTTCAGTATCTCCCATTCTCACTCTTTCTTTCTCTACCTATGTACTTATTCTTTTTACTTTCTCGATGGAATAGAATGAGACGTCTCCTCCTGTTGGGCTTCATTCTCTGTTAGTGATGGGCATAGGTATGTATAGAAGAATGAAATCTAGCTGTTCCTCGATATCACATCCAGTACCAGGGATCATTTCCTTCTCAGTCTCACTGTCGTTTTAATGATCCGTATAAGCCTTTCGGGATCTAATCTGCTGAAGGTTACGCTACATACACGGTAGTTTTCTTTGACGTCACAGGAAATTACATTTTTAATTTAATCCAAGTAATTTCCTTTATGATCTACTAATATTTTCATATAAAAACAAAAGTACTCACAAAGGTTACTATAACGAGCTTCCCCCGTATATTGCGTTAGATTCAACTTTACGCCGTCAATAGCTTTGCCCCCATTGTCTCTCGCCGTCACTCAGACATTCTCCTCATTTCTCCTGAATTAATTAATCATATTTCACTTCATCGTTATGTGATACTCTCACCGTTCATTTGTTGCACATTCCCGTTAATCCCTATTAATTTACTGCATGAATTTAATCATTCTCCAATTCTGCAATTCTATACTGCTACAGTTCTAAACGTATGTCACAAAATAATGCATCCATAATGACATTTTTTAATAGTTTTGGGATACAGAATATTTCACATAAACGAAATGTTCTTTCTGTGTCTATCTACTGGTTCGACTGTTCAACTGAACAGCACTTTTCTTTCTATTAAAATTAGATACACAACTTTTCTACTTCTGGTTTTTGTTAACTACTGTAAGTCCTCGACATTCGATCATAATGCCTTCACGAAAACGAGTTCGAAACTCGAGTTGTCCGAAAGTCGAGTACTGTTCAGTAGGCTGTATTCACTAAAGGCGTAGACCTACTGTGGACATTAAGTTAGTAGGATCAGGTGTATGAATTGTAATACACTGTACTGTAATGAAATCGGACATTATCTCGCCTAAATTTACATGATATGATCACTCTTACTACAAAAAAATTCATAATACAGTAACATGCTAAATTAAACATTTTCGCACATTAGTAAAGTTTACAAGCAGTGTTTTTAAAACAGCCTACAGTACAGACTTATCATATGCAAAAAATAATCACATTAACACTTTGCATTTTTTGTATTAATAAACTAACATTAATTATGAAAAACCATTACTGTAATCCTAAAAAAATAACTTTATAATTTATAGAAATGTTTATGAAAAATTACTGTGACGTAATAATAACGAATAAATGCTCTGTTTTTAACGCTTATTTACTTCCTCACACCTCGTTTAACGTTCGAAAGTCCGAAGCTGTAGTACGAAACTTGAATAAAAAGTATCAATTCTGAATCTCCATAAGAGCGAAATATGCTAAAGTCGAATGTCCGGAAGCAAAGGCCCTCCTGTGTTGTTTTCCTTGTTAAATATCGAAGTCATAGAATATTTCTTCTACATTTTCCCGTTTATTTAACCTTTATCTTAATTTGGTTAAACTCCTGACAATGTCGTACAGAACATTGGTTTCAAAATCTTATAGTAGCCTACAGAGTGAGAAAACTATAAATTTTATGCATTAACAAACTGACGAAAAAGAAGAACCATACAGATTAATACGTATTTAGTCATTTGAAACAAAGTGTTGTATTTAAAACTGTAATGTTGGTCAGAGCTTTCCAGTTATTAGTAATTGTTTCTTATTTACAGAAAACCGTAGTAATCTACTTATTATTAATGTGGTCTAGTATTAAAATCAGTGATTTTACTTGAGTCAAGATCGACATCGAAAAAGCAAGGATATTAACGAAAAATAAATGATATAAAAATATTTGTCTCTATAATTACTATAATTCCTTAAATCTTAGTGAGATTTACCAGATAAAAGCAATATAAATCACATATTAATAATAAAGCATATCACAAAAACAATACTTAAGGCATTACAACGGTGGACCGTACTGAACATTACAACCTTAAATATCACAAAAATATCAGAGATAAACGTTTGTGTATACAATATTAATATATGCTGTAAGCTACAACGATTCACGTAGTTTTTCATAAACACCGCCCATTTGCATTCCCTATGTTTCACTCACAAGACCCCGCGAGGCGATCTTTTTACAGTATATAATCAAATGTATACAGCTGATGTAAATTGTAATCAAATGTGATTACAATTGATGTAATCACAGCTAATGTGTAGACATCGTATCATTGTATCACATGATACATTTGTTTTATTCGTTTTCAATGAAGCCAATAAATAGCTGCATCAAGTCTCAGACTTCGCCGGCCGCGCGCACTGTGTTAAAGCCGCAATCAATTACGCTCTAGTGTTTTCCTTTATTGTTGACGTGTAATATGGACTATACCGGAACACTTGTGCTATCTATTTAAACAACGACAGCTCCGCTTAGCAGTCAGTTTTAGTGGCGATTTATTCCATTGCGGTTCGAAGTATTGTGGCGAAGTATTATGTGTTTTAGAATTGTGTGGGACTCTATTAGTTGACATTTTTATTGCGTGTGAACAATTTTTATTTGATTTGTTTTAAGAGACTATCTTGTTGATTACAAACTGTTTAATTGTGATAATTAAAGCTGGTGATTAGTGATTTAATTGGTGTCTTGTATTTTGTTTTCTACTGTACCATACGACGATCAAGAAGACTGTCGTAACAATATTATGTTGAGCTGAAAACTTTCGACGAAAAAATTGTTTTTCAATACATGTATTCGGTTACAAAACTATTATCACATGTGACTAAACGTAGTAAAACTTAACCTTTGTTACAATATACCGGTATTTAAACTAACAGTACGCGCGCGCGCGCGTGTGTGTGTTTTACACATTATAATGATGTAAACGTGTCGCGTATAATAATACGTAAAGGCCTACTTAAATTGGAACTGCTAGATTTTCGTCTCTCTCTCTCTCTCTCTCTCTCTCCCCCCCCTCACTGACTCACTCTCTCTCCCCCCCTCACTGACTCACTCACACTCTATCTTCCACACCCTCTTCCTTCCGTCTCTCTCCTTCTCTTTCCCTCCCTCTCTTCCTTACCCTTTTTCCTCAATCCCTCTTTTCCTTATTTTCTATCCCTTTCTCTCTCTCTATCTCTGTCCCTCACTGACTCACTCACACTCTATCTTCTATACGCTCTTCCTTCCGTCTTTCTCCTTCTCTTTGATAAATTCATACTTCCAAACGGCAATAATTTACTCAGTACTTCAAATTTCACCTACAAATCCAAATCCATGTACGTTCAGTTTTTTATATAACTATGTAATCTTTATCGCATTTACTCACAGCAAATAAACGTCGCTGTTACGAAAAGTTGAGAAAAGTTATACTGTGTATACGGATATTAGAAAGTTTTGTCTTCCATTCCTCAAAGCTTATGTTGCTCGAACATCGTAGTAGACTGCGTCCCTCAGTAAAATATAAACAAGTTACAGAATGAAATTAGTTATTACAGTAAAACTTCTTTTATACGTTTCTCACTTATACGTTTTTCACACTTACTCGTTTTTTCTCCAAGGTCCCGGCAAAATTCCTATTGGATAATGCGCACCGTGAGGACCAAAATGCTGATTGGAATCCAGGCACGGTGGACCAAAAAATGGATGAAAGTAATGTTCCACAAGTGTGGACAGGAAGAATTAATTAGTTTGGCCCAAGTGGGCGAAAATTATGTTTCTTGAATTAAATATTCTGATGGCTGGTCTTCCATGGTGATTGAAGATGATGTGTAGAATGAATTAAATTACATTAAGAAATAAAAAGAAGTGGACTGTATACGAATAGTTTTAATATTGACTGATTACATTACAGCTGTAAAAATTGAAGTAGGCTGGCTAATGCTGCATATTGAATTAATATAAATTTAGTTACTCATGAAGAGGGCCTAGTCGGCCATAATAGAAAATAATAAGGCCTAAAGCCTACATTTAATGTCGACACTAACTTGACAGAGAAAGTTCGGCGAACCGAAAGCCGAGAAAGCTGAATGTGCACTGGGCAAGGTACAATCACGCGAACGTTGATGCGATATATACATCAGATTAGCCAACCTAGAAAAATAAAATCATCGCGCTACCGTCCATAAACTGCCCGTCAAAAATCAAAAAGATTTTTTAATACATTTTTAATAAATTAGAATACATTTACAATTTAATTCAAAATAGTGCAGTTCTTAGTAACGAGAATCAGCTTCAAGGCTAAGTTGAACCTTGAGTTGAGATTAGATAACGGCAATCGGCCGCTAGTTTAGAGATAAGCATGCAGATAAGCGACTGTAGGTCAAGGTTTGGCAAACAGCTGTTTCATGTACCAATAAGTCTGGTTACCCACTATTACTGACACAAGTGTGCGCAGTATGTAACATTATAAAACATGAAAGGAAAATACATAATATGCAAGTCATAGAGTTACCTTAATGCTAGCTAAGGTCCGTAGACCTGTACAGAGAGTTCATTACATGAACAAAATTGTTGTTGAACATGTTGCAGTCGCATGTTTTATTGTATATTCAGGAGGGCGACATGTATCGACCTA
This sequence comes from Magicicada septendecula, assembly GCA_034769895.1. Taxonomy (NCBI): domain Eukaryota; kingdom Metazoa; phylum Arthropoda; class Insecta; order Hemiptera; family Cicadidae; genus Magicicada; species Magicicada septendecula. The sequence continues at coordinate 386,905,788 of CM068368.1, read as the reverse complement.
GACATGCTATTCCTGAAGTTTCAGGAATTTGCAATATGTAACAATGTGTGGGCAAGCTAGATGCTGAATGTAGCCCAGATATGACATGTATGTCATAATTTTAAATAAAGAATTGTGCATGCTTACCTACAAAAATGAATAAAATATAAAGTACAATGTGAATAAATTAGACGAGACAGTTACAGACGGCAGGCGCTTACAATAGTTTTTACATCGACACAATTTATGTGAATACAACAACAATAACTTGAATAATTACAAGATAAATAATTGTAATGTCAAACAACAATAGAATACCGAAATTACAGAAACAATTTAACAATTTAAGACATTCCCAAAATAGTACATATTTATCAGAAACCATATAAAGAAATGAATGCATGGTTACTTAACAGCAAAACATGCGAATATTATGCAATAACATTTCATAAATAAGACCACCCAAAGACATGCAATACACCCCATAACATCAATGAAAATGTGTGACATAGTATGCCACAAAGATTAACATACAATACAAATATTAAGATATCACCAGAACTGTAATAATCAGAAGCGTGCCATGACGCAAAGTTGACAAAAAAATATTGTGACAATCTATCACAATTATGTTGACCAAATGGTCGTAATAAATAATAAGCCAATGGCGGAATAAAGCCGCATTGCTCTATAACCATAATGTCAAATCTCGTCTCGCGCTGGCAATAGACATAATTTATGTATTGGTCTCCGCAAAACACCCGTAGGCGTGCGAATGTCCACGACGCGAACCAAGTTATCTGGGCCGGGAAATGTGGCGATGATCACGCCAAATTTCCAGGCTAATGGAGGCAAGTTATCCTCAATGATCAAGGCTAAGTCACCAATGGAAACATTATCTTTGGCAAACCTCCACTTGTGACGCTGTTGCAGCTGGTGCAAATAATCGCGAGACCACGCCTTCCAAATGTCCCGGACAAACCTCCGAATCAGCTGCCAACGAACAAGACGAGAAACAGGAACGTGAGAAAGGTCTGGGTCAGGAATCGCAGTTAGGGGCGCGCAAATCAAAAAATGGCCAGGTGTAAGTGGCACCGGGTCGTTAACATCCGAGGAAATAGCAAATAAAGGTCGAGAGTTCAGACATGCCTCTATCTGAGATAAAACGGTCGTGAACTCTTCGAAGTTTAATATAGATTTGCCTACCACGCGCCGCAGATGAAATTTCAAACTCTTGATGCCGCTCTCCCAAAGGCCACCGAAATGAGGTGAGGAGGGCGGAATAAATGACCATGATATCCCCTGAGAGGATGTGAATGACTTAATCGAGGTGATGGCATCCTTATTGTGCCAAAAGTTGTAAATGTCATGTAAGATGGTGAAGGCCTTCCTGAAGTTCGTGCCGTTGTCGGAGTACAGCTGACTGGGTATACCCCGACGTGCCATAAAACGACGTAAAGCAGCTATAAATGCGCTGGCAGTAAGGTCGGACACCAATTCCAGGTGAATGGCCCTAGTTGCTAAGCAAACAAACAGAGACACGTACGCCTTAGTAAGAGTTCTAGACTTCTGCCCGCCATGACGAATCATGAAGGGACCACCATAATCAACCGCGCAAAATAGAAACGGCCTTGAAGGAGTGACTCTAGGGGATGGCAAAATGCCAAGCCTCAGGACCTGCTGTGTGGCGCTGAACCGGATACACTTGAGACACTTACGAATAATGGAACGGATGACTAGCCGGGCATTAACAATCCACCAACGCTGACGCAGAGAATGATGCACGAGCTGAGCACCAGCGTGAAGTAAGCGAATGTGTTCGCGTTCGATGATAAGGCGTGTGACATGCGCCGATGGGGGTAGTACGATAGGATGTTTCGAATCGTAAGGTAACTGGGAATGCTGCAATCGTCCGCCCCAGCGTATCACTCCAGAGTCGTCAAGAAACAGGTCGAGAGAAGCCAACTTGCTTCTGATGGAAACAGAAGATCCGTTCCGAAGACAACTAATTTCGCCTGGGAAGTGGATCGATTGAGATTGTTTTATGAAGAAATTGAGAGACTGATGAATTTCTGCAGGGGTCAGATCGCCCGAAAGTTTGTCCGCAGATGAGTGTCTAACATTTCTGATGAAACGAAAACAGTAAGCGTATACACGTGTCAGCCGGTGTAACGAGGAAAAGTCCAACGATAAGTCAACAGCCAGGGTAGACATTAGCGAACGGTTATGTGTAGTTTTCTCTTCCGCGGTGACTTCCGAAGATGATGGAGTGGCCGGTACGAAAGATGGGAAAGGATTAGACTCTGACGATTGAGACAGACAGCCAGGACCGTGCCACCAAAGCGAGCAATCGCGCAAAACGTCCGGGAAACACCCCCTAGATATAATATCAGCAGGATTGCGTCGCGAATCAATGTGATGCCAGGTATAAGTTTGCGTGCGACGCTGAATTTCAGCAACCCGATTAGCGACGTATGTTTTCCAACGCGTAGACTGCGCATGAATCCAGTAAAGAGCCACCATAGAATCGGAATACAAATGTACATCATCAATAAACGAATGAAGAGCAGGAATAGTTTTAGATACGAGTCGCGATAATAACAAACAAGCGCAGAGCTCGATGCGAGGTAATGACACTTGGCGTAGGGGAGCCACGCGAGATTTTGAACACAAGAGACGACAGGAAGCAGTAGCATCTTGATAAATGACTCGAATATACACACAACAGCCGAACCCTCTCTCGGACGCATCCGAAAAACCATGCAACTGAACTGTAACCGCCTCACGGTTGCAACAAATAGATCGCGGGACCACTATTTTACCAATCAGACTTAATTTGTTACACAAAGAATGCCAATCCGAAATTGACTGACCGGAAATCGGTTCATCCCAACCAAGCTTACAAAGCCAAAGTCGCTGCATAAAGTGTTTATACAAAAAGACAACTGGTCCGATTAAACCCAGCGGATCATATATTCTGGCGATAATTGAGAGAATCTTCCTCTTGGATATGCTATGATCGACCGGAGATAGTTTGACGTCAAACAAAAATGAATCGGCAGTGTTGTTCCAAAGAATGCCCAGGGTACGCACGTTGTCCTGTTTATTTAGGGGTCGTGAAAAGTTGTGATGATTTGCGACCGCTGTGGGTTCATTTGATGCCCATTTGTGCAACGTGAAACCATATTGAGCAAGTAACGCACCTAGGTCGGATTTCAGATTGGTCAGATCGGGGATAGTGTCCGAACCGGTAAGTAGATCGTCTACATAAAAATCGTTAGTTATGGCTAAAGCCGCTTGGGGAAAGGAAGTTTGATTGTCTCTAGCAATTTGTAGAAGGCACCGAGTGGCCAAAAAGGAGGCGCTAGCCGTGCCGTAGGTTACTGTTCGCAGCGCGAAATGCTTAAGTGGTTCGAGGGGAGAGTCACGCCACAAAATACGTTGATAGTGACAGTCCCCTTCAGCAACGCGAATCTGACGATACATTTTTTCGATGTAGGCAATCAGGACATACTTATGTGTGCGAAACCGCAACAGAATAGAGAAGAGATCTTGCTGAACATTGGGACCTACCAATAATATATCATTTAACGAAAGACCATTAGTAGTCTTGGACGAACCATCAAAAACAACGCGTAATTTTGTGGTCAAGCTAGAATGTTTAAACACGGCATGGTGAGGCAAGTAATAAATATTTGACGATCCTAAATTGATAGCGCCATGATCAATGAGTGTCATGTGCCCAAGATTCATGTATTCCCTGATAAAGTCTGCGTAGTCGCGAGCGAGCTTGGGATCGCGCCTGAATCGACGCTCCAAGCTTAAAAATCTTGATTCGGCACTTGTGTAAGATTCCCTCAAGTGGGGCTTATCAGATTTGAATGGGAGCGACACTATAAATCTACCCTCGTGGTTGCGCTGAGTTGAGCGCACAAAATGCTCTTCGCAAGCCGACTCGCTATTAGGGGTATCGCCGGGGATCGTTTCTGCCTCCCAAAATCTCTCGAGAGATTGCAGGATTTGGCTGTCATTGTTCCTTGCCAAGAACGAAACAGCAGGACCCTGGGTGTGGCAGTGTTTGGGCAGATTGCCGGCCAAAATGTAACCCAGTTTTGTCTCCTGAATGATAGGGAAGTTGGGTCCGCGTGTATACTTATTAGCTAATATTAAATCCAGATAAAATTGTGCCCCCAATAGTATGTCGATCTGTGAAGATATATTAAAATCTGGGTCGGCGAGAAAAATTTTATTTGGAATGTGGAACCGGTTGATGTCAAACGAGATTGAAGGCAGATTATGAGTTAAGTTAGATAGGACAGGACGGCACATTTGGCCTCGAAACTATGTCTCTGATAGCGAGACATAATACGCACAGAAACAATGTCAGTAGCGCAACACGCTGTGTTGCTTATTCCTGTAATTGTAATATTAGATCGGGTTAGTTTAAGTAGTTTAATCATTTTTCGCAAATGATTTCGTACAAAAATTGATCTGGGACCCGGCGTCAAGAAGTGCCCGAGCCTTATGCCTATTGCCAGCCTGATCAATGACATATACAACCGCAGTGGATAAAAGTACATTGTTTTTACACTGTAATTTGAATGAGCAATAGTTACTGCTGGCAGCTGCTGATTTCGGCACGTAATTAGCGTGCAGCAAGGTGTGGTGACCCTTTGAACAAATTTTACAAACCTGTTTACTTTTACAATTTGTTATCAAATGACCTGCTCTAAGGCAGTTAATACAACATTTATGATTTGCAACCAATTGCCCCCGCTCAGCGGCACTTAATATGCGAAAATTATTACACATGTAAAGCGGGTGGTCAGATTTACAGCACACACATGAATAATGCCTTGCCGCTGCGTGATAACTCTTAAAGGTACTGCTGCCAGCAGTATTTCTTAAGCTACATTTCTCAAATTTATTGTTTGGTTTTACACTAGGTTTGTTGAATTGCTGTCCGGATTCAATTGGCATTGTATTTTCTAAAAGTTGTCGGCGCAAATTCAAAAAATGCGTAAAGTCTTGAAAACTGGGCAAGTTGTCAGGGTCTATGGACTCCTTCCAACGTTTTAAAGTAATAGGGTCAAGTTTGGTGGAGAGCAACTGTATGGTAATAAACTCAAATAGGTTTACGGACAGCTTCATTGCCGCCAGTGAATTAACGGAAGACGTTATAGTATTCGTAAACTCCGCCAAGCTTTGAACTGAGTCCTTTATTGTGTACTTAACCTGAAGTAGGTTCTGTACATAATATTTGGCTAATATAAATGGATTATTGTACCTCTCGGACAGCAAGTTCAACGCTATTACATAATTTTCTTGACAAATTGGTAATGATTTAATTAAGTCTAATGGTTCACACTTCACCGATGAATGCAAGTAATGCAGTTTCTGTACTGGCGTTAAATCTGATCTTGAATGCACTAGATTATTGAAAATTGAATAGAAATGTTGCCACTCAAGTATGTTGCCTGAGAAGCAGGGCAAACTTATCGGCTTTAAATGCACAGGCGTCGATAGTACAGGAGGCACAGTCTGAGTATTAAAAGTGTCAAGGAGTTGTAAAATGTTTGCCTCAGTTGAGTATATCGTTTCCTCAACCTCGACTCGGTCTGCCTGAGCAGTGCTCGCGTCTTTACTGATAAGCTCTATCTCAGACTGTACTTCGTCGTACTTCGAGGCTAAGCTCTTAAGACTTTCTAATCTTACAGTCAGAAAATGTTTTGTAGTTAAATTAATATCAAAAGAATTTACCGCGGATTGTATCCGCACTATCGCGGACTTTAATCCGCCTCTCCTTCTGGTCAGCACCTTGAGGCCTTCTTCAGACATTTTTTTACGCACCTTTTTACTGTTGCTGGTGGTACCTGGTTGGCGACTTCCCGCAGCGTCGGCTTCTTGGTGATGATGGTGAACAGCTGGCAAAGATGACCACTTTGAGGCACTGCAGCCGGCAGGAACTTGCTATTACGTTGCCCGAAGATGACGAGCGAAATGGCGACGTAAATCACGCTATGGTCACATTAGCTGACGTGCTAATCCGCCCGTGATGGCCAGAAAAAGATGTAAAAGATGTTAAATGGAAATCCAGGTCCGGAGTGACCAAAAAATGGATGATGCGCACCGTGAGGACCAAAATGCTGATTGGAATCCAGGCACGGTGGACCAAAAAATGGATGAAAGTAATGTTCCACAAGTGTGGACAGGAAGAATTAATTAGTTTGGCCCAAGTGGGCGAAAATTATGTTTCTTGAATTAAATATTCTGATGGCTGGTCTTCCATGGTGATTGAAGATGATGTGTAGAATGAATTAAATTACATTAAGAAATAAAAAGAAGTGGACTGTATACGAATAGTTTTAATATTGACTGATTACATTACAGCTGTAAAAATTGAAGTAGGCTGGCTAATGCTGCATATTGAATTAATATAAATTTAGTTACTCATGAAGAGGGCCTAGTCGGCCATAATAGAAAATAATAAGGCCTAAAGCCTACATTTAATGTCGACACTAACTTGACAGAGAAAGTTCGGCGAACCGAAAGCCGAGAAAGCTGAATGTGCACTGGGCAAGGTACAATCACGCGAACGTTGATGCGATATATAAATCAGATTAGCCAACCTAGAAAAATAAAATCATCGCGCTACCGTCCGTCCACCTATACTTGCCGTGTTATTTTATTTCGGTTATACGTTTTTCGTTTATTCGTTTTTTACAGTTATACGATCAAATTCTTAAGGCCCTGGAGATTCGAAACTTTATTTATACGTTTATTCTGAAATAAACTCTTTATTCTGAACACGTTTATTCTTTAATAAGTTAAGTTCTGAAACTTCATTTACATATTTATTCTGATTTACGTCGCGTATATCACAAAATGAATGTGTGAACGCAAATATTTTGGATTATTTTTAGGGAATCGTCAATTAGTGCCGTTCGGTTGAGTTAGCAGTTGCTGTATAACATTTGAGGTAGCTTATAGAGTCCTAGAAACGTAAGGTATTTGCTCACTCCTTGTAAAGCTCCATCGCTTCGTCGACAATAGTTCGTTAGGTTTACTGCTTCTATTAAAAATAACATCGTGAGTGTAAAATGAGTGGAAGGAAGAGGAAGTGCGTTACGATCGCGGATAAATTAAACATTTTGAAAGTACTGGAGGAAAACGGGGATAAGAAACGACTGGACACCGCTAAAGAGTTGGGAATTACTCCGTCGACGTTAAATTCACTTGTGGCTAAAACAACCGAAATTGAAGTAAGTTTTCGAGTGTTTGGTGTTCTTAGTAACAAGCGAACACGTATTTAAGGAGAAAAATTTTAACGCTTGGAAAACTGTGCATTACAATGGTTCGATCAGCACAAGGCGGAAGAATTCCTATCAGCGGCCCAGTGGTTTTCGAAAAAACAAATGAACTGGCAGCCAGGTTCGACGTCGAAGATTTTCATGCGTCTACGGGCTCCCTACATAAATGTAAGATAAGGCATGGATTCACCAGCAAAAGCGTGTGCGTTGAGAGTAACAGTGTATACGTTAATACAGTGGGTGATTGGGGAGAAACTCGTTTAAAAAACTAACGTCTCAGTATGCTCCCAAAATGTGTTTAAACAGGCCTTCTTTTTTAATTTACATCCTGATCGTACATTGGCATTCAAAGGAGATACATGTCATGGCGAAAAGCGGAGCAAACAACGCCTGACAGTACTGTTATGCGTAAACAGTGACGGAAGTGAAAATATCGGTATGGAGAACCATACATGACTTCCATATTCTAAGATTTATATTTAAAATCATTTTCAGCCAAACAGCCAGGCTGTGTCTTACCTGCCTTTTTATTGCTGTATTAAATGAAAAATATTATATTACATTAAAATGAAAAAATTATAATTTTATTGCCTGGCAACAAAATTATTTTATTTTTAACAATTACCATTGTTTCAAAAAGTTTAAATAAATTTTCAAGTACTTTACTCTTGTTAAAACGTAAAAGGTTGCAGGTAAACTACCCCTTCCCCTTAACCGATCTTCACCAAAATCGAAAGTCATTGAGACCTCTACAATTCAGGGACGTATGCAAAAAATTATTTGATTCTGTTTGAATTTGCGGCTGTTATCGTTTGCCATAAAAAATACGCTTGATAAAAAAACGTTGCAGGTAAACTACCCCTTTCCCTTAACCGATCTTCACCAAAAACAATAAGTCTTGAGTACTCTACAAATCAGGGCTGCATGCAAAACATTATTTGATTCTGTTTGAATTTGCGGCTGTTATCGTTTGCCATAGAAAATACCCTTGTTAAAAAAACGTTGCAGGTAAACTACCCCTTTCCCTCAACCGATCTTCACCAAAAACAATAGATCTTGAGAACTCTACAATTTAGGGCTGTATGCAAATAATCTTTTGATTCTGTTTGAATTTGCGGCTGTTATCGTTTGCCATAGGAAATACCCTTGTTAAAACATAAAACGTTACAGGTAAACTACCCCTTTCCCTTAACCGATCTTCACCAAAATCAACAGATCTTGAGAACTCTACAATTCAGGGCTGTATGCGAAACATTATTTGATTCTGTTTGAATTTGCGGCTGTTATCGTTTGCCAAACAAACAAAATTACCCTTGCTAAAAAAAAACCGTTGCAGGTAAACTACCCCTTTCCCTCAACCGATCTTTACCAAAATTCGCGAGTACTCTGAAAATCAGGGCTGTATGCAAAAAATTATTTGATTCTGTTTGAATTTGCGGCAGTTATCGTTTGCCATAGAAAAAAAATCTACAGACAGATAGACACACAGACACACAGACACTTTTCGGAAAACGACTTTTTTTCATGTTTTGAGTGTAGTACAATCAGAATCTGCAATAATCTCGAACACGATTTTTTTTGCCATCACCATACTTCCATTCCTTAAGGAATATGGAAGTAAAACTGCTTCCTCTAACTGTCGGGAAATTTGCGAGGCCGCAGTGTTTTAAAAACACTCTACGAAATACACTAAGAACAATAAATCGTGGATCACGATAAAAGTGTTTGAAGACTGGCTGCGAGGCGTCCATGCAAAAATGAGCGTAAAAGATCGAAAAATCCTTTGGTTTATGGACAGACCAAATCCATACCTTTGGCGTGTATCCTTTGGCACGGCACATCCTTCTGATACGTTACATCTAAAAAACGTGAGAGTGGATTTTTTCCTGCAAATTGCACAAGCAAACTGCAACCGCTGGAGCTGGGAATAATCTGCAATTTTAAATTGCGTTAGCGCAAGATGCTGGTATAGCCACCCACTGTGTAGATGCTGGAATGAAGGATGAAATGAAAATTCAAATTTTGCAGGTAAGATTTTTTCGTTATTTTTAAAAATTGTAACTAGGGAAAGCAATACTGTACCGTATAATTCTAAGCGACTTTCTGCTGATATTTCAAATACGTACTGTTTCATAAATAATGAATAGATTGAAATGAAAAATGTATCAGTATGTCAAGAAAGATTAAACGGTTTTACACCAGGAGAGGAACAGAGGTTTTTTAAATTCCGGTATTCTTTTAGGATGGCCCTACATTTTCTACTGTGATTTTTTAGCATTGCGGTAATCCTCATGTAAATTAGTTATAGGCGTAGGTCTACCTAAAGAAATTACAGTATAGGCCTATCAAAATTCTATTTTTGCACTTTCCTTTGGTTTCTTCTAACAGACAATGCATTACATCGCAGCTACATGGCACAGAGTATCGCAACTCACTGTCCGCAACTGCTTTCACAAAGACGGAGTCGGGAATATCGAAGCCTGCAATAATGAAGATAGCTGTGATGATGATGATGATGATGATGAATGGGAGAAATTAGAAGGTCTGCGTGGTTTGACGACTACGGCAACATTGACGATAACGTTGTTACTACGGAAGCCATGACCATATCGGAGAGTGCGATAGCATTCAACAGGAAATGGACGAAGAAGAAGCTGATGATGATGACAAAGACCAAACGCAGACCCGCGTGTATTTTGGTGATTTGTTAATGAGCTAGAGACAATAATTAACGCTTTGTAACGCGCACGACGCGTATCTGACGAAACTTATATCCGCGTTCCCTAGTTTCATGTATCCGACGAAATTATGACGTAGTTTTAATTTGAAGATATAGTTTATTCTGTAACCGCGGAAAAGAAAAATCAGGGGAAGATAACGGATTTTAAGGGGGGAAACGTTTAATTATATCTGTGTAATTTTTCTCCTTATATATGTTGTGTTTTATCAGTTGTAAATTATACATAATTTCTGTTCAGATCGCACCATTTAATTATACTATTTGTGTTCTATTTCACTTATACGTTTTTCACACTTATACGTTTTTTCTTTGAAGTCCCTTGAAAAACATATAAACGAAGCTTTACTGTATTATGTTTGCACGATTATGTTAAGTAACTGTAAATATTCTGCCAAAGTGGATACAAATAGAAGCTACGTCTGTCTAGTCTAATGATATAACGATTGTATACAAAGTAAATGTTATTTTAATTTATAATTTCACCGTTTTCACTCTACAAAAATCGGCGTTGCAAACACTTCTAAAAATATGTCTTCATCGGACAAAAAAATTCTAGTTATCAGTTACACGCATTTTCATTACTGTACACGGTTTGAAAAGGGACTGGAATAAAAAGACTAATGGGGACCGAATCTTAACCAAAATAGTTCAATTTAGAATGGATCATTTACAACGAAAGATACATATACGTTTGTACTATTCACATTAGTAGTTTCAAAAGGAAGGCAGTTGAGTCAGTCACAAAAGGGAAGCTATATCAAGAAGGCTTAGCCGGGGGAAGGTTTCGGAGACACGATCCCGCTCTTTGCAAAGTCACTGGCAGAACGAATCGAACCAGAGACCGTAGGCATTCCAATAAGCGTTTACTCGCTAACAATTCATTCAACCTTTTATATTATTTGTACACCCGGAACTTCGGATTAACCTTAATGTGTTAAGGGCTGTCGGTTTAATTTTCTGCGTTGAGGAGGCATTATATTTTTATACGTAAGGAACAATTAGGCCTATTTATAAAAATAATACTCTAACCTACAAATTAATGGAGGCCTGTTGTTACCCACATTATCCAAAATATAATTTTTAATATGTATTATACTGACAAATTTGTAATGTATGTTATTCAAACAGCAAATTATTTTATGTATTCTGATAGTTCTTCATTTTAAGGTAACAAAAAAAAAATCACTTGCCTGCAGAAACCTAAAAAAATAGTTCGAAGAGATGAAAGCTTCATCGCGTCGTGTGTCCAAATGAACTCTATAATGGTGGTACCATCGCTGTCTGGACAACGATAAACAAACCAGTATTAACATTGGGTACACTACCCACACGCGTAGGCTCGCGCGTTTGTGTGTGTGCGTGTGTGTGCGCGTGTGTACAGTAATATAAAAGAGTATCATATACAGCCCAGTTAAGTGTAGCCCCGTAAAGTAAGATAGATTACAGTAATCTTGGGTGTCGAAATCTCATACATATTGTGACATAGCGAGGCGAAGATCTGCTCTCGGCGCCAGCCGAGACGTGACACGAGAAGGCGAGGCGACCCAATCAAGGATCGGCAGCAGCTTGATTGGCCTCAACGTGACCATCTAACGTGCTCGAGGCGAGCCAACCAGGGACCAGCGGCACTCTGATAGGTTCGTGGCATACGACCTGTCAGGGTATAAAAACAGCGCCGCTAAAAATTTTTGGCGCACTCCATTGGACGTCGTCAAGCCAGCTGGAAGAAAAGGAAGAAGGAAGAATGGAGAACGCAGGAGAAGCAGTGATGGACATCGACTGGGACAGCAGCGGGCTCTACATACCGCTGCCGAAAGAAGAGAACCGCAGCACGCCGAACATCACAGCGCGGCTCGGGCAGCGTACGCAAATGATTTAGCGTACCCGACAAACGGTCCTTTTAAGGGCCTAAAAAACTATAGTGTGTACGATTGGCGCCATTTGTCCTGTGACAAGTGGCGCCCAACGTGGGGCGACGATCATCTTGCGGATGCAGGATCCAGCCACGCCAGAGAACTACCAGCCGGCACACAAAACAACAAGGCGCCCAACAGCTACACCCAGCGGGACACCGGGTTCGAAATAGAGCAAGGCTTTGCGCAATTCGCCGCAGCTCTGAGGTGCACGTTGCCACCGGTGATCACCGCTACATACCATGGCCTCAAGTACGAGGATCCAGAACGATATCTTCAACAGCTAGAGCGACAGCTGCGGGACTACAGAGTCCCACCTGAACAGTGGGCAGATTACGCAGTGCGGCAGCTCCGAGGAGAAGCTGCCACGTGGGCAGAGAGATACACGGGACTGCAGATAAATTGGCCCGAGTTCTGCGACCGCTTCCGGCATCACTTCTGCGGGATGCAACGAGACGCAGAGCTGCTGGCCGAGCTGTACGGACAAACGCAGCGGCAGGAATCGGCGGAAATCTTCATCCTGAGAAAAATCAAGCTGTTTCGCCGTCTGTACCCCGGAGGTGACGAGAGGACGAGCATAGCCATGCTTACACAACAGCTGCAGCCACGCCTTCGACCTGCGCTGAGGTTCCCGCCGCCTATGACTTTAGAGGAACTTTTACAACGGGCGATGAGCATCGAGGCGGACTTGGATCAAGATAGTCGTGCGCGAGGTCGGGATGACTCTGCTGAAAACTCCCTGGATCGAGTAGGGGGGTCGAAGCAGTGTCGATCGGCCTCAAGCACGAAAGAGGAACAAAGATTGAACAGCCTAACGCCCAAGTGCCGCTACTGCCCGGGAAGACACTTCCATCGGGACTGCCCTGTGAAGAACCGGCAGGGAAACGACCAAGCGCCCCGGTAAATAGCCCACCGGGGCGCGTGAACCAACTAGGTGCGGACATACCGCGCATTCCAATAGAGATCGCCGGCCGAAAACTGACCGCAGCCTTGGACTCCGCCGCAAACTACGACTTCGTACGAGCCGGTCTGCTGCCCGGAGGAAGGAAGACGGAGCCCCGAGTTGTCCAGCTAGCGCTACACGGTCAGCAATGTCACTCAACGGCCACCGTCGTCGCAGACATTATAATTGGAAGTCTCGCGACCACCACCAGTCTGCTAGAAGTGCCCGGACTGCAAGAAGAAGTTTTATTGGGCCACCACTGGCTCACGGCCAACCAAGCAGTTGTGGACTACCGACGGGGCTGCCTTCACATTGGCAGCGAGAACCGACAGACGGTCTTCTGGAATGACCGCGCGGAGCCCGAGGAAGAGGACATTGACGAAGCTAGCCTTCAAACGTCAGCAGGTGGCCAACACCAGAAACGGCTTCTGGAAATGTTACACCGTCATCGCAGTTTGTTCTCCCGTGGCCCGCTCCGCACTACATCTGCGGCCAAGCACGAGATCCGGCTGATAGAAGGTAGCCAGCCATTCCGGCTCCCAATGTACCGGTACTCCGACGAGAAGAAACGCACCATCCGGGAACAGGTAGAAGAGATGCTGAGGCAGCGTATCATTGAACCGGCCATACAGCTCTCCGGTGGTGATTGTGAAAAAGAAGGACAGCACACCCCGGTTCTGCGTAGACTTCCGGAGGCTGAACGATCAGACCGAGGATGTGGACTCACCACTGCCGCTGATATACGAAACAATCAAGGACCTCAGCGGGGCCCAAGTCTTCTCGACCCTAGATCTCAAGAGCGGCTACTGGCAAATCCCGCTGGAGGAAGAAGCAAAGAAGTACACAGCATTCTCGGTGCCCGACGGAGGTCGCTACCAGTTCCGGGTGATGTGCTTTGGGCTGAAGAACGCGCCCAGCACCTTCCAACGGCTGATGCAGGATGTTCTCACGGGACTATTACGGGAGTGCTGCCTCGTCTATCTGGACGACATCATTGTCTACTCCCCCGACTGGGAAACGCACCTGCGACACCTGGATCAAGTCTTGGAAAGGCTGCAGATGCACCAGCTGACCTGCTCGCTCAACAAGTGTCACTTCGGCCGGGAAGAAGTCGCCTTTCTGGGACACGAGATTACTCCGGACGGCAACCTCCCGCAGCAGCAACATCTCAGAGCGATTGAAGACCAGCCGGCCCCCAGCAACAAGAAAGAGCTGCAACGCTTCCTGGGAACCTGCAACTGGCTGCGAGAGTACATCCCCTGCTTCGCCATGATTTCGGAACCGTTAACGTACCTGCTGCGGACAAGAAAGTGGCATTGGGACGACATAACTCAGCGAGCCTTCGAAGAGGTTAAGGCCGCTTTCCGGCAGCCGTTAAAACTCTCACGACCGGATCGAGACTTGCCGATGTTTCTGCAGACCGACGCCAGCCAAAAGGGACTTGGAGCGGTGCTTTATCAATGCACCGAAGCCGGAGAGAGGCGTATCATCTCGTACGCCAGTGCCAAGCTCCACGAGGCGGAGAAGAACTACCACTCCAACGAACTGGAGTGTTTGGCAGTCGTCTGGGCCATCAAGAAATACCGGCCATACTTGGAGGATCGACATTTCACCCTAAGGACCGACAACAAGGCGCTAACTTGGCTGAAGCAGGCGACGGGGCAGAAGACGAAGTACGCTCGCTGGGCTCTACTGATACAGAGCTTCAAATTCACCGTCGTCCACTGCCCGGGCAAGGAGAACGAGTTGCCGGACTTCCTCTCGAGGGAACCTGGGCTTGAAGATACTGCCGGCGTCCAAGAAGAACCACGGATGCAGCCTGAAGAGAGGCCACTTCGCAGTGTTGCGGCAGCTGCACCCCGACTACAAGAAATCACAGCTGTCGGCATCCATCAGGCAGTGCAGGAGGCGCAAGAAGGCGACCAGGAGTGCCAAGCGTGGAGAAACGACCCTGCGGCGGCTACAGCGAGAGGATACCGGGTGGACAACGGCCTGGTTTGGAAGGACAGACGCAACCAGGAACCAGGATTGTACGTGCCGCCGAGTGTCCGCATGGAGGTCATCAGGCACTTCCACGACTTCCCTGAAGCCGGTCATCCGGGGGCCGAAGAAACGTTTCGGGCCATTGGCAAGGACTTCGTCTGGACCGGCCTAACCATTGATGTCCGCAGATACGTCCGGAGTTGCAGAATATGCGCCCTACACAAGCGCGGCGCAAATCCCGAACAGGACCAACAGCGACCTCACCGACCCAGGAGATGTTGGAATACTGTCGCCCTGGACGTCATGGGACCATATCCGCTGACTCGAGCTGGCAACCGGTACATCGTAGTGGTCACGGATATGATGTCGAGATGGGTGGAAGCAAAGGCCGTGCGCAAGGCGGACGCCGACACCATTATCCGCTACCTGGAGGAAGAAGTGTTCCCTCGTTGGGGATACCCAGAGGCGTTGCTCACCGACAACGGAAAGCCGCTCACGGGCCACAAGTGGAAGCAGATGTGCGACAAGCTGCACATACGACCGTGGACTACAGCCAACTACCATCCCAGGGCGAACCCGACCGAGCGGCGCAACGGCGAGATCAAGAAGGCGCTGCGGATCCAGCTCCATGACTGCAAGGACCATGGCGACTGGGACAAGCGTTTGCCGACGATTCTGTTCTCGCTGCGGAATCGTGCAAACGCCGCCACTGGAGTGACACCGAGCGAGCTTCTGCTGGGCAGAGACCTACGCCGACCCGGCGACTGGAGTCGGCCACACGCAGAACAGGACGTCCGGCCAATTGAGGAACGAGAAGAGGCGGCCAGGTCACACCAGACGCAGTATCAGCGGCGGCGGTATCCGGAACGGAGGACACAGGACCCTACACTGGCCGTAGGGCAGCTGGTGTACGTCAAGAGCCACGCCGGACCAGCCAAAGGACGGAGGTACCCTGGATGGGAGCCAGCCTGGGAAGGTCCCTTTAGCGTTGCCGCAACCCTCGGCGGGCAGATTTACACGGTGGAGAAGGACGGACGTCCATACAAGGTTCACCGCCAACGGCTCAAACCCGCCGGAGAAGAACAATGGGCTGGCCACCGGAGAGCATTCAAGACCCGGGGGAGTTGTGACATAGCGAGGCGAAGATCTGCTCTCGGCGCCAGCCGAGACGTGACACGAGAAGGCGAGGCGACCCAATCAAGGATCGGCAGCAGCTTGATTGGCCTCAACGTGACCATCTAACGTGCTCGAGGCGAGCCAACCAGGGACCAGCGGCACTCTGATAGGTTCGTGGCATACGACCTGTCAGGGTATAAAAACAGCGCCGCTAAAAATTTTTGGCGCACTCCATTGGACGTCGTCAAGCCAGCTGGAAGAAAAGGAAGAAGGAAGAATGGAGAACGCAGGAGAAGCAGTGATGGACATCGACTGGGACAGCAGCGGGCTCTACATACCGCTGCCGAAAGAAGAGAACCGCAGCACGCCCGGAACAGCGGACGCAGCCGCCGAACATCACAGCGCGGCTCGGGCAGCGTACGCAAATGATTTAGCGTACCCGACAAACGGTCCTTTTAAGGGCCTAAAAAACTATAGTGTGTACGATTGGCGCCATTTGTCCTGTGACAATATGCTAAAAACATTATTTATGAGGTACAAAAACTTCAAGACAAAACGTATATGAGATAATTCTAGTAATTCATGTGTAGCACACTCTCTTGTAAGGAAAAGATTCCACGGTGTCAAGAATTTGTAACACATTATGTGACAAATGTAATCTCTCTGACAATTAACAACAGCTACCCCTGCTCCAACAAATTGGAATTTTAGAAACATGAGGAGAATGAAAGGCAGGAGAGATAAAAAGGATGCTAATATAAAGACGACGGGAGAAAGCATGATGCGGGGAGTAACCGATAAGGGGAGCGGAACAGAGAAACACCACCGCAATCACAACCATTACAAGAGAGACGCCGGAGAGCATCCAACAACGATAAGGAGGTTACCCAATGAATTCCAGGCAGTAAGTACCAGTCTAAGAAGCAAAGCACTTTGATGTCTTTAAATAAGGCATCAAAGACCGAACAGAACAAGGGAAGAGAGAAAGTATCGAACATCGTCGAAGAATCCAATACAAGATAAGAAATTACATTACCAGAAAATAGGGTGGAAAATTTGTTCGGAGAAGTGTATCAAACTTTACTGATAAGTAGCCCTACACTTTGTAAATAATAACAAATATTTCGTGCAATGAATATCTGAAAAAATGTATTGTTGGAAAGAATATTTCTACATACTTATTATGTTTAAAAAGTTTGTAGAATCAAACAAATCATTTTTTTATAAAATGATTGATAGGGGAGTTATCGGGAGTTATTTATAAAACGAGTTTATAGGGGACAGTTAGCTGTTTGCATGAAGAATAGTCATTTCTGTGTTCAGCAAAGTAAACCTAGGTACCTTCTCACCTAATGTCCAACGATACTGTCTGCAACAATATTAAGCGAGGCCAAATCTATACATGGGGACCTCCAAAATCCCTGAATGCAGAGACTTCCTGTTTAAAGAGCAGGAAGGAGAAGCTGAAGGGGGAAATAACATCGATTACTTTCAGTCACAATGAGACGTAACAGGGGCGAATGTTTATGGGGGGGGGGGGGGAATTATAGGAAACAATATTTTTTCAAATTTTTACTTCAAACTTATCTTTTTTGTGTGAAATAAGTGTTGACCATTCTTGAATAATAATTTTAACATTTAAAAAATAAAGATAGGTTTTCCTCTCAGAACAAAAAATTTCTCTCGAAAGAACTATCAGAAATGTTTTTCAGGATGTAGTGGGTGACGAGGATTTCCTTGATTTTCTCTCCCGCCGACGCACCCGATAATTATATAATAACATTTTCGATATTATTATATTTATAACTAGTTCACTATACTCTCTAAATGGTTCGTTACGCAGGAGAAACATGTGTAAATTTTTAACATATATTTAGACACCTATAAACTTCGTAGTCGTCATCCTTTACGGCTTAGACTAACATCCTGGGGGTCTTCCTCATGCAGAAACTTACATTACTTATTCTTTGAAAAGTAAG
The DNA here is from genome assembly GCA_034769895.1 of Magicicada septendecula. Taxonomy (NCBI): domain Eukaryota; kingdom Metazoa; phylum Arthropoda; class Insecta; order Hemiptera; family Cicadidae; genus Magicicada; species Magicicada septendecula. The sequence goes on along the minus strand of CM068368.1, from coordinate 386,887,825 downwards.
GCAGACAAAAAATGTTGTCGTCACACGTGGCAATATATGTTATAATACTTTACTGAAAAACGGGCTGCACGATCAAGAAGTTTCAACAAAAACTATAAATAGACTTATTCCACAGACTATTAAAGAACTGTTTGTTTATTAAGTCATACTTTAAATCATAGTGTTTATAAAACACAATATAATAAGGAACAAAATATCAAAGAAAGAAGAATTGGCACGCTATAAGAAATTTGGGATGAGTAAGTTATAAAATGAAGGATGTGGGTGGCAGAGACGGTATCTGAAGCCGAAGGAAGGGAGAGGAGCCCCTAAAATATCGCCTACAAAAGTGGTTTTAACATTTAAAATTTGCCACCGGCTGATCGAAACACCAGCGGAATCTGTAAAAATTGCCTTTAGTCTTTCAGAGTAAAGAATCTGTAAATCTTAAAAACTCCATGAACATGCGACCTTAGACATCTGTACTACGGGATACAGATGGGCGTAGCTTATCTGGATTAGGCCTACCTGAGATGGAGCATCCGGCGGTTAATCGAGTTGTGAATTTAACAGTATTTTCAGTTTTCCGAGCCTGTACTTTTTGTAAAGGATAGGCCTATATATAATACAATAACTTATCACAACTTAAAGTCCTAACTTTATTACAAATATTTTTCTTAAGTATAAGTAGTAAGTCCAGTATTAATTGCACGTTACATTTAAAAACATAAGGAATTTTTTGCTTGAGTAGTGCAAATATTTTTGAAATTCGCCAAATCACAGAATCGGGGTAGATACGTTAACTTCTTTTTTTTTAGTTCACAGATACGATACGTAGAACGTTTTGCAGTTCAAACCAGTTCACTCGGTTATCAAACCAGTTCACTCGGTTATCAAAATTGTTACGCTGTATTATGAAAAGGCCTTTTTCTTCTTCGTTGTCACCTAATCGACCTTATTTTCTAACTTTACCCTTCCAGTTTCATCATCTTCACATCACGGCATAAGCAACTTGCTACCTGTTTCGTCTGGCCATCTCTTCCTGGATCTACTCACACATCTGTGTCCTGTAGGTTTGTATTTCCAGACTTGTTTGGCCAATTTGGAATCTGACATTCTTTCTAAGTGCTCTTCCCACCGTTGTTTGTAATCTTTTAATTTTCTTTCAAGTTAAAAGCTTGTAACCCTTCTCTTATGGCCTCATTATTTATACTTCAAGAACTTCGAAATGAATGGCCTTCGAATATATTTTTTATGCCCTTCGAACTTCAAGTACAATTTTCTGATCCGACATAACCAAATCACCTTCGTCAAAGTCCTTCAGGTGGCATCGAGAAACGTCACTTATTTGTTACCGTAGCGATAATAAACAGTGGCCTGTCTTTTGTAATTTTAACAACAGCTTCAGTTGTTACTTGAAAACATACGACGGGAGAGTGAAAAGTCCCGGGCATGGATAAGAAAACAACACTTTTCTAGATTAATTTGCATTTATTTCTCAACGTATCTCCATTTAGCTCTATACACTTTTCCAACGATGTTCTAAAGCGGTTATGCGAGACCGGTAAGCCGATTTGTCGATGTATTCAGAGCATCGCTGACTTGACTGTCGTCAGTAAATCTTCTCCACCGAGCCATTTTTTGAAGTTAGGGATGAAGTAGAAGTCGATCGGGGCTAAATTGGGCGAGTATGGTGGGTGAGAAACCAATTCGAACTTTAATTATTTGATTTTAGCCTCCGGAACAATTGACGTGTCAGATGGTGCATTGTCTTGGTGGGACAGCACTTTCTTTTTCGCTAAATGTGGCCGATTGTTTCTTGATTTCGTCGTTTAAAAGGAGCAGTAGGTTTGCATAGTGCTCGCCACTACATGTTTTTCCAATTCAAGTTAGCAGATTTTAAGTTAGAAGATCTTACTGTGGCCCAAAAAAACAGTGGCCACAACCTTACCAGAAAAAGGAATTGCCTTTGCCTTCTTTGGAGTTTGTTCGCCTTTCGCAGTCAATTTCTTTGACTGTTGTTTAGTTTCAGGTACGTTGTGGTGGCCCCACATCTCATTAACGGTTATAAATCGACGCAAAAATTTGGTTGGATTACACTATAGAATGCCAAACAATCGGTTGAAACATCCTTTCGATACTGTTTTTGGTCAAGTGTCAGCAAACGCGGCACCCATCTAGTGTACAGCTTTGTCATACACAGATGTTCGTGTAAGGTATTGCGCACTCGTACCGTTGATATAGGCCTACCAACAGTTCTGCTATACTCGTTCACTTTCATTCTACAGCCTGCCAAAACGATTTTCTAGAATTATTTCATTTTATTCTGGCTTAATCACTTTAATGGGACGTCCAATACGCGGGTCGTCAGTTGTGCATGTCCGACCATTTTAAATTCATCAAACCAGCTCTTAATCATTGTATTCGATGGAGAAGAGTCCCCAACGATAAATCCAGCTTTTTTTTATATCGGTTGCAGTTAACCCTTTCAAAAGAAAAGTGTTTAATGACCCTACGAATTTCCAAACTGGCCTCTGTTAAAACAAAGCTTGAGACATTTACATGATGTACTTTCAAACTAATAACAAACCATTCATTGACTTGAAATACCTAAATTCAGCCTACAAAGAATGAAATCACGCAACACGATCAAAATAATGAGTAGTAACGCTATCTCTGTGTCAGGTACGGAACTTTTCACCCTTCCCTAGTTCTAGCTTCAGTGTGGTTGTTACCATAATCATTATCATCATACCTAAGTATCATGAACCATAACCATTATCATCATACCTAAGTATCATGAAGCATGATTGCGCCTTCCAACCGCTATGAGGTACAACTCACACCATATCACCGCCATAGAGAGACCAGAGTACATTTAATACGAGCTGCATAGATAGTTGGGTGTGTTCACGTGTAGATACTGAACTAGACTGAGGTACGCTTATCTCATCTAGACTGTTATTTTGCCCTTGCAATAGGTAGACGAGGTTGGTTTGAGCCGAACATAACGAACGCCATTCAATCTTACACTGAGCTATGCCGGTTGAGCACCTGGTGTAAAACGTAAAACACAAACCTAACTTTAGGTAGAGTAAAGTGCACATGTACCATATTCTTATCATGGAAGGATGCTGCACTCCGATGAGACGATGCACTGACTGTTATCAGAAGGATTTCAAAATGCTCCGACAGCTGTTGTTTAAGGAAGACACTTCGTCGTAATTATTACTAAACTACTCTATGGAGATATTTATATCAGTCCAAAAGTGCGACAATTACTCTATGGAGATATTTATATCAGTCCAAAAGTGCGACAATTTCCGACAGTGCGACTTCTTTGTTTCGCACTTATCAACTGAGGCCGTTTAATCGCATATTTATATTAGCGCATAAAATTGCTATAATTTGTTGCCTGGTACAGTTTCCTCATGTTGTGACAGTAAAGATCCCCTTTTCATTATAATACGGTTTCATCAGCCTTATACAGATTCCAAATCATAACTTCCATCTTCAATGATTGTCAGTTTTTCATTAAATACATTACTGTAGTAGCTTTCTAATTAAGAACAACGACTTCGCAACGTCGTCTAATACCGTACCTACTATACCCATTCCATACCCAGTTCTAGCCTTACTCAGATGTAACTTCCACATTAATGCCTTTTTAACATAATAATAGTCTACTGGTTGGTTGTACTTGACTTCTTTTGTGCATTAACCAAGAAAGCAGATTCAAAATCCATACTAACGACTTTGTATCTACCCTAATCCCCCAGACTTTGACTCGCCATATCGTTTACAAATTATCGATTCAAATTTTTTTATATCCCATATAGTTGACTTTCGCGCATCTTACTGTAAAATAACTTTAATATCGAACACTTTGAATACAGTCAAGTACACTAACCTAGTACTTCTACTAAGGCATTTCATCAGTCAACTCCTTCCACACACAAATGTACACTTACGTTTAATCTTACTGAATTTTGTAATAGTTTCTTACCATTTTAGAGTACACATTTTATACAACAAACTCGTAAAACAATATTTCATAAGTTTTTCAATTCGCAAAACTTCTTTCTCGCTCTCCCTCTCTGTCTGTCTGTCTCTCTCTCTCTCTCTCTCTCTCTCTCTCTCTCTCTCTCTCTCTCTCTCTCTCTCTCTCTCTCTCTCTCTCTCTCTCTCTCTCTCTCTCTCTCTATCTTAGCTGTAAGTCTGTTCCCGTTCCACTCTAACTCCTCCATACGATTAGAATATAATATTCAATTTACTTTTTTCTATTCTCATAACCGCTGCAACTCTGTGCAATCAGCTAAAGTAGTGCATGTGGAAAATTTCTTATTTGTTTTGCCGCTATCAAAATACAAGTGAGTCTAATAGAAATTTGCTGTACTACAGTTTCTCAAATTGTTTTTTCCTTCTTATTTAAAATGTTGGTGTACTTTGTAAACTGTCTTTTAATTACAGAATACATTTTCTCTAAACACAAGGTATTAAACAAAATAAATGTTCAAATGCTCTACTCTACACAATCAAGCAGATAGCAACTATATGCAATAAACATTATAATTTGTAAAATAAATTGAAGTCAACTCCAATCGTGTTTTCTTATATGCGTGTAGAGTATTTAAACAAAATGATAAATAACGCAAATAATAGTGTAAAGTGAATGAATGAGTATAGGCCTAACGTATCCGGTACGGAAGAATGTTGCGAGGCAAACCAATTTAATGCATATAGATCTGTTGTGCTGGAGGAAAAAGATAAAGTGTGTGTGTGTGTGTGTGTGTGTGTGTGTGTGTGTGTGTGTGTGACAGGCAGAGCTGTATTATACTGATTCCACGTGCTTTAAGTCCTAAACACTTAAAAATTATTCTGTTCTATTCGTTTGTTTCTTGATTATATTTTTTTACCATGCATTTAATACGTACATTAGTTTTATTTTTTCTACATACACGTGTGTAGAAATGAAAAATCTTAAGAATCAAATAAGATTATAATTACTATTCTTCTGACCTTCTCTTATGGGGTATCGGGTATCCTCTTTATTATTGCGCTACACTATGCTATTAAAGACATATATCAGTGACGAATGATATTAAATAACAAAGCGAATGCGAAATATGTGCTTACGCTGATGATGTTGTGATAATAGCTAGATCAAGACACCGGCCGGTTGAGGTTTACAACGGTTGAGCTGGAATGGGACTACTGTGAAAAACAGCAAAACTAAATACATGATTATTTCTGCATCAGACAGGAGAAGACATCTGTATAATTCATGCACAGAGGGTAATTCATTTGATGCAGTTAATAAGTTCAGATACCTGGATAACATGACAGCTAATGAAGGGCGCGTAAATACGACAACACATGACAGGATACATACAGGAAATGGGTATACTATACCAACAGTAGACATACATATGCCAACAGTAGACTATTGAGAAGCAGACTCATTAGTCAAAATACACTCGTTATATTTACGTCGTTTATGGAGGTGAGACGTGGACATTAAACAAGAAACGTTGAGGTTTAAAAGAAAGATTGTACCATGTGTTTACGGCTCGGTTAAGGAATATGATGAATGGAGAATAACAAATAACCAAGAGATAGATGAGCTGTTGAAGCATGAGGATATTGTAAGATTCGTAAAGGCTCGACGAATAAAATGGCTAGGTAACCTAGAGCGGATGGCTGATCAGCGTGTGCCAAAGAAAATCCTGAGGACACGGGTGTATAAAAGCAGAAAGAGGTGGTCGGATGACGTGCTGGAAGAGCTCAGACTAATGGATGTGAGGGATTATGTTGAGATGACAACGGATAGTAGACACTGGAGAAGTCAGAAGCCTGGGCTTACGTTGGGCTGTAATGCTAAAGAAGAAGAAGAAAATAACCTTCTGTTATTCATAATTTTACAACTTTACTCTGTATATGAACAACTTCTTTATAATTCGTAACTTTGACTGTGATCTTTCCAGAATGTTTTCTTAACATCCCTTAGAGACGTCTTTTCTCTTCAACAATGCTTCACAGTTTCTTGCGAAAATTTTGTTTTTATTACTGCTTAGAACGAACTAATTAGATCATAGATAAACCGACTTACTGACTATTCCCGTTATCTACACACAAGCTAATTACGGCACGGTACCTCTGGTGCCTAGTAATTTTCAAACAGAATCCAATATAACAAAACATATAGCCTAGCTGTTACTAAAGGCTATAAAATCTCGACTATAGTTTTTTTCAAGAAACGTCGAAACAGGAAAAAAGTATCAGAATAACAGAGTTAAGATAATATGTATAAGATCTAACCATGGAAACATACTTTTGAAAATTTTAACAAACATTTTTAACTTTTAATAATTTAAATGCAGACACAATGACATGACATATATACTCTGACCAGAAGCTTCAAACCAGGGGTTCATAAAATAACGTGTGTTGATTACTATAGCATTTACAATCTAGTAGACAGCACATTACATGATTTAAAGTGCGTCTGCCAAAAAATGTATAACACCCATGAGTACTCTGACTTTGGCAAGAATTTCAAGACTCTTAAACTTTTGTAAGAAAAGACAGACGTATGATACAGCGCATATTTTCGGTTCACTTCTAATGCTATTATTTTGAATCTGACTTGACTTTCCGACATGAAAAACTATAATTACTATCAACAACAATACAGTATATGAATGCATTATTCTAACACATTATTCGGTTGTCGCTCACCTTTAAATTGGATATTCCACATTGGCAGCAAATTTTATCGCTTTGTGTGGCCACTGTTGTTCTCTCTGACAGTTAACAACCCCTATCATCTGAGCCACTAAAATGTAATTTTAGAAACGCGAGGAAAAATTTAGAAGAGATGAAAAGAATGCTAATATAAAGACGGCACGCCGAGGGGAAGCAATGTAACATTGGGGGAGTAACTGATAAGGGAGTGGAACTGAACAGACTTCTAAAGAAACGCCACCGCAATCACAACGATCACAAGAGACGTCGGACAGCATCCGACAATGATAAGGCGGTTGTCAAATGAATTCTGCAGAGTGGCAATCTAAGAAGTCAAAGTACCTTAAATGTGATAAAGCATCAAAGACGTAACGGAGTATAGGAAAGCGGGAAACTATCGTACGTCGACGAAAAATCTTATATGAGATAGGAAATTACATTACCACAAAACAGGATGGAAAAGTAGGGTACAAGTTTGTTCAAGATGAAATGAACCTTTACTGATAACTACATTTTGGCAGGAATAAATAACAAATAAAATAAAGTATTCCGTAGTGCCAGTATATTAAAATTTTGGCCTAGTATTTACAAATTTACATTTTTTGCTTTGGTCTTTTCAACAATATTTAAAATTCAAAAAACTCGTTATTATGCAAAATGCATAGCCTATATTTACAGAGGACTGCATGATATGGTAGCAAATTATGTTCATAATACAAAACGAACCATGTTCTTTCATGAAGAGGCGTCTTTTTTGAAACTGACCACAGAAAAGTCTAATCTGGTCAACTCATCTGACATTCATCGAAAGCCACAACAGGAAAGTAAACCCGCTGTAAACCATAAAACCATGTAATAAAAAAAAAGATAGCTACTTCTTACATGAGTGCACAAAGGTTGCCGACTACCTAAGGCAAAACCGAACTTGAAGAAAGTAGCAATAGAACTTGGGGAACTCAGGTGTCGTAGCAGACTTTCCATAGCTGATAATAAATTAAAAACTAGATTACAAACTACAAGAATGCAGAAAAATATAACAGATTCTAGGAGACACAGGGACGTAGAAGACATGGCATGAAAAGGTTTGCAAGTTTTTTTTTTTTGAGAGAGAGAGAGAGAGAAAGAGAGTCTCGTTTATTTCTTCTTACTTCAAAGATCATCCTATTTGCCCTCTTCCCATTCAATGACCTTCACGATTCAAGTACTGTTGTTGTTTCTTCTAATAATGTCAGTAGCTTCAGCTCGAAGAAACATGATATTTTCTTGGACCTCCTTCTATTTTAATCCACACTCCTCATTCTTTATTATTTCTAACATAGTAAGCCTACAGATTATTCACCAGTAATTCATTTTTGCTGCAATGATCTTCTTGCTGTAATTTTTCACTTAAATGTAAACACAGTTTTTTTATCTATTTGTCTTGCTATTCCTCACCATTGTTATAAAAATGTTTGTTTTGATTTTGCGAGTAATGTTTCTGTTCCATAAAACTGGAGTAGTCGTTCCTATCTTCGTTATTATGAAAAGGGCTGCTTTTCACATTTTCTTGTATGATACATTAAATAATGTATTACTTAAATAAATCTTAATTGTGCATTAACTGTCATAAAGAAAAGTTAAGCAACCTCGTTATACACAGTATATAAAAAGGTTATAGTCGCTATTCATATACCAATAATAGGGAGAACAATTGAATGGCATCACAAAATAATACAGTTTAGGGACCACAAAGAATAGAGCAGACAGATTTAAAACGCCATGGATAAATAGGGATACCCAAAATATTATGCTGTTGTAGACTATATAAAATAAATAGAAGATCGAAAACAAGATAGATGAAATTAATTTCACAACAAGCAATGGCCTAAGGGGTGAAAGCAGTCGTGTTTAAGTAATAGTTTTAGTATAATTTGCGTATAGTATCTCCCACCGAAACCATAACTGTAAGACCATAGAGAGAACAAGAGAAAGGAGGGAGAATTGTGAAGGTAACCGCAAATTGAAATAGTTTCTCGGACTAAATGTTTTATGGAACAAACTTGTGCAAGATATAAGTTTTCTAATTTTGCAAAGACGGTCTCCCGTAACTACTCCGTCTTTGTTCCACTCCAATGCCGCAAACATACCGTAATATTCAGTTTAATATCTGCTGCACTTGCACATCCGATGCAACTACGGTAATATACAGAGCTAATGCAGTCAACTTCAGAAAAACTTTTCGCTTCTTGTTTTTAGTATAGAGCGGAAAAATTCTCTTGTTCGCTTTTTGTTTTGATTTTATTATAAAGCAGAAAATATTGAAACATATATATATATATATATATACATATATATAGGAGTACGTTATGTATGTATGCATTGACGAAGCCAAGTTAGGAGTAGGAGGAAGCCAACCTATCACTCCTCCAACACTTTAGAGAAAAAAGAAAATTAAATTTTTTAACAATTTAGCATCACTGTAACAACATAAACTAAGTATCAATTGCCTTCTTCTTATTTTTCTTCTTTCTTCAGTACAGGGATTAGGCTTCCAGCTTCTTCTGGCTTCAGAGTACCAATGACAATACTGGCTCAGCCAAACCGTTAACAAACAAGTGTGGTTCTGTCCCGAAACTGTCTCTGTACACCAATCAGATTGTACCGTTCGTAAAGTGATATTATAGTACTGATTCCATATGGACACGACGTTACCACATTTATTATTCATCAAATGCATCCAATGACGCCGATCCATCTTATCTTCGGTTCACCCTTTGTTTCAGTGATGTGCAGAAACATGTCAACAACGTAACTAATACTCCCTCGACCAAAAGGTTGACAGTCGCCATCAAAGCAACTGTTATAAGTGGTAATTATTTTTTATCTCGCATTAGTATAGTTACGTTGTTGACTTATTTCTGCACATCATTAAACAACGGGTGTGCAGACAGCAAAATGACGACGACATGCTGGGTAGGTTAATTTGAAACTGATTGATACACAGAAACAGTGTCTCGTGAGACGCGGCGCAATTTAGAATACATTATTACATCAAATGCTTCCGACTGTCATCCTTCTGGCTGAGGCAGTTATACATAATGAAGGTAAAAAATTAATTACGGTTGATATAAGACTGATAATTAATTGCGCGGCGCTTCCTGACATTGCCTCTGTGCACCAATCAGATTGCACCGTTAGTAAGATCAGATTACCGTTTTGAGTCCATTTGCCACAATTAGTATTCATCAACCACAAATAGCCGACCCGTCCTTTCGTGAACAAAAACCGCCTGTTTAATGATAGGCGCCATTTAATGTATACAGAAATATATCAACAACATAACTACACTGATGCAAGATAACAAAATTAAGTACCACTGACACCAGTTGCCCTGATTGCCCACTTTAAGGTTTTAAATGAGGTAGTATTACTCATTATAAAGACAAGTTATACTATTACATTAAAAGCAGCAGTAACACAGGATCTATTGGAGCTATTCCGTTTAATGGCAGCATGCAGTGAGCAATTACTCGACATAGCAATCTAGCAATCGCCAGCGACTCGACACACACACACACACACACACACACACACACACACACATTCCCCTCCACACGTAGAAATCACCAGCGAGTTTTTATTTAAATTTTCATTTTTTATCTACACAAAATTTTTTAATGAAATGAATTTTATTTTTATCTTTTATCTATCGTATTTTTATCATATACGTTTTATTTACCATTTATTTACTTCTTTATATTTACATTTTACTTGTAATTTACATTTTATTTACAATTTTACTTAAGTTTTAACAACTTACAATTAATTTCCTACATAGCTAACAACTACAAACTAATTACAATTACAAATTCAGTGTATAACTACAAATACTATACATTTCATAAGTTATTACAGCTATAAATAACAAAATATAAAATAATTGGGAGACAAATTCAGCATGTTATCAATATTTTTTCAAATTTATCAACATCTCGGTAAATTTGCCACCACATAAATTCAGCCAGGTAGGAATCTAACATCAGTCACAAAATACCCCATTGCCTTTTGCTCCTCATTTTGGCCTTAGCCCACATGCTTTCTACATTTTGCCTGTGGGCTTCAGTCACTGGATTGACACATTAAATTGAGTGAATGACTGTGAGATGTTAATTTTGTCGTAAATTTTGATGTCCCCTCCACTCATCAGACAAAACGGTTGTGCCTGGGGCAAAATACTGATTTACCCCTATTATAAGCACCAAGTCCCCGTGGATCGGTCTGGAATGCTCACAAGGAAACAGTCGTTTGTTTCACAATAAATTCCGCCAAACACCCATTGATTTGATAAAACTCTTCTCCTATTATATTTTCTTCTCGTGAAACAAGTCTCGTCCACTTCCACATGCAAGTTAGGTCCACCAATAACCATTGGATTCTGTAGTAAATAGTGCTCACACACTTCTCCCATGTAGGAATTCCGATCCACGCATGCGCCGTGATTCATTTCCAGCTCATCTTGACAGAATTTCACGGTTGTATACTCCTTACTCCAACAGTAAATGAAGTATACGATTGTGCGGAAATCTAACCGAGAATTGTTTAGGATTGTATCCTGCGCGCTTTTTTGGATTCCCGGCAGTCCTTTTTCTAACAAACCCAACGGTCTTTACCGGCTGTATACAATTTCATATGATGACCGTTTGTACAAATCTGCTTGTGTAAAATACTTTTCTCCTGTAGAAACTACATATATTATTAAACTAAGAAAAATATTAACATCAATTATGGCATAATCATAAAAGGTATTAGTACACTGAAAGTAATTCACGCTAATATAGGCCTACTAATAGCATGGTCTTTTAAATAATGTATACTGTTACGATAGTCTACTTGATCATCGTAGCTACAGTGGAAAACAAAATACAAGACACCAATTATTAAGTCACTAATCACCAGCTTTAATTTTCACAGTTAAACAGTTCGTAATTAACGACACGGTCTCTTACAACAAATCAAATAAAATTGTTCACACGCAATAAAATGTCAACTAATATAAAACACAATTGTATTACAATTATACCGCCCGATTATAAAACACAACACTTCACCACTTGAACGCACAAAGTAATATCGCCCGATAATAACTGAACTGAGCGTCCCTGCGTACCTGTACAGGCCTATATACCCCGCCGAAAATCTAGATTATTCCACATCCTAAGTAAGATGGTCTACACTACAACGTAATTGATTGCGGCCTTGACACAGTGCGTGCGGCCGCGCGAATTCTATCACAGTCTAGCAAATGCGTCGAGAATCATGTACTCCACACGCATTATATTCCGGATCCCTCTGGAACATTCTGTAATGTCGTAACAATACACATACATAGCATACACCTCTGCAGCACTACAGCTGACAATACACCAGCAAGGAGGGAGTGTGGGGGGAGAAAGAGTAACATTAATTTCATTTCTGTTAACTTGATGTCTGTCTCCACTGTTCATTGGTACAAACAAACAATATTATAGACCAACATATTTTGGGACTGGATTATAGGATACTGTAATTCATAATTCCCTCAAACACTAACATCTCTGGCTTAAATTTGCCAAAATTTCTGCTAAATAAATTTTACTTTACTAAGTTTTGTAGTGTTTATTTTTCTATGTGTAGTCTTAGTACGTAATATGTGCATTCACTTCAAAAATGCTTTAGTAAATTCATATCTGTTTTCAGTTGATTGTTTTTTATGACAACATCCAAATTTTTTCCATCCAAATTAATAAAGCTCTGATTATTGGTATTTGAAAATATTATAAGTAGTCAAACCTCCGTTTTCCGTTCAGTAAAACATAACAGTGTAAAACAGAATAACATTAATTTCAGGTTTTCCATTGAGTTGTTCACACTTGCTGCATGTGTTTCCCAACACTGAGTTTTTATATTCCCTGTACATGAAGTACACCATTTCTTTCTACTCATTTGCTCATATTTTTGTTCATATAGTAACAGCTCCATGAAAATCCATCGCCTTGATCTTCGATGTGAGATCTGTAATCCGAAATCCTTGCAAATTTGATCCAGTGAGTGTACAGTTACCTGCAAGCCTCTTTCCAAGTTCGACAGGATAGCCTGATCATCAGCAAACAACAATGTGTCAACTGCAAAGTATGATTTTACCAATCATAAAATGTTCTGGAAGTTTCACCTGCTAATTATGTATGACATTGTCTATATATAAAAGGTGATAATGGGCACCCTTGTCGCACTCCACAGTTGAACAAACCCACACTTGGAGTTGTGCTCAGTGTTTCTGTCTCAATTAGGATTTTGTTTTCCACATAAAGACTTTTTATGGCTCTAACAAGGTGATTTGGGATACCTTTCTTTGCCGTTACTGCCCACAGCCTGCCCTTATTCACTCTATCAAATGCCTTTCCAAAGTCAATGAAAGCTATAAATGTGAGCAATTGATATGCTCTGTGTTTTCCAACGACCTGGACTGTTGTGAAGATGGTTTCTAAATATGATCCGCCCTCCCTGACACCACATTGACCCTCCAAGAGAATAGTTTCCGTTATTGTATTCAGTTGTTTTGCTACGATAGATGGACACAAAATTCAGTTTTGCTAGGAAAGATGCATACCATTTGTAAGATGTGTTAACAGGCTAACCACTCTATAGTTATCAGTCATTACAATCTCCTTTCTTGAATATGGGGACTACCTCTGCCATCTGCCAATCTTCAGTGAAACGAACAGTGGTCCAGCACAAACTGCTAAATTTCAATTAATGAGCAAAACTGGCAAATATTTATAAGCTCGAAATTCAGCCCATCAGTACCACAGCTTCTTTAATATCTGAGACAATCCTTCTCTCTGACATTACTAATCTTCAGGTTATCTTTTTCTGTTTTATTTAAATCCCATAATATTTTGTAAACTACACTGCACATCGTGCTCTACATCACTTATAACGTGTATCTGACCTAATTATTTCGTTTAATTTTCCTTACTTCTGGTAATGATACAGGGGAGCTTATATTCAGACCTTGTCAGGCATTGGTTCAGTCTTCCTACACAGGCCTTGGTTTCCTTATCTTTCACATCTTGTTCCCAGTGTTTCTAATGCTGCATGGTATATAAAAGCTCTGAAGTTACACCAGTTTCAGTTTACATTAATACTAATGGATGTCTACTGAGCAAACTGACTCAACTGAGTCTGGTACAGGTGTCGAATACCCTGTACCAAAAGTTTAAAGTACCCTGATGTATACTTTAACAGTTTATTTGGAGTACTGGCACTTATGGGTCACGCCTTCCTCCACTTACCAGCAATATTGATCTTTTATATGAGGAGAAAATGGTCAGACTCAACAGCACATCCTTTAAAACCCCTTGTATCCTTCACTAAATTCCATAGTTTTCCATGCACTAAAACATACATAATAAACCAGTGACACTTATTGATCCTCTAGCGCATCCAGTGCAAAAACAGGCGAAGTGAGTTCTCAGTTTTTAACTTCACCATTTGCCATTTGTCTATGTGTCTCTCTACTTGGGTTATGACTCATGATAACTTGTATACACATCAACTGAACTACATAAAATTTACAGTTAAATTTTTACAGGGACGTTTGTCTGCAAGGGAGTGGAGAAGTGGTGTTTAGAGCGGTCTGATTGGCCGAAACTATGCAGCACAGTGTTGTTAATTCGTACTTGTTCTGCTGTTTATGCTTTACCACGTGCGCATAGTAAATTTAATAGTAGGCCTAGTGCGATGTGATTGCATTTTTGTTCGATGTGATTGAAATTTAACAGTTTTAAAATTTACAATATTGTCATATTTTAGTGTTTTGCATGATTTAGTGATATTTTTTAAATTTAGTGAGTATTAGTCTAATATCCAGAAGTGATTTTGTGGTAAAATTTAAGTATTTAGTGTATTTAGTGATAGTGATAGTTAATATTATCCATTCAGCTATGTCCGATGCCTGTACAAGTGATTCAGCTACATGCAAGACAAGAAAAAGCATGATTCCTAGACTAGACGGTAGGAGTCGCGCGCATGTCTGCTGTGAGTGATGACGTAAGCTGGACACCACGGACACCAACAACTCTCACAATTCAATAATCACCAGCACTAGTCATGTTATCGTCAGCTTTGTTGTTATTTAAGAATACCCATAGTGTCCAATTACTGATTTATTTTTAATTTTTGATTAAGACAATTAATTATTAAACTGCAGCTGGGCACAACATTATAATACTGTTTTAAATTTATTCAGCAGTTATACGTAATGCCACGAGTTGTAACAAGCGTTGTTGTATGCGTAGTATATGTTTCATTTCATGTGTTTGAAACATTTGAATAGCTACAATATAAATAGTATTTATTTAGTCACTGCTGCATAACGAAAATAAAAATTCCCTATAGTGTTTTTTTAATTAGTAAAAAATAAGGCCACAACAAAAAATGTCAAATTTGCTTTGTAAAACATCAATTATCGATCTCAGCAAAGCCATACAGTGCACTTATTTAGTCTTTTAATGGTTACTAAAACCTGTAATGCTTACTTTTATTTAGGAATAAAGTTGTAGAATTATCTACCAGTTACCACTACTGCATCACTTTCTTTAACTTCTTTGTTTTTTCCTACGTTCACTGTCCGACCATCTTCTCTTGTCTCTACTTTTATTTATTCGTTTTATTCTAATAAATGTACGTGTCCTTACAAAGCACTGAACTACAAATTCATCGATATCAGAATGTTTACTTTTAATTCTGTCATTCAATGATCTAAAAACACCGGGACATGGTTTACAAAGCCACCATGAAAACGAGCAAATTCTTCTTCCATTTTTGTGACACTACCAACACACTCTTGCATGGGTTTCATTAATGATCCCCTTGATATTGTTTCCAGCCAGTTCTTTCCGGAAAGAGATATGTCTCGGGTTATACATCCATACTTGCTAGCCTTTCCTGGATATTTCTTCCTTACCCTGTATGCGATGTAACCGGTGATTATTTCCAGTAACTCTATGTTTTCTTCGGTAGTTTCGTGTGTTGGTACTTTTTCATTTTTATGTGGTAAATGTTTAATGAGGCCATCAACGGCAGCTGTGAAGTTATCATCATCATCACAGTCTTTGTCAGTGTGTTTGAGTTGCATAGACCTTCCGTTTTCATCGTCATCAATATCATACTCACATAACAAAGGAACTGAGTCTGGGGTAACTACAGACAGAATATCTGCGCTCAGAGTCTGTACTTCTGTATCAGATATACAGTTTTCACTACTAATCACGTCACCACCATGACGGCTTAAAATGAGTGACTTAATTCTTTCTGTGTTACGATGGTAGACTAGGGGTGGTCATAAAATCGCCCTAATCCTTGAATTTGAGAAAAGTAGTTCTCAAGGATGTCCTGATTACATCTAGATGCCATAATGTAGGTGGAATTTTCAGATTTTAAATCTTTAAAGAGACCTCGAAGGCTATTTACGGACATCAGAAACCCATTTTGAAAAGGCAGAAGTTGTTCTTTTGGTTTATGTTTTCCAGTTACTCTCATGGTGAGGATAAGGCGATATAATTTGTTCAAAGCATCATCCTGTTCTTGGAGACAGTTGCCGTAACCACCTTTCAGTTTGTATGGTCCATACACTGGGATTCGAGAGTTTAACATGTTAAATCCATTGTCTAAATTATTACAGATTCTCCTACGTGGGTGAACTCGAGAAAATTATAGAGAATTGCTTTTCCAACTGTAAGTGAAAACAGTTCAGCAGCTTTCCTCACTTTTTGCCTCTCAGTCCCAGCTACACGAATGTGCTTCATAGATAATTTGTGTGCATACTGCAAGTCTCTTCCATCACTTTGCATTTCAACTAACTTTATGAATGCTTCTTTTGTCACAAATTGTCCACATTCTAGTACGTATCCCTCGTCAAGCAGGTGAGTTCGTAATAGCTTCAGAGCATGTGGTGTCACAAAAAACCCATATGTTTCTGTCTTCACTGAATGGATTTTTCAGAGACGGGTTATCCCACGAGATACTCAAATCGCTCATCAGTTTCCTGTTTGTAGTTCCCATGTTGCAGACAAATGCTCCAACTTTGAATCCAGTGTTTTCAATAGTCTGAATGGTTTCCATAAGCAGTTCCTTTGTCACTGCAGTGTCAAAATTAGAGAATATGGGTTGCATCCACTTTCTGGTTAAACTTCTTATAACCATGACTTAGACATTGCTATGAGGCCCTCTGATTACTTCTTCTATTTGATCGAGACAAAGACCACTGTTAACTTTCATCTCATCGAAGCTGAGTACAACATCTCTCTCAAAATTACTAAACAGACTTGCTTGAGTTTTTAAAATATTAATACTCAAATCGATAAATCCCAGTGAAATGATAAATTGCCTAAGACGCCGTTTGACGGTAACTTCACTGTGGAGGGAATATTTTAATACATCTCTCACAAAACCCAGGGCTTTATACGATTTGCAGCATAACGTACCAGCCTTAGCAATATTGTCAGACGACCAACTAGGGCATCTCCCTTTTAAGAGGGCTTGCTGCTGACTTGCAGAAAATATGTCATCAAATAAATTAGACAGTTTTTTAAATTTCGATAGCTCAGAATTTGCTGAATTTAGTTGTTCTTGCAGGTTCCTTATTTCTAGTTTTAACTTTTCATTTTCACACCTCACGGACTCTAATTCTGCAGACAGTTTATCGACACTATAACATTCCTGGGTTCTACCACTGCATGTAACTTCATGCACTTCTATGTTGTCTGTATATCTGTTTATTGATAACTGTAGAAGATTCTGTACTTCTTTGTGATTACTTCGCTTTTCTGCCCTTATTTTACGTTTCACACAAGTTGAACTACTCGAATTTACTAAGGCACTACACAACGGCAAATTTAAATGAGGAACACCATTAGGCTTTAGCACACGTTTTTTAGGGAGATTTAATATCACACTCTTTAAATTGCATATATAGTCTGATTCATCAAAATGCAATGAACACATGTGAGCGATATGAACGGCAAATGAATTGGCCCATTTGCAAGCATTTATCCACTTCGATTTTATTTCATTGTCTTTAGGAAAGCGGTGAAATTTAATTCCTAATCCTTTCTGATGTCTATCATGGTTCGTACAACCAGCAATCGCACAACAAACCATAGTTACACACCCAAATTTTGGGCCACTACTTTACATCATGTAAACGCACACGGCAACTGAAGTAACGTTCCTGTCAGTTAATACTTGGTGTCCGCATGACGTCATGGGCAGGCTTGCCACTGCGCATACTGTTGGTGACCCCTGCCATATAGTCTAGTAACCATGAGAAAAACGAAACTATTTAATGGACAATGAAGACAACTTATCTGTTCAGTACGCAAATATTTTGAAAAATAAAAAGCAAACAGGGGCTGTTAATTTCCGTGAATAAAGTTTTAGAGCTGCCGCATGTGAAGTAGGGAAGAACCTTATAGTATGTATAGGAAAAGAGAAAGACGATCTTCTCACTGATTTTAGTGATACAGAGCCCAAGTTTCAAACCCCTAATATAAAGAGAAATGTAGACAAAAGAGTTACGAAGTTAATTCTTTCCAAGAAAATGCAATTCGGCAGCACATTTATAGCTACTATTGTAGAAAAGAGCACCCAACAATAAATAAACTTCATAAGGCATTGGCAGCAGCTGATCTTTTTACTGGTAGTAAATCATCTGTTAGGAAAGTAATGCAAAATATCGGTTTTAAATTTACAAACATTTCAGGCAGAAAAGTTCTTATGGAAGTGAAAGTGTCGTTGCTTTACGTTGTAGATTTCTACGAGAAATTCAAACTAAAACTACTGAAGACATAGTCTGGTTAGATGAAACATGGGTAAATATAGGACACAGTTTACGAAAAGGCTGGACAGATGATACTGTGGAAGGAACAATGAAAGTACATTTACGACGAGATATATTATTGTACATGCTGGGACATCCAAAGGTTTCATACCTAACTGTTTTTATGCCTTTAAGTAAAAGAAAACGAGTGACTTCCACGAAGAAATGAACTCTGAAAACTTTACCAAGTGGTTCACAGATTCATTATTAAAAAACCTTACAGTGTCGTCAACTATTTTAATGGATAACGCCCCTTATCACTTGCTTATATACAACAAAGCGCCGACATTAGCTACACGTAAAGAAGAAATTACTCACTGGCTTCATGACCATAACATTTCTACCACTGTTAGCATGAAAAAAGCAGAGCTATTGGAACTGGTGTCAGGTTGTAAACCCCCCATTTCTGGAATACATGACATAAGTAGCGGAAGAACATGGCCATACAGTAGTAAGATTACCACTGTATCATTGTCATTTTAACCCCATTGAGTTAATTTGGGCACAAGTAAAGGGATATGTAGTAAGAAATAATAAGACTTTTACAGGAACAGAAGTAGAAAAATTGATACACGAGGGTATTATGTATGTTGCTGCAGACAACTGGGAAAACGCAATGATGCATACAAAGAAATTGATTGACGAAGCATGGAGCAACGAAGAAATATTAGAAGACGCCGTGGAACAACTGGTAATGAATTTGGGCACAGAATCCAGTGACTCAAGTGACTCTGGTAGCGAATAAGTGGTGTAACACCTTTAGATTAATGACACAGGTGGAAACCTACAGACAGGTAATAATAATTTTATTTTCAGTTTTGTTTTTGTGGTAAAAGTAACAAAAACAAAACATTGACTTTTATTTTGCTGTCTCATATTTTTTATTATTATTAATTTTTACTTTTTTTACAGATATTATACACTAAGTTGATGATTGCACATTGTCACACTTATCATTAAATTAAAATATCGGTATGGAGAACCATACATGACTTCCATGTTCTAAGATTTATATTTAAAATCATATTTGAAATGAAATATTTACATAGAAACTACTTCTTTCTACTTATTCCTTCAGCATTAACCACAGTACTGTGGTCACTAACGTATACCACCTCACGTTTTCGCACTCGATTTTCACCGATGATGGCAGTCGGTGCCATTGCCGAAAAGTCTGGTTTTGCAGTAAACATTGGACTACAGCTAAACAGCCCGGGAAGCAATTTTAACAAAAAACTACTTCTTTGTTGCCGATAACGTAGTACACATAAAAAATTCTCCCCTCCACCTTCAACTATAAATTTTAATAATAGAAAATTACCCAAACCCCGTTCACTTAACCTCTTCATTTATAGATATTTCGTCTACGTTTCTACAGTGGATTATTATGAGCTTCTTATCAGGATATTTTATTTATAAAAATTAAGTACTTTACTCTTGTTAAATCATAAAATGTTACAGGTAAACTACCCCTTTCTCTTAACCGATCTTCAACAAAATCAACAGACCTTGAGTTCTCTTTCGTTCAAAAAGGTATGGAAAAACGTAGTTGATTCTGTTTGAATTTACAGCAGTTATCGTTCGTCATATTAAAAATTACCCTTGTTAAAACATAAAATGTTGCAGGTAAACTACCCCTTTCTCTTAACCGATCTTCAACAAAATCAACAGACCTTGAGTTCTCTTTCGTTCAAAAAGGTATGGAAAAACGTAGTTGATTCTGTTTGAATTTACAGCAGTTATCGTTCGTCATATTAAAAATTACCCTTGTTAAAACATAAAATGTTGCAGGTAAACTACCCCTTTCCCTTAACCGATCTTCACCGACACCAATAGGTCTTGAGAACTCTACAATACAGGGCTGTATGCAAAACATCATTTGATTCTGTTTGAATTTGCGGTTGTTATCGTTTACCATAGAAAAAATTTACCCTTGATAAAAAACCGTTGCAGGTAAACTACCCCTTTCCCTTAACCGATCTTCACCAAAACGATAGGTCTTGAGTACTTTACAATTCAGGCGTGTATGCAAACAATTATTTGATTCTGTTTGAATTTGCGGCTCTTATCGTTTGCCATAGAAAACACCCTTGATAAAACATAAAACGTTGCTGGTAAACTACCCTATTCCATTAACCGATCTTCACCAAAAACAATAGGTCTTGAGAACTCTACAATTCAGGGCAGTATGCAAAACATTATTTGATTCTCTTTGAATTTACGACAGTTACCGTTCGTCATAGAAAAAATTACCCTTATTAAACATAAAACGTTGCAGGTAAACTACTCCTTTCCCTTAACCGATCTTCAACAAAATCAACAGACTTTGAGCTCTGTATAATTCAAAAAGGTATGCAGAAGAGTAGTTGATTCTGTTTTAATGTACAGCAGTTATCGTTCGTCATAAAAAAAATTACCCTTGTTAAAACATAAAATGTTGCAGGTAAACTACCCTATTCCCTTAACAGATCTTCACCAAAACCAATAGGTCTTTAGTACTCAACAAATCAGGGCTGTATGCAAAAACGTATTTGATTCTGTTTGAATTTACGGCTCTTATCGTTTGCCATAGAAAATACTCTTGTTAAAACATAAAACGCTGCAGGTAAACTACCCCTTTCCCTTAACCGATCTTCACCAAAAACGACAGGTCTTGAGACCTCTACAATTTAGGTGTGTATGCAATAAATTATTTGTTTCTGTTTGAATTTGCGGCTGTTATCGTTTGCCATAGAAAATACCCTTGTTAAAACATAAAACGTTGCAGGTAAACTACCCCTTTCCCTTAACCGATCTTCACCAAAAACAATAGGTCTTGAGAACTACATAATTCAGGGCTGTATGCTAAACATTTTTTGATTCTGTTTGAATTTGCGGCTGTTATCGTTTGCCAAACAAAAAAAATTACCCTTGATAAAAAAAACCGATGCAGGTAAACTACCCCTTTCCCTCAACCGATCTTCACCAAAAACAATAGGTCGTGCGTACTCTATAAATCAGGACTGTATGAAAAAAATTATTTGATTCTGTTTGAATTTGCGGCTGTTATCGTTTCCCATAGAAAAAAAAATCTACAGACAGACACACAGACACTTTTCGAAAAACGACTTTTTTTCATGTTTTGAGTGTAGTACAATCAGAATCTGCAATAATCTCGAACACGATTTTTTTTGCCATCACCATACTTCCATTTCCTTAAGGCACATGAAAATAAAAAATAAAAATTCTGAAAATTTGAATTTAATTAAAAAATATCGGTATGGAGAACCATACATGACTTCCATGGTCTAAGATTTATATTTAAAATCATATTCGAAATGAAATATTTCCATAGAAACTACTTCTTTCTACTTATTGCTTCAGCCTTAACCACAGTACTGTGGTCACTAACGTATACCACCTCACGTTTTCGTACCTGATTTTCACTGATGATGGCAGTCGATGAAAATTACCCCCACCCCGTTCACCTAACCTTTTCATTTATAGATATTTCATCTACGTTTCTACAGTGGATTACTATGAGCTTCTTATCAGGATACTTTATTTATAAAAATTACGTACTTTACTCTTGTTAAATCATAAAATGTTTCAGGTAAACTACCCCTTTTTCTTAACCAATCTTCTCCAAAATCAACAGACCTTCCGTCCTCTCCAATTCAGGGAAGCATGCAAAAAAATATTTGATTCTGTTTGAATCTGCGGCAGTTATCGTTCGTCATGAAAACATTTCTCTTGTTTTAGATCCATGTTTTTCGGTATCCAAGCCACTTATAGTATATAATTAGTAAAATAGTTTACCTTTTTCTTGTCCGTCTGGTGCCCTTTCTCTATATTTCAATCGACGCGTTTCAGGGCATATGCCCCATCATCAGGATATCCCTTGTTAAAGGTCGTCAATGGTTAAAATATTAAGAACACTGCACAACACACAACAATAAATATAATACAAACATAAAAACACATAAAATGCCCAGATCTTAGACACACACGATATCGATGGTGCGCACCACGACATCAAATTGTTTTGTAGTCCTTGCACCACGACCGAAATATCCAATTGATGTCATGGTGCGCACCATCGATATCGTGTGTGTCTAAGATCTGGCATTTTATGTGTTTTTATGTTTGTATTATATTTATTGTTGTGTGTTGTGCAGTGTTTTTTATATTTTAACCATTGACGACCTTTAACAAGGGATATCCTGATGATGGGGCATATGCCCTGAAACGCGTCGATTGAAATATAGAGAAAAGGCCACCAGACGGACAAGAAAGAGGTAAACTATTTTACTAATTATATTTCTCTTGTTACAACATAAAATGTTGCAGGTAAACTACCCCTTTCCCTTAACTGATCTTCACGAAAATCAATAGACCTTGAGCTCTCTGCAACTCAGGGGGTGCAAAAAATTATTTGATTCTCATTGAATTTTCGGCAGTTATCGTTCGTCATAAAAAAATTACCCTTTTTAAAACATAAAACGTTGCTGATAAACTACCCCTTCCCTTAACCAATCTTCAAGAAAATCAACAGGCCTTGAGTTCTCTTTAGTTGAAAAAGGTATGCAAAAACTAGTTGATTCTGTTTGAATTTACGGCAGTTATCGTTCGTCACATAAAAAATTACCCTTGTTAAAACATAAAATGTTGCTGGTAACTACCCCTTTCCCTTAACCGATCTTCACCAACACCAATACGTATTGAGAACTCTACAATACAGGGCTGTATGCAAAACATCATTTGATTCTGTTTGAATTTGCGGCTGTTATCGTTTACTATAGAAAAAAATTACCCTTGATAAAAAACCGTTACAGGTAAACTACCCCTTTCCCTTAACCGATCTTCACCAAAAACGACAGGCTTAGGTACTCTACAATTCAGGCCTGTATGCAAACAATTATTTTATTCTGTTTGAATTTGCGGCTGTTATCGTTTGCCATAGAAAACACCCTTGATAAAACATAAAACGTTGCTGGTAATCTACGCTATTCCATTAACCGATCTTCACCAAAAACAATAGGTCTTGAGAACTCTAAAATTCAGGGCTGTATGAAAAACATTAGTTGATTCTCTTTGAATTTACGGCAGTTATCGTTCGTCATAGAAAAAATACCTTTGTTAAAACATAAAACGTTGCAGGTAAACTACCCCTTTCCCTTAACCGATCTTCAACAAAATCAACAGACTTTGAGCTCTGTATAATTCAAAAAGGTATGCAGAAGAGTAGTTGATTCTGTTTTAACGTACGGCAGTTATCGTTCGTCATAAAAAAAATTACCCTTGATAAAACATAAAATGTTGCTGGTAAACAACCCTATTCCCTTAACCGGTCTTCACCAAAACCAACAGGTCTTGAGAACTCTACATTTCAGGGCTGTATGCAAAATATTATATGATTCTGTTTGAATTTGCGACTGTTATCGTTTGCCATATAAAATACCCTTGATAAAACGAAAAACGTGTCTGGTAAACTACCCCTTTCCCTTAACCGATTTTCACCAAAAACAACAGGTCTTTAGTACTCAACAAAACAGGGCTGTATGCAAAAACGTATTTGATTCTGTTTGAATTTGCGGCTCTTATCGTTTGCCACAGAAATTACCCTTTTAAAACATAAAACGTTATGCCAGAAAAAAAAATCTACAGACAGACACAGACAGACAGACAGACAGACAGACACACAGACACACACACAGACACTTTTCGAAAATATCGGTATGGAGAACCATACATGACTTCCATGTTCTAAGATTTATATTTAAAATCATATTTGAAATGAAATATTTCCATAGAAACTACTTCTTTCTACTTATTGCTTCAGCATTAACCACAGTACTGTGGTCACTAACGTATACCACCTCACGTTTTCGCACTCGATTTTCACCGATGATGGCAGTCGATGGCACTGCCGAAAAGTCTGGTTTTGTAGAAAACATTGGACTACGGCTAAAGAGCCGGGGAAGCAATTTTAACAAAAAACTACTTCTTTGTTGCCGATAACGTAGTACACATATAAAAAATTCTCCCCTCCACCTTCAACTATAATTTTTAATAATAGAAAATTACCCCCACCCCGTTCAACTAACCTTTTCATTTATAGATATTTCATCTACGTTTCTACAGTGGATTACTATGAGCTTCTTATCAGGATACTTTATTTATAAAAATTACGTACTTTACTCTTGTTAAATCATAAAATGTTTCTGGTAAACTACCCCTTTTTCTTAACCGATCTTCTCCAAAATCAACAGACCTTCCGTCCTCTCCAATTCAGGGAAGCATGCAAAAAAATATTTGATTCTGTTTGAATCTGCGGCAGTTATCGTTCGTCATGGAAACATTTCTCTTGTTACAACATAAAATGTTGCAGGTAAACTACCCCTTTCCCTTAACTGATCTTCACGAAAATCAATAGACCTTGAGCCCTCTGCAACTCAGGGGGTGCAAAAAATTATTTTATTCTCATTGAATTTTCGGCAGTTATCGTTCGTCATAAAAAAATTACCCTTTTTAAACATAAAACGTTGCTGATAAACTACCCCTTCCCTTAACCAATCTTCAACAAAATCAACAGACCTTGAGTTCTCTTTAGTTGAAAAAGGTATGCAAAAACCTAGTTGATTCTGATTGAATTTACGGCAGTTATCGTTCGTCACATAAAAAACTACCCTTGTTAAAACATAAAATGTTGCTGGTAACTACCCCTTTCCCTTAACCGATCTTCACCAACACCAATACGTATTGAGAACTCTACAGTACAGGGCTGTATGCAAAACATCATTTGATTCTGTTTGAATTTGCGGCTGTTATCGTTTACTATAGAAAAAAATTACCCTTGATAAAAAACCGTTGCAGGTAAACTACCCCTTTCCCTTAACCGATCTTCACCAAAAACGACAGGTCTTAGGTACTCTACAATCAGGCCTGTATGCAAACATTTATTTGATTCTGTTTGAATTTGCGGCTGTTATAGTTTGCCATAGAAAACACCCTTGATAAAACATAAAACGTTGCTGGTAATCTACCCTATTCCATTAACCGATCTTCACCAAAAACAATAGGTCTTGAGAACTCTACAATTCAGGGCTGTATGAAAAACATTAGTTGATTCTCTTTGAATTTACGGCAGTTATCGTTCGTCATAGAAAAAATACCCTTGTTAAAACATAAAACGTAGCCGGTAAACTACCCCTTTCCCTTAACCGATCTTCAACAAAATCAACAGACCTTGAGTTCTGTATAATTCAAAAAGGTATGCAAAAGAGTAGTTGATTCTGTTTTAATGTACGGCAGTTATCGTTCGTCATAAAAAAATTACCCTTGATAAAACATAAAATTTTGCTGGTAAACAACCCTATTCCCTTAACCGGTCTTCACCAAAACCAACAGGTCTTGAGAACTCTACATTTCAGGGCTGTATGCAAAATATTATGTGATTTTGTTTGAATTTGCGGCTGTTATCGTTTGCCATATAAAATACCCTTGATAAAACGAAAAACGTGTCTGGTAAACTACCCCTTTCCCTTAACCGATCTTCACCAAAAACAACAGGTCTTTAGTACTCAACAAAACAGGGCTGTATGCAAAAACGTATTTGATTCTGTTTGAATTTGCGGCTCTTATCGTTTGCCACAGAAAATACCCTTTTAAAACATAAAACGTTGCAGGTAAACTACCCCTTCCCTTAACCGATCTTCACCAACACCAACAGGTATTGAGAACTCTACAACACAGGGCTGTATGCAAAACATCATTTGATTCTGTTTGAATTTGCGGCTGTTATCGTTTACCATAGAAAAATATCGGTATGGAGAACCATACATGACTTCCATATTCTAAGATTTATATTTAAAATCATTTTCAGCCAAACAGCCAGGCTGTGTCTTACCTGCCTTTTTATTGCTGTATTAAATGAAAAATATTATATTACATTAAAATGAAAAAATTATAATTTTATTGCCTGGCAACAAAATTATTTTATTTTTAACAATTACCATTGTTTCAAAAAGTTTAAATAAATTTTCAAGTACTTTACTCTTGTTAAAACGTAAAAGGTTGCAGGTAAACTACCCCTTCCCCTTAACCGATCTTCACCAAAATCGAAAGTCATTGAGACCTCTACAATTCAGGGAAGTATGCAAAACATTATTTGATTCTGTTTGAATTTGCGGCTGTTATCGTTTGCCATAGAAAATACGCTTGATAAAAAAACGTTGCTGGTAAACTACCCCTTCACCTTAACCGATCTTCACCACAAACAATAGGTCTTGAGTACTCTACAAATCAGGGCTGTATGCAAAACATTATTTGATTCTGTTTCAATTTGCGGCTGTTATCGTTTGCCATAAAAAATACCCTTGTTAAAAAAACGTTGCAGGTAAACTACCCCTTTCCCTCAACCGATCTTCACCAAAAACAATAGGTCGCGAGTACTCTGCAAATCAGGGCTGCATGCAAAAAATTATTTGATTCTGTTCGAATTTGCGGCAGTTATCGTTTGCCATAGAAAAAAAATCTACAGACAGACACACAGACAGACACACACACAGACAGACAGACAGACAGACAGACAGACAGACAGACAGACACACACACAGACACACACACAGACACTTTTCGGAAAACGACTTTTTTTCATGTTTTGAGTGTAGTAGAATCAGAATCTGCAATAATCTCGAACACGATTTTTTTTGCCATCACCATACTTCCATTCCTTAAGGAATATGGAAGTAAAAATTACCCTTGATAAGAAACCGTTGCAGGTAAACTGCCCCTTCCCCTAAGCGATCTTCACAAAAAACGATAGGTCTTTAGAACTCTACAATTCAGGGTTGTATGTAAAATATTATGTGATTTTGTTTGAATTTGCGGCTGTTATCGTTTGCCATACAAAATACCCTTGATAAAACAAAAAACGTGGCAGGTAAACTACCCCTTTCCCTTAAACGATCTCCACTAAAAACAATAGGTCTTTAGTACTCAATAAATCATGGCTGTGTGCAAAAACATATTAGATTCTGTTTGAATTTGCGGCACTTATCGTTTGCCATATAAAATACCCTTGTTAAAACATAAAACGTTGCTGGTAAACTACCCCTTCCCCTTAACCGATCTTTACCAAAATCAACAGATCGTGAGAACACTGCAATTCAGGGCTGTATGCGATACATTATTTGATTCTGTTTGAATTTGCGGCTGTTATCGTTTGCCAAACAAACAAAATTACCCTTGATAAAAAAAACCGTTGCAGGTAAACTACCCCTTTCCATCAACCGATCTTCACCAAAAACATTAGGTCGCGAGTACTCTATAAATCGTATGCAAAAAATTATTTGATTCTGTTTGAATTTGCGGCTGTTATCGTTTGCCATAAAAAAAAATCTACAGACAGACACACACACACACAGACAGACAGACAGACACACAGACACACACACAGACACTTTTCGAAAATATCGGTATGGAGAACCATACATGACTTCCATGTTCTAAGATTTATATTTAAAATCATATTTGAAATGAAATATTTCCATAGAAACTACTTCTTTCTACTTATTACTTCAGCATTAACCACAGTACTGTGGTCA
Source organism: Magicicada septendecula (assembly GCA_034769895.1). Taxonomy (NCBI): domain Eukaryota; kingdom Metazoa; phylum Arthropoda; class Insecta; order Hemiptera; family Cicadidae; genus Magicicada; species Magicicada septendecula. Next base: position 386,859,619 of record CM068368.1, on the reverse strand, counting down.
CTAACGTATACCACCTCACGTTTTCGCACTCGATTTTCACCGATGGTGGCAGTCGATGGCACTGCCGAAAAGTCTGGTTTTGTAGAAAACATTGGACTACGGCTAAAGAGCCCGGGAAACAATTTTAACAAAAAACTACTTCTTTGTTGCCGATAACGTAGTACACATATAAAAATTTCTCCCCTCCACCTTCAACTATAATTTTTAATAATAGAAAATTACCCCCACCCCGTTCACCTAACCTTTTCATTTATAGATATTTCATCTACGTTTCTACAGTGGATTACTATGAGCTTCTTATCAGGATACTTTATTTATAAAAATTACGTACTTTACTCTTGTTAAATCATAAAATGTTTCAGGTAAACAACCCCTTTTTCTTAACCGATCTTCTCCAAAATCAACAGACCTTCCGTCCTCTCCAATTCAGGGAAGCATGCAAAAAAATATTTGATTCTGTTTGAATCTGCGGCAGTTATCGTTCGTCATGGAAACATTTCTCTTGTTACAACATAAAATGTTGCAGGTAAACTACCCCTTTCCCTTAACTGATCTTCACGAAAATCAATAGACCTTGAGCCCTCTGCAACTCAGGGGGTGCAAAAAATTATTTGATTCTCATTGAATTTTCGGCAGTTATCGTTCGTCATAAAAAAATTACCCTTTTTAAAACATAAAACGTTGCTGATAAACTACCCCTTCCCTTAACCAATCTTCAACAAAATCAACAGACCTTGAGTTCTCTTTAGTTGAAAAAGGTATGCAAAAACCTAGTTGATTCTGTTTGAATTTACGGCAGTTATCGTTCGTCACATAAAAAATTACCCTTCTTAAAACATAAAATGTTGCTGGTAACTACCCCTTTCCCTTAACCGATCTTCACCAAAAACGACAGGTCTTAGGTACTCTACAATTCAGGCCTGTATGCAAACAATTATTTGATTCTGTTTGAATTTGCGGCTGTTATCGTTTGCCATAGAAAACACCCTTGATTAAACAGAAAACGTTGCTGGTAATCTACCCTATTCCATTAACCGATCTTCACCAAAAACAATAGGTCTTGAGAACTCTACAATTCAGGGCTGTATGAAAAACATTAGTTGATTCTCTTTGAATTTACGGCAGTTATCGTTTGCCATATAAAATACCCTTGATAAAACGAAAAACGTGTCTGGTAAACTACCCCTTTCCTCTTAGTGCGTAGGCTTTCACGGCCGGTGTCATTACGATTATTTTCTAAAACTTCCGGGCTGAAAGGCCGTGGTCGATTGCTTAAAATGCTGCTAAACGTTTCGGCCGCACCACCGGTGGCCATCTTGAGTAGCAAAAGAAAAAAAACCGTTGCTGGTAAACTACCCCTTTCCCTTAAACGATCTTCACAAAAAACGATAACATAAGTGACAGGTAGGCCCAACTCTGATTGGCTCCTCAGATTTCCCCAGCGTTAGTAGGTTCTATGAAAATATTTTATTTCAAAAATGATTTTAAATATAAATCTTAGATATGTTTTATAAATCTCATCTTTTATGTTTTAACATGGGTAATTTTTTATATGACGAACCATAACTGCCGTAAATTGAAACAGAATCAAATAATTTTTTACATATGTGCCTGAGCTATAGAGAACTCAATGTCTGTTGATTTTGGTGAAGATCGGTTACGGGGAAAGGGCAGTTTACCTGAAACATTTTTTGTTGTAACATGAGTAAAGTACTTAATTTTGATAAAGTATCCTGATAAGATCTTAATAATCCACTGTAGAAACGTAGATGAAATATCTATAAATGAATGGGCTAGTTGAACGGGCTGGGGGTAATTTTCTATAAATCAAAATTATAGTTGAAGGGGGAGGGGATAATTTTTTTTTATATGTGTACTATGTTATTGGCAACAAAGAAGTATTTTTTTGTTAAAATTCCTTCCCTGGCTGTTTGGCTGAAAATGATTTTAAATATAAATCTTAGAATATGGAAGTCATGTATGGTTCTCCATACCGATATTTTCTATGGTAAACGATAACAGCCGCAAATTCAAACAGAATCAAATGATGTTTTGCATACAGCCCTTTATTGTAGTGTTCTCAATACCTGTTGGTGTTGGTGAAGATCGGTTAAGGGAAAGGGGTAGTTTACCAGCAACGTTTTATGTTTTAAAAGGGTATTTTCTGTGGCAAACGATAAGAGCCGCAAATTCAAACAGAATCAAATAATTTTTTGCATACAGGCCTGATTTATAGAGTACTCGCGACCTATTGTTTTTGGTGAAGATCGGTTGAGGGGAAGGGGTAGTTTACCGGCAACGGTTTTTTTTATCAAGGGTAATTTTGTTTGTTTGGCAAACGATAACAGCCGCAAATTCGAACAGAACCAAATAATGTTTCGCATACAGCCCTGAATTGCAGAGTTCTCACGATATGTTTATTTTGGTAAAGATCGGTTAAGGGAAAGGGGTAGTTTACCAGCAACGTTTTATGTTTTAACAAGGGTATTTTATATGGCAAACGATAAGTGCCGCAAATTCAAACAGAATCTAATAAGTTTTTGCACACAGCCCTGATTTATTGAGTACTAAAGACCTATTGTTTTTGGTGGAGATCGTTTAAGGGAAAGGGGTAGTTTTCCGGCCACGTTTTTTGTTTTATCAAGGGTATTTTGTATGGCAAATGATAACAGCCGAAAATTCAAACAAAATCACATAATATTTTACATACAACCCTGAATTGTAGAGTTCTCAAGACCTATCGTTTTTTGTGAAGATCGTTTGAGGGGAAGGGGTAGTTTACCGGCAACGGTTTCTTATCAAGGGTAATTTTTTTCTATGGTAAACGATAACAGCCGCAAATTCAAACAGAATCAAATGATGTTTTGCATACAGCCCTGTATTGTAGAGTTCTCAATACCTGTTGGTGTTGGTGAAGATCGGTTAAGGGAAAGGGGTAGTTCACCTGCAACGTTTTATGTTTTAAAAGGGTATTTTCTGTGGCAAACTATAAGAGCCGCAAATTCAAACAGAATCAAATACGTTTTTGCATACAGCCCTGTTTTGTTGAGTACTAAAGACTTGTTGTTTTTGGTGAAGATCGGTTAAGGGAAAGGGGTAGTTTACCAGACACGTTTTTCGTTTTATCAAGGGTATTTTATATGGCAAACGATAACAGCCGCAAATTCAAACAAAATCACATAATATTTTACATACAACCCTGAATTGTAGAGTTCTCAAGACCTATCGTTTTTTGTAAAGATCGTTTAAGGGGAAGGGGTAGTTTACCAGCAACGGTTTCTTATCAAGGGTAATTTTTTTCTATGGTAAACGATAACAGCCGCAAATTCAAACAGAATCAAATGATGTTTTGCATACAGCCCTGTATTGTAGAGTTCTCAATACCTGTTGGTGTTGGTGAAGATCTGTTAAGGGAAAGGGGTAGTTTACCGGCAACGTTTTATGTTTTGAAAGGGTATTTTCTGTGGCAAACGATAAGAGCCGCAAATTCAAACAGAATCAAATACGTTTTTGCATACAGCCCTGAAATGTAGAGTTCTCAAGACCTGTTGGTTTTGGTGAAGACCGGTTAAGGGAATAGGGTTGTTTACCAGCAACATTTTCTGTTTTATCAAGGGTAATTTTTTTATGACGAACGATAACTGCCGTACATTAAAACAGAATCAACTACTCTTCTGCATACCTTTTTGAATTATACAGAACTCAAGGTCTGTTGATTTTGTTGAAGATCGGTTAAGGGAAAGGGGTAGTTTACCTGCAACGTTTTATGTTTTAACAAGGGTATTTTTTCTATGACGAACGATAACTGCCGTAAATTCAAAGAGAATCAACTAATGTTTTTCATACAGCCCTGAATTTTAGAGTTCTCAAGACCTATTGTTTTTGGTGAAGATCGGTTAATGGAATAGGGTAGATTACCAGCAACGTTTTATGTTTTATCAAGGGTGTTTTCTATGGCAAACGATAACAGCCGCAAATTCAAACAGAATCAAATAATTGTTTGCATACAGGCCTGATTGTAGAGTACCTAAGACCTGTCGTTTTTGGTGAAGATCGGTTAAGGGAAAGGGGTAGTTTACCTGCAACGGTTTTTTATCAAGGGTAATTTTTGTCTATAGTAAACGACAACAGCCGCAAATTCAAACAGAATCAAATGATGTTTTGCATACAGCCCTGTATTGTAGAGTTCTCAATACGTATTGGTGTTGGTGAACATCGGTTAAGGGAAAGGGGTAGTTACCAGCAACATTTTATGTTTTAACAAGGGTAGTTTTTTATGTGACGAACGATAACTGCCGTAAATTCAAACAGAATCAACTAGGTTTTTGCATACCTTTTTCAACTAAAGAGAACTCAAGGTCTGTTGATTTTGTTGAAGATTGGTTAAGGGAAGGGGTAGTTTATCAGCAACTTTTTATGTTTTAAAAAGGGTAATTTTTTTATGACGAACGATAACTGCTGAAAATTCAATGAGAATCAAATAATTTTTTGCACCCCCTGAGTTGCAGAGGGCTCAAGGTCTATTGATTTTCGTGAAGATCAGTTAAGGGAAAGGGGTAGTTTACCTGCAACATTTTATGTTGTAACAAGAGAAATGTTTCCATGACGGACGATAACTGCCGCAGATTCAAACAGAATCAAATATTTTTTTGCATGCTTCCCTGAATTGGAGAGGACGGAAGGTCTGTTGATTTTGGAGAAGATCTGTTAAGAAAAAGGGGTAGTTTACCAGAAACATTTTATGATTTAACAAGAGTAAAGTACGTAATTTTTATAAATAAAGTATCCTGATAAGTAGCTCATAGTAATCCACTGTAGAAACGTAGATGAAATATCTATAAATAAAAATGTTAGGTGAACGGGGTGGGGGTAATTTTCTATTATTAAAAATTATAGTTGAAGGTGGAGGGGAGAATTTTTTATATGTGTACTACGTTATCGGCAACAAAGAAGTAGTTTTTTGTTAAAATTGCTTCCCCGGCTCTTTAGCCGTAATCCAATGTTTTCTACAAAACCAGACTTTTCTGCAGTGCCCTTTATTGTAGTGTTCTCAATACCTGTTGGTGTTGGTGAAGATCGGTTAAGGGAAAGGGGTAGTTTACCAGCAACGTTTTATGTTTTAAAAGGGTATTTTCTGTGGCAAACGATAAGAGCCGCAAATTCAAACAGAATCAAATAATATTTTACATACAACCCTGAATTACAGAGTTCTCAAGACCTATCGTTTTTTGTGAAGATCGTTTAAGGGGAAGGGGTAGTTTTCCGGTAACGGTTTCTTATCAAGGGTAATTTTTTACTTCCATATTTCCTTAAGGAATGGAAGTATGGTGATGGCAAAAAAAATCGTGTTCGAGATTATTGCAGATTCTGATTCTACTACACTCAAAACATGAAAAAAAGTCGTTTTCCGAAAAGTGTCTGTGTGTGTGTCTGTGTGTCTGTGTGTCTGTCTTTGTGTGTGTCTGTAGATTTTTTTCTATGGCAAACGATAACTGCCGCAAATTCAAACAGAATCAAATAATTTTTTGCATACAGCCCTGATTTGTAGAGGACTCGCGACCTATTGTTTTTTGTGAAGATCGGTTGATGGAAAGGGGTAGTTTACCTGCAACGGTTTTTTTTAACAAGGGAAATTTGTTTTTTTGGCAAACGATAACAGCCGCAAATTCAAACAGAATCAAATAATGTTTCGTATACAGCCCTGAATTGTAGAGTTCTCAAGACTTGTTGTTTTTGGTGAAGATCGGTTAAGGGAAAGGGGTAGTTTACTTGTAACGTTTTATGTTTTAACAAGGGTATTTCCTATGGCAAACGATAACAGCCGCAAATTCAAACAGAATCAAAAGATTATTTGCATACAGCCCTAAATTGTAGAGTTCTCAAGACTTATTGTTTTTGGTGAAGATCGGTTAAGGGAAAGGGGTAGTTTACCTACAACGTTTTTTTAACAAGGGTATTTTCTATGGCAAACGATAACAGCCGCAAATTCAAACAGAATCAAATAATTTTCTGCATACACCCCTGATTTTTAGAGTACTCAAGACCTATTGTTTTTGGTGAAGATCGGTTGAGGGGAAGGGGTAGTTTACCTGCAACGTTTTTATCAAGCGTATTTTCTATGGCAAACGATAACTGCCGCAAATTCAAACAGAATCAAATAATTTTTTGCATACAGCCCTGATTTGTAGAGTACTCGCGACCTATTGTTTTTGGTGAAGATCGGTTGAGGGGAAGGGGTAGTTTACCAGCAACGGTCTTTTTTATCAAGGGAAATTTGTTTTTTTGGCAAACGATAACAGCCGCAAATTCAAACAGACTTAAATAATGTTTCGTATACAGCCCTGAATTGTAGAGTTTTCACGACCTGTTGTTTTTGGTGAAGATCGGTTAAGGGGAAGGGGTAGTTTACCTGTAACGTTTTATGTTTTAACAAGGGTATTTCCTATGGCAAACGATAACAGCCGCAAATTCAAACAGAATCAAACGATTATTTGCATACCGCCCTAAGTTGTAGAGTTCTCAAGACCTATTGTTTTTGGTGAAGATCGGTTGAGGGAAAGGGGTAGTTTACTTGCAACGTTTTTTTAACAAGGGTATTTTCTATGGCAAACGATAACAGCCGCAAATTCAAACAGAATCAAATAATGTTTTGCATACGTCCCTGAATTGTAGATGTCTCAAGGACTTTCGATTTTGGTGAAGATCGGTTAAGGGGAAGGGGTAGTTTACCTGCAACCTTTTACGTTTTAACAAGAGTTAAGTACTTGCAAATTTATTTAAACTTTTTGAAACAATGGTAATTGTTAAAAATAAAATAATTTTGTTGCCAGGCAATAAAATTAAAATTTTTTAATTTTAATGTAATATAATATTTTTCATTTAATACGGCAATAAAAAGGCAGGTAAGACACAAACACACAATTCACGTTATTTCTGGCCTCACTCATGTTTATTTTCTTACGTTTGCACGCTTTTTAAATGGAAAGTGCCGAAACCCACACCAACATAACGCGTGCAAGCCGAAAAAATGGACATCAATTTGCTTACTGGCGAAGCTAGTAGTTAATGAATGGATAGGCAAAAACCTTATCTTAAATTTTTTTTAAGGAATCACTAAAAGGACGGTGGGTCAAATCGGACGCTGAGGTAGAGTTGCTGTAACCGAATGGTTCCACAAACAGCCGTAAGAATTTTACTAGCAGGGAATCTACAGGTTAGCGCAACAGTGGAACTCATGTCTTAATGTTATTGGAGACTTCTTTTAAAATCGTTGAATAAAAAATGCTTTACAGCTCTATACGTGTGTCTATTGAACAATCCTTGTATTAGTCATACACAATAAAACAACTGATTGAACTTCAAATTTTTAAACTTGGTTAGTTTCTATATATATGTTTAATGTTACAAATAATTCAAATAACAATCTTGATCATCTGTTAGTTCAGCGGAATAACAGTGACACTTTTAATAACCGCATAAAATAAACACTTAGAAACAACACAGGCGCTTTAACTTAACTGTTTGGACCACAGAAGTGAGGCATGCCTCAACGCTCTATGTGTACAGCGCGGGACAATCCCCCCTCCCTACACTTCCCTATCACACCACTACATTGCTTACATACGATGTATACAAAAAGCGCTGAGGCAAGTTCAGGTTGCCTCATTGGCTTTAAACGAACTATGCCGAATCTCACCTGTCACCATCTAGCGGTCGCTCAATAAAGCACGTTTCGGTTTAATAAATTTGACAGTCACAGTAACAATGTATAATCTTTACGTTATGTAGTACATAAGTATTTATAATTTTTATTCTACAGAATTTGTTAGGGTAGGCATTGCCTCAATTGCCTCCATGTAACTTCGCCACTGATATATATGTGTACAACGTTATCGGCAACAAGGAAGTAGTTTTTGTTAAAATTCCTTCCCGGGATATTTGGCCGTAGTCCAATGTTTTCTACAAAACCAGACATTTCGGCAATGCCATCGACTTCCATCATCAGTGAAAATCGAGTGCGATAACGTGAGGTGGTATACGTTAGTGACCACAGTACTGTGGTTAAGGCTGAAGCAGTAAGTAGAAAGAAGTAGTTTCTATGGTAATATTTCATTTCCAAAATGATTTTAAATATAAATCTTAGAATATGGAAGTCATGTATGGTTCTCCATACCGATATTAACAATTACCATTGTTTCAAAAAGTTTAAATAAATTTTCAAGTACTTTACTCTTGTTAAAACGTAAAAGGTTGCTGGTAAACTACCCCTTCCCCTTAACCGATCTTCACCAAAATCGAAAGTCATTGAGACCTCTACAATTCAGGGACGTATGCAAATAATTAGTTGATTCTGTTTGAATTTGCGGCTGTTATCGTTTGCCATAGAAAATACGCTTGATAAAAAAACGTTGCAGGTAAACTACCCCTTCCCCTTAATCGATCTTCACAAAAAATAATAGGTCTTGAGTACTCTACAAATCAGGGCTGTATGCAAAGATCATTTGATTCTGTTTGAATTTGCGGCTGTTATCGTTTGCCATAGAAAATACCCTTGTTAAAAAACGCTACAGGTAAACTACCCCTTTCCTTCAACCGATCTTCACCAAAAACAATAGGTCTTGAGAACTCTGCAAGTTAGGGCTGTATGCAAATAATCTTTTGATTCTGTTTGAATTTGCGGCTGTTATCGTTTGCCATAGGAAATACCCTTGTTAAAACATAAAACGTTACAGGTAAACTACCCCTTTCCCTTAACCGATCTTCACCAAAATCAACAGATCTTGAGAACTCAACAAACCAGGGCTGTATGCGAAACATTATTTGATTCTGTTTGAATTTGCGGCTGTTATCGTTTGCCAAACAAACAAAATTACCCTTGCTAAAAAAAAACCGTTGCAGGTAAACTACCCCTTTCCCTCAACCGATCTTCACCAAAAACAATAGGTCGCGAGTACTCTACAAGTCAGAGCTGTATGCAAAAAATTATTTGATTCTGCTTGAATTTGCGGCAGTTATCGTTTGCCATAGAAAAAAATCTATAGACAGACAGACACACAGACACTTTTCGGAAAACGACTTTTACTTCCATATTTCCTTAAGGAATGGAAGTATGGTGATGGCAAAAAAAATCGTGTTCGAGATTATTGCAGATTCTGATTCTACTACACTCAAAACATGAAAAAAAGTCGTTTTCCGAAAAGTGTCTCTGTGTGTGTGTGTGTGTGTGTGTGTGTGTGTGTGTGTGTGTGTGTGTGTGTGTGTGTGTGTGTGTGTGTGTGTGTGTGTGTGTGTGTGTGTGTGTGTGTGTGTGTGTGTGTGTGTGTGTGTGTGTGTGTGTGTGTGTGTCTGTGTGTCTGTGTGTCTGTAGATTTTTTTTCTATGGCAAACGATAACTGCCGCAAATTCAAACAGAATCAAATAAGTTTTTGCATACAGCCCTGATTTGTAGAGGACTCGCGACCTATTGTTTTTGGTGAAGATCGGTTGATGGAAAGGGGTAGTTTACCTGCAACGGTTTTTTTTTATCAAGGGAAATTTTTTTTTTTTGGCAAACGATAACAGCCGCAAATTCAAACAGAATCAAATAATGTTTCGTATACAGCCCTGAATTGTAGAGTTCTCAAGACCTTTTGTTTTTGGTGAAGATCGGTTAAGGGAAAGGGGTAGTTTACTTGTAACGTTTTATGTTTTAACAAGGGTATTTCTTATGGCAAACGATAACAGCCGCAAATTCAAACAGAATCAAAAGATTATTTGCATACAGCCCTATATTGTAGAGTTCTCAAGACCTATTGTTTTTGGTGAAGATCGGTTAAGGGAAAGGGGTAGTTAACCAACATCGTTTTTTAACAAGGGTATTTTATATGGCAAACGATAACAGCCGCAAATTCAAACAGAATCAAACAATTGTCTGCATACAGCCCTGGTTTGTAGAGTACTCAAGACCTATTGTTTTTGGTGAAGATCGATTGAGGGGAAGGGGTAGTTTACCAGCAACGTTTTTTATCAAGCGTATTTTCTATGGCAAACGATAACTGCCGAAAATTCAAACAGAATCAAACAATTTTTTGCATACAGCCCTGATTTGTAGAGTACTCGCGACTATTGTTTTTGGTGAAGATCGGTTGAGGGGAAGGGGTAGTTTACCTGCAACGGTTTTTTTTATCAAGGGAAATTTTTTTTTTGGCAAACGATAACAGCTGCAAATTCAAACAGACTTAAATAATGTTTCGTATACAGCCCTGAATTGTAGAGTTTTCACGACCTATTGTTTTTGGTGAAGATCGGTTAAGGGAAAGGGGTAGTTTACCTGTAACGTTTTATGTTTTAACAAGGGTATTTCCTATGGCAAACGATAACAGCCGCAAATTCAAACAGAATCAAACGATTATTTGCATACAGCCCTAAATTGTAGAGTTCTCAAGACCTTTTGTTTTTGGTGAAGATCGATTGAGGGAAAGGGGTAGTTTACTTGCAACATTTTTTTAACAAGGGTATTTTCTATGGCAAACGATAACAGCCGCAAATTCAAACAGAATCAAATAATGTTTTGCATACAGCCCTGATTTGTAGAGTACTCACGACCTATTGTTTTTGGTGAAGATCTGTTAAGGGGAAGGGGTAGTTTACCTGCACCGTTTTTTTATCAAGCGTATTTTCTATGGCAAACGATAACAGCCGCAAATTCAAACAGAATCAAATAATGTTTTGCATACATCCCTGAATTATAGAGGTCTCAAGGACTTTCGATTTTGGTGAAGATCGGTTAAGGGGAAGGGGTAGTTTACCTGCAACCTTTTACGTTTTAACAAGAGTAAAGTACTTGCAAATTTATTTAAACTTTTTGAAACAATGGTAAATGTTAAAAATAAAATAATTTTGTTGCCAGGCAATAAAATTAAAATTTTTTAATTTTAATGTAATATAATATTTTTCATTTAATACGGCAATAAAAAGGCAGGTAAGACACAAACACACAATTCACGTTATTTCTGGCTTCACTCATGTTTATTTTCTTACGTTTGCACGCTTTTTAAATGGAAAGTGCCGAAACCCACACCAACATAACGCGTGCAAGCCGAAAAAATGGACATCAATTTGCTTACTGGCGAAGCTAGTAGTTAATGAATGGATAGGCAAAAATCTTATCTTAAATTTTTTTTAAGGAATCACTAAAAGGACGGTGGGTCAAATCGGACGCTGAGGTAGAGTTGCTGTAACCGAATGGTTCCACAAACAGCCGTAAGAATTTTACTAGCAGGGAATCTACAGGTTAGCGCAACAGTGGAACTCATGTCTTAATGTTATTGGAGACTTCTTTTAAAATCGTTGAATAAAAAATGCTTTACAGCTCTATACGTGTGTCTATTGAACAATCCTTGTATTAGTCATACACAATAATACAACTGATTGAACTTCAAATTTTTAAACTTGATTAGTTTCTATATATATGTTTAATGTTACAAATAATTCAAATAACAATCTTGATCATCTGTTAGTTCAGCGGAATAACAGTGACACTTTTAATAACCGCATAAAATAAACACTTAGAAACAACACAGGCGCTTTAACTTAACTGTTTGGACCACAGAAGTGAGGCATGCCTCAACGCTCTATGTGTACAGCGCGGGACAATCCCCCCTCCCTACACTTCCATATCACACCACTAGATTGCTTACATACGATGTATACAAAAAACGCTGAGGCAAGTTCAGGTTGCCTCATTCGCTTTAAACGAACTATGCCGAATCTCACCTGTCACCATCTAGCGGTCGCTCAATAAAGCACGTTTCGGTTTAATAAATTTGACAGTCCCAGTAACAATGTATAATCTTTACGTTATGTAGTTCATACGTATTTATAATTTTTATTCTACAGAATTTGTTAGGGTAGGCATTGCCTCAATTGCCTCCATGTAACTTCGCCACTGATATATATGTGTACAACGTTATCGGCAACAAGGAAGTAGTTTTTGTTAAAATTCCTTCCCGGGATATTTGGCCGTAGTCCAATGTTTTCTACAAAACCAGACGTTTCGGCAATGCCATCGACTTCCATCATCAGTGAAAATCGAGTGCGATAACGTGAGGTGGTATACGTTAGTGACCACAGTACTGTGGTTAAGGCTGAAGCAGTAAGTAGAAAGAAGTAGTTTCTATGGTAATATTTCATTTCGAAAATGATTTTAAATATAAATCTTAGAATATGGAAGTCATGTATGGTTCTCCATACCGATATTTTCTATGGTAAACGATAACAGCCGCAAATTCAAACAGAATCAAATGATGTTTTGCATACAGCCCTGTATTGTAGAGTTCTCAATACCTGTTGGTGTTGGTGAAGATCGGTTAAGGGGAAGGGGTAGTTTACCAGCAACGTTTTATGTTTTAAAAGGGTATTTTCTGTGGCAAACGATAAGAGCCGCAAATTCAAACAGAATCAAATACGTTTTTGCATACAGCCCTGTTTTGTTGAGTACTAAAGACCTGTTGTTTTTGGTGAACATCGGTTAAGGGAAAGGGGTAGTTTACCAGACACGTTTTTCGTTTTATCAAGGGTATTTTATATGGCAAACGATAACAGCCGCAAATTCAAACAAAATCACATAATATTTTACATACAACCCTGAATTGTAGAGTTCTCAAGATCTGTCGTTTTTTGTGAAGATCGTTTAAGGGGAAGGGGTAGTTTACCTGCAACGGTTTCTTATCAAGGGTAATTTTTTTCTATGGTAAACGATAACAGCCGCAAATTCAAACAGAATCAAATGATGTTTTGCATACAGCCCTGTATTGTAGAGTTCTCAATACCTGTTGGTGTTGGTGAAGATCGGTTAAGGGAAAGGGGTAGTTTACCTGCAACGTTTTATGTTTTAAAAGGGTATTTTCTGTGGCAAACGATAAGAGCCGCAAATTCAAACAGAATCAAATACGTTTTTGCATACAGCCCTGTTTTGTTGAGTACTAAAGACCTGTTGGTGTTGGTGAAGATCGGTTAAGGGAATAGGGTTGTTTACCAGCAACATTTTATGTTTTATCAAGGGTAATTTTTTTATGACGAACGATAACTGCCGTACATTAAAACAGAATCAACTACTCTTCTGCATACCTTTTTGAATTATACAGAACTCAAGGTCTGTTGATTTTGTTGCTGGAATAGGGTTGTTTACCAGCAACATTTTATGTTTTATCAAGGGTAATTTTTTTATGACGAACGATAACTGCCGTACATTAAAACAGAATCAACTACACTTCTGCATACCTTTTTGAATTATACAGAACTCAAGGTCTGTTGATTTTGTTGAAGATCGGTTAAGGGAAAGGGGTAGTTTACCGGCAACGTTTTATGTTTTAACAAGGGTATTTTTTCTATGACGAACGATAACTGCCGTAAATTCAAAGAGAATCAACTAATGTTTTTCATACAGCCCTGAATTGTAGAGTTCTCAAGACCTATTGTTTTTGGTGAAGATCGGTTAATGGAATAGGGTACATTACCAGCAACGTTTTATGTTTTATCAAGGGTGTTTTATATGGCAAACGATAACAGCCGCAAATTCAAACAGAATCAAATAATTGTTTGCATACAGGCCTGATTGTAGAGTACCTAAGACCTGTCGTTTTTGGTGAAGATCGGTTAAGGGAAAGGGGTAGTTTACCTGCAACGGTTTTTTATCAAGGGTAATTTTTGTCTATAGTAAACGACAACAGCCGCAAATTCAAACAGAATCAAATGATGTTTTGCATACAGCCCTGTATTGTAGAGTTCTCAATACGTATTGGTGTTGGTGAAGATCGGTTAAGGGAAAGGGGTAGTTACCAGCAACATTTTATGTTTTAACAAGGGTAGTTTTTTATGTGACGAACGATAACTGCCGTAAATTCAAACAGAATCAACTAGGTTTTTGCATACATTTTTCAACTAAAGAGAACTCAAGGTCTGTTGATTTTGTTGAAGATTGGTTAAGGGAAGGGGTAGTTTACCTGCAACATTTTATGTTGTAACAAGAGAAATGTTTCCATGACGGACGATAACTGCCGCAGATTCAAACAGAATCAAATATTTTTTTGCATGCTTCCCTGAATTGGAGAGGACGGAAGGTCTGTTGATTTTGGAGAAAATCGGTTAAGAAAAAGGGGTAGTTTACCAGAAACATTTTATGATTTAACAAGAGTAAAGTACGTAATTTTTATAAATAAAGTATCCTGATAAGTAGCTCATAGTAATCCACTGTAGAAACGTAGATGAAATATCTATAAATAAAAAGGTTAGGTGAACGGGGTGGGGGTAATTTTCTATTATTAAAAATTATAGTTGAAGGTGGAGGGGAGAATTTTTTATATGTGTACTACGTTATCGGCAACAAAGAAGTAGTTTTTTGTTAAAATTGCTTCCCCGGCTCTTTAGCCGTAGTCCAATGTTTTCTACAAAACCAGACTTTTCGGCAGTGCCATCGACTGCCATCATCGGTGAAAATCGAGTGCGAAAACGTGAGGTGGTATACGTTAGTGACCACAGTACTGTGGTTAATGCTGAAGCAATAAGTAGAAAGAAGTAGTTTCTATGGAAATATTTCATTTCAAATATGATTTTAAATATAAATCTTAGAACATGGAAGTCATGTATGGTTCTCCATACCGATATTTTCGAAAAGTGTCTGTGTGTGTGTCTGTGTGTCTGTCTGTCTGTCTGTCTGTGTGTCTGTCAGTAGATTTTTTTTCTATGGCAAACGATAACAGCCGCAAATTCGAACAGAATCAAATAATTTTTGCATACAGCCCTGATTTATAGAGTACACGCGACCTATTGTTTTTGGTGAAGATCGGTTGAGGGAAAGGGGTAGTTTACCTGCAACGGTTTTTTTTTATCAAGGGTAATTTTGTTTGTTTGGCAAACGATAACAGCCGCAAATACAAACAGAATCAAATAATGTTTCGCATACAGCCCTGAATTGCAGAGTTCTCACGATCTGTTGATTTTGGTAAACTTATCGTTCGTCATAAAAAAATTACCCTTGATAAAACATAAAATGTTGCTGGTAAACAACCCTATTCCCTTAACCGGTCTTCACCAAAACCAACAGGTCTTGAGAACTCTACATTTCAGGGCTGTATGCAAAATATTATATGATTCTGTTTGAATTTGCGGTTGTTATCGTTTGCCATATAAAATACACTTGATAAAACGAAAAACGTGTCTGGTAAACTACACCTTTCCCTTAACCGATCTTCACCAAAAACAACAGGTCTTTAGTACTCAACAAAACAGGGCTGTATGCAAAAACGTATTTGATTCTGTTTGAATTTGCGGCTCTTATAGTTTGCCACAGAAATTACCCTTTTAAAACATAAAACGTTATGCCAGAAAAAAAAATCTACAGACAGACACAGACAGACAGACAGACAGACACACAGACACACACACAGACACTTTTCGAAAATATCGGTATGGAGAACCATACATGACTTCCATGTTCTAAGATTTATATTTAAAATCATATTTGAAATGAAATATTTCCATAGAAACTACTTCTTTCTACTTATTGCTTCAGCATTAACCACAGTACTGTGGTCACTAACGTATACCACCTCACGTTTTCGCACTCGATTTTCACCGATGATGGCAGTCGATGGCACTGCCGAAAAGTCTGGTTTTGTAGAAAACATTGGACTACGGCTAAAGAGCCGGGGAAGCAATTTTAACAAAAAACTACTTCTTTGTTGCCGATAACGTAGTACACATATAAAAAATTCTCCCCTCCACCATCAACTATAATTTTTAATAATAGAAAATTACCCCCACCCCGTTCACCTAACCTTTTCATTTATAGATATTTCATCTACGTTTCTACAGTGGATTACTATGAGCTTCTTATCAGGATACTTTATTTATAAAAATTACGTACTTTACTCTTGTTAAATCATAAAATGTTTCAGGTAAACTACCCCTTTTTCTTAACCGATCTTCTCCAAAATCAACAGACCTTCCGTCCTCTCCAATTCAGGGAAGCATGCAAAAAAATATTTGATTCTGTTTGAATCTGCGGCAGTTATCGTTCGTCATGGAAACATTTCTCTTGTTACAACATAAAATGTTGCAGGTAAACTCAAACAGAATCTAATAAGTTTTTGCACACAGCCCTGACTTATTGAGTACTAAAGACCTATTGTTTTTGGTGGAGATCGTTTAAGGGAAAGGGGTAGTTTTCCTGCCACGTTTTTTGTTTTATCAAGGGTATTTTGTATGGCAAACGATAACAGCCGCAAATTCCTAACAAAATCACATAATATTTTACATACAACCCTGAATTGTAGAGTTCTCAAGACCTATCGTTTTTTGTGAAGATCGTTTAAGGGGAAGAGGTAGTTTACCGGCAACGGTTTCTTATCAAGGGTAATTTTTTTCTATGGTAAACGATAACAGCCGCAAATTCAAACAGAATCAAATGATGTTTTGCATACAGCCCTGTATTGTAGAGTTCTCAATACCTGTTGGTGTTGGTGAAGATCGGTTAAGGGAAAGGGGTAGTTTACCGGCAACGTTTTATGTTTTAAAAGGGTATTTTCTGTGGCAAACGATAAGAGCCGCAAATTCAAACAGAATCAAATACGTTTTTGCATACAGCCCTGTTTTGTTGAGTACTAAAGACCTATTGTTTTTGGTGAAGATCGGTTAAGGGAAAGGGGTAGTTTACCAGACACGTTTTTCGTTTTATCAAGGGTATTTTATATGGCAAACGATAACAACCGCAAATTCAAACAGAATCATATAATATTTTGCATACAGCCCTGAAATGTAGAGTTCTCAAGACCTGTTGGTTTTGGTGAAGACCGGTTAAGGGAATAGGGTTGTTTACCAGCAACATTTTATGTTTTATCAAGGGTAATTTTTTTATGACGAACGATAACTGCCGTACATTAAAACAGAATCAACTACACTTCTGCATACCTTTTTGAATTATACAGAACTCAAGGTCTGTTGATTTTGTTGAAGATCGGTTAAGGGAAAGGGGTAGTTTACCGGCAACGTTTTATGTTTTAACAAGGGTATTTTTTCTATGACGAACGATAACTGCCGTAAATTCAAAGAGAATCAACTAATGTTTTTCATACAGCCCTGAATTGTAGAGTTCTCAAGACCTATTGTTTTTGGTGAAGATCGGTTAATGGAATAGGGTAGATTACCAGCAACGTTTTATGTTTTATCAAGGGTGTTTTATATGGCAAACGATAACAGCCGCAAATTCAAACAGAATCAAATAATTGTTTGCATACAGGCCTGATTGTAGAGTACCTAAGACCTGTCGTTTTTGGTGAAGATCGGTTAAGGGAAAGGGGTAGTTTACCTGCAACGGTTTTTTATCAAGGGTAATTTTTGTCTATAGTAAACGACAACAGCCGCAAATTCAAACAGAATCAAATGATGTTTTGCATACAGCCCTGTATTGTAGAGTTCTCAATACGTATTGGTGTTGGTGAAGATCGGTTAAGGGAAAGGGGTAGTTACCAGCAACATTTTATGTTTTAACAAGGGTAGTTTTTTATGTGACGAACGATAACTGCCGTAAATTCAAACAGAATCAACTAGGTTTTTGCATACCTTTTTCAACTAAAGAGAACTCAAGGTCTGTTGATTTTGTTGAAGATTGGTTAAGGGAAGGGGTAGTTTACCTGCAACATTTTATGTTGTAACAAGAGAAATGTTTCCATGACGGACGATAACTGCCGCAGATTCAAACAGAATCAAATATTTTTTTGCATGCTTCCCTGAATTGGAGAGGACGGAAGGTCTGTTGATTTTGGAGAAGATCGGTTAAGAAAAAGGGGTAGTTTACCAGAAACATTTTATGATTTAACAAGAGTAAAGTACGTAATTTTTATAAATAAAGTATCCTGATAAGTAGCTCATAGTAATCCACTGTAGAAACGTAGATGAAATATCTATAAATAAAAAGGTTAGGTGAACGGGGTGGGGGTAATTTTCTATTATTAAAAATTATAGTTGAAGGTGGAGGGGAGAATTTTTTATATGTGTACTACGTTATCGGCAACAAAGAAGTAGTTTTTTGTTAAAATTGCTTCCCCGGCTCTTTAGCCGTAGTCCAATGTTTTCTACAAAACCAGACCTTTCGGCAGTGCCATCGACTGCCATCATCGGTGAAAATCGAGTGCGAAAACGTGAGGTGGTATACGTTAGTGACCACAGTACTGTGGTTAATGCTGAAGCAATAAGTAGAAAGAAGTAGTTTCTATGGAAATATTTCATTTCAAATATGATTTTAAATATAAATCTTAGAACATGGAAGTCATGTATGGTTCTCCATACCGATATTTTCGAAAAGTGTCTGTGTGTGTGTCTGTGTGTCTGTCTGTCTGTCTGTCTGTGTGTCTGTCAGTAGATTTTTTTTCTATGGCAAACGATAACAGCCGCAAATTCGAACAGAATCAAATAATTTTTGCATACAGCCCTGATTTATAGAGTACACGCGACCTATTGTTTTTGGTGAAGATCCGGTTGAAGGGAATAGGGGTTGTTTACCAGCAACGGATTTTATTTTTATCAAGGGTAATTTTGTTTGTATGGACGAAACGATAAGTTAGCCAAAATCAACAGATCGTGAGAACTCTGCAATTCAG